>JBBGZY010001981.1:1030000-1690000 GCA_037952925.1 Lithobates clamitans
GGCAAAAATTTGGACCAGATTCACACCTGAACAGGTGAACAGACACGCACCGGACCCCATGCTGTTAACCCGGCCTTGTATGGTAACGCACCATTTACGGGCGGCACAGTGGTGTAGTGGATAACACTCTCACCTAGCAGTAAGAAGGGTTGCTGGTTCGAATCCCAACCACGACACTAACTGCCTGGAGTTTGCATGTTCTCCCTGTGCCTCGTGGGTTTCCTCCGGGCACTACGGTTTCCTCCCACACTCCGAAGACATGCTGGTAGGTTAATCAGCTTCTGTCCAAAATTGGCCCTAGTATATGAATGGGGACCTTGGATTGAGGGTAGGGATTGATGTGAGTGTGCGATGTACAGGGTTAGGGACAATTGTAGACATGCACCCCCACTCACTTGGGTTGAACTGGATGGACTGGTGTCTTTATTCAATCTTACTAACCATGTATGTAACCATAACAATTACCATGTGCTATTCCTCCGTTGTGGTGCATTGACAGCCCATACATAAATGCAAATATAAAATGCATCACAACGAGTCCACCCCACCCAAAATAACACACGTGTGACACATAGAATGTGAGTTTTTTATTTTATCCTCACAGTACAAAAATAAATAAAAACACAGAGTTAGACACAAGCTGGAGGGTTTCTGTATTTCCTCCATACCCTGCATTAGTGTCATTCACACACAAAAACTACACAATGACTTCATGTAAACCAGGAGATGCTACAAGTACATTAACCTGACGCCCCGCACCCATACTGCCATGTTCAGGCCCAGATACCAGTACGGGAACATGCATACCCTGTGTACATGGGTGGGCTAAAGGTTGGCGGTCATGCACTCAGTCACACAATACATATTTATATACATCTATGTATATTACACAGGCAGAGTCCAGGTACCATGCCAGGTCACATAGCCTGCACACTATAGAAGCCTTCACACAAAGGCCCTCCTCTCCTTGATTGTAATCTAGATACTGCACTGCCCTACAGGCCGATGTAGCCTGCCACTATCACACCATCTCTCTTCTAGTATACTACCACGAGCCATAAGGCTCTACATGGTAGTGGATTAATAAAGAGAACCTGCTTCAAAGCGACATACTGGTGTGGAAAGCCTCAGATGGAAGTTGATCTCCCTATAACTTGTCTAATATAGAAGAGGCTTTTTCAAGCACACCCAGGGCCCTTTACCTTCATATGTATACAACGCATCAAAAATGTACTAAACTGTTTCTCACAGCAACCAATAAGATTCAAACCTGACTTGAAAGCTTGAATCCGATTAGTGATGTATCTAGCAGAAAAGAGGTTTGAGGAAGCAGACCTCCCACATCACATGCCTCGAATAAGAAGACTGCAATTGTTCACCAATTGGTGCCTTAAAACGGCTCTTTAATATCATGCCACCAGGCAATTACAATGTAGTTAAACCTTTAATGTTTTTAGGACTTTTGCTATACTTTATGCTTCTATTTTAGCGTTGCACTAGGTCTATCCACACTGACATCTTATTAGAAATGCTACTATAACAGAGATGCTCAATAAAAGGCAGTGCCTGACACAAACAAAGGTAACTAAGTGATTAAATAAAAGAGTAGCTTCACTTCTGCATTCTCTGCCCTCCCGTGTTCCACATAGGGATGGATGGCAGTAGGTAAGCCTAACAATAACTACACTAAGACTAGATAAGCTACAAGTCCCAGCAAGCTTTTCCAGCCACACTGGTAATAGTAGACCCTCACCCACTAGAGGGTCTGTCAAGGAGAGGAACTAATATGTCATCTGGCATAAAAAGTACAAGCCTTCACTGTATGGACCTGGAAGGGAAACCTGCATCCTACCGGCAAAAACACACAAAATGAAAAAAGTCTCCACAACTCTCTTCTAACACTGCACATGTAACAAAAAAAAAACAGGGAAATAAAACTCCTCGTCTTCTAGAACACAACAAGGAGTTAAATGGCACGTATTGTACAGGTAATGTTATAGCAGGCTATTCTAGAACAAGCACCCATTACATTACAAAAGTGCATCTTTATCTTGCTCATGAGGGCATATTGTATACAGCTGTCACTGGGTGAATGACCGTCATTCACGTGTCGCTCAACACAGGTGCAAACATGGTTGGCGGTACCTTTTGAAATGATTCCTTGGAATGGGGTTGCCCAATTCCAGTATCAGAAAGCTATAAAGCAAAGATTTTGGAGCAGACTTGTGTTCATTGTTGTCTCCCAATTCGAGAAATGCTAAAACAAGGGATCCTCCTGGTCCTAAGGGACTGGATTAGTTTAACTCAAGATTCTACTGACTGTGGAGGCTGCTGTATGTGGCCTTTCTAAATCTTGTGAAAGAAGAACTGTCTGGGTCCCAAGCACCTGAGCAAAACCAAATTTGTCACCTAATACTACACTAAAAATATGGACCAGCTGGTGTATGAATTGGTATACCCGAATGTTTTCATCCAGATCACCATTTTTCCAATGACAAGATGTTGGACCGCCACCTTCTTCTGCTGCTTGGTCCATATTTTGAGCTGTAAAAGCAATGGCAAAATTGCAGATGTGGGCTGATAATGCATGCTGGAGAAAGACTCCAGCATCCATCCCAACACCGCTATCATCTACCCAAGTTGATCCAGCATCCCAACACTGCCATCACCTACTCAATGAACAGCTGCAAGGAGAAAACTATTGGCAGTTGGGCAGAGATGCGTCGATCAAAAGTAGCAGCATAATGGTAGATAATTCACCTGTACTTAGGAGTCTACATCCATCAAAAGTTGCCAGAAGCTTTTCTTCCTTTTGAGACTCATGCACAAAGCCATCTGATCTGGCAAAAAAGGTCTATAATCTGGTTGTACATTACTTTTACAAATACATTTTGGGGAAAAAAAAACAAAAAAACAAAAACAGTGATCATTAGAATTCAGCCTCCGTTCACTAGTCTTTCACTACCTAAGGAATTTTGTGGCTAAGTTTCAATACCAAGATTAATAGTTCCCAACAGTCTTCAATTAAATTCCAGCTTTCAGAACCCAACTTGTCATTTTCTAGAGCAGGATTGAATTTGGTTGGGGACCTTAAGAAAATAGTGACAATTCATGGTGCAGCTCTTTGTATTCCATGTTGGGCCAACAGGGTCTGCAGTAGGTACTTGGCCCATGGGATTGCCAGACAGGCCCTGTGACCTAATCTTAATCCATAACATGGCTGCCTTCACAAGGTTTAGGTTACAGGTTAGGTGCCTGAACTTAAAAAAAAAAAAAAAAATGCACCGTTCTTCCCTACCCTCAAGTATTAATGCAGTAGTTGTAGTAGGTTTACTTCTGATGGTCCTTTTCCAGACACCTTAAAATAAGATGCCCTATAGCAGTGTTTCTCAACTCCAGTCCTCAAGGCGCCCCAACAGGTCATGTTTTCCCTCAGATGAAATGGCTGTGGTAATTACTAAGGCAGTGAAACTTATCAAATCACCTGTGCAAAATAATGGAAGGCTTGAAAACACGACCTGTTGGGGCGCCTTGAGGACTGAAGTCGAGAAACGCCGCCCTATAGCACTAGAGCAAATACTGCCATGGATACCGAACCAACAACCATCTGTGCAAAGCCTCAAAAAAAGAAAAAAAAACCTACATACAAAAATCCAGCCCTGCCTGCCTTGAATCCCAACAAGAAAATGCCAAGTACAGCTGGCGGGCCTCCCCAACAAAACATTTATTTGCTTGGTCCTTGCCAACAGGCAAACATATTGTAAGGGTGTTGTCACCTGTATGCAATTCCTACAACCAAAAGAAATATTTTAAGAGAACTGGCCCATTACAAGCAAGTGGCATCATGTGATTATTTCTTCAGACCTTAATGGGTACATGGCTCAAAAAAGGCTGCCACTAATGTGCCTGCTGGGTGATAGTAACACTTTATCCAGAGTCTCAGGAAGGCAGCTTTATATCTTAGCCCTCAGACATAAAAACCCTGCTACCCTGAGCCATTTCACAGTGATGCGATTCTGTTCCTGCTTTTTGAATGGTAAATCTAACATAAATCATATTTCACATTAAAAGGGATAATATAGACAGATACGGAATGCAAAAAAATACACTAACCCAAAAGCAACCAATAAGAATTCACACTACAGTAATCTAAGTCTGACAGCTTAACTGCCAGCAGCCAATCAGAACGGATCTTCCACCAAGCTGACCGCTTCATTAAAGTTTGGTATGTGGCTATGGGCAGTGCATGTAGCATATTATCATCAGCAGTTATTGAATAGGTCCATGAGGTTTAAACAAGGGAATGTCTGATCTCAGGAATTAGACACTTGTTCATTCTGACATCTAGAAGATAAAATGAATTTGCAGTTCAACCCTATGGGTAACTGTGCCTTTGAAATAAAGAAGTGGGTAAAGCAGTGTACAATTAGTGCAAAATATAGGGTTTTATAATAAAAAAAAAAATTAAAAAAAAAAAAAAAAAAGCTATTTTTGACCCTCTTACTCTACAAAGGAAAATTATTTAGGCAAATTTTGATTCTTAAACGAAAATGGAAACTATGTCCTTAATAAAAGCAAGTCCACCCAAAACTGATAATGAAGGTCGGAATAGAATATTCCGTCAGAAACAAAGTGCTCAATAGGAGAGCCCCAAAAATGTCTGCGGGACTCTTTAGTGGTGAACTATAATTATGACAATATCAAAGTGTTACGTGGGGTACTGAAAAAAAAATACCATAGCAGGATTAAGGGACAGAATTTGAATCTTCAATTACAGGTGAATTTACTAGGAGCTGCTAAAGTCACCAAGGCCCTTCCATTCTTCATTGAAAATAAACAGGCTGCATTGTCACAGTTGCCCATCATCCCCCAAAATCGCTTCCCTAATTAAAGTGGGTTCCCTACTAAGATTGGGATTATTCTACAGGTTGGTAAATACTCTGCAGCATCAAAAAGGAACAGACAGGGCAGAAAATCAGAAACTTGTCCTTGCTGACTTGCATTTGATGGTGCAGACTCTGGGGGTGCCACCCTTGCCCTCCTTTTTCTACTTGGTAAGGTGCCGATTCTGAAACAAGCATACAACTTGGCCAACAGACACCTAACATGCATGCTTGTTCAGGAACAGAAGGGTAAGGATCATAGCCCTGGAACGTGCAACTGCAGACACAAGTCAGTTTTCATATTCCCATCTGATAGGTTCCCTCTAAATAAATGCATGGCCTTTTAGCTTTATGTGTCTCAAGCAGAAACATTTTCATTTCTATTGCCCTGGGATAATAGTCAGCTCCGCTGCAGAGTATATTATGCCCTAGCTCAGCAAAAAAAGAGAGATAACCCATAAAAAAAAAAAAAAAAAAAAAAAAAAAGTTTCTCCTCTGGCAATCTTCTACAAGCCAATGAACAAATACATGGGTATGTTGAAAGCAGAAACCTCCTTCCAATGATGGAGTAGGAGAAACGTAGAAGGCCTTCTAGGCATCTGCAATAAGCTCTAATGTAAGGAACTAGAAAAAAGTTAACTTATTTCAGTCTCTTCACTAAGCAGTTAATACCCAGTAAGAAAAACCATTTGCAATTCTGTCATGCATTGCATGGCCTACTGTCACCTCAGCTGTGCAAGTTAAGGGTTAATGAGATTGCACAATAACTATCAGGTTAATTAAGGTGATAGCCAAACATTTCTTTGATAGGCGCAGACATGAGAATGGAAGTTAGACTGGTGGATTATCGAAAAAAAACGGAGTAATGTCCAAGTCTCTTTATACATGCCACCATAACCTCACCAATGCCACCTATTTTCAGACCTGCAGAGCATCCCTGCACAGAGGACTGCAGAACATTGCACTGTGTAAACTTTTTCTTGCTTGAGACCTGCCAAGCACTATAAACGTGACAACTTCTTCTGGCGAAGACCTGAAAAGGGTTTTCAAAAATCGAACCAGAATTCCAGTGTTAAACCCTGCCAGGGGCCACAGTTCTATTACCAGTTTCCAGCAGAGCATTGCTCTGAACCAACTCTCCGAACACGCTCATCTCTTATACCTTGAACATCCTCCCAGCCCCAGCTGTTCATAGAGTTCACCGATCCAAGCCGATCATCAGCCTGTTCTTGTCTTCTTGGATGCCCTCAGCTTTCAGATCAGCAAAGATCTGCGTGAAATACTGGGGGTCTGCATTGATGCGCAGCATCTTGGGGCTCATTAGTCCAATGACAGACAGGCATCGGTCCCAAAAAGCCTCTTTAGAGCTTTCCACTAGGAAGGGCTTTAGCGGATAAGAGATTTCATTGCCCATGTAGGAGTAGGATAGGTATACGCAGGTCAGTAAGGAAGCCTGTAATTCTTGCTCGCTGGTCAGCTCTGAAGAAATGACATCTCGGCAAAGCATATACAAGAAGACCACATTGGCTGGGGTGATGAAGCCTTGGTCCTGCCACCCCTGGAGTAGTAGAGATCGGTCTACACTTCTCAGCCATAGCACAGGGTCTGTAGGTGAAAGATGCTTCAACTTGTAACACCTTCGGCAAAGAAACTCTCCAAGACATTTCAGCAGTTCACTGGTGGAAGCCTGCACCACCACGCGTTTCGGAGAAGAGTGCACTTGCTGCTGCTGAGAAGACTTACTGACAGAAGACACTGGGTCCTTAGAAACAGAATCTTTTGAGTCCTGCGTGAAGCTGGATAGGTTAGCACAGGAGAGGGACTTCTTAAGGTTTTCGCTATTGAGATGAGTTATGTTGTTCTGGTAACCGTTGTTGGTCTGACTCTTTTTCGGTTGTCTCTTTTTGGAAGAGACTGCCACAAGTCGTTTCCATGGTAACACAGAGATAAACGAATGTCTCTTGAGAGATTTCCCATTCTTGCTATTCTGGACGGCAGTGTAATGAGCCACACTGGATGAGCTGCCTTCAAACAGTCCCGCCTTGCGGTAGCTTGGGGATATGGAGAGGACCGTCCCCATGGTTTGGTTGGGCCTGACGACAAAGCTTTTAAAAAGGGAAAGTCAAATTTCCAGCATCATTTAAGGTTGTTACTGCTTGAATGAAAACCTAAAAAAGAAAAAGAAAAAAAAAGAAGAAGATTTTGCAATCAGTTATTTATTTCTACTTGTGACATATGTATCAAAATATACAGAAACATCCTACCCACCACATAAAGCCAACACATATCTAAGCCCATAAATTAACCCTTTAAAATACACCATATGACAAACTGGGGCCTCTGGCCCTGAAGAGGCTTGGGGCCTGTGTTGAAGGGCTTTTGTTCACTTCAGGCCGGTTTTGCATTCCCATAATAGTCTATGGTAATGCAAACTCCAATTAAAAGCAGGTCAAAATGTAGGTCAGAAGGAGGTCAACTGCAGAAACTTATACCATCAACGCAAGCCAAAGCCCATCTACACAGGCCCTTAATGTGTATGTAACCATCAATGAAGGTCTTATTTGCTACCAATTGGTCTGCTAAATATACTATCAAAACAGGTTTAAAAAAAAAATATATTAGGTTAGAGAACTGCAAAAAGAAAAAAAAAAAAAAAAAAAACCTTGCTCGTCAAAAATTCAGAGCTGTCCTGTGCACACTTCCTGTTTAATCTCAAGGATTCTAGTCTCCCAGTTTTTGTCTATACCCTAGGGTCTGATTTTGTGTTAATTGGTGGGTGGTTTCAAGTATAACAAAAGAAAAACTAGTCAGAGCCCACACCACTTAGTCCACAAAAAAAATCTTGTCCCGACACGCACACACTATAATTTAGCGTCCTAAGTCACTCACACACACCTGGGTGAAGGCCGATTACCCCCTTTTAGATTGAGTCCCTAAAAGTCGTCCACACAGGACATGAGGAGGACATAGAAACTCCATGAAAACTGTGTTCCTTTCAGAAACGGAATCCAGAAACCAGGTACTACAGCGCTACACCCTCCAAACCATGAGATTTTAATTTTTTTGACCACACATTAAAGTAGGATATATGAAATGTATTTTATGGGATGGTGTGACTATTTTATATGCAAGTCTCAGTGTTAAAAAGGAAGACAGTTGAGTAACCACAGAGATGCCTGCATTTTTCTAATACATAAGTGTTATTTGTTAATTCTCCCAAACCTAGTGAGATACCCCGTTATGTCATATTAGTTCAGCACTGAAGGTGGATGAGGCCCCATTTTGAAACCTCAAATAGTGACATTTGTAAGCAGTGTTCCCTAACCATTACCTCAGGAGCCAGATGCAGCTCTTCGCCAACTTTAGTATGAACTTCAAGAAGTAATCAGAACTGGAATATCTAAGCACCTGCTTAATCAAATACTTTGCATAAGTAATTAAGCAGAAGTCTGATTCATAAATTACCATATTTCACAATACTAGACATCAGGGTGCAGTTTTTCCATTACCTCGTTCGGCTAGATTGCTGGCTGTGACTTTGACACGTACAGTGCCTTGCAAAAGTATTCACCCCCCTTGGCTTTTTACCCATTTTGTTACATTACAGCCTTCATTTAAATGTTATTTTAATCTAAATTATATGTGATGGATCAGAACACAATAGTCTAAGTTGGTGAAGTAAAATTAGAAAAATATATATATATACATAAAACTATTTTTCAGAAATCAAAAACTGATAATTGCCATGTGCGTATGTATTCACCCCCTTTGTTATGAAGCCAATAAAAAGCTCTGGTGCAACCAGTTACCTTCAGAAGTCACATAATTAATGAAATGATGTCCACCTGTGTGCAATCTAAGTGTCACATGATCTGTCAAAACACACACACACACACACACACACACACACACACACCTTTTTGAAAGGCCCCAGAGGCTGCAACACCTAGGCACCACTAACCAAACACTGCAATGAAGACCAAGGAACTCTCCAAACAGGTAAGGGACAATGTTGTTGAGAAGTACAAGTCAGGGTTGGGTTATAAAAAAACAATATCCAAATCTTTGATGATCCCTAGGAGCACCATCAAATCTATCATAACCAAATGGAAAGAACATGGCACAACAGCAAACCTGCCAAGAGATGGCCGCACACCAAAACTCACAGACTGGGCAAGGAGGGCATTAATCAGAGAGGCAGCACAGAGACCTAAGGTAACCCTGGAGGAGCTGCAGAGTTCCACAGCAGAGACTGGAGTATCTGTACATAGGATGACAATAAGCCGTACGCTCCATAGAGTTGGGCTTTATGGCAGAGTGGCCAGAAGAAAGCCATTACTTTCAGCAAAAAACAAAACAAAATGGCACGTTTTGAGTTTGCGAAAAGGCATGTGGGAGACTCCCACACTGTATGGAGGAAGGTGCTCTGGTCTGATAAGACTAAAATTGAACTTTTTGGCCATCAAAGAAAAATGCTATGTGTGGCGCAAACTCAACACATCACATTACCCAAAGAACACCATCCCCACATTGAAACATGGTGGTGGCAGCATCATGCTGTGGGGATGTTTTTCAGCAGTCGGGACTGGGAAACTGGTCAGAGTTGAGGGAAAGATGAATGGTGCTAAATACAGGGATATTCTTGAGCAAAACCTGTACCACTTTGTGTGTGATTTGAGGCTAGGATGGAGGTTCACCTTCCAGCAGGACAATGACCCCAAACACACTGCTAAAACACTTTGAGTGGTTTAAGAGGAAACATGTAAATGTGTTGGAATGGCCTAGTCAAAGCCCAGAGCTCAATCCAATAGAAAATCTGTGGTCATAAAGATTGCTGTTCACAAGCGCAAACCATCCAACTTGAAGGAGCTGGAGCAGTTTTGCAAAGCGGAATGGGCAAAAATCCCAGTGGTAAGACGTAGTAAGCTCATAGAGAGACTTATCAAAAGCGACTTGGAGCTGTGATAGCCGCAAAAGGTGGCTCTACAAAGTATTAAAATAGGGGGGTGAATAGTTATGCACATTGACTTTTTCTGTTATTTTGTCCTATTTGGTTTTTTTTTGGGTTTTATTTATTGTGAAGCAAACAAAAAAAAAAAAACCCACACCATCTTCAAAGTTGGGCATGTTCTGTAAATTAAATGATGCAAATCCTCAAACAATCCATGTTAAATTTCAGGTTGTGATGCAACAAAAAACACGAAAAATGCCAAGGGGGGTGAATACTTTTGCAAGGCACTGTATGTCAACAAAAAGGTTGATGAACTCTGCCACAATAATATACATCTACTCTGTCCATGTTTATAGGGAACGCTCCAGTCAATCCTGAAGAGCCTTTGTCTGGCTGTCTGCATTCCTATGTGTGTGTATGTGAATGGATGACATCTACAAACCTTCTGGCCTGGGAGTGAAATCTGCAATGAGTCAGCTGCAAATTGCCATCGTCTCCATTGTCCCAATTACTGGATGTAATCTGGCTGCATCTGCTCTGGGTGCAGCTGATGGCTTCTTATTTATAGTCGTCACCATTTGAATGTGAAATTCCTGTTTACTTCTGTCTAAATAATTATCAGTTATCACAACCTTATCCTCAGCTGGGGACATTACCATTTTAAGATCTTCAATAGGTCATTACAGCTCTCCTAATATAGAACGGGTGATGGCGTAATTGTTTGTTCACGTCAATGCGAAGCATTTTTTTTTTTTTTTTTTTAAGATTTGGATAGAATGAGGAAAGGGGTTAGAACCTCTTTTGGGTTTTTAATCACGGTCTCTATTCTTGCTAAAGTGGAGCTCCACCCAAAAGGGGAAGTCCCACTTTAAGGCCTCCATCCCCTTCTACAAATGGCACTTTTTGGGGTTGAAATGCCAGCGCCAGGGAGAGCAGCCCATGGGAAGGGGCAGCTCGGTGACCACATCACTGGATCCTTGGAGCAGATGTATGTGTAAAATTATTGGAGCTCCTCTTTAAAAAAGGAGATTCATTCTTATGGTCCTGATCAACAATATCACCAGTTATTAAAGTAAGGCTACCAGAAGAGGAAATCTTCTAAGGACACTTCCTCCCATGACAACCGTTTAAGAGGAAATTTCTCTTACATTTGAAAGTTATCCTCTCACTTTCTGTTAAAGTGTTTCCAAACCCAGGACTCTGTATTCACTATAACTGGTCTCCCACAGTACACAGAAATGCAATTATTTTAGTAAATATAAACTGCTAAATACCCTTTCTCATCAGCAGTATATAGCAGTCTTGTAATGTCTATCAGTGTCTGGTTAAAGCTTGTAGGAGTAGTTTTAGTTTTCATTCTCCTCTGATGGTCTTGTGAGGCTGCAGGACACCTGATCCTCTGCCTAGACAGCGCTGATTGGCCCTGTGCTGATCACATCCCCAAGGGGGAAAAAAAACAAAACACAACACCACACACACCCACACACCCCACAAAACTCTCTAGCAATACACGCCAAACTGAGCATGTGCTGAGTGCCTCCAAAGTTCTCGGGAGATGGACAGTAGAAGGGGAGGATCAGAGAAGACAGGATCAAACAGCCTTTTTAAGAACAATGCGGATAAACCCCTTAGGTTCAGAGTGGGTAGAACAGGCTTTACTGCCTATACATCGTGACTTTATTGTTGTGGGTTTAGTAACACCAAGTCTACAGGAAGTGAATGGAAAAAAAACAAAAAGAAAAAAAACAAACCACCACATTCACTTCTGCATTCCCAGGCCGCCGACTTACACTTAGACACCTTTCACACTGCCAGCTGGCCGCATCAGCGGTAAAGCGGCACTAGTTTTAGCGGCGCTTTACCGTCATTTTAGCAGCGCTTTTTCGGCCGCTAGTGAGGTGCTTTTAACCCCCGCTAGCGGCTGAAGAAAGGGTTAAATGCGGCCGCATATCGCCGCTGCCAAAGGGCTTTGCGGGCACTACAGCAGCAGTGCCCATTTATTTCAATGGGCAGGGACGGTGGAGGGGCGGTGTATACACCGCTTCAAAGATGCCACCTCTAGGACTTTTTCCAACGTCCTGCAAGCGCACCGCAGGGGAGGCTTTTTTTTTTTTTTAGGCGCTTTTACAGGCGCTATTTTTAGGCCTTTAGCGCTTGAAAAACGCCACCCGTATGAAAAGGTGTCTTATTGTGTTGGGGTGCCATGTGAAATTACTGTATGTGAAGCTTAAAATGTTATTGGACATCAGCAGAGACCTGGGGCGCCTTATGATCCATAACTGGGGCCGCAAGCTTCAATTTTATTACAAGAAACAAATGTTTTGCAGGCAATTGTGAGCCGTGTAGCATTGCCGCTGAGAATCACTGGAGCAGCCGAGCTCCCAAAGGTTTGGTGCAGGTCCCTAGGCCTCTCACCATGGAAATACAGACCAAAAAGGTCTAAAGCAGCTGACCCGGGTCTGTACTCTCTCAGCAAATATGTGTATTGTTGGAGGTAAAACGATCCTGTGAAACGCTGACTGTGAAAACTTGCAATACAGGTTACAGAATGAATCAGAAGAGGCAATGGCCCCCTACTGAAGCATTGTTATCGACAGTCCCCAATTTCTAGGGATCTGACCAGGCTTATTTTTTTTTTATTAAATAAAAGTACGGTACTTGTTTGCAACGTTGTTGTTTTTCAGCCTCACTGCAACTACTTCAGGTCTCCATACAATCTAACAGTGGACCATGCCTACATGATGTGTATTGAAATGGCTACTTGTAGTCTCCAACAGAAGCCTGTGTGAGACGGTGACAACACAGAAGCACAATTGGAAGACAGAGGCCGACTGTTGTCACTAACAGGAAGTGAACAAGAATCCCTATGCAGGATCACAGAATAAGGAGGAGGAAGTGTTGTTACCCTTTAACAGGAAGTGAGGTGACTGAACAACCTTCATGGCAGGATCACCAGATTACAGAATGGGCCCGGTTACAGAATACGGAGAGAGAGGCAGAGTGTGGTCACCCTAGAACAGGAACGCATAGCTACCAACTGTCCCTGATTTGGAGCAATGTCCCTCATTCCTCCTCATTTGTCCCGATCTCTATAGATTTATATAAAATGCACTTTTTATTCAGATTACAGAATAAAAACAGGATCACCAGGTTACATAATAAGACGACAGAGGCGGGATCACCAGGTATAACTTTAATTAAAGGTGTAGATTTTATAATACCTTTTAAAATAACTAAATGCTAAATCTTATATAACTTTTTAGTAATTGGGTTTACTACACATTAAAATTATATAGTAATGCTTTCTATTCTTCTAAAGGTGATATTTAAAGAAAAGTTACTATTAAAAATTCCTTCCATTCCATATAAAATATAATTGGAAGTCTGGCGACTACGGTTCTTCCATCATGTAGGACATGCCGTCTCAGCAGTAAAGTGCCTTTTAAAATAATTTCAAAAAGTCCCTTTGGTTTTGGCATTTACAGGGCTTTTATTTTTCTCAGAAAATAGGTGCAGGAACCCCCCCCCCTCCTTTTGGGTCACTGTGTGTTTCCACCCCCTACCCACCTCCAAGCACCGATCCTTGGTTCCATCCCCTACCCACCTCCAAGCACCGATCCTTGGTTCCATGCCCTACCCACCTCCAAGCACCGATCCTTGGTTCCAACCCCTACCCACCTCCAAGCACCGATCCTTGGTTCCCTCCCCTACCCACCACCAAGCACCGATCCTTGGTTCCCTCCCCTACCCACCACCAAGCACCGATCCTTGGTTCTATCCCCTACCCACCTCCAAGCACCGATCCTTGGTTCTATCCCCTACCCACCTCCAAGCACCGATCCTTGGTTCCCTCCCCTACCCACCTCCAAGCACCGATCCTTGGTTCCCTCCAAGCACCGATCCTTGGTTCCCTCCCCTACCCACCTCCAAGCACCGATCCTTGGTTCCAACCCCTACCCACCTCCAAGCACCGATCCTTGGTTCCCTCCCCTACCCACCACCAAGCACCGATCCTTGGTTCCCTCCCCTACCCACCACCAAGCACCGATCCTTGGTTCCATCCCCTACCCACCTCCAAGCACCGATCCTTGGTTCTATCCCCTACCCACCTCCAAGCACAGATCCTTGGTTCTATCCCCTACCCACCTCCAAGCACCGATCCTTGGTTCCCTCCCCTACCCACCTCCAAGCACCGATCCTTGGTTCCCTCCAAGCACCGATCCTTGGTTCCCTCCCCTACCCACCTCCAAGCACCGATCCTTGGTTCCCTCCAAGCACCGATCCTTGGTTCCCTCCCCTACCCACCTCCAAGCACCGATCCTTGGTTCCCTCCAAGCACCGATCCTTGGTTCCCTCCAAGCACCGATCCTTGGTTCCCTCCCCTACCCACCTCCAAGCACCGATCCTTGGTTCCCTCCCCTACCCACCTCCAAGCACCGATCCTTGGTTCCCTCCCCTACCCACCACCAAGCACCGATCCTTGGTTCTATCCCCTACCCACCTCCCAGTACAGCCCCTTTTAGAGAATACAGAGGGAAGTATAAATTTTGTATGGAATTTGGAAATAATAACAATAAAAGTAAAAAAAAAAAAAAAAAAAAAAAAAGATTCCCCCCACAGACCGCAGCATTAGCCCCCACCAGCAACAATGGACTGCTGCAACAAAATACCACCCCAGCAACAATAGACCCCCAGCAGAAACAACAGATCTCCCAGCAACTAACACCAACAAACCCCTTCATCAACAGTAGATCCCTTTCAGTAACAACTGCCCCCCCCCCTCCAGCAACAAAAGATCCCCTATTAGTAACTATAGACCACCACACAAAAAATAGATCCCCTCCAGCGACAATAGATCCCCTAGCAGCTAACATCAGTAGACCTTCCATCACACCCAAGCCCCGCTTGCCATTACATACATTTAGTGCTGGAGGTGCCAGAACTGCGATGCCCCACGTTCCGCTGAAAAAAAAGCCCTGGGTGTTTATGGAAAAAAGGAACAAAATTTGGTTCCCTGATTCAGATCCTTGGTGGCATTGGCTTAGGGAAGTTACAAAGTATAAATACTCGTATAATAGGCAACATTGTACTTGATTTATGTACAAATCTGCAATAAATAGCCAGTGGTGCTCCATAAGGGACCAGACAGTCCTTGGCCTTATCTATCTTACCTGTCCCTGTCCCTGGCCTTATGTCAGCAGAATGGAACAGAACAGATCTCTGGGGAAATGGCCTTTTATCCCATCTCATTGTAAATACTACATAGAGGGTCAGCTGTGAAAACGTCTGTGCAATGTATATCAAATCAGCACAAATAGAAACTGATCATCAAAATCTGTTTTAGGCTGGTCATACATTATACAATTTTCCTTTAGATTTACCAAAACCATATAATAATAATAATAATAATAATAATAATAATAATAATAAATAATAATAATATGGAGGTCAGATCTAAACACTTTCAATTTGTATGCAATCAGGCAGACAGACCCTTGCACTACATAGCTGAAGGAAAAATCTAAAAGGAAATTGAATAATGTATGGCCATCGTAAAAGGTAAAATGCTATTTTTTTATTGCAGCATAAAATACACTTTGCTGTACAAAATCGATTTCTTCATCGTTAAAATGCATTTTGTAACCAACACTACAAAAACAGTTGGCTGGTATTGATTAGTTCAGACAACAGATAACAACATCTAATGGCATTACACCAACAAAATGTCTACTGCAATCAAAATTTGGGTTCCAAACTTCATTATGCAGCAATTAAGCCCTTTCCAAAAGAAAGAGGTAAAAAGAAAAAAAAAAAAAACTTGTGAAAAGAGATTTTGTCTCCAAATACGGAAAGGCTTCTTCACAGTAAGAGCTGTGAGAAAGTGGAATAGACTTCCTCGAGAGGTGGTTCTGGCCAGCTCAGTAGATTTTTTTTTTTTTTTTTTTAAACGCAAAGGCCTGGATTCTTTCCAAAATGTACATAATATAACTGGATACTAACATTTATAGGCAAGATTGATCCAGGGAATATCCAATTGCCTCTTGGGCATCAGGAAGGATTTTTTTTCCCCCCTACTGGAGCAAAATGGATGATTCTTTGTTGACTTCCTCTGGATCAATTGTGGGTATAGGAACACATACATACATATACTGTTTCCCTGAAAATAAGACCTAGCGTGATTGTCGGTGATGGCTGCAATATAAGCCTTACCCCCCAAATAAGCCCTAGTTAAATCCTTGTAGGGCTTATTTTCAGGGAAAACAGGGTATAAAATTTTGTTTTCTTTTTATTGGTTGAACTAGATGGACTGGTGTCTTTTTTCAGCCAGAATAACTATGTGACATACTTTAAAACTAGAAATAATAGAACCCATCAAGCTATAGTAAAAAGGATCCAAAAGTAAAAAAAAAAAATAATGAAAAGAGAAGAGATATATATATATATATATATATATCCTTGAGGGTAGGGACTGATGTGTATGTACAACGTATATGTAAAGTGCTGCATAAATTGACGGCACTATACAAGTACCTTAAAATAATCATAATAATAATTATCAATACTGTCTGTGTTGATTGGGGGGGGGGGGGAAATGGAGCAAATTTCTTTCCTGCAAAAGAAATTCACTTGGTCTATGGCCGGCCTTAGAGCTCCTTCGCACCAGTGGCTGAGCATTACGCTCACCTACTGGTTTGTATTGTAAAGGGGCGGAGCAATGTATTATTACAATATATGGCACTGATTAGTAGTTTTGTTTTTTTGTTTTTTTTTAACTTTATTGATATGCTACAAAATGTCATTTTATTAAACTCTATGAACCTCAGAGCACAATGCACTAGGAAAGTCCTGACAGCCACGCGTCTGATCCCAGATTGCGCACCCCCTTCTTTCCACTCAGACACCCCCTGACCACTAAGAGCTTCCGCGTTATTGTTTATAGGGAGCACGGCGCCCGGGAGAGGTCACAGAAAGGTTACTTGCCTAAGTGAAAACGGACCCAACAGACCAGGGATATGCAATTAGCGGACCTCCAGCTGTTGCAGAACTACAAGTCCCATGAGGCATAGCAAGACTCAGCCACAAGCATGACACCCAGAGGCAGAGGCATGATGGGACTTGTAGTTTTGCAACAGCTGGAGGTCCGCTAATTGCATATCCCTGCCATAGACGGCGAGAGGGAGAGATTTGTAACCATCCAGTCTGCTGGAATCGATTTGATTGTCATCTGCAAGGTAAAGGCCGCGGCTGGGTTATAGCCATCTGCCCTTTATGCTTGCCGTCTGGTAAGCAGATCCTTATTACGGTGGTTGGGCGCTCTTCTCTGTGTGTGTAATCACTGTGGTGCCATTAAGAAAAAGTGATTTTTACTATGGGACTTTTTTTTATATGCCTGACTTGATTGATTGGGACTTTAGTAGCGCAGCTTCTCTCTTCTAAAGTTACTTTTTGTGTGTATCCCACTTCATGCTGCTGCTTGTTATATATATATATATATATATAATATAGATATATATATGATATAGATATATATTTATTAATTGAGATTTGTTTTAGCGCGGTTCTTTTTTGCCTTTTTAGCCACACTCCTGTAATGACTTATTGTAGAAGAGTCCATAAAACCCCGGCGATCACAACATCTAGTTGACGGTTGATGCACTTCACACTCACTAGTACTTACTCATAACACATTGTAGTAACATGATGGGATGAGTAAGCACCAGTGAACACAAAACCTGTCAACGGTCCCCCCCCCCCCCCTCGCTGCCTGTTGTGATTGTTGGGTTTATGGACTTTTCTACAAGTGTTACAGGAATGCGACTCTCCGGAGTGCAGTTAGGTAGGAGCTGCACCTGACCTATGTGGGAGGCACATCAGTGCGGACGGACCTGGAGGGCTGGATGTCTTAACACAACGCACCTGTATTCTGTGGACAGGAAATCATTGTTTTATAAGGCCTGGTTCACACTTATGCATTTTTTTTTTTGTGCGTTTTCAGTAAACACACTACAGTCCATTTAACATGGTTTCCTATGAATGTAGTTCACATCTGCATTTTATGGAAAGGGCCAGGATACTTTTTTTTCTGGTTTTTGGTTCCATAGACTTCAATGGATCAAAAGGGTCTATTGAAAAACGCAAAAAACGCACCCTCAATATGCAAACTGCAACCTGAATAGGTGTGAACCAGGTCTATAAAGTGCATTGATCAATGATGATCAACGCTGCCAAATGCACCTGGTGTGAGTGAAGCCTGAGGCCTGGTTCACACCTATGCAGGTTGCAATTTGCATATTGAGGGTGCGTTTTGTGTTTTTCAATAGACATTTTTGATCCATTGAAGTCTATAGAACCAAAAAAAGCAGAAAAAAAAGCCCCTGACCCTTTCCATAAAATGCATAGATGTAAACTACATTCATAGGAAACCTTTAAAGTGGAGTTCCACCCTCTTTTACAACTCTTCAGCATCCCTCACTAAACTGTGCACTGTAAACAAATTGGATATTTTTTAATTTTTTTTCTCAGCACCTACTGTATATCTGCTGTATTCATTTTTCACTTCCTCCTCCCTGGCGGCGGCCCATCGCATCATTTCCTGTTTGCAATGCCTTCTGGGAAGGGGCGGCAACTTCCTCTGAAACTGCCGTTGCTATGGAAACCTGACCTGAAACCTATTACACGGCTTGTGCTGCACTGAACATGTGCGAGATCTGCAAGGATGAGATCCAGGAAGAAATACAGTCTGGCTTCAGATGCCCACACTTAAGATGGCCACGGCCTGCTGTAAGTTTATAAAATAACAAACTACTGCTATAAACTAACAAAACAGACCTTAGTTTACAGACTAACTTTACTAGAATACATTAAGCTTGTGTATTATAGGGGTATTTTTATTTAAAAAGTATAATTTTGGCCAGAACACCACTTTAAATGGACTGTAGTGTGTTTCTGCAAAACTGAAAATGCGCCAAAACATGCAAAGGTGTGAACCAGACCTCTAACAGATTCTGCTTGGATAAGGATAGGTGACCTGTTAATGGTGTTCCATGGCTGTCACCTTAACCACTTCAGTCCCGGAAGAATTTATCCCCTTCCTGACCAGAGCACTTTTTGCGATTCGGCACTGCGTTGCTTTAACTCACAATTGCGCGGTTGTGCGATGTTGCACCCAAACAAAATTGATGTCCTTTTTTTCCCCACAAATAGAGCTTTCTTTTGGTGGAATTTGATCACATCTGCGTTTTTTATTTTTTGTACTATATAAAAAAGGGGGGGGGGGGGGATAGGGGGGCAACAATTTTGAAAAAAAAAAAAAAAAAGCAATATTTTTTACATTTTGCTATAAAATAGGGACTGCCACATAATGGCGGACACTTTGGACACCATTGTCATTTATACAGCGATCAGGAAAATAAAAATGCATTGATTACTGTGTAAATTACACTGGCAGTGAAGGGGTTAACCCCTAGGGGGAAATGAAGGGGTTAAGTGTGTCCTAGGGAGTAATTCTAACTGGGGGGGGGGGCTACTATACACATGACAGCGATCACTGCTCCCGATGACAGAGAGCAGTGATCTCTTTCATGTCACTAGGCAGAACGGGGAACTGCTTTGTTTACAAAAGCATCTCCCCATTCTACCTCTTTGTAACACGATCGCGGGCACCCGGCGGACATCGAGTCTGCGGGATACGCAGTCACGGAGAACACAGCGGGCGCGCGCCCGCAGTGCCACTTCTTAAAGGGGATGTACCTGTACGCTCCTTTTGCCCACCAGTGCTATTCTGCCGACGTATATCGGTGTGCGCTGGTCGGGAAGCGGTTAAAGAGGAAGTAAACCCTGATGAGAGTTTTACTTCCTCTTTTGTTCCCTGCAAAGTATAATCATAATGGGCTTGTATGCATGGCATATTAGCCCATTATGTGCCACTTACCTGCAAACGGAGCCCGCGATGTCCCCGCTGGTGGCCACATCCATCTTCACCCTTCTTCCTTCTGGGGGGCCGTGGACTCCGGTTCTGTGACTGTCCGGAGTTGCATGCGCACGGGAGCCAACGGTCATGGCACGGGCCCTTTAGAAATGGCACGATTGTGCCCTTTCTTCAGTAAGTATGCGCCGATGACGCCAGCGCAAGCGTATATGGTAAATATCCCTTAAACTGTCCAGGTTTAGAAGATATTTCCAGTACCTACAGGTAAGCCTTATCTTAGGTAAAAGTGGTGCAACAGGGTTTACAAGCACTTTAATTCTTGCTTCACTGGGCTTGACAGGAAAGGGAGATTTGGAGCCATGACTATATCTGCCCTAAGGGTGGATTTAGACATGCATCCAAACCTCCCATTCCTCTGAAACCAGATCCACGCTTGAATCTTGCTTCAGAGTCTACTGACAGGCGGTAAAGAACCCTATTTTTGCTGCCACGTGCAGCGTTTGGTGGGCTTTCCGCCTGCTGATCACTACATGAGGGTGAACTTTACCACGGGTGCAATGCGTTGCAGCCTGCAAAAACATCCCCGTCCGCTGCCTATTGCAGCTTAAGGTAGGGGGTTGTCAGAAGGCAAAAAAAAAAAAAAAAGTGTGGCTCAACCATGCATTTTTGCTGCACCCCACGTCTAAGCCTGGGTTCACAATGATACCGTGCGGGACACAGCATTTCACTTGCACCGGAATCGCAGCACATTCCTGTGCGAATTACATGCGGAGTCTCTGGGGTGCGATTTGAGCCATGGATTCTTATCGCTCAAAAATCGCACCACACTGGTACAGGACCCTTTTTTTTGGTCTGCACCAGAATCGGAACATCCACACGATCCGATTCTGCAAATCGCGCTGCATTTTGCAAACTGGATTGCGGGGCGTCATTAACATACACTCCGGACAAGTTACGATTTAGAGGTGGTGCCGAATCCACAGCGAATTCACTCCACATCTAGTGTGAACCCAGGCTTAAAACGCATGTAAAACACTGCGGTACCTTGCACTCATTTTTGAACTAGATGGAATCCTCAATTGAGCGATAATTTGGTTTCTAAAGCACTGTGGAGCTGATTTACGAAAACGAGAGTGCAAAGTCTGGTGCAGTTCTGCATAGAAAGCAATCAGCTTCCAGGTTTTCCCGCCAAATCTTAATTGAACAATCTGAAGTCAGAAGCTGATTGGCTACCATGCACAGCTGCACCAAAATTTGCACTCTCCAGTTTTAGCAAATCAACCCCTGTATGTCAAGTAATTTCCATGATTCCTCCCCGTTTTTAGAAAATAGTTTTTACCCTTTTTTTCCCCCCTTTGCCTTCCAGTGCTGCTAATCTCCTTCATTCTCTTTGCAGCCACTTCCTGTCTGCATGCATTCCAGCAATGGTTGCATTTTGTTGCTCAGGACCAGCTTACTGATGACAATGGCACATTGAGCGCGGACATGGTTGTCCAAAGAAGCGCTTGCAACATGGTGACGATGCAGAGCACAATTCAGACATAGGGACTGCGTGTTGTCACCATATAACAGGAAGTGCCTGAACAAGGGTGAAGGGTCCATATGGCAGGATCACAAGGTATTGTTTTAAAAGAAAACTGCAGATATTATTTTAGCATATTTAGCAATTTCAAGATAGAGGTTACATAGATTTTAAAATGATACAAATAGTGCTATAGGAAATGCAAATGCAGTTTTGAAAAGCGCTGTTAAACGCTGATCCGCCATGTGTAAACAGGCCTGAAAATTCAACTGCAAGCTTTTTTTTTTCGCCCCCATGTTTTTTTTTTTTTTAATTGGATGACTCCATTGGCCTGAATGGCTGCGGTGAGAGTCAGTGAAAAGATCCCCGATGGACGGAATGTCAGTGTTTTGATGTGGGAATGACACGATATACAAAGCCGGCGTTCACACAATGCACCGCAAGCCTCCAGCCTGGGGCGCCAGCTGCCATAATGGTTGACTGGCTCTAGCAGGCAGGCACATTCACATGGCTGAATCCTCTGGCTGTGGTGAGGGGGGGGGGATGCTGATGTGGAATGGAGGACGACGATCGCTCCGATGAATCATTATTGATGGAGAGGGAAGAATAATAGAATAATAGAGGGCTGTTGGAGGAATTTTCAAACAATGGGGAATTGGAGAAGTACATACTGTATGGTCGATGACGGCTCAGGAGGTTAGCGGGAAAAGCAGAAATAATATATTAATAGCATTTGATGGGGCGATTGATATTGGAGAGTGAATTAAAGGGCCATCATTGCGGGGATGAAACTGATTTATCTACATATACCATACCCAGATAAACAAGACAATACAGAAAGAGAGGCAGTAGATATAGACCAAATTTTTTGTGGCGTTATATAACGCTTTTTCAAAAAGAAGCAGATTTTATAGCTGAATTACAATTATATATATATAATATATATATATATATATATATATATATATATATATATATATATATATATATATATATATATATACACATACATACATACATACATACATATATATACACACACACACACATATACATATACACATATACACACACTTTAAATATTCCATCCATTTCTTTGTCAGTATCGATTTTAGGCAAACTGATTAGGAACTGCATACACTTGTATATTATAAGCAAGACAAGGTAGTTGGTCTGATTAATGAAACACAACTAACTTTATTAAAAAAGGGAAAGCTGCAGAAACCCACAGCAGCCAATCAGCACTCATCTTTCATTGTTCTGATTGCTGTAAACTGATGAAAGGTGAACGCCGGTTGGTGGGATTATTATTGCTGCTCTATAAAAGGATTGATCACCCTCTTCCTTGCCTGCATATTTACAGAAGGTAATGCTAGTTACACACACAAGCCAATTTCGTTTTTTTTTCTTCAACCAAGATGTGAGCATTTCTTTGTAAATAAGCTTCGGAACCAGTCAAGTCTGACAAAAACGGTCAAATAGTATTACAGCGCAACAGTATATATAGTGGGGCTAGTGGACAGTGTGGCACTATATGGCGGGGTTGGGGGAAGGCATGGAGGTGTACAACGGGGTTAGCAGATGGCAGGGCTAGTGGATAGTATATAGCGGGGCTAGTGGATGGCACGGCAGTATAAAGCGGGGCTAGTGGATGGCACGGCGCTATGTAGCGGGGCTAGTGGATGGCACGGCGCTATGTAGCGGGGCTAGTGGATGGCACGGCGCTATGTAGCGGGGCTAGTGGATGGCACGGCGCTATGTAGCGGGGCTAGTGGATGGCACGGCGCTATGTAGCGGGGCTAGTGAATCTGGCACGGCGATATATGGTGGGGCTAGTGAATGGTACAGCGATATATGAGGGGGATGGCACAGCTCTCTATGGCGGGGCTAGCGGGTGGCACAGCTCTCTATGGCGGGGCTAGCGGGTGGCACAGCTCTCTATGGCGGGGCTAGCGGGTGGCACAGCTCTCTATGGCGGGGCTAGCGGGTGGCACAGCTCTCTATGGCGGGGCTAGCGGGTGGCACAGCTCTCTATGGCGGGGCTAGCGGGTGGCACAGCTCTCTATGGCGGGGCTAGCGGGTGGCACAGCTCTATATGGCGGGGCTAGCGGGTGGCACAGCTCTATATGGTGGGAACCCTGGATGAGATGCTGAACACATCCTTTCCTCTATGCTTTCAGCATTAAGTAATGTCGGCCACAGATATGAGATGGCAGTCAGAAGACCGAAATGTTACAGAATCCTCGTGGAACAAATGTAGTATAAACATGTATGACCCTGATGGAGAAGCATGCACATTTATATGGTGATGGTCCAGTAAATAAAAATCAATTCTTTAGGATTGGGTCTGATGCTACCCAGCGGCATACTATTGTTTCTTATGCAATCAAAAGACCAATCAGATCATGTTGATGAGGATCTGACAGCATGTCGGGCCCAAGAACATCAATGATTCTCTATGGTGATCAGCAACGGCTGTGTGCGCAGCCACATTGTGCTGAGGCATGCAAAATCCTGGCCTGTATAACTCCCACCCTCCATATTTATTTTTGTGTGTGTGTTTTTTTTATTTTACACATACACACCAATAAACAATACACAAAGGAGAAGGCTTTCCCTTGAAGACTGTCCAGCACATGTCTCCCCCATCTAGGTAAATATCAGCAGCTACATTACATAGAGACCCCATTGTTCCTCCCCATCACCCATTCTATGATCTTGCAGGCATATAATGGAGGAGGGGGGATCCTCATGAGAGCACATGACCCTCCTGACTCTAGATATCAGTCCTTTTCTCATAGGACTCCCCATCCTAGGGTATGCAGTACCTACCTCCAGCTGCAGTGCTGGCCAGTGATTGCAGCAGGCTCAGTGGTGTGGAGGTCCAGCTGTCATGTCTTGTTGGATGGATGGATGGATGGAGATAGCAGGGATGGGATGAGTGGGGATGGTGCAGGATCTGACCTGGGCTGCCACTGCAGCTTGCTGTCAGCTGGGCTGAAGTTGATTGCAGCAGGATTTCATCCAAGATTCATTCTGCTGCTCCTTCCCATAGGCTCTGCACAATCCAGATGACTGCAGTGTGATCACAGGAGACCTCCTTGGCCCTGATTGATCTGTGGCCCCGTCACCCATACAGGGATGGATCCATCCTCTTCATAGATCGCCTGTACACAGAGCTCTGCTCAGCATGCACACAGCCTGGAGGATCTGTGAATGACAGATTGAGTACAGCCCCTGGCCCCGCCCACCTCTTGTGTGATCAGGATGCAGCTGCAGCACATTTCCAGCCTCTTCCCCCATCAGAGCTCCTTCTGCTACAGCAATCAGCTCTGCATCTGCCTTCCACTACACTTTCCCATCCCTTCTGGTATCATTGAGGAAACCAATCACTTTCTGGGCTCAGGAAACCCCTGCTAATAATTAAACCCAAAATCAATGTATTATATTGCAGGTTACCAGTTCTTAGATGTGATGACTGCCTTCGTTTTCTTTTTCAGGCTTTCTTTCTTCTATTTTCACCTAGTGATCTAACCTGTAAGTCTGTTGTTTTTCAAAGGAACAAGCTGTCCTGCAGCTGTAGCAGGTGGAGAGATGAGACAAACCATTTACCACTGACAGGGGTGCTTACAATGATCAGCATATATATATATATATATATATATATATATATATATATATATATATATATATATAACCTTTATCCCAAAAGGAAAAAAAGGGTTTGCTATAGTTGCTTATAAAGTGTGAGCCGTACTTTCACTGTTCGGCGAACAGCCAAACAATCGGGTCGTTCGACCGTTTGTTCGCTCCCCCCCCCCCCCCGGACCAACCACAATGCATTGTGCCGCTGAACAGTGCATGTAAGCCCTGATTGGCCTGAAAGTTTCAGCCAATCAGGGCACAGAGCACTGTCAGAGTCATGATTGGACACTGTCATCATGACTTTATCCAATCATGGCTCATTCCCGCCCCACGGTATAAAAGTAGTCTTTCAGTGGCAGCCATTTTCAGTGTGATTTCAGCGTAGAGAGAGATAGAACAGGGGTTTGTTCAGTGCTATTAGTTAGTGTGCTATACTGTGCTTTTTTGCTTTAATTGTCAGTGTAGAATATTAGTTTAGTGTCAGTTTAGGATAGTGTGAGTGTAGTGAGGAGGACCATCATTCAGCTTTGCATAGTGTGCAACTAGAGTAGGGACAGCTCAGATACTTTCACTCTAGTGTAGTGAGACCGTGTCATTCATACATACATTAGTGTAGAGTAAGGACGGTTGAACACAGTCTATTTGATTGCGTTACTGCCAGTTTAACGCCATATAGTTCTGTGTGCATTACTGCCAATTTAACACCATATAATTCTGTGTGCATTACTGTCAGTTTATCGCCATATAGTTCTGTGTGCGTTACTGCCAGTTTAACGCCATATCGTTTTTTGTGCGTTACTACCAGTTTAACGCCATATAGTTCTGTGTGTGTTACTGCCAGTTTAACGCCATATAGTTCTGTGTGCGTTACTGCCAGTTTAACGCCATATAGTTCTGTGTGCGTTACTGCCAGTTTAACGCCATATAGTTCTGTGTGTGTTACTGCCAGTTTAACGCCATATAGTTTTGTGTGCGTTACTGCCAGTTTAACGCTATATAGTTTTGTGCGTTACTGCCATATCAACGCTATTTACTTCTGTGTGCGTTACTGCCAGTTTAACACCATATAATTCTGTGTGCGTTACTGCCAGTTTAATGCCATATAGTTCTGTGTGCGTTAATGCCATATAATCCTGTGTGCGTTACTGCCAGTTTAACGCCATATAGTTTTATGCATTACTGCCAGTTTAACGCCATATCGTTTTGTGTGCATTACTGCCAGTTTAACGCCATATACTTTTGTGCGTTACTGCCAGTTTAACACCATATAGTTCTGTGTGCGTTACTGCCAGTTTAATGCCATATAGTTCTGTGTGCGTTACTGCCAGTTTAACGCCATATCATTTTTTGTGCGTTACTGCCAGTTTAACGCCATAGAGTTCTGTGTGTGTTCCTGCCAGTTTAACGCCATATCGTTTTTTGTGCGTTGCTGCCAGTTTTACACAATATAGTTTTATGCGTTACTGCCAGTTTAACGCCATATAGTTTTGTGTGTGTTACAGTCAGTTTAACACCATATAGTTCTGTGTGCGTTACTGCCAGTTTAGCGCCATATCGTTTTGTGTGCATTACTGCCTGTTTAACGCCATATAGTTCTGTGTGTGTTCCTGCCAGTTTAACGCCATATAGTTCTGTGTGCGTTACTGCCAGTTTAATGCCATATAGTTCTGTGTGCGTTACTGCCAGTTTAACGCCATATCATTTTTTGTGCGTTACTGCCAGTTTAACGCCATATAGTTCTGTGTGTGTTCCTGCCAGTTTAACGCCATATAATTTTGTGTGCGTTACTGACAGTTTAACGACATATCGTTTTTTGTGCGTTGCTGCCAGTTTACCACAATATAGTTTTATGCGTTACTGCCAGTTTAACGCCATATAGTTTTGTGTGTGTTACTGCCAGTTTAACGCCATATAGTTCTGTGTGCGTTACTGCCAGTTTAATGCCATATCGTTTTGTGTGCATTACTGCCAGTTTAACGCCATATAGTGTTGTGCGTTACTGCCAGTTTAACGCCATATAGTTTTGTCTGCGTTACTGCCAGTTTAACTCCATATAGTTTTGTGCGTTACTGTCATATTAACGCCATTTACTTCTGTGTGCGTTACTGCCAGTTTAACACCATATAGTTCTGTGTGCGTTACTGCCAGTTTAACGCCATATAGTTTTGTGCATCACTGTACGTTTGGCACATCATATTGCAGTATATTATAGTATATCCATGGAGTGTGTCTGTGTAGTGTGATTACTAAAATTAAAGTGCTTCTACGTACAGATTTAAACTTCTTTACATTTGTTTATAAGCACCGCCTCTCCCTCCCAATAATGTCTGGGAGGACAACAAGGAGAGGCAGACGTTCCCTTGGTACTGTAAGGGGGATAGCAGCAAATGTGTCCACAGGCAAAGGTGGACGTGGTGGTCAGTCCTCAGGCAGGGCAACATTTCATCTGTTTAGTGAGTTTGTCTGTGCTATTAAGCCACAGCATGCAGAGGAGGTGGTGGACTGGCTTACTAAACCCTCCTCATCCTCTGTCACGCAAGCAGAGACAAGTGTGCAGTTGCCAGAGTGGAGAAACCTGCCTCCTTGTCCACGTCTATTCCTGCCATAGCCTCAACATCAGCCATTGAGGAGTATGCTGAGTTATTTGACCACAGCGTCAGCCACTTGCTCCTTGATGATGCCCAGCTATTACTGGATTCAGATGTTGGTTTTGAGGATCACAGGAACATGAGCCTAGAGAGAGAGGGAGGAACACTTTAGACAAATTGGCATTCATGTTCCCCAAGCCGAAGCATATTGCCAAGTTGTCTCTAGTGGTAATGATGAAGATGGAGGAGATGGAGTTGATGATGATGAGGTCACTGATGCGACTTGGGTGCCAGATAGAGCAGAGGAGGAAACTGAAGGTGAGGCGGCACAACCCCAAGGAGGCTGACATCAAGAAAGAGTAGAGAGCAGCCACCCTATTCCATCACATTCTGCAGCTGTTATCTCCCGGCCCACTCCCCAGAGCTCAGCTGTCTGGGCCTTTTTCAGCATATCTGCAGCAGATCGCACTGTTGCTATCTGCAAACTGTGTCTCAGGCACATCAAACGCGGCAAAAACACCAACCATTTGGGTACCACATGCTTAACAAGGCATTTAACGTCCAACCACTCAGCCCGTTGGCAAGAGCACCTAAAAGTCACACAAAAGGGGCACAAATATGTCCCTTCTCCTCCTTCTTACCCACTTTAGTCTGCCCCTGCTATACCGAGGTATTACCTCTCAGCAGCCTCCACTGACAGGGATGATGGTATAGCACATGGTGCCCCAGGTCCTAGCAGCACATCTATGTTTACTATGCTTCAGTTTGTGAATGAACAGGAAGCCACTCAGCACAGAGCACTTCCCATTCATTCACTGTCCAGTACAGCTAAAGCTGCAGAGAAAGGGACTGGGGGAGCTCTGTCCTCAATCCCTTTCTTTGTCTCAAAAGTGGGTATTCTGCTTAGACCCCTAATATTTCACCAAAGCCCCCAACAGCGCTCCTAAAAAAAAATTGTAAAAAAATAATAAAAAATAATATTGTAAAAAATAATACAAATAAAAAAACTACTGACACCGTCCACTGCTCTGCTGATATATACGCATGTGTGTTTGTGCTCTGGGGTGCACACCCCAATGTTAGAAGATCAGCAGCACTCTGGGATGCAACAAAGGACAGGAAAAAGCTGAAATCAAACAAAATGCCATTTATTTAGGGTTTACTGTACATCTACTTTACTATACATGAACATTAAGCAAAATTAGCTTGGGGACCACCTTGGCGCAGTCTCTCTTATCTACCAGTGGCGGCCCGTCCATACGCCGCCCCCCCCCCCCCCAAATCTATGCGCCCAGCCCCTAATCTACATGCAGAGCTCCGGACAAATGGGGTTTTTTATTTTTTTTTAGAAGCACATGATTAGAGCCTGAGGCTCCAATTGACTCAAAAAAAGGGTGGGCTTGGGGAGCAGAGCACTGCACCCCGAGCCCACCCAATTGTATGAAAATAGCGAATTAATATTCGCGTTTGTCTTCCTGATTCTCCTCCTGGCCAATTAGGAAGCGGGTCCTGAGACCGTCACCAGATTGGCCGAGAGGAGAAGCGATCCTATTGGCCGCCGAGGAGGAAGAGGGAGGAGACGCAGGGGAAGTCGCTGTTACCTACTCATGGACTTTCCCTGGGACACTGGCTAAATCCACCTTCCTTCATTTATGTTGATGTTGCCATTTTACTATGATGACAGTTCCATGTTGTACTTGATTTTTCTACTTTATAATGTTTTCATTGTTACTTGAAATCTCAATAAAAAGACTGAAACAGAAATATAGCTTGGGGCTGTGTGTAGCTGTAGAACAGAAGATGCAACAATTATGGCACGGCCAGAGGATCTGCGGGGTAATGTTTAATACAGACCAATGAAGAATGATAAAAAAATAAGGAGCTTTGTGTGCCCACCTATTACTTTGGGCATGGCTTAGCTGCCCACAGCTGAACCAGAACAAAAAAGTATTTTTATAAATATTCCTATATATTGGACCCATAAGCGCCAGTGGTTTTTTTTAACGGCCTCATGCACATCGGACGTTATAATAAGGTTTATAAAAACGGCAGTAGCTTTGCAGTGAGTTTTTCAGCGTTTTTGCAATAGCGTTTTTTTTTAGCTTTGCAACCTGTGAAGCTCTGGTGACCTCCATGCCCAAGAGGGTTAAGGCAGTGCTGGAAAATAATGGTGGCCACACAAAATATTAACACTTTGGGCCCAATTTGGACATTTTCACTTAGGGGTGTACTCTTTTGTTGCCATCGGTTTAGACATTAATGGCTGTGTGTTGAGTTATTATGAGGGGACAGCAAATTTACACTGTTATACAAGCTGTACACTCACTACTTTACATTGTAGCAATGTGTCATTTCTTCAGTGTTGTCACATGAAAAGATAGAATAAAATATTTACAAAAACGTGAGTGTACTAGTTTTTGTGAGATACTGTTTATATTATGCATTCACATCAGTCCCTGCCCTTTAGAATCTCACGATCAGGGCTGATGCAAGGATTTTTGACACCCTAGGCGAAAACTAATTTTGCCGCCCCTGACTCCACCCCTTTTCCCTGCCCATGTAAACCCAACCTTTTTGATGAAGCGCCCATCAAATGCAGCCTCACCCGCGCTCATCAATGCAGCCTACCAGCACCCAATAATGCAGCCTCACCAGCGCCCATTAATGCAGCCTCACCAGCGCCCATTAATGCAGCCTCACCAGCGCCCATTAATGCAGCCTCACCAGCGCCCAATAATGCAGCCTCACCAGCAACCATCAAATGCAGCCTCACCAGCGCCCATCAAATGCAGCCTCACCAGCGCCCATCAATGCAGCCTCACCAGCGCCCATCAATGCAGCCTCACCAGCGCCCATCAATGCAGCCTTACCAGCGCCCATCAATGCAGCCTCACCAGCGCCCATCAATGCAGCCTTACCAGCGCCAATCATTGCAGCCTCAACAGCGGCCATCAATGCAGCCTCACCAGCGCCCATCAAATGTAGCCTCACCAGCGCCCATCAAATGCAGCCTCACCTGCGCCCATCAAATGCAGCCTCACCTGCGCCCATCAAATGCAGCCTCACCAGCGCCCATCAAATGCAGCCTCACCAGCGCCCATCAATGCAGCCTACCAGTGCCTATCAATGAATGTTTGCTTGCTTCCATTCATTCAGGAGTCAGGACACAGACACAGTCCTCCGCCGCTGCTGCCCCTCTGACACTATGTGCGACTGAAGCGGCGGCTGCCTGCTGATGCTGAGACTTAGTTGCTTGCTGCAGAGAGAAGAGAGTAGAAACACCAGTGGCTGGGCGCCCTAGGCGGCAGGGAACCCTAGACGGCTGCCTAGTTTGCCTGGTGGTAGCCCTGGCCCTGCTTACGATCTAAGGTCCCTAACGCCTCGTACACACGGTTTGATTGTTGTATGACTGAGCGCCTGATTTTTGTCAAAAGCGCCTGTGCAGGATTTTGTCTAGCATACTAACTATCCGCAAATTGTCGTTTGACAAACCCGAACATAGCGACGTACTATGAGAGTATAAATAGAGAGTTCATTTCTGAAGCGCCACCCTTTGGGCCCTTTATGCTAATTTCGTGTTAGTCAAAGTTAGTAGAATTTTGGTGAACGTCGATTAGCGATTTTCAGATCGTACAAAACAAGCGCCTTTTAAAATATGTTTGACATAACTCCATCAGTATCACCAGCAAAGCGGCTTCATTATTATCCCATTAAAGAAGATGAGAATGTGCGCTGCATTTCGACAGGTAATCAGCTGCCGCGTCACGAATGTTAATTCTAGATTACGAAAGGTAGTTTACAAGACCGAACTCTTCCCAGTCGTTCCTTGATTCCGATCATGTGTGTTTGTACTTTCGACTTTTGTGTGACGATTTCTGTACGGACTATCCGAAAATCAGATGTTGAGTTCACATCAGAGAAAAATGTTATAGTCTGCACATCCAGCTTTTGTCTGATGAAAAAGTCAAATCGGCTGTCGAAAGCACCGTACTAACGATCTGAAAATCCGCAGACAGCTCGTCTTACGAATTTTCCCTTCTGATTTTCCACATAAAGCCACGTACACACGAGCGGACTTTTCGACCGGACTGGTCTGACGGACCAAATCCGGCGGACAGTCCGACTGTGTGTGGGCTCCATCGGACCTGCAGCGGACTTTTTCGTGTAAAAATCTGACGGACTTTAGATCTGGAACATGTTTCAAATTTGTCGGACGGACTCGAGTCCGGTCGAAAAAATCTGCTCGTCTGTATGCTAGTGCGACGGACCGACGCTAGGGCTACTGGCTATGAACTTCCTTATTTTCGTCCGGTCGTACGTCATCATGTACGAATCCGTCGGACTTTGGTGTGATCGTGTGTAGGCAAGTCTATTCGTTCGAAAGTCCGTCGGAAGTCCGTCAGAAAGACTGTCGGACCTTTGTTGCCGAAAAGTCCGCCCGTGTGTACAGGGCATTAGGGTCCTTTCACACAGGCGGACCGTTCAGATCCACCTGTCAGTTTTTTCAGCGGACCTGAACGGTTGCTCCATACATCTCTATGGAGCGACGGATGTCAGTAGTGACATGTCCGCTCACATCCGATCCGCTCCGCAAAATCCAGACGGATGGAAACCCTACTTTCGGATGAAAACGGACAGGCGGTCCATTTTCATCCGATCCCCCCATAGAGGAGAGCGGAGACCTGACAGGTCCATTTATGCACAGTGTGCAGAGACGGACTTGTCATCCGCCGGCTCAGCGGGGATCAACGGAGCGATCCCTGCTGAGCAAGTGGATGTCTTAATACGGATCCGCACATATGAAAGGGGCCTTACTCACATCTCTAGGGCCAATTTAGACAGGAGCCAATTAACCTCCCAGCATGTCTTTCGAGAAATGTTAGTGAACGATATCACGGCGTGAAAGTGATATTATCAAAGCATGAGTCAGAAGACGAGTAAACAGTGAAACTGGGGGAAGAAAATGACACATAAATGCTGCAGGAAATTTTCAAGAAATGTAAAATAAAATGCTGCCAGCTATTTTAGCAACAGCTTTCAACGCTCTGTCAAATACTCTCTTTTTTGATCTTTGTAGCTTCAGGCAATGAGAACGGCCGCAGCATTGCAACACGGAAGGAATCAGAAAGAAAATGTATAATTGCAAAAATCCCACTTGGTAAACAAATATACTGTATAATGCAGCCAACCTACAGAACAGGATTGACTACATGCGTTTATACTTGCTATCTATAAGAATGTGGTGTGACAAAGCATCTGTTTGTTGAGTCTCTTCTACTGAATTTAGAATAAATAGAATCAATAGTGGAATCTGATTTTTCCTCCTTAAACTACATATAAAGCCTCGTACACACTATCGGACTTTCCGACGGGAAATGTGTGATGACAGGCTGTTGGCGGAAAGTCCAACCGTGTGTACACCCCATCAGACAATTGTTGTCGGATTTTCCGCGGATAAATGTTGGATCGCAGGTTTTAAAATTTTTCCGCGGACAAATGTCTGTTGTCGGATTTTCTGAACATGTGTACACAAGTCCATCGGACAAAAATCCAAAGTACAAACACGCATGCTCGGAAGCAAGGATGAGCCAGAAGCGGTCTTGTAAACTAGCGTTCGTAATGGAGAATTAACATTTGTGATGCGGCAAATTATGATATCTCGAAATGCAGCGCACAATTCTCTTCTTCTTTAATGGGATAATAATGAAGCTGCTTTGCTGGTGATACTGATGGAGTTTTTGCAATTGAATTTTCAAAGGCTTTTTTTTTCTAGTGATATCAAGAATAATATTATTATGCTTTTTTTTTTTATTTTATTTGGGCAAGTTACCACAACACCATTATCCCGTAGTTTTTAAGATCAAAGATACATCTATGTTGGTGTCCCTTGTCAATTTTACATTATATTTTTTTTAAATGTAACTGCCTACTCCCAAACTGTCATTTGAAGTAAAACACATAGCCAAGTATTATTCTCCACAATTTTTTTTTGTGCATTAAAAAAAGAAAACAAATAAAATTAGACATGCTATCTGCCAATAGAACTTAACCAAAAAGTGCATTGAAAATATACCAAATCAAATCATTATTTAACCAAAAAAATAATGTCAAAGCAATAACTCCAAGGCCAGTAATAAATAACACGTTATCTCCTCCAATTCTGCAACATGGCTGGTTGGCGAATGGCCATTCCGAAACAAACTGAAAAGTGCAAAATGAAAAGTGCGAAATGAAAAGCGCGAATCAACACTCGCCAAACTTCTACTAACACGAAATTAGCAGAAGGAGCCCAAAGGGTGGCATTAAAGAGCTGAAAAACAACGTAGTACATCACTACGTTCGTAATTATTGGCCGACAATTCCTTGCCGTTTGTATGCAAGACAAGTTTGGGCCAATGCCCTTCGGACAAAAGTCCACGGTTTTGTTGGACAATAATCCGATCGTGTGTACGAGGCTTTAGGCCCCGTTCAGATCACTGCATTGTGGTGACGCACAACGTTAAGTGCAATGTGTTGCAGTGCCATTTATTTGGCTTTTTAGGATACTGCAGCACACAAATGTGAACCATCTGAGCACTGTGGTGCACTGGATTGAAAAAAATAAATAAAAGTAATAATCAGCCAGCACTATTGCTAAAAAAGGCTAACTAAAGGGCCAAATAAGTGTGCATGCAGCTGGAGTCATCCAATGGTAACAAGGAACACAAATGAACCATTGACTGTTCCATTTTACCACTTTATAACCAGAGACGCGATGACGGGTCTGTGACTTGTCAAAAACTGTCTCATGTGTTTAATACACTACACCGTTTTTTTTTTGGGTAGGGATACTATGTACTCCATACTCATTCATATAGAGGGGATCTGGGGGCCCCCCTTGTTAAAAGGGGCTTCCAGATTCCGATAAGCCCCCTGCCAACAGACCCCCACAACCACAGCCAAGAGTTGTGCGGAAGAGGCATCAACATAAAGAGAAGATGATTTGGGGTGGGGGCAGTGACCCAAAGCACCCACCCCCCCTGTTGAGGGCATGTGGCCTGGTATGGTTTGGGGGGGGGGCGGCGCTCGCTCATCCCCTACCTTTCCTGACCTGCCAGGCTGCATGCTTAGATAAGGGTCTGGTAAAGATTTTGGAGGGGCCCCCACGCTGTTTTATTTTCTACATTTTGGTGTGGGGTCCCTCTTAAAATCCATACCAGATTGAAGGCTCTGGTATGGTCTTGGGGGAGGACCCCATGCCATTTTTTATTGCAATACATCTTGCATTGCTAACATTGCCTCTGAGCACAAGTCGCATGGCACAAGTCGGATCAGTTAAGATGCTGATCCGACTTGGATGCAACTTCCATTAATTTCTATGGGCTGAAAGTTACAAAGTTGGACCAACACAAGTCAGACCAGTTAAGACAGCTATCATAAGGAATCGTTGTTTTTGACATGTCATGCGACTTGTGCTCTCCAAGTCGGAAGCGCAAGCCGCACCAGTGTGATCAGCCCAAAGGCCTCGTTCACATGGGTGTACCAATCCATACACCTGTATGAAGGCCTGTCTTCACTTGCAAAAGATATAGCCAGCCTGTTCAAATCAATGACAGGTAGCTGGCTGTACAGACTTGCACAGATCTACAAGCACATCCTGGAGTGTACATCTGTGAGGGTGTGATCATGGATCAGAACACAGTCTGTCTACATTCTGATCAGTGCATTGGACCTGCACCGATGTACACTCCAGAATGTGCTTGGAGGTCCATGCAACCGGCCACCTGTTATTGATTTTAATTTTTTTTCCTATCTATACACCTTTAGATTTCTTTTGTTCAGCCACAAGAGAAATCTATTGATTCCCCCATCCACGCTAAACAGCAGGGATGCATTCACTGCTTTGCCGAAAATTTGCCACCCGGCTCGATTGAAGGCTTGACCCAAAACTCGATTGAAAAGCCAGGTTGTACTGACAGGGCTTCCCTCAGCTCAAATTTCAGCCATTTCAGCAGGAAACAGACAACATTTGAGCAGTGTATGACCGGCTAAAAGGGATGCAATATGTTGAATTATTGTAATGTATTCTTTCATTTCCCAGCATACTCTTCCTCTTCCAGTTTTTTTTTAAAAAAAACTGTACTAATTAAACAAAAATAGGATGTTGTGTTCACTTACGATAAAAAATTTCTAGCCTGCACCTTCAGTTTATGTCATCTGAAAAGTTGCAAAAAAGTAGCTGTCGAAAGCGCTATACTAATGAACAGATAATTGGCTGATTGTTCGGGGTACAACGCTTTTCTTTCAATCATCTTATCGCGTGTACGGGCCTTAAGATTCCATTCTCGCAACCGTTCTGATCAGGTCCACCAGTTAGTTTTTCAGGAGGACCTGATTGGATGGTTCATTCACCCCTATGAACAAAAAGAGAAAATTATGCAGCGCTTATAAACAAATAAACATACATATAAATGGCATTTGTGAAAAATGTCCACCACGTGAAGACTAGTAAAAATAGATGAAGAGCGATTGGTCAAGTGATTATAAACATTGTCTGTGAGCACTGGCGGACTGACCATTCGGGCACTCGGGCACTGCCCGAGGGCCTCATGCCACTAAGGGGCCCCTTCAGGGTTGCCAGTCTCAATAAAACCAGGGACAGTATGTAAAAATCTGTGTTTTTTTTTTAAATCTCAAGATTATATCTGCCCTGCCTCGCCAGTACCTTTTCAGTGTGTGTATGTGTATTCTGTATGTGTATACTGTGTGTGTATATTGTGTGTCTGTGCGTGTATACTGTATGTGTGTGTGTGTATACTGTGTGGCCCCATAATCTATTGCTTGGGAGCTCCATAATCTCCTATTGCCCGGGGGCCCCATAATTTACTCCTATTGCCCAGGGGCCCCATAATCTTCTCCTATTGCCCGGGGGCCCCATAATCTTCTCCTATTGCCCGGGGGCCCCATGAGTTGTCAGCCCGCCCCTGTCTGAGTAGATGTAAGCCAGTAAATATCAATGCAGGTCAACAAGTGAGGAAATCTTGTGAAGGGACTGCCACCAATTAGTTGAAGGCTTACCAGAAAGGTTGGACTTGAAGGGCCATATACCTCTCAAGTCAAAAAGGCTTGGGTGTCAAAACACCATGGTTGATGAAAGACCACCGACATTCACCCCTATGGACCGGCGGGTGTAAACGGACTTGTGCCTATGCCTACCTCCAATCCAATCTGCTAAAACACTAACAAAAGGGGATCCATCCTCCTCAATTTAGTGGATTGGACAGCCGCAGAGCAGTTGGGTGTAAACAGAGAGCAGAGTCAGTTTACTTCCGGTTGCCCATAGAGCAAAGTGGGCTCTATCCATGTCCCCTCTGCGTAAACTGAGCAGACACGGACCTGTCATCTGCCTGCTGTGCTCTGATCAGCGGACAAATCCCCTGCTGATCCAAACTGGGTCCACCCACATGGGCAGACTATCAGGAGACATTTGCCGGTTAAAAAAAAACGTCCAACATTCTGCCAGTGTGTCAGACAGAAAACCAGCAGCTGACCGACTCCCGATCAGCGCTCTCCGCCAATGGCGGAGAGTGCTGATCGGAATGTTCTGATGGGGGGCGGCCGCTGTACTAACCTCGCATGGTTTCTCGCATGGTTAGTACAGCGGCTCTGACCGGAGCTGACAGTTTGTACCAGGCTTTTAAGCTTTTAAGCAGTCAAACCAGTGGCACTAATTGCTGGCTGCTTAATGAGATAACCATTTCAGTTGCTGCTGCTGTATACCACTTATACAACAAAGTGACATTTACATTTCAGGTATAGGTTAATCGATTCAACAATTAGGCTGCACTCACACAGGGGATTTGGCCCAGTGCGAATGGCAGCGGCAGGAGTCTGATTCCTGCCGCTGTTTTTGCCACCTGTGAGCAGTTAGCTGCAGCCACCGAGCCCGTCCGTCCACCCTAATGATAGGTTGGCGGTGGCCGCAGCTGTCTGCGATTGTTTGCACGGCCAGGGATTACCCGGGGTGATTGCTGCTGGATGCAAAAAGTACAGTATGTAAAAAGATAAATAACAATGCTTTTCCTGTAGTGTGACCAGTGAATGTTATTCTAGATAAAAAGAATAAATCTTATATAGAAATGTGTTCTGTTTATTGTGACTGTAAATTATATTTCTGAAAAATTTTGCTCTGGCTACTAGTTTACCTTACAGTGTATCTTTGGTCAATATATAAAAACGTACACAGATCACCAAAAGTATTGAGACGCCTGCCTTTTCACGCACATGATCTTTAATGACATCCCAGTCTTATGCCCGGTACACACGGTCAGACATTGATCGGACATTCCGACAACAAAATCCTAGGATTTTTTCTGACGGATGTTGGCTCAAACTTGTCTTGCATACACACGGTCACACAAAGTTGTCGGAAAATCCAATCATTCTGAACGCGGTAATGTAAAACACGTACGTCGGGACTATAAACGGGGCAGTAGCCAATAGCTTTCATCTCTTTATTTATTCTGAGCATGCGTGGCACTTTGTCCGTCGGATTTGTGTACACACGATCGGAATTTCCGACAACGGATTTTGTTGTCGGAAAATTTTATAGCCTGCTCTCAAACTTTCTGTGCCGGAAAATCCGATGGAAAATGTGTGATGGAGCCTACAAACGGTCGGAATTTCCGACAACGAGGTCCTATCACACATTTTCCGTCAGAAAATCCGACCGTGTGTATGGGGCATTAGTCTGTAGGGTTCAATATTGAGTTGGCCCACCCTTTGCAGCTATAACAGCTTCAACTATTCTGGGAAAGCTGTCCACAAGGTTTAGGAGTGTGTCTATGGGAATGTTTGACCATTCTTCCAGAAGCGCATTTGTGAGGTCAGGCACTGATGTTAGACAAGAAGGCCTGGTTCCCAGTCTGCGCTCTAATTCATCCCAAAGGTGTTCTATCGGGTTGAGGTCAGGACTGTGCAGACCAGTCAAGTTCCTCCACCCCAAACTTGCTCATCCATGTATTTATGGACCTTGTATTGTGCACTGGTCCAAATCATTTGGTGGAGGGGGGATTATGGTGTGGGGTTGTTTTTCAGGGGTTGGGCTTGGCCCCTTAGTTCCAGTGAAGGGAACTCTTAAGACGTCAACATATCAAGACATTTTGGACAATTTCATGCTCCCAGCTTTGTAGGAACAGTTTGGGGATGGCCCCTTTATGTTCCAACATGACGGCACACCAGTGAACAAAGCGAAATTCGACCCATGTATGGCCTGCCTTAGGGACAGCCAAAGGTGTGCGCAGCCTCTTGCATTAGGGTGTGCACCCCAAAGCTCAAATACATTTTGCATGTGTATATGTACTGATGGTGTCAGTAGGGCAGTGGACAGTGTCAGTAGTTTTATTTGATTTTTTTTTAAATTATTTTATTTTGAAACATTTTTTTGGGGGATGAAATATCAGTGGTCTAAACAGGGGGGAATATACACCACACAAGGTGATTAGGGTTTGCCCAGGCACACCTGGCACACCCTGTGCGCGAACGCCTATGGGGACAGCTGACATCCTTCTATGTAGAGTAGGTTACGAGGCATGGTGGGTGTAATGCAGTGTAGATTTATAGGCCCCAGACAGTTCTTGAATGCAAAGAGATTTCATTTCTCTTAAACAGAACTGTGGGAGAGAGGGTTAGGGCCAGAACACCCTTTAGTAGATGCAATGTTAATTTGTCAGACTCTGAGACTTCTATAGGCAGACAGCCATGCAGGGAAAGGCATCAGCAAGACACCACATCTGCATGCTGTCTTATAACAGTTTCTAACACAAGTTGTAACAAACTTCTTTACTTCTTCTACAATATCCTCTTGTAGATCTTCACTCCACGGAGCTCCCAGTGTCTCTCAGTAGACTTGCTGATCCACTGCCACTGGATCCCCTAAGCTCTTCCAACCTTCTCACACTGAGTATCTTCCTCAAGCATCACCCCTGTGTCCCTGCTGGGTCCCTAGCTTGGCACTCACAGATACTCCTCAAGCGTCACCCCACTGGCCTGCTCAGTCCTTGGCTTGACACCCAAGACTGCTCTGCAAGCGTCACCTCCACAGGTTGGGTCCTTGGCTTGACACCTGCTGAAGTTTCCCAATTCTTCACTGTCCCCAGTTGGTGAGAATACTGCTCCGGTACTTGCTTCAGTGACTCATTGTGGTCCCTGGTAACAAGGTGGATGGTCCCTTAGTGGCAACAGCTTCCCCTCTACCTCCGACCACAGCTGGCTCTCTGGCCGGCAGAACCGTCACTTGTGGTTGGACTGCAAGCCGCAGTCCAAACCCTGGGCTGCTCTCTTGCTTCTAGATAGGCCCTCAGATAGCCTAGCAGCCAAATGTCCCCAGGATAGGCCTCAGGCTCTGACCTCGTAGCCCGGGGCAGCACAACACACGTCCATCCAGACAGCCATCCAGGAGGCACAGAACCCCGATCCCCTGACTCCACCCAAATAAATAGGCTCTCCCAGAAAGCCAAGGGACCCAAAAAAATCCCTGCCCATTGGCAGAGATACCCATAGCTCCCAACTGTCCCTGAATTTGAGGGACTGTCCCTGATTTGGAGCAATGTCCCTCTTCCCTCTTTCCTCCTCATTAGTCCCTCATTTTGGTTAGATCTATATAGTTGTATATAAAATGCACTTTTTAATCTTTCAAAAAGTGTTTCCCAGTGCTAAACCTTTCATCCAAATTCGAAATTGCTGCATTTTTCAATTTTAAAAGCCAATATAAAGGAATAGTAGTGGTAAAAAAAAGCACTTGTGGATTTAATTAACCTTTTTTTTGTTATCTCCCTTTGAGAGGGCGTGGCAGGGGGCGTGTCCTATGCCTACATCCGTTTGCTAGTAGGTGTCCCTCATTACCATCTCAAAATGTTGGGAGGTATGGATACCCCGTCTATATATAATCTGTCCTTGAAATGCCCTTGTCTTATCTAATGCCACCAGATACCCGGCCATCTAGTGACAGAAGTGCATCAATTCCAGAATTAGGGTGGAATCAATTGATCTCCTATCAGTTGGCCAAGGTAAATACCTGACAGGTAAATTTACTAGCAACCCTGCTAAAACTTCAGGGTGTTACACAACAACGACGGGAACTCTGCACAGTCCGGTAAGCTATAAGGAAACAAACAGTGTGATAAAATGCCTTTAGTTCAGGAATGTAAATAACTTGTAACACTGCATTAGAAAGAGGTCATTCGGTGAAAAATAAGCACACTAAAGCGGTCTATAAAACAACTAGCTGAATGAAAAAACGCAAAAGCTTCCTCCATCCACACAAGTACAATGGATAGAGGAATTCCCCCCCCGGACGTATTATGACAGCTGTCAGAATACAATGGTCCAACCTCCCTTGCCAGCATCTTCTACTTGGCTTCTTTAAAAATAAGGCTTTAGTTCTGCTTTAAAGTGGTTGTGCACCCTGTACAACCACCTTAACCTACAGGTAAGCCTATATAAGCCCCATATTTACTAAAAAGCCGAGCGCCGATGTGTACGGCGCATGCACACTTTAAAAACGGCACGTCGTGCCGTTTCTAATAGGGGTCATGCCGTGACTGGTGGCTCCCGCGGGAGTGACGTCACGCGACTCCGGCCAGTCACAGAGCTGGAGTTCGAAGGCCCGGAAGGAAGAGGGGTGAAGATGGACGCTCCAGCTAGTGGGGACAGCGGTGACTTCGCAGGCTTCGTTGTCAGGTAAGTGACACATAATGGGCTACTATGCGGTGCATAGTAGCCCATTATGCTCTACCTTTGCAGGGAAATAAAGAGGAAGTAAAACCCACCAGGGTTTACTTCCTCTTTAAGAATGCTAAAATAACTTCACAATCACAGAACAATCTCTCCTCCGGTGCAGTGTTAGCTGCAAAAAAAAAAGTGAAAAAAATGTGACAAAATATTACAAAATAATACCAAATTTAAGTGCTAAATATAAAAATTATAAATAATTCATCCACTAAATAAAACATGTTTAGTGAATTTACTACTTTTGAGATAAACACAAGTTATTATAGGGCAAATGTTAAAAGAGAAGTATGTTTTTTTTTTTACATACTTGCCTAGATGGAGGCAGCATCTGTTCCCCCCTCTCTAACACTAAAAACTGAGCAATCTAAGGCTACTTTCACACTGGGGCGGGTGGGTGCTGGCGGTAAAGCGGCGTTATATTTAGCGCCGCTTTACCGTGGTTTTAGCAGCACTATTCAGCTGCTAGCGGGGCAGTTTGCAGCGCTGCCCCATTGTTTTCAATGAAAGGGGGCGCTTTAGGAGTGATGAATACACCGCACCTATAGCGATGCAAAGATGCGGCTTGCAGGACTTTTTTGACCGTCCTGCAAGCGCACCGCTCCAGTGTGAAAGCCCTCGGGCTTTCACATTGGAGTGAATTGAGCGGCTCTTTCAGGGCGCTTTGCAGGCGCTATTTTTAGCACTTTAGCGCCTGCAAAGCGCATCAGTGTGTAGCCTAACACTCAATCTAATGCTCGGTTCTCAGAGCTTCCTGAGCAGAGAGCCGCTGACTGTCAGTCAGTGGCTCTCTGCTTTGACCCCCCCCACGCTCACTGGAGCGCTGGGCTGTGGAGGGGGTGGGAGCGCCTGGCTCTTAGCTGCTCACTAAGAGGCCGAGCTGAGTGCAGGTCCAGGCATGTGGGTGGATCCTGACTTCATTGTCGCAATCTTGCCCGAGCCTGAACTGACTCTGTGACGTCAGCCGACAGCGGACTTCAGCCCGCTGTCTGCTGAAAACGGGTTACAGGAGTGCAGTACGAACTGCACTCCTGGGATCCACAGGAGAAATACAGCCAAACGAGCTTTACTTGTACTCCTCCTTTAATTTATCTCCCAGTGAACTGACCCCTGTATCTGTGGAAGGTTAGTCTTGTCACTCTAGGAAAGGAAGTGTGTTAGGACTACAGAAAAATTTTCCCTCTCCTCATCTACTGAACATTGGTTTATTGAGTGAACTAGATGGATTTGTGTCTTTCTTCAGACTATGTAACTATGTAACATAGGGATGGTGTGCTGTAGTTCACAGAGTTGAGCTGTGTGGGGCTGATACAGTGCTCTAGACCAGGGCTAGGCAAAGGTCATCCCTCCAGCTCTTGTGGAACTACAAGTCCCATCATGCCTCTGCTCTGGGAGTCATGCTTGTTGCTGTCAGAGCCTTGCAGTGCCTCATGGGACTTGTAGTTACACAACAGCCGGAGGGCCAAAATGTGCCTACCCCTGCTCTAGATAATTCTGCAGGGTGCTCAGGGCAGCAGTAAATTTCTGGCAGGATCAACAGGTATTCTTTCATGAATAGATATACCAAAACACCTTTAATTACATATTTACAGTGCCTTGAAAAAGTATTCATACCCCTTGACATTTTCCACATTTTGTCATGCTACAACCAAAAATGTAAATGTATTTTATTGAGATTTTATGTGATAGACCAACACAAAGTGGAATATAATTGTGAAGTGGAAGGAAAATGATAAATGTTTTTCAAAATAAATATCTAAAAAGTGTGGCGTGCATTTGTATTTAGCCCCCTGTCAGATTGGATGGGGATTGTCTGTGAACAGCAATTTTCAAGTCTTGTCACAGATTCTCAATTGGATTTAGACCTTGAAAAAATACCCCCTAAATGGGACTTTGAAAGACCACCAACACTGGAAATATGTAAAAAAAAGTTTATTACAAATATTATCAAACTTGTCTATTTTTGATAATATTTGTAATAAACTTTTTTTTACATATTTCCAGTGTTGGTGGTCTTTCAAAGTCCCATTTAGGGGGTATTTTTTCATGGTCTGTTGAATTGGGATGGGACCACCACACTTTTTTCCTGACATGGTGGAAGCCTCTCTTTTTTCTACTGAATTGGATTTAGGTCTGGACTTTGACTGGGCCATTCTAACACATGAATATGTTTTGATCTAAACGATTCCATTGTAAATCTGGCTGTATGTTTAGGGTCGTTGTCCTGCTGGAAGGTGAACTTCCACCCCAGTCTCAAGTCTATTGCAGGCTCTATAGCCCCATACACAGATTTTCTGCTGATTTTTGTCTTCAGATTTACCAAAACCATGTAGTGCAAGGGCCTGCCTGATTGCATACAAATTGAAACTCCTAAGGTTTGACCTCATATTATATGGTTTTGGTAAATCTGAAGGAAAAAATCAGCAGAAGATCTGATAGTGTGTACGGGGCTTAAAATGTTTTCTTCTAAGATTGCCCTGTATTTGGCTCCATCCTTCTTCCCATCAACTCTGACCAGCTTCCCCGTCCCTGCTGAAGAAAAGCATCTCCACAACATGATTCTGCCACCACCAAGTTTCATGTGGGGATGGTGTGTTCAGGCTGGTGTGCAATGTTTTTTTTTTTTTTCCCGCTATGCATAAAATTTTGCTTTTAGGCCAAAAAGTTCATTTTTGATCTCATCTGACCAGAGCACCTTCTTCAACATATTTGCTGTGTCCCCCATATGGCTTGTCGCAAACTGCAAACGGGACTTCTTCTGACTTTCTTTCACCAATGTCTTTCTTCTTTCCACTCTTCCATAAAGGCCAGATTTGTGGAGTGTACAACTAATAGTTGTCCTGTGGACAGATTCTCCCACCTGAGCTGTGGATCTCTGCAGCTCCTCCAGAGTTACTATGGGCCTCTTGGCTGCTTCTCTGATTAATGCTCTCCTTGCTTGGCCTGTCAGTTTAGATGGACGGCCATGTCTTGGTAGGGTTGCAGTTGTGTCATACTCTTTCCATTTTCGGATGATGGATTGGACAGTGCTACGTGAGATGTTCAAAGCTTGGGATATATATTTTCTATAACCTAACCCTGCTTCAAACCTCTCCACAACTTTATCACTGACCTGTCTGGGGTGTTCCTTGGCCTTCATGATGCTGTTTGTTCACTAAGGTTCTCTAACAAACCTCTGAGAGCTTCACAGAACAGCTGTATTTATACTGAGATTAAATTACGCACAGGTGGACTCGATTTACTAATTAGGTGACTTCTGAAGGCAATTGGTTCCACTAGATTTTGTTAGGGGTATCAGAGTAAAGGGGGCTGAAAACAAATGCACGCCACACTTCAGATATTTATTTGTAAAAACTATTTGAAAACCATTTATCATTGTCCTTCCACTTCACAATTATGTGCCACTTTATGTTGGTCTATCACATAAAATCCCAATAAAATACATTTAGGTTTTTGGTTGTAACATGACAAAATGTGGAAAATTTCAAGGGGTATGAATACTTTTTAAAGGCACTGTAACAGACCAAAAAGGAGCCGAGACTTTGTGGCCTTTATGTCTGTACATTGACTTTATATAGAGGGTTCCATTTATCACAAATTGGAATTTCCCATTAATTGTATGCATAATATTCTCTTGCCATTCAAGGATGTTTGTATGGCGTTTATAGACTGGTCTGTAACTGTTAACTTGAAGAAAGCCTATTGAGTCCACCAGCATCAACTGTGAAACAATATACTGTATATTTGCTACGTTATGAACAACCTGCTTCTCAAAATAGCTCATAAAAACTGGGTCAGAGAACATGTCGCCCACAGCGACGAATACGAACTAGTCCAGGGCAGGACAGAAATGAGGGAGAACACCTGACTGTATGCTATGGTCTTATGGCAATGCTGTGTCATCAGACCTATTCTTCTTTCGCTCCATCTCTTATCATTCAGCCCTTCTTGACTTGGAAAACAGGCAATTTAGGTACAAAAAAACATCATTAAACCTGTGTACAGCTTTGGTTTCTCGTGATATAAAATATGGCACATCTTGTACCCAGTATAACAGGCAAAGAAAACTTCTGCTGCCATAGAAATCATACTGCATAAGGAGCAGAGAAGAAACTATAAAAACTGCACCATGCCTCCTTTTCATGTTTGTATCCATTTCCAGTGATAATCTAATTTGCAAGGTTAAGCTGCCATTCCAGATTGTATAAGGGCTTTGTCCATAGTTGTCATTCTTGTTCTTCAGTCCCTGGTACAAGCAGCTCATCAATGTATTGGCTATCCATGATTATTCCTTACAGAGGCCCTGCATGGTCTATAAATACTTAAATGCGGCAATCACCTGCCATTGGAGAGACCAAATACCTCTCTAGCCGCCAATTGCTCATGCCTCTGTTTCAGAGCAGCAGCCTTGGAAGACCTCCTCCACATTCGACCCTTCTGGCAGTATCAAAGCCTGTGCCCCCCTGCCCACTGGTTCCTTTTTCTTATCCTCTGCAGAGTCCTGTAGTGTATAGATATATGGCTGATTGGAGTATCTTGCAGAGTGCTAGCCCCGGCCCGCCTCCGTGGGAAACTTGGAAAGAAGAAAGAAATGGCTGCACATCCAGAACTTCCGATTTTGGTGTTATCTTTGTGAAACAAAATAAAAGGCAATCGGAAATTCTGGATGTGCAGCCATTTCTTTCTTCTTTCCAAGGGTCGAAGAGAAGAACTAGCACGTGTCTGGGAACACAAACAGCTGACACTCCCCAAAAGTGTTGAATGCTTTCCAAAGATGCAAAAGAGAAAAGGTAACACGCTGCCAGAGAGGTAGGTACATGGGGTCTTCTGTTGCAGGGCATTAGACATGTGCAATTCATTCAGTTCCAAATGAGTTTTTTAACGAATTTAGACAAATTCATTCATGTGGAAATATCCGAAATAACGAAAACTCGTTTAACCACTTCAATACCCGGCTATTGTAATATGACGTCCACAGATGGGATCTCCCATCCTGGGTGGACGTCATATGACGTCCACCCGCGTCCATGCCGCGTTGCTCGGGACCCGGTGCGTGTGCCCGGCGGCCGCGATGTCCGCCGGACACCCGCGATTGCCCGTTAACCGGGCCGGACCGTGGATCTGTGTGTGTGTAAACACACAGATCCACGTCCTGTCAGTTGAGAGGACACCGATCTGTGTTCCTAGTACAGCGGAACACTGATCGGTCTCCTCCCCCTGTACGTCCCCGCCCCCTACAGTTAGAAGCATTCCCTAGGTAACATAATTAACCCCTTGTGTCCCCCTAGTGGTGAACCCCTTCACTGCCTGTCACATTTACACAGTAATCAATGCAATTTTATAGCATTGATCGCTGTATAAATGTGAATGGTCCCAAAAATGTGTCAAAAGTGTCCGATGTGTCCGCCATAATGTCGCAGTCACGAAAAAAAATTGCGATCGCCGCTATTACTAGTAAAAAAAATTAATAAATATATATTTTTTTAAAAATGCCATAAATCCATCCCGTATTTTGTAGACGCTATAACTTTTGCGCAAACCAATCAATATACGCTTATTGCGATTTTTTTTTACCAAAAATATGTAGAAGAATACGTATCGGCTGAAACTGAGGAAAAAATTTGTTTTTTTTAAAAAAAACAAATTGGGATATTTATTATAGAAAAAGTAAAAAATATTGTGTTTTTTTCAAAATTGTCGCTCTTCTTTTGTTTATAGCGCAAAAAATAAAAACCGCAGAGGTGATCAAATACCACCAAAAGAAAGCTCTATTTGTGGGGGAAAAAGGACGTCAATTTTTTTTGGGTACAATGTCGCACGACCGCGCAATTGTCGTTTAAAGTGCGACAGCGCTAAAAACTAAAAATTTGGCCTGGGAAGGAAGGGGGTGAAAATGCCCTGTATTGAACCGGTTAAAGAAAATTTTCTGAAAATATTCGCAAATTCGAAATTCTGAAAATCTGAAATAACTAACTAATAATAACTTAAAGCGGAGGTCTGCTGAAAAAAAAATATTAAAAGCCAGCAGCTACAAATACTGCAGCTGCTGACTTTTAATATATGGACACTTACCTGTCCAGGGAGCCCGCGGTGTCGGCAGCCGAAGCCGATCTGTCCTTCGGCTCTCGACTGCTGCCGCCGCCATCCTCGGTAAAGGAATAATGAAGTGAAGCCATGCAGCTTCACTTCCTGGTTCCCTACTGCGCATGCGCGATCCGCCCTGCGAGTCCTCACAGGTCCCTGCTGTATTCTGTGTCTCACAGAATACAGTGGGGGAGGAAGGGGTAGGCGACGGAAGTGTGCGTAGGTCACCGCAAGCGCCGCGGTGAGAAATGCCAGGAAGTGGGAGCAAATACCTGTATTAGACAGGTATCTGCTCCCTCCTCCCCCCTGAAAGGTGCCAAATGTGACACCGGAGGGGGAGGGGAATCCAAAAAGTGGAAGTTCCATTTTTGGGTGGAACTCCACTTTAACTATTAAATTACAGGTATTGGAATTTCCTTTCAAATTCGGCTGTTAGTGAACGTAACAAATACAAATTTATCCGAAGTTAGGACTTATCCAAAATAACGAATGGCGTATCTAAATGAATAGAACGTAATGACCTAATAATAATAAATAACAATAATAAGAATAATAACTTTTTAATATTACTATTATTTATTCCTAATTTGTTCCACTCCATTTGTTTAGATGTGGCATTCGTCATTTCAGATAATTCGTAACTTCGGATAAATTCGTATTCGTCACGTTCACCAACAGCCAAATTTGAAAGGAAATTCCAATACCTACAATTTAATAGTTACTTATTATTAGTTAGTTATTCTTTCAAATCTTCTGAATTTCTTTCTTATTTTCGGATTTTTGAATTTTTGCGACTTGCGATTATAACAAATGACCCGAAAATCAAAGAAACCCCCCCCCCCCAAAAGCGAATGAAACGAAGACGAACATATTGTTTGGCAGTGCACATGTCTACAGGGCATTGCTGCGTTTAACCACTTGCTTACCGGGCACTTAAACCCCCCCCCCCCCCTCCTATCCAGACCAATTTTCAGCTTTCAGCGCTGACGCACTTTAAATGACAATTGCGCGGTCATACAACACTGTACCAAAATGAAATTTTTATCATTTTTTCCCCACAAATAGAGCTTTCTTTTGGTGGTATTTGATCACCTTTGCGTTTTTTATTTATTGTCAAAAAATGTAAAAAGACCGAATTTTTAAGAAAAATTTTTTCTTTTAAATTTTGTTATAAAATTTTAAAAAAGGTAATTTTTCTCCTTTATTTATGTACGCTGATGAGGCGGCACTGATGGGCACCGATAGGTGGCAGTGATGGGCACTGATGGGTGGTAGTGATGGGCACTGATGGGTGGCAATAATGAGCACTGATCGGTTACACTGATAGGCAGCACTGCTAGGTGGCACTGATTGGCACCACTGGTGGGCATTGATAGGTGGCACTTGTGGGCATTGATAGGTGGCACTCATGGGCATTGAAAGGTGGCACTGGTGGGCACTGTCAGGGGGTACATATGAGGTAGAAATGCCTCTTCCTCTTCGGGACCGATGTTCCTTGCAGAGAAGCCGGTGATCGGCTTTTTTTTCTCCTCGTGCTGTCAGCGTGAGGAGAAAAAAAAAAACGATCACAGAGCTTTTGTTTTGATCATGTGATCAGCTGTCATTGGCTGACAGCTGATCACATAGTAAGGGGCCGGGACCGGCGATCACCCGAGTCACAGTGACTCGTTATCACAGCGCGCTCTGCACAGGGGAGGCCGTCACATTACGGCCTCCCGGAAACTCAGGTCTGCGCTGTGGCCCTCATTCGGCTATAGCGCGGATGTCAAGCGGTTAAAGGCCAAGTTCACCTTAAAAAAAAAAATGCACATAATGTTGAAGAAAATAAAAAGTGCATTTTTTTTGTTGCACAGGAGCCTTCAAAGTACTGCACCCACAATCAGTGGAGCATGGGTGTAATGCCAGGCTCCAGCAGACTCTTCTCCTAACGCTCTGTCTGTGCAGAGTTGGAGGAAGTGTCCATGGACTACGAGTGTGCTGACTGCCAATGAGAACTACAAATCCGTCTGCCACAGATCACATGTAATGAATGATGTGGTTGTGCCGATTTCAAAAGTAACAGGGGCTGTGGGGGCAAAGGAGTCCCTGCATGCTCTCATGGTGGGGGGGGGGTGCATTTATACCATGTTACACCCTAAATACAGGTGTACTGTGGTGCAAAAGTTGGCCTTTACAAACTAAATAGGGTCTCTGAGAAACAAACTTCAAAGAGTATTTAAACTTTTGCAGCCAAACTTGGATGCTTTCTTGTTACATTAACATAGAAGATCTTAAAAGATCTAAACATTGCAGGTTGCTTTTTTTTAAAGCGGATTTCCACCCAAAAATGGAACTTCCGCTTAAAGTGACTGTGATCCCCTGACATGCCACATTTGGCATGTAATTTTTTTTTTGGGGGGGGGGGGGAGGAGGCGGATACCCTCTTTTTAGGGGCATCCAGCTCCCACTTCCTCCCGGGGCTCCGCAAGGAAGTTTACCTCTCCCCCTTCACTCCCTGCAATCTTCTGGGACACGTTACAGGTCCCAGAAGATTGCCCGGCCAATTGCAGCACGGCTTGTGCATGCGCAGTCACAGCTGGGCGCCCACAGTCACAATGCTGGTGCTGTGGAGGGGAGGGGGAGAGGAGCGGGGCTTTGTTCGCCCGCATCACTGGACCGTGGGACAGGCGAGTGTCTGATTATTTAAAGTCAGCAGCTACACTTTTTGTAGCTGCTGACTTTTATATAGGTGGAACTCCGCTTTAAGTACTTTGTACTTGCTTAAAAATCCTTACATGCTATTTCTGTTAACTGGGGTTGCACCGATAATGGTTTTATACTGGCGAGTACCGATACTTTTAGTCAAAAACTCGCCGATACCTTTGCGGTGCAATTTGAGCCCATACAAAATGAATGGGCTCAAATCGCACTGCAATGAATTGCATGCAATTTGAACAGAAATGTGGTGCGATTCCTGTCCAAATCACATGCGGTTTCATGCACAGCTCCTGTGCGAACCCAGGCTGAAGTCACTAAGACAGCCTGTGTTTACATAGGAGCGGTGGAGGAAACCGCATGTGATTTGGACAGGAATCGCACATTTCTGTTCAAATTGTGTGCAATTTGTGCAATTCTGTTTGTGCAATTTGAGCTCATTAATTTTATATTTTTTACAGATAAACCCTAATGTTTCCCATAATAATCCCTCTGTACTGTATTCACAGTTCTTCATTATAAGCTCTAAAGTAGATTTGAACACTGTCTGTCCTAACAAAGGGTTAAAAAATTTTTAGAAACTGCCCTCCTGCATTGAACGATAATGAGGTATAACATACTCTGTGTGGGGACAAGACAGTGAAAAGCTAGATTTCAAAATAAATGTTTGTACAAATATTAATGTGAAAGTTCTCGGTACATTTGATGACTGACAAATGTTGCTTGAAAAGTACTTTACATAAATTCAGAAATCCTTATGCCTCATACACACGATCAGATTGTTGGCCAACAAATCCGTGGAATTTAGTCCAAAGGGTGTTGGCTCAAACTTGTCTTGCATACACACAGTCACACAAATGTTGGCCAACAATTACGAACGTAGTGACCAACTACGTGGATTTTCAGCTCTTTAGCGCCTCTGTTTGGGCTCGTTCTGCTAATTTCGTGCTAGTAGAAGTTTGGTGAGTGTTAATTTGCGCTTTTCTTTTCGCGCTTTTCATTTTGCACTTTTCATTTTGTTTCTGAACGGCCGTTCGTCAACCAGCCATGTTGCGGAATCGGAGGAGATAACAAGTTATTTATTATTGGCCTTGGAGTTATTGCTTTGACATTATTTTGTTGAATAATAATGATTTGATTTGGTATATTTTCTATATTTTTGGATGCATAGAATGCAATTTTTGGTTATGTTCTATTGGCAGATAGCATGTCTAATTTTATTTTTTTTATTTTTTTAATGCCCAATAAAAAAAATAGTGTAGAATAATACTTGGCTATGTGTTTTACTTCAAATGACAGTTTGGGAGTAGGCAGTTACATTTTAAAAATGACAATGTAAAATTAACAAGGGACACCAACATAGTTGTATCTTTGATCTTAAAAACTACAGGATAATATTATTGTGGTAACTTGTCCAAATAAAAAAAAAAAAACATAATATTATTTTTGATATAACTAGAAAAAAAAAAAGCCTTTGAAAATTTGTTTGCAAAAACTCCATCAGTATCACCAGCAAAACAACTTCATTATTATCCCGTTAAAGAAGAAGAGAATTGTGCGCTGCATTTCGAGATTTCATCATTTGCCACGTCATGAATATTAATTCTCCATTACAAAGGCTAGTTTACAAGACCGACTGCTTCTGCTTCCGAGTATACGTGTTTGTACTTTGGACTTTTGTCCAACGGACTTGTGTACACACGCTTGGAAAATCTGACAACACACATCTGTCCACGGAAAATTTGAGAACCTGCCATCCAACATTTGTTGGTGGAAAGTCTGACAACACTTGTCCGATGGAGCGTACACACGGTCGGATTTATCAACACAGCCTGTCATCGACCATTTCCCATCGGAAAGTCCAATCGTGTGTACGTGACTTTAGAGTCAGCCATGATATCTCCTTAGAAACATCTAAAAAGGTAAGCTTTTTTTTCTTCGGCATGCTGTGTGAACGGGAACACAAACATTTAGTGAGGTTTTCTCAAATTTGACTGTGAAAGTGGAAAACCCTTTAAATATTCAAAGGGTTTTCCACTTGCACAAGATGGCATAAAAGGGTTTTTCCACCTGATCACAAGATGGCATAAAAATACAAACATTTCAGTGGCGCGCACCATCTCTTTCTACAATGCAGGTGTTTGTCTTCCCGTATTGTGCTAGTAGTCGTCAGTTGTGACAAATGAGATTCCCGCATCCTGCTTGCAGCTGTTTGTGTGCAGAATTGTATGCTTTTTGACTCTCCAAACATCTAAACCAACTGAGAACAGAACTTGGATGCTACTGTAAAAAGAGCAAACCAAAAACACCAGTGAAAACAGCTTAAAAAAAAAAAAGGTTAAGGGTCACCGAATGATGTACATGGTGTATTCTCTCTCCAGGTCGGTCTATGGGATTATACGAGGCGTGTTCATATCAAACTGGGACTTTTGTGTTTATATAATAAAAGAACAAATTTCAAGGAGTGGAAACTGCATTTATTTTTCAACATACTCCCCTGCTATATTTATATACAGAAGTAGCTTTTAACTAATGCCTGGAAAGCTTTTGCATAGAAAGATCTGTCAGTATGCCCGAGCCATCCTAGGACAGCCGGCTTCACTTCTTCATCAGTGCTGAAATGTTGACTTCTTCTAGGGGTCCAAACAGGTGGAAATCACTCGGAGCGAGGTCCGCGCTGTAAGGCAGGCCATACATGGGTCGAATTTCGAAAGAATTTTCTTTCGTAAGTCTTATCTAAGAACTGAATCCATGGCTCAACTAGAGGGATAATGGAGAGACCAAGATAGTAATAAAGGCCCAACAGGAGTTCTTTTCTTTTTCCCCAACTCTATCCTAAACAAGAAAAAAAAAGTTTTTTGGCTTGACATACACTTTAAAACCAGATAAAGAATCAAGCCTTTACCCACAAGTATATTTTGTCTGTTTTCATTAGAAAAATGTTACCCAACTTCCTGTCCGGGAGGCTCAACAGTTATGCCCCGTACACACGAGCGGAATTTCCGTTGGAAAAATCTTGGATGGTTTTTCCGACGGAATTCCGCTCAAGCTTGGCTTGCATACACACGGTCACACAAAAGTTCTCAGGACTTTCGACCGTCAAGAACGCGGTGATGTACAACACTACGACAAGCCGAGAAAATGAAGTTCAATGCTTCCGAGCATGCGTCGAATTGTTTCCGAGCATGCGCTTTTTTATGCGCGTCGAAATTGCATACAGACAAACGCATTTTCGGATAGGAACTTTTTCCGACCAGAAAATAGGGAACCTGCTCTCAATCTTTTGCTGGCAGGAATTCCGCCAGCAATAGTCCGATGGAGCATACACAAGGTCGCAATTTCCGACCAAAAGCTCTCATCAGAGTTTTGCGGGCAGCATTTCCGATCGTGTGTACGGGGCATTAGTTGAAATTCACGTTACATTTAGCATATCAAAACTTTTTTTTTTAATTTCGGGGACACAGAGGCCCTCTTTATCAAGCGGACATACCCATTGTCTTCCATCTTGGTAAAGGAAGCCTCTGTGTTCCCAAAACATTTAAGAATGTGTTATTCTGATAGGGACTTTAGTACATAATTCCATTGGATTTCATCCTAGAATGCTAACGTTTACTGGACATTGGATTTACGCAGCAAGACACAGGAGCCGTGCTAGAGGATTTCAATGAAGTCTGTATTGTATGGTTTGAGGTAGTACAAGCAATAAAAACCTGACACATCCTGAACCTTCCCAATTTATATAAATAACTAGGTGTATAGCTCCAATTAAAGTACCTATAGTATATATAGTTCAGTTCTAAAGAGAAGGTCCTGGCTTTGCGATCACTGCAGACAAACCACTCTAAAGCAGCCAATTGTGAGCATGGCCCCAGGGTACAGCGTCTCATATTTCTAGTGAAATCGACCAGACTACATTATTCTGAATACAGGCTTGGTCCAGATAAGGAAGTCCTGGATTTGTCTTTCACAAATTCCCAATCATTGCACTAAAAATAGAAAAAAAATTTTGACTGTCATTTGCGGGAAACTCCAAGAGATGGAGCACAATAGAAGGCAATGAAAACAATTGTGAAGACACACTGAAAAGGCAATGGGGTTGATTTACCAAACGTGGAGTGCAAAATCTGGCACAGCTCTGCATAGAAAAGATGTATGTAAAGCCAAAACCTTTTTTTTTTGTTAGATTGTGTAAATAAAGGTAAAAAAAACCTCTACGCCGCGCACCCTGAAAACCACAATTATAAATAACCAAATATAGCTCAGCTTGTAGTATAACCAAAGGTCAGATAGTGAAAGGAAAGGAATTTATTAATAATAAATTTTCCTTTTACTTTTTTTTTTATTAGTCAAGTATTAGAACTTCAGTCAAGTGTTTTATTGCTGTCCATGAGGTTCACACTCCCTACTGGTCTTGGTGACAATTGTCACCAAGACAGGAAGTGATGAGAAATTCTAAATTGTACTATGACACCAGAACAAGAGATGAGGGGAAAACTTCCAATAAGGACACCTGTTCTGGTGACAACAAAGGGACACTAAAGCCGTGTTCTGACAGGGGGATGCCGCGGCCCCCCCCCCCCCCCCCCAGAACACTCTGGTCAGTGCTCCCATTGGCTGATAGTTATGATCAGCAGACCTTTTTCGGTCACGCACCTTCGACCAAACGGCTGGCTTCTGTCAGACCGGCTTGCTGTACACACGGGCCGAATCTCAGACCGTTTCTATTGAACCCGCCGATACTGCTCAATATTCGGCCCGTGTGTATGGGGCTTGAGAAGATTTGCACTCTACAGGCTTAAATAGGTTCAAAACATCCTCCTTAACCCACTAAGGGTAAAACAAATCTTAATGCCTAAACACAATATTGCAACTTTAACATGTGTTGGTAACACAGTACATATCATCACAAATACTTTGTGTATACAGGTTAATTAGACCTTTTTTTTTTTTTAAGGACAAATTGGGCTTTCATTTGGTAGTAAATGGTAATGGATATCTCCTGATATTTTTTTTATTATTATCAAAAGGAAACCTGATCCAATATGGTACAAAACACATTTTTTTTTTTAAATTTAGCTGTATATTTCTTTGTTATTACCATAACCTACCACCAAAAAACAATCCACAATAAATTCTCCTGCTCCTAACGATTGCAACGATATCATGTGAGTATGTTATGTGTTGTTTAAATCCATAGTGCAGGCCAGAAACAATATTGCGTATTTTGGACATTTTTTTTTTTCCGACCTAAAACACACTGACATTTACAACTTAAAAAAAAAAAATTTAAATCCTGCCCAAAATATAATAACCTTAACCTTTGAACCCTAATTGACCCACACACTAACCCTGGCACTGACCTAGATCAAACCTTGATAGGTATTTTTTTTTTCTTTAAATACACACTTTTGTGTTCTCTCTGCAAGGAGAGAGGAAGCTGCAATTTATCTTTCCTCTCCATTCACAGAGGGAAACACAGGGGCGGGCTTCACAGCAACTGATCACTGTGATAGCCAATCAGAGGCTACCACAGCAATCCGATGACCTGGAATCTGGAGTTTTGGGTACCGATCATTAGTACAGGACCCAGGGTTCTCGGTGAGACCCCAGTCTCTGTGCTGGGAGCGCACCGTGCAGCACGCTCCTAGCACAAAGACAGACACACATATATGCGGACCCAAAGCAAAAAGCCCAGTTATGTTACGTCAGCGTGAAAGAGTTAAGAAGTGGCTAGTGTAAGCCGGAAAACATGTTGATGGTGTTATAACTGTAGGTTCCATAACAAAGATGAATCTTTAATGACCAAGTGCCTTCAAGCACCTCCTTTCTTCATAGGTTCCTCTGCGGATCTCCACTTAGGGCTTGTATCCTCAACTACAACAGAATTTCCTTCACTTTGTAGAGATTTCGTTTTACTTCCTGTGACATTCCCAGGACAGGAAGTGAATGGAAATCTCAACAGGACAGGCAAAAAAATAAAATGACGTGTTTTAAACCTTCCCCTATGCTGTCCAAAACTAAAAGAAAACATTTTGGTTATACATTTTGTGTGGACTTGTGAATAATCAGGAATGAAGACGGAACTGCTGTGTTCCCATTTGTTAGTACAGCCAGGGTTACTGATGTCAGGCCTGTGTGCTATTCAGTTTACATCCACCAGAACACACTGGGTTTGATTTAGGCCCCTTTCACACATGTGCAACTTGTCCTGCGACTTGGGACTGCAAAGTACCATCCATATCTGTGCAACTTCAAAGTAGTCCCTGTACTACTTTGGTCCGACCTTGATGGGAGTTGAGGTCCATAGACCTCAAGTTTACACAGGCATTCCCTGAAATTGCATTAAAAAAAACGGTGAAATCGACTTTCAAGTCACAGCAGTGAGAGAGGGGCCTTAGTAAGATTGAAGAGTGCAAAATCTGGTGCAGCCGAGCATGGTAGCCAATCAGCTTGTTCAATTAAGCTTTGGCAACAAAAAAAAAAAAAATGGAAGCAGTTTGGTTTCGATGCACAAATACACCAGATTTTTGCACTCTTCAGCTTTAGTAAATCAACCCCAGTTTCTTGCGCCTGACACCAGTGAATTTATTGCCAGTTCTCCCTAAATGTATTGGAGTTTAATCATCAAACACTCACTAGGCTAGAGTTATTACTACCCAAGAGCAGAGAAGACGATTCTGACGTGTAAATGTAACATAAATGAGTCAAAGTGAAACCAAGCTATTTCAATTCAGAACTATTACTTTCAGCCACCTCCAAATGTTCAAACTACGGTACTTTTTTTTTTTTTTCCCTGCTGTTAGAGGGTGGCTACATTCGTTCTCCATGTGCCCACTTATGTAGGAACATAGCCACCCTCTCTTGCTAGTTCCTAAGATGGATTAAGGACCTTGGACTATAGAATGTGCAGAGTGCATATAGCAGTGTACATGACCGCAACGAAAGTGTGATGGAGAGGAAAGGAGATGACTGGTTCAAACAGGATTTTACAAGGAAAAAACACAGTAAGAAACAATTTCTCGAAAAATAGTAGATTACAAGGTTTTTAAAATGGGGAACGGTATGGATTATTTTCGGAGAAATTGTTTGTTTCTTGATTTTCTGGTCCCCTGTTGCTGCAGCTTCTTCTGCTTCCACTACTGATCTGTCAAAGCATGTTGAGGGATCTTTTATATAATACTGTCCAATTTTACATTCAACACACTAAACAGGAGACAGAATGAGAGGCCAAGTGTTGGTTGGGCAACCACTGCCAAATACAATGGGATCGCTCACCCTTGACTCAAGCTGAAAAGTCAGACTACATTGAAATCTAAGTGTCTCCAACTTAGGCCCCTTTCACACTGGGGCGGGGTCGGCGGTAAAGCGCCGCTATTGTAAGCGGCACTTTACCGTCGGTATTCAGCCACTAGCGGGCGGTTTTACCCCCCGCTAGCGGCCGAGAAAGGGTCAAAAACCACTGCAAAGCACTTCTGCAGAGGCGCTTTGCCGGAAGTATAGCCACGCTGTCCCATTGATTTCAATGGGCAGGAGCGGTTGTATACTCTGCTCCTTCACCGCTCCGAAGATGCTGCTAGCAGGACTCTTTTTCCCATCCTGCTAGCGCACCGATCCAGTGTGAAAGCCTTTGGGGCTTTCACACTGGAGACACAGCAGCGGCTGTTTCGGGTCGGTTTGCAGGCGCCTGCAAACCGCCCCAGTGTGCAAGGGGCCAGTGTGAAACAGTGTAGAATCAAGGTAGAGAATTACAGTCATCTTGCCCTTTCTAAATTTCTGCATTGCTGCACACATTGGGGGGGAGGGGGGGGGGCTTAGTAATCAATAGCAATGCAGTGAAATACACATGTAGCTTGCTGCACTGCATTTGCGCACAGCATACCATATAGCTCTCAGATGTTTTTTTTTCTATATCAATAACCAACAAAACTCAAGGAACACATACATTAATACACAAGAAAGAAAACATTGCATTCACTCAACTTTAAAACACATAAAACTGTGTGTGTGTAATATATATATATATATATATATATATATATATATATATATATATATATATATATATATATATATATATATATATATATATATTACAGTACCTCCCAAAAGTGAGTACACCCCTTACATCTTTTGAAATATTTTATTATATCTTTTCATGTGACAACACTGAAGAAATTACACTTTGCTACAACATAAAGTAGTGAACAGCTTGTATAACAGTGTAAATTTACTGTCCCCTCAACACACAGCCATTAATGTCTAAACCGCTGGCAACAAAAGTGAGTACACCCCTAAGTGAAAATGTCCAAATTGGACCAATTAGCCATTTTCTCTCCCCGGCGTCATGTGACTCAGTGTTACAAGGTCTCAGGTGTGAATGGGGAGCAGGTGTGTTATCGCTCTCACTCTCTCATACTGGTCACTGGAAGTTCAACATGGCACCTCATGGCAAAGAACTCTCTGAGGATCTGAAACAAAGAATTGTTGCTCTACATAAATATGGCCTAGGCTATAAGAAGATTGCCAAAACCCTGAAACTGAGCTGCAGCACGGTGGCCAAGACCATACAGCAGTTTAACAGGACAGGTTCCACTCAGAATAGGCCTCGCCATGGTCGACCAAAGTTGAGTGCACGTGCTCAGGGTCATATCCAGAGGTTGTCTTTGGGAAATAGACATACGAGTGCTACCAGCATTGCTGAAGAAGTTGAAGGGGTGGGGGGTCAGCCGGTCAGTGCTCAGACCATACGCCGCACACAGCATTAAATTGGTCTGCATGGCTGTCGTTCCAGAAGAAAGACTCTTCTAAGGACGATGCACCAGAAAGTCTGCAAACAGTTTACTGAAGACAAGCAGACTAAGGACATTAATTACTGGAACCATGTCCTGTGGTCTGACAAGACCAAGATAAACGTATTTGGTTCAGATGGTGTCAAGCGTGTGTGGCGGCAACCAGGTGAGGAGTACAAAGACAAGTGTGTTTTGCCTACAGTCAAGCATGGTGGTGGGAGTGTCATGGTCTGGGGCTGCATAAGTGCTGCCAGCACTGGGGAGCTACTGTTCATTGAGGGAACCATGAATGCCAACATGTACTGTGACATACTGAGCAAGAGCATGACCCCCTCCCTTCAGAGACTAGGCCGTAGGGCAGTATGCCAACATAACGACCCCAAACACACCTCCAAGACGACCACTGCCTTGCTAAAGAAGCTGAGGGTAAAGGTGATGGACTGGCCAAGCATATCTCCAGATCTAAACCCTATTGAGCATCTGTGGGGCATCCTCAAACGGAAGGTGGAGGAGAGCAAGGTCTCTAACATCCACCAGCTCTGTGATGTCGTCATGGAGGAGTAGAAGAGGACTCCAGTGGCAACCTGTGAAGCTCTGGTGAACTCCATGCCCAAGAGGGTTAAAGCAGTGCTGGAAAATAATGGTGGCCACACACAATATTGACACTTTGGGCCCAATTAGGACATTTTCCTTTAGGGCTGTACTCACTTTTGTTGCACTGTTATACAAGCTGTACACTCACTACTTTACAATGTAGCAAAGTGTCATTTCCCCAGTGTTGTCACATGAAAAGATATAATAAAATATTTACAAAAATGTGAGATACTATATATTACATACATATACACTATATATTGTCAGAAGCATTGGGACGTCTGCGTTTACACACACATGAATTTTAATGGCATCCCAGTCTTAGTCCGTAGGGTTCAATATTGAGTTGGCCCACCCTTTGCAGCTATAACAGCTTCAACTCTTCTCGGAAGGCTCTCCACAAGGTTTAGGAGTGTGTCTATGGGAATGTTTGAAGCGCATTTGTGAGCTCAGGCACTGATGTTGGACGAGAAGACCTGGCTCGCAGTCTCCGCTCTAATTCACCCCAAAGCTGTTCTATCGGGTTGAGGTACAGGCCAGTCAAGTTCCTCCACCCCAAACTTGCTCATCCATGTCTTTATGGACCTTGATTTGTGCACTGGTGCACAATAATGTTGAAACAGGAAGGAGCCACACCCAAACGGTTCCCACAAAGTTGGGAGCAGGAAATTGTCCAAAATGTCTTGGAATGCTGACACCTTAAGAGTTCCCTTCACTGGAACTAAGGAACCCAACCCCTGAAAAACAACCCCACACCATAATCCCCCCTCCACCAAATTATTTGGACCAGTGCATAAAGCAATGTCCATAAAAACATGGATAAGCGAGTTTGGGGTGGAGGAAGTTGACTGGCCTGCACCTCAACCCAACAGAACACCTTTGGGATGAATTAGAGCGGAGACTGCGAGCCAGCCCTTCTCACAAATGCACTTCAGGAAAAATGTTCAAACAATCCCATAGACACACTCCTAAACCTTCCCAGAAGAGTTGTAAAGCTGTTATCGCTGCAAAAGATGGCCCTGCTCAATATTGGGATGCCATTAAAGTTCATGTGCGTGTAAAGGCAGGCGTCAATACTTTTGGTAATATAGTGTATATGTGCAAAATCTAGCCCCGGGTGAAAGTGTAAATCTTTCATAGGCAAGTCTACACATCATAATTATGTTAATTCTTGCACTGACCCAAACAGGATTCAGTCTCTTTAAATGAAGCTGAATTAAGCTGATGCATATGGAAAACACACAAAAGAGAAGGAAAAAAGAAAAAAAAAAGGATCTTTATTGGAACACATCTGAACATCAGATATACTCTGGTCAGCTGGGTGGAATTTGTGCACCTCTTGTGGGACACTGAAACCCAAAAAGGACATGATCAGGGCCGGGGGGGGCAGGTCTTATCGAATTGGTAACAGGAGCAGCGACAGTAATTTTTAAATCCCTGCAAGCAGCAAACCCGTTTATTTATCAGAAGTGAAGGCTCCCTGATGAAGCTGAACCGAGAGCCTCAACAAGCCTCCTTCCAGGGTCCTGAAAGCCGATGTATGGTACACAAGACACAGAGCAGTATAGTGCTATGCATGTGTGCTCCTGGGGGCCCCGGCTAAGCTCTAGCAGACCCTCCCAGCATCCCCACTCCTGATAAATACACAGAAAAAAAAAAAAAAACCTAAAAAAACAAGCAAAATGTTCTACCCAAACCCCAGGACTTGGGATGGCTGAGAGTGGACACAGTCAGTAAATGTTGCATGTAACTCAGAACCTGGAAGCGGCTCAAGTGCGAACATGAGGTACCCATAAATGTAACTTTAAAATCGTTTGGTGACAACAAAAGATGTTATAAAGGAGGGATGGAAAAAAGTAAAAAAAAAAAAAGAAAAAAAAAAAAAAAAAGGATTCCCTTGAGCGCCCCCTGCCCCTTTTCCATATCCCACATGAGGAAGAGAGGTGTCCACTGCTCCTGTTCTGCTTCTTCAAGTGTCAACACTTTCTTGTGGCCTGTAAAAATCAAAAGAATACAAGTTACAGGAATGTACAGAGTGCTGTCTGCACTACAAATGCATTAGTGCCAAAGAGCAGTCTATATGTCCTCCATGCAAAATTATGAAACAAAACATGCCAGCAGTAGCAGTTCCCATTAAAGTGAATTTGTAGAATAATTTTATGTGAAAAAGTAATAGATGGCATACATCAGGAGCAAAAATCACGCTAATAGGAGAGGGGGGTGCAATAAGTGTCAGTGTGCATTTGTAATCCATACACAGCAGTCTCAATGAACAACTTGCTCATGGCTCTATGTACACAACACCTATTATTACACAACAAAGAGAAATACAGACGTGATGGTGTAAAAACACATCCTGTGTTGAATGAAAAGCAGAAGGAATTAGGCACACTAGACGTCTCTATTATTATTCTATACTTTTACCAGTATATGACAACACTGTTGTGAAATGTCATTCCACTGCTACTTCCTCCAACCAAAAAACACAAGATCATCCTGTCCTGCTAGACAATCTCATTTCCCAGCATCAAAATATTACAACTACAACTAACCTGAGCTTAACAGCCCCCTGAAAATGGAGAACTCCGTATGGGAGGGGGGGGCTGGGATTGGCAGGAGGAGATTGCATTTATTCTCCCTAAAGCCCCATACACACCATTAGATTTTCTGCAGATTTTTGTCTTCAGATTTACCAAAACCATGTAATGCAAGGGCCGGCCTGATTGCATACAAGTTGAAACTCTTAAAGTGGTTGTACACCCTGTACAACCACTTTTCCCTACCGGTAAGCTTATATTAAGGCTTACCTGTAGGTGCCGGAAATATCTCCTAAATCTCTACAGTTAAGGAGATATTTACAAAAAAGCCATGCACCGATGTCTACGGCGCATGCACACTTCAGAAAGGGCAGATCATGCCGTTTTTAATAGGGGTCATGCCGTGACTGGCGGCTAATAGTGACGTCATGCGGCTTCGGCCAATCACAGAGCCGGAGTTCGCGGCCTCGGAAGGAAGAGGGGTGAAGATGGATGCTCGCTGTTAGTGGGGACAACGAAGACATCGCAGGCTTCGGTTTCAGGTTAGTGACACATGATGGGCTACTATGTGGTGCATAGTAGCCCATTATGCTTTACCTTTGCAGGGAAATAAAGAGGAAGTAAAACCCACCAGGGTTTACTTCCTCTTTAAGGTCAGACCTCATATTAAATGGTTTTGGTAAATCTGAAGACAAAAATCTGCAGAAAATCCAATAGTGTGTATGGGTTCTTAAGAACATTTAAGGGATAATGTAATCACCTTGAGGCCCGGTTCATACTGATGCGAGGCGGAAAGGCACAAGAATCGCTGTGTTTCCCAACATCGCACTGCATAGCAATCGCACGGCATCCATGGGATCTGCTGTGGGTGTCAATGTGAACACCCATGCCATGCGATTTAGGTGCAGGAAAAAAAAAAAAAAAAAAGGGTCCTGCACCATTTTGGTGCGTATGCAATTTGAGCCTTACAAAATGTATGGTTTAAATCATTTGAGCCATACATTGTGCGAATCACATGCGGTGTTCTGCAAGCACCAGTTTGTACCCAGGCTGAAACGTATAGCAAAGTCATTCACTTTAAGGTCGCTGCAAATGGGGCAGCACTCTGAGCCTGAGAAATGCCACTGTATACTGATGATCTAAAGCGTGATTTGCGGATATACTGAACTAGACGGACATTAGGTTTTTATTCAACCGGTCTGCAGCAAAACAGTGACTGTATCTGAGACAGAATACAGGCAATGTTCAGCAAATAATTTCCCCCTGGCTCAGCCTATTTTTAAACCGACATTTGTTGGGGAGGGTGCTGCTGGCAGGGCCACCCACAACTAGACTTTCATCCCAATTCCATAGGAATCGCCTGAAATTCAAGTCATGTATGGCCAGCTTAACTCTCTGTATGTTAACAAGCAATTCATCTTTCCTCCGTCCCCATCACTTACCTATGTAAGTTTCTTAGCCTTGTTGTAGAGAGAGTCCACCACTTTGCTCATGTTTTGGATAGTTTCCAGAGCAGCTTCATATGTCTTATCTACAGGGGGCTCATCAAAAATTATCAGGACTCCTTCCCCTTGATCTAGGATACCTGGAAAGCAGACAGACCAAGAAAATCAAGCAATCTCATCTTAAATCACACAATATATACGTCTTCAATGTTTCACAATACCGATTTATAGTAAAACAGAATGACCTCATCTTAGCCACTTGCCGACCGCCGATGTACGTCCTAAGTTTGGCGGCGGATATCGTCGTTATGGCAGCAGCTAGCTGCCATAACCCCGGTATCCCTGTTTTCTTGCGGCGATCGGCTTTCAGATAAAAGTGGTCCCTGCGGCAGATTCGCCGCGAGATCACTTTTAATCGGTGGCAGGAGAGGGCCCCCCCTTCCTGCCGCGATCCGGTGCCCTCCGCCGCTTACCGGAGTCGTCGATAGAGGCGGAGGCGATCGCGTCTGTCCCCTTGTTGTGCCTGGAGACGAGTGAGGGGAAGATGGCGCCCACTCGCCTCCATGACACTGCAGGGCGGAAGCGATGTCAAAACGTCACTTCCGCCCATACGTTATAAAGGCACATTTTTTTCAATGTCATTTTTTTAAATGACTTTTTTTTTTATTGCATTTTAGTCCAAATATGAGATCTGAGGTCTTTTTGACCCCAGATTTCATATTTAAGAGGTCCTGTCATGCTTTTTTCTATTACAAGTGACGTTTACATTCCTTGTAATAGGAATAAAAGTGACACCATTTTTTTTTTTTTAAACAGTGTAAAGATAAATAAAATCATGTAAAATAAATAAGAAAAATAATAAAAAAAATTTTTAAAACCCCCCCGTCCCGACGAGCTCGCGCGCAGAAGCGAACGCATACGTGAGTAGCGCCCGCATATGAAAACGGTAGTCAAACCACACATGTGAGGTATCGCCGCAATCGTTAGAGCGAGAGCAATAATTCTAGCCCTAGACCTCCTCTGTAACGCAAAATTCAACCTGTAGAATTTTTTTAAACGTCGCCTATGGAGATTTTTGAGGGTAAAATTTGACGCCATTCCACGAGCGGGCGCAATTTTGAAGCGTGACATGTTGGGTATCAATTTACTCGGCGTAACATTATCTTTCACAATATAAAAAAAAATTGGGCTAACTTTATTGTTGTCTTATTTTTTTATTCAAAAAAGTGAATTTTTTCCCAAAAAAAAAAAAAAAGCGTGCTTGTAAGACCGCTGCGCAAATACAGTGTAAAAAAAAGTATTGCAATGACCGCCATTTTATTCTCTAGGGTGTTAGAAAAGAAACAATATATAATGTTTGGGGGTTCTAAGTAATTTTCTAGCAAACCTATTTTAAACATGTAAACACCTAAAATCCAAAACGAGGCTGATCCTTAAGTGGTTAAACAAAAGATATATTCACATAAATAAAAAAAAAAAAAAACTCCTAAAAAAGGAACTACTGATGTAATTTTTTTTTGCTTTTGGAGATGGGTAGAATGTTCTCGCTGCCTGCCTTCCCAATGAAGACACAGAGTGATAAAAACCCAACAGCTGTTCCAACCACTCTCCAAAACTAAAAAGAAAGACTTTGCTGAAGTTCCACTTAAAAAAAAAAAATCATGAACATCTTATTTTACGAAATATATGCATTTAACTGCTTGAAAACGCCAATTAGCACAAACTGTAAACTTTGAAGCCAGAATTTAAAAAAGGCCTATGAATTTGCTCATCATAATGTATATTATCAATGATTTACTGTTCTAAATTCTCTCAATCGAGGCACAACTTTCATTTAAATATATTCCTCAATTAGGATAGAATACCCTTTGCATGCACCAAAGGTATTCGCATACCCAGGTATTGCCTTTGAAAAACAGCAGTGACATTAATCACTGAGCTGTACATAATCTGTGCAGAGAGCAGAGCTGTAGGAGGGACCCAGCAGGCTCCACCCACTACAGGCTACAAAGGGAAACCACAGGAGGGGGTGGCGACAAGACCAGCCACCCTGCACAAAGAGAGAGAGAAGCAGTGACCAGTTCTTATTACAAGAAACTCCTGCGCAAAGGCAAAGTGCAGTAGATGGCTTATGCTAAACTATGGCACAGTTCTGGAGGAAAACACAACAAACTTAAAGGCTCAAGTATACACACGCCTTGTCTTTAGACAAAATAATTTAGCCTGGATTTCAGCTCTAAGCAAATCCCCCTCAAGACTGATTAGTATAGTATGGTATTCCCAATATCAAACGGTGGTTATAATAATGAATATGATACACAATAGTGGTTTGATCACGGAGTCATGATTCTACAAGAGCTCTGGATGTAACCAAGTCTCTCTTTATTACATATCATTCACTTTTTCCATTATCAACATCAGCAGGATGTAGAGCTCAGTGTAATAATGTGCTTCCTTGTCTGTGGCACAAACAACCACCAAGACTGTGCAAGAAAAGATCTGCTGACTGACAGCTAGAATTGCAACATTCTAAGAGCTTCTTTTGTTCCCTTTTGAAAAGAAAGGAAGGAGGAAACTAGTTTTAAAAAAATATATCATGATCAAAATATTTTTATTCTAAAAGCCTGGCTAAAAATGGTCTCCCTCATGTTTTCCCCTCAGAGTATATATATATATATATATATATATATATATATATATATATATATATATATATATATATATATATATATATATATATATATATATATATATATATATATGCAGTTTACCATAGAGCCGGCCTGGGGACCATCTTTATAACCCTCAGAGGCCGGAAGAGACGCCATGACGTCACTTCCAGCGCCGGAAGATGTAAACACTACCGTTTATTTTGCTAGAATGGCCGAGATCAATTTTTTCTTTTGATTACAGGCTTTTCAGCATAGAGGAGAGATCTGGAGACTTCCAGATCTCTCCGTAAAGGAGGACCTGTCATGCCCTATTTCTATTACCAGGGATGTTTACAATCCTTGTAATAGGAATAAAAGTGATCAAAAAAAGTTAGGCGCCCCCATTCCCTCATGCTTGCACACAGAAGCGAACACATACCTAAGTCGCACCCGCATACTGTATATACTCGAGTATAAGCCGACCCGACTATAAGCCGAGGCACCTAATTTTACCACAAAAAACTGGAAAAACTTATTGACTCGAGTATAAGCCTAGGGTGAGAAATGCGCAGCTACTGTAAGTGAAACAAAGCCCATTTGCAGCCTCACTGTGCCCATTTGCAGCCATAGGTCCCCCGAACTTCAAACTCAGTAGTTAAGGGTTACTAGATGCCCCCTAGCTGCAGCCAAAATTTGGGGTGTCTGGACCCAAAGGGTCCCGAAATGACATTGCTGCAGATGGCAACTTTGGGGCTCCGTATCTCGAGGCCACTTAATGCTAGGAACCCCAAATTTGGTGAGCAAACCCAGTGGAACTAGCACTACAATATATCCAGCTGGGGTTCCTAAAACCAAGTGGACCTGAGATATGGGGCCCCAAAATCGGTTCGGAAAATGTCAAGCACTTTTCTGCAGCAGAGAATTACATTTTCTAAACAGACTTTGGGGTCCCATATCTCGGGGCCACTTGGTGCTAGGAACCCTAGCTTTGGATAGGATGTAGTGCTGGTTGGGTTTGCACACCAAATGTGGGGTTCCTAGCACCAAGTGGCCCTGAGATACGGGGCCCCAAATTCAGTTTGGAAAATGTCATTCTTTGCTGCAGAAAAGTGCTTGACTCCAGTATAAGCCGAGGGGGGCATTTTCAGTACAAAAAAAGTGCTGAAAAACTCGGCTTATACTCGAGCATATATGGTATATATCGGCGTTCAAACGACATATGTGAGATAACGCCATGAACATTAGAGCAAGAGCAATAATTTTAGCACTAGACTTCCTCTGTAACTCTAAACAGGTAATCTGTAAAAATATTTAAAGCATAGCATATGGAGATTTTTATGTACCGAAGTTTGGCACCATTCCAAGAGTGTGCGCAATTTTAAAGCGTGACATGTTAGGTATCTATTTACTCAGCATAACATCCGCTTTCACATTATACAAAAAAATGGGGTAAATAATGTTTTTTTGTAATCCATGAAAGTGTTTTGTCCACCAAAAAACACGTTTGAAAAATTGCTGCGCTAATACCATGTGACTTAAAAAAACGCAACGATCGCCATATATATATATATATTATATATATATATAAAAAATTTTTTTATTTTTTTATTTGGGGGTTATGATTTTTTTACACGTAGGAGAGGAATGCCACAATTAGCTTGGGCTGGAAGTGGTTAAGATCAGTATTCCCAAACCACAAAATATGTGCTCAGTTAATAGTACACAACAGTTTCCATTTAACAGGCACTGGAGTCTCTAGCTTTGACACAGCCCGTAGTTAAAACAGCCTTTTTCCTTTCTTGCATAAAAGCAAAAATGACAATTCGGAATCATCTAAGCTCTTTATGTAACAAGTATTTAAATGGCCTCCGGGGAGCTCCCATCTTCTTGATCCCTTATCGCTAGAACGCAGGCCGCTTTCTGAGCTTCTGTTTTAATCCCCCTGCAATGATTTGCTAATAAAGTCAGCCCAGATGGCTGTGAATGTCTTGTTTAGCCAAAATGTATCAACATATTAAACCCTTCCCCTTTCACGCAAGATTTGCCACTTGGAAAATAAGTTGCTATGAAAAGCTTTCGGCCATGTAACCCCGTTTCGGCGGCTTACCATGAAATTTCTTGTCTAGGATCATCTGGGAAAGCTTGCGTTCTACCTCAGGCTGTAAGGGGACAAAAAAAGATAAAAATAAATAATAGGTAAATGTCAAACTCAGTAAAACCACTTCAAAAATGCTTGTTCCGGCACTAAGCATTAATACTCTGAACTAGGCCCATGAGCAATCTGGAAATGAAGATCTTATCTAAAGTTAGGCTGGAAAAAAACTTGTAGAATCAATAAAGCATACAGTGCCTTGAAAAAGTGTTCTCACCCCTTGAAATTTTCCACATTTTGTCATGTTACAACCAAAAACGTAAATGTATTTTATTGGGATTTTATGTGATAGACCAACACAAAGTGTCAAGTAATTGTGAAGTGGAAGTAAAATGATTAATGGTTTTCAATTTTTTTTTTTTTTTACAAATGAATATGTGAAAAATGTGGCGTGTATTTGTATTCAGCTCCCGTTACTCCGATACCCCCAACTTAAATCTACTGGAACCAATTGCATTCAGAAGTCACCAAATTAGTAAATAGAGTCCACCTGTGTGTAATTTAATCTCATTATAAATACAGCTGTTCTGTGAAGCCCTCAGAGGTTTGTTAGAGAACCTTAGGCTGGCCATACATGTTAATTTTTCTTGTATAATTTTCCTTTTAGGGTTTACCAGAAACCATATAATATGAGGTCAAAACTAAAACAACATTTTCAATTGTATCCAATTAGGCAGACCCTTGCACTACATAGTTGAAGGTAAAAGGGGTTGTAAACCCTCTTTTTTTTTTTAAATAATAAACATGTTATACTTACCTCCACTGTGCAGTTCGTTTTGCACAGAGTGGCCCCGAACCTCCTCTTCTGGGGTCCCACAGCTGCGCTGGTGGCTCCTCCCCACATCAAGTGTCCACGTTGGAGAAGCACTCTCCTTGATTAACACCCGTGCGGGTATAATGTATGGCCAGCCTTAGCAAACAAACAGCATCATGAAGGCCAAGAAACACACCAGGTCAGGGATAAAGTTGTGGAGAAGTTTAAAGCAGGGTTAGGTTATAAAAAAAATCTCAAGCTTTGAACATCTCACGGAGCTCTGTTCAATCAATCATCTGAAAATGGAAAGAGTATGGCACAACTGCAAACCTACCAAGACATGGCCGTCCACCTAAACTGACAGGCCGGGCAAGGAGAGCATAATCAGAGAAGCAGCCAAGAGGCCCATGGTAACTCTGGAGGAGCTGCAGAGATCCACAGCTCAGGTGGGAGAATCTGTCCACAGGACAACTATTAGTTGAGCACTCCACAAATCTGGCCTTTATTGAAGAGTGGCAAGAAGAAAGCCATTGTTGAAAGAAAGCCATAAGAAGTCCTGTTTGCAGTTTGCGAGAAGCCATGTGGGAGACACAGCAAACATGTAGAAGAAGGTGCTCTGGTCAGATAAGACCAAAATTGAATTTTTTGACCTAAAAGCAAAATGCTATGTGTGGCGGAAAACTAACACTGCACATCATACCCTAAACACACCATCCCCACCGTGAAACATGGTGGTGGCAGCATCATGTTCTGGGGATGCTTTTCTTCAGCAGGGACAGGGAAGCTGGTCAGAGTTGATGGGAATATGGATGGAGCCAAATACAGGGCAATCTTAGAAGAAAACCAGTTAGAGTCTGCAAAAAACTTGAGACTGGGGCGGAGGTTCATCTTCCAGCAGGACAACAACCCTAAACATACAGCCAGAGCTACAATGAAATGGTTTAGATCAGGGATCCTCAAACTACGGCCCTCCAGCTGTTGCAGAACTACACATCCCATGAGGCATTGTAAAACCCTGACATTCACAGACATGACTAGGCTTGATGGGAAATGTAGTTCCTGAACACCTGGAGGGCCGCAGTTTGAAGACCCCTGGTTTAGATCAAAGCATATTCATGTGTTAGAATGGCCCAATCAAAGTCCAGACCTAAATCCAATTGAGAATCTGTTGCAAGACTTGAAAATGGCAGTTCACAGACGCTCTCCATCCAATCCAATAGAGCTTGAGCTATTTTGCAAAGAATGGTCAAAAGATGTGCAAAGCTGGCAGAGACCCATCAAATCATTCTTTGCAGCTATTACCTTTTGTACCACCACCCCCTCCCTTTAGAATGTAGGCTCTACGAGCAGCGCCCTCCTGTACCTTTTGTATTGAACTGTACTGTAATTGTGTTGTCCCCCTTATACATTGTAAAGCGCTGCATAAACTGTGGTGCTATATAAATTGCGTATAATAATAATAATAATATAATAGAGACATCCTCAAAAAGGCTTGCAGCTGTAATTGCAGTGAAAGGCGGTTCTACAAATATTGACTCAGGGGGGCTGAATACAAATGTACTCCACACTTTTCAGATATTTGTAAAAAAAAATTAAAAAACATTTATAATTTTCCTTTCACTTCACAATTATGTGCCACTTTGTGTTGGTCTATCACATAAAATCCCAATAAAATACATTTATATTTTTGGTTGTAACATGACAAAATGTGGAAAATTTCAAGTCGTATGAATACTTTTTCAAGGCACTGCATATAAACTAAATTATACTTAAAGCGGCGTTCGCGCCCCCCCCAGCAAAGAATTAAAAATCAGCAGCTATACATACTGTAGCTACTGACTTTTATTATTAAGACACTTACCTGTCCTGGAATCCAGCAACGTCGGCACCCCAGCAGATGTTTCCATTGGCTCCCAGGTGCTGCCCCCACCATTCGTTGTAAGGGAGCCGGACAGCAAAGCCTTTTGGCTTCACAGCCAGTTTCCCTACTGTACATGCGCAAAGCACTTTCTGAATGGACCAGCGGTGGGGGAAGGAGAAGGGGAGGAGAACTGAGTGATCTCGCCGCAGCGGCTGATAACCTATGCTAAACCTATGTTTTGCCCATGGAGGAATAAAAGCAATAGATGTGCTTTAAATGTCCCTCCCCCCAGCAGCACATGCTTTTAATTTGCTTGCTTTCCAAAATGAGCAAAGGAAATACCCAGTACATTCAGGTGGAAAGAAGCTTGTAAGCACTGACTGGAGCAATTCGGAGCTTACACAGGGTTATCTTTCTTTGCTCCCAGGGCTGAATGCAACAGGTAAGTAAGAGAAAATTGCATATATGTGTAGCTGGGGTAAGGAACAATTAAGTGATAGCCAAGCCATGTACAAGCAAAAACACAGGCATCATTAATCTGAATTATATGTGATGGATCAGAACACAATAGTCTAAGTTGGTGACGTAAAATTAGAAAAATATATACATAAAACTTTTTTTCGGAAATCAAAAACTGATAATTGGCATGGGTATATGTATTCACCCCCTTTGTTATGAAGCCCATAAAAAGCTCTGGTGCAACCAATTACCTTCAGAAGTCACATAATTGGTGAAATGAGGTCCACCTGTGTGCAATCTAATTGTCACATGATCTGTCATTACATATACACACCTTTTTGAAAGGCCCCAGAGGCTGCAACACCTAAGCAAGAGGCACCACTAACCAAACACTGCCATGAAGACCAAGGAACTCTCCAAACAAGTAAGGGACAATGTTGTTGAGAAGTACAAGTCAGGGTTAGGTTATAAAAACAATATCCAAATCTTTGATGATCCCTAGGAGCACCATCAAATCTATCATAACCAAATGGAAAGAACATGGCACAACAGCAAACCTGCCAAGAGACGGCTGCACACCAAAATTCACGGACCGGGCAAGGAGGGCATTAATCAGAGAGGCAGCACAGAGATCTAAGGTAACCCTGGAGGAGCTGCAGAGTTCCACAGCAGAGACTGGAGTATCTGTACATAGGATGACAATAAGCCGTACGCTCCATAGAGTTGGGCTTTACGGCAGAGTGGGCAGAAGAAAGCCATTACTTTCAGCAAAAAACAAAATGGCACATTTTGAGTTTGCAAAAAGGCATGTGGGAGATTCACAAAATGTATGGAGGAAGGTGCTCTGGTCTGATGAGACTAAAATTTAACTTTTTGGCCATCAAAGAAAACAATATCTGGAGCAAACCCAACACATCACATCAGCCAAAGAACACCATCCCCACAGTGAATCATGGTGGTGGCAGCATCATGCTGTGGGGATGTTTTTCAGCAGTCGGGACTGGGAAACCGGTCAGAGTTGAGGGAAAGATGGATGGCGCTAAATACAGGAATATTCTTGAGCAAAACCTGTACCACTCTGTGTGTGATTTGAGGCTAGGACGGAGGTTCACCTTCCAGCAGGACAATGACCCCAAACACACTGCTAAAGCAACACTTGAGTGGTTTAAGGGGAAACATGTAAATGTGTTGGAATGGCCTAGTCAAAGCCCAGACCTCAATCCAATAGAAAATCTGTGGTCAGACTTAAAGATTGCTGTTCACAAGCGCAAACCATCCAACTTGAAGGAGCTGGAGCAGTTTTGCAAGGAGGAATGGGTAAAAATCCCAGTGGTAAGATGTGGCAAGCTCATAGAGACTTATCCAAAGAGACTTGGAGCTGTGATAGCCGCAAAAGGTGGCTCTACAAAAGTATTGACTTTAGAGGGGTGAATAGTTATGCACAACACTTCACAGTTGTGGGCATGTTCTGTAAATTAAATGATGCAAACCCTCAAACAATCCATGTTAATTCCAGGTTGTGAGGCAACAAAACACGAAAAATGCCAAGGGGGGGGGGGGGGGATACTTTTGCACGGCACTGTATAATCTGGTCCTGTTGCTTGGTTTTATCAGTTTGTTTAGTAACAAGCATGTTTGTGGTGTACATTCATTCTTTCTTCATACATGTTGCCTGGAAACAGGCTGGTAGATATCTACAGGCTACAGATCTAGCTGACCTCAATATTCATCTTGTATTCAGCATGGAGACTCTGAATATCTTAAGCAGAAATTCCAGGTAACAAGTGAATATGTGACATCAAGCAGTGATTGATCAATGCATCGCAGCACAATGCCTATGTGCTAAAATGATACATTTCACTCAATTCATCACAATAGGAGTTCTCAGCAATATAGTGCAGTTGCAGCACACATAGACCACCTTACAGGGTCAGTAAATGTTTATTGCCTAAAGTCATTGCAGTGCAAAATCCTCTCTCTGCTCTGCTGCCTGTATCACTAATCACCTTGGCAAAATGGAGACTGATTGGTTGCTGTGAGAAAACTAAAAGTGTACACTTTTTCTTTATCAGATCTTCTGCAGGAAACAGCAAGTGGGTGATACAGCATGACAAGCAGGCGCGTTCCAGGATCAGATTACTGACAAGAAACAATGATGCCTGGTTGAAAATTAAAAAACATGACCCACTAGGGTTGTGCTCCTTGTATGCATCTCAAGGCTTATTTTTTCAATTAGAAGTCAATAGATTTAATGACCTTAAACAACAAAAAGGTAAATTGTAAAATTATGGAAGAGGTTTGTGAGCAAACAGGCTTGGTACATTATATAATCTATATGGCAACACTGGATGTTTTCTAAAATTGAAAACCCAGTTCTACAAAGAGCCCTCAAAGGAAACCTAAAATCATAATCTGTGGACAAACTTTATCTGGTCGTCTTTTGCTCTTCTGCACTTCTGCAGTTATGAATGATGCATAACTGTCCCCAAGGGGAGACACTGATTCCATAGTAGAGAGGAAGGGGGCATACTGTTCCCAGGGTAAGTTGTCTTTAAAGTTCAGTTCTTTCAGAAGGGTTCACCCACCCAAAAAAAAAAAAAAAAGAGAGAGAAAGAAAAAAGTTCTCCAAAGAAATGGAGAACTTGCCCATAGCAATCAGAGAAGCAAATGAAACCATTAATTAAATTGGTCACTATGGGAAAAATTAACTTTCCTCTCCCCGTTTTAATAATTATGCTCGCAAAGATCTCGTTCACTAGAGTCTCATTTGGTAGCCAGAAAATCCAGATGGTGTGGGAAAAAAAAATAAACTTTATACGGCTTAGCTGAGCATCCAAAAGAAAGCTCCCCATAACTCAATATTAATACAGGTTCATTGAGCACTAACAATAGCTGAGTGAGAAGGGAAGGAAAAAAAGAGGGGATGTGCAAAATCAAGAAAGTAGAAGAGGTCTTATGACGATCTCACCTTTGGCAGTTTGATGAGACTGGATATGTGATCCATCTGCAATGAAAAGAAAACAGCACTGTAAATAGTATTTTTTAGCTTTAGACTTCAGTTTGAAGAATGGGCCATGTAAGCTTAAAGAGCCAGCACTCCTGGCTCCTACCCCCTTCTGAGTGCCCCCCTATAGCAAGTTGCTTGCTATGGGGGCATTTGTGCGGGCTCCAGAGCCGCGATGTGTGTGTCCGTTGACACACACACACAGTTCAGCTCAGCCCCGCCCCCATTTTCTCCCCACTGGCTGTGATTGACAGCAGCAGGAGGCAATGGCTCTCGATGTTGCCTCTATGGCCAGCGAGGAGAGAGCTGCTAATCTCTGACATAGCGCTGTATCGAGATCAGGCTCAGGCCTGTATTTAATGGGGGGCTGGGTGGGGAGCTGCACATAGAATGCATAAAATGTAACAAAAAAAAAAATCTGCCTTTAGAAATCACTTTAATAGATACCTGCTCTTGTACTGTGGCTTCACAGGATACATACTTATTCCAGGCTGTGACTCAAAGTACTGAAGACAGAGGTAGTTGGACATTTAGCATGTAGCAAAAATGTAATAAAGGAAGCTTATGTACTGCTCCTAGTGTAGGTTCCCTTTAAACCCTTTCCCTCCCCTCTAGGGATTTTTGTCCGTTAATTGGAGAATTCTCCTAAATGCTACTCCTCCTTTTTACGTCTGTGGCCAGGAGGCGGATTTCTACCATGCCCTGTGGGTATGCCCCAAGATCCAAACCTTCTTGTCACAAATGTTTTTTTTTTTTTTTTTTAAATCAGCCTTAGGTCTCCCGAATGTGCGGTGTCCTAAGGCATGCCTGTTGAGGTTGGTAGGGGACCTTCCGGTTGGTTCTTATACCAAAAAACACTGCAAATACATTACTTCAATGTAAAATAGATCATCTAAATCACCTGGAAGAAACTGATTAAAAGAGAAGTATGGGATTTTTTTTTTATCCCATATTCATACTTACCTAGGTGGATGCAGCATCGGTCCCTCATCGCCTCTTCACTAAGAACCGAGCCACTGAACATCGCCGATGGCTCGGTTCCCTCACCTCCCCGAGCGGAGAGCTGCTGCGTGTCAGTCAGCATTTCTCCTGCTCTGCTCCTCCACGCTCACTGGAGCGCTGAGCTGTGGAGGGGCGGTGAGCGGCCGTCTCAGCGGCTCGTTGAGACTGCCATCAGTCCAGGCACCTGACGGATCCTTACTTCTAAAGTCGGGATGGCGCAGTGTCTGGACCGATTCCAGTGCCGTCAGCAGAGAGCGGACATCAGACCACTCTCTGCTGAAAACCGGTCACAGGAGTGCAAAACGACTTGCACTCCTGTGACCCATAGGAGAAGCCCAGCTGAATGAGCTCAGGTTGGACTTTTCCTTTCAGGCAGCTCTTTCATTGTACCAACTCACATATGCCACTAGAGTAGCCATTCTCAACCAGGGTTCCTCCTCCAGAGGTTGCTAGGGGTTCCTTGAGCTGTGGCTGATGAACCACCTATTTGATGGTGCCTACATATTTCAAGGTTCAGCACCACTTAGCAAAGCCAGCGGCATGACACCAAATATCTTTTTTAACTGTCTTTAAGGGTGGCATTCTAAACACCACTTTAAGGGGGACGTTCTTCCATTGACCACTAATATAAGGAGGAGTGTTCCTATTGAGCCTTGATGATTTGGTTTCAGTAAGGGTTCCTCAAGACATGAAAATAATTTTCGGGGTTCCTCTAGGGTTAAAACATTGAGAAAGCCTGCACTAGAGGTTCTCTGAAACACTTTGATAAAATATGGGATCTTTGGACCCAACCTCTCCTGGCTGGGTTCTAGGTAGACCATTGTTTCTTTGCTTAAACTTCTATGTACCTTCTGACTTTTTATTTCATTATGTAATATTCATACAGCTTGTACTATACGGGACACAGACTCTGTTAGTTGTTTGTTACCTCCATTATTGTATCTGTAGGTTTTCTTAGAATCAAAATAATAAACAATATCTTAAAAAAAAAAAAAAAGACACTACTCCAATTTCTTACCTGTACTCTGGAGAAAGGTTCAATGACTCGGATAAGGTTCTGTTCCAACAAATTGTCATAGAGTTTGTCCAGATGAGTGCTTATGATGGGGTCATCCCGTAACTCTGCCTTGTAATCTGTCAGTGCCTGTGGGAGAAAATGAACAGATGTGACATTTCTGTGTTTATCTGTCGCCATCCTGCTTCCTAACAAACGACATTCAAGTTTCGGATTGAATCCCTTACCTTCTCAAAATTGGCAAGTGAGCGGTTCTTGCTGGCCTGGGCTACACATTTCAGTGCTTCTGTCTGCAAGGCAAAATATATGATTTCTTCAGTTTCATAACTTGAATGTCCTACATCACAATAATGGGACACAATCAAGCAATGGGTTTTATGGTTTGGTGTGTTGAGACAATAAAAGCTAACAAATTGCACTGGGGTAAACGATATAACAAACAAAACAGAATGTATCCTTGTGATCAATCCGGAGATGGAAATGTAAGAACGATTAGGCTGTGTTTTCTGCTCCTGGCAAAAATGTCTTAAGCACAAGGGAGTTAAATAGTCAAATCTGAACTCACAGGCTGCCAGATTGATGGAGACAAACTTTCAGAGAAAGTGCACTTTTTGGACACGTTTTGGAATTGATTCTCTGTGCTGGGTCATGTAGATTTATGGATTTTAAAGCAGAAGAATACTATGTAGAAAACAGCATGGAACAGTGATGTTGCCACTTCCCAGCTCTTTAAGAAATTCATCTGCGTTTTATTCTACTTTATATTATATTCATAAACTGCTAGTCGCCCAAGCCCTTCTCTGCCTTTCTGCCAGCTGCTAGTGGGAAGGACTAAAGGCAGAAGGAAGTGACAACACAAAGGGGAAGATGCAGGGTGGGACTTGGAAGAGCTAAATCAATCTATGTGACACCAGGCTCTGGCCCCGTTTACATATAGTTGTGGTGACCTATTGGGATCTTCCAGGACTGGGAGTGATGGGAAAGTCACGACCCCCCTCCCCCCCCCGTCATCATCTTGGAGAAGAGTATAGGGAAGACTCAGCACACCTGCAGCCTTCCCCACACCAACCATGGCTGCGGCTATAGTCAGCTCTCTCATCTGACAAAAGAGACAGGCCAGGGAATCCAACAGTGACTGGGTGTGTACCTCCAAGAGACACAGCAGCCCCAGCGAGGACGACCGGTCCCTGTTCGAGAGGTATGTCCTGGGAATGTTCCCTAAAGCCCACTTCTGCAGTGGGAGGAAGATGCCGGTCCGGAGAAAACCAGGTCAGTGCATGACAGCTACTCTCACTCCATACATCCGTCCCTCCATCCACCCTTTCCCCCTTCCATTCATCCATCCATCCCACAAATCTGTCCATCCTTCCATTCATTCACCCCTACTTCCATCCATCCCTCCTTCCTATTCTGATGACCATACATTATACAATTAGACTGTACAATCTACATAAAGCTAACTCCATAACAAAAAAAACAAAAATCAGATTGGACATTCTCCTTTAGATTCAAATTAGGGGGTGTATGAGTTTAGTCAGGCCTAGGGCAGCACAAAACATAAATACACCAATGGTCTGCACCCTCCTTCCCCCTTCAGAGCAATAGAACAAACATGTTATACTTATCTGCTCTGTGCAGTGGTTTTGCACAGAGCAGCCCAGATCGTCCTTTTTGGGTCCTTCGCCGGTGCTCCTGGTTCCTCCCTCCTGCCCCCACAGCAAGCAGCTTGCTATGGGGGAACCCTAGCCGCTGCTGTGTGTCCATTCAAACATGGAGCTGTGGCTCGGCCCCAGCTGAGTCTCTCATGCAACATTACTGGATCGAGATGGGGCTCCGGTAAGTATTAGCGGGGCTTAGGGGAGCTGATGTACATAGGTGTTTTTTTTTTATCTCATCTTAACACATTCAGATAAAAAAACCTTCTGCCTTTAAAACCACTTTAAAACCACTTCCCGCCCGCCCTATGGCGGATTGACGTCCGGGAAGTGGTTCTTTTATCCTGACTGGGCGTCATGTGACGTCCAGCAGGATAACATGCCGCAGCGCGCCCCCGGGGGCGCGCATCGCGGCGATCGGTGGAGCGGTGCGTCAGTCTGATACACCGCTACACTGATCTTGGTAAAAAGCCTCCGGCGGAGGCTCTTTACCACGTGATCAGCCGTGTCCAATCACGGCTGATCACGCTGTCAATAGGAAGAGCCGTTGATCGACTCTTCCTCACTCGCGTCTGACAGACGCGAGTAGAGGAGAGCCGATCGGCGGCTCTCCTGGCAGGGGGGGGTCTGCGCTGATTGTTTATCAGCGCAGCCCCCCCGCAGATCACCACACTGGACCACCAGGGATCGCCACTAGGACCACCAGGGAAGGGGCAACATGTGGATGGCCAGGTATGTACCCCATGGCCATCCACATGTGCCCAGTGTGCCAAATCTGTGCCAATCAGTGCCCACAAATGGGCACTGATTGGCACTATTATGTTGCAGTGATGCCCAGCAATGCCACCCTTAGGGGCATCACTGCAAACAAGCAGGGTCACCAGTGCCACCCATCAGTGTCCATTCGTGCCACCTGTCAGTGCCCATCCATGCCCATCAGTGCCCATCTATGCCCATCTGTGCCAACTATCAGTGCCACCCATAAGTAACCATCAATGCCACCTACGAGTGCCCATCAGTGCCGCCTATGAGTGCCCATCTGTGCCACCTATGAGTGCCCATCCGTGCCGCATACCAGTGCCACCTATCAGTGCCGCCTATCAGTGCCCATCATCAGTGCCACCTCATCGGTGCCCATCAGTGCCGCCGTATCAGTGCCCGTCAGTGCAGCCATATCAGTGCCCGTCAGTGCAGCCATATCAGTGCCCGTCATTGAAGAAGAAAACGTATTTATTTACAAAAAGTTTTAACAGAAACAAAGAAAAACTTGTTTTTTTTCAAAATTTTCGGTCTTTTTTTATGTGTTGCGCAAAAAATAAAAACCGCAGAGGTGATCAAATACCACCGAAAGAAAGCTCTATTTGTGGGAACAAAATTATAAAAAATTTGTTTGGGTGCAGTGTAGCATGACCGCGCAATTGTCATTCAAATTGCGACAGCGCTGAAAGCTGAAAATTGGCCCGGGTGGGAAGGTGTCTAAGTGCCTGGTATTGAAGTGGTTAAACTCTTAACTTACACAGAGCAGGGCTGGAAAGAGGGCAGGAGCCGCCCAGCTTTTCTTGTTTAGCTGGTGATTGGGTGCTAGGGCTGCCAAGCATCCTAGCAACCAATCACCTGCTTGCAGCTCCTGCATTCTGTTGAAACCTGCCGCCTCTCCCGTCCTCTGCCCTGCTGCCAGGATGATAGTGCACCAGCTAGGGGAAAGTAAACAGCAGCACAGCAAGGCAAAAGAGAACATGATACCAGGCTCCTAAATGGTGGAACCGCGGTGGTCTGGATGGGACTGTTACTCGGTCAGGATCTGGACCTTGGTCCGCCATTTACTGAAGCCTGCTATATAGGGTTTCTGCTTTGTCCACTGTAACAAAGCTCAGTGAATACTAACCTGCCGCCCAGCATAACGGAGGGCCAGTTTTCCGCTCACCAAGGCTTGTACATCTTCTGGCCTGTTGAGAAGAGCAAATGCTGCATAAACACACTTTTCAATAACGAAATAGCTTATATACCAACATTTTGTAAAATAATTTGTCCTGATAGAACTTACAGTTTAAACTGGACAATTACCCCAAGCTAATTACTAAATCACAGAAAATCTGTCTTTAGCTCTTATTACATCAGATCCTGGTGCTGAGTAATGTACAGGATCTAGGCTTAGGTATACCGATGTCAAAACTGAGAATGACATAAACCTCCACAACATTTACACCTGTATGTACAGTACTTAGTTTCATCACACTGCCTGTCCTTCGCTTATGACTACAAAGCTGCCAACGGAAGAGGATTTTTTAATTGTGGGATTTGGGTATTAAAAGTTGGAGACATTTCCATAGATTAGAAAGGCAGAAAAAAAAAAAGGTTACGGAAGAAAAGTTCACTGGGGAGATACAAATGCTCAATTCACTATGACTGCTCTTTTCAGCTGCAGGAGTGGAAAATAAATCACACGACTGAAAACAATGATTAGAGCAATTAGCGAATTAATGTTTTACAGCATAGTGAATTCAGTGTAATGTCCTTCATAGATTTGGTCAACCTAAAGACAGTTGTACTGTGTACTGCCAACTTTAGGGCCCTAAAAATGTACAATTTATCAAAATTTGACAATGACACGGGCATATTTAAAAAGAAAAAAAAAAAAAAATCACTTTTTGGACATTTTGGATTTCTCGAATCTCAAAATCAAAGGCCTACCCAAGTGAAGACACTGCAGAAACCTAGGAAGATTGTTGGAATATGACATACTCAAGTTAAGCACCCTTATAAGAACTTTCACATGAATCAAAAACCTACGCAGAAACTGGTATCTGTCTAACCCCATGACTGAGACACTTGAAAAAAGCCCCAGGCAAGGTGATACATACGTGTTCAGCATTATCTTGCACAGCAGCATGTATTTCAGTGCTGTTATAGCTCTTGGACTGTCAATTGAATCATAGCCCTCAAAAGCCTCATAGAAATAAGAGTATGCCGTTTTCCAGTCCTTCTCTTCTGCTGCATGGATTATACCTGAAAATGATAGCACAATGCAGTCATATGTCTGACACACAGAACATCAATCCATAAGGTGTAGGTGCAATTTCTTAAAAATAACCTTTGTGATCATAAAGGAATGCTATCCATATGATTGCGGATAGAAAAACACCAATTGCCGGACTCTGTACATTTTAGATTAACTCAAATACATCATTACCTGCATACCATGTCACGCAAAAGTGATCTCGCAAGTTGATCACCCATGGAAAATATGTGTCGTCGATATGACATAATCCGAGGTCATATCTGAAATATATACCATTCTAACATACACCTCTGTAAAGCGGAGCTATATGGCTAGATGGGAACAGGATATTCAGGAAACCCTGGAACTTGAGAAATGGCACTCAATAGCACTAGCTGCATCAAGGTCACTCATCAATACTTCTATTGTAGAAGCAAATTATAAAAGGTATTACTGAGGTGGTATTTGGTACTGGCCAGATTGGCCACTTTTGTCCCGGGGGCTTCCTCTAAGTGTTTTAGGGCCTGTGGTCAGGAAGGGACAGCCTACCACATATGGTGGCAATGCCCCAAGGTACAGTGGTTCTGGATCAGGGTTTACAATTAAATCTTTACTCTCACTCAAATTAACCTTTTAGTCCCCAAAACACGCATTACTGGGTTGCAAGGTTGAGGAGGCTTCCAAAATTCAGAGACGGCTCCTCACATTTATATTTGTTTCCGCTAAAATTACAATAGTTAGCTTTTGCCTAGGGTACACATAACAAGGACTTTACCCATTACTCCTCCAGCAGCTGCCATACACCGCTCCATCTAAGGCCCCTTTTACATGGGACAGATGGATTGCGCTCTATGGAGCGGCGAATGTCAGTGAACATGTGTCCACTGACAGCCGCCGGCATCCAATCCGGTCTGCTAAAAACAGACGGATGGCGGATCGGATGACAGTAGTATGGAAACTGACAGGCGGTCCATTTATGTCCGAAAGCCCACAGAGGAAAGCAGGCTGTGTCTGTGTCCACTCTGCATCAGCAGAGCTGACACAGACCTGTCATCCACCTGCTCAGCAGGGATCAGCGGAAAGATCACCTGCTGAGCAGGCAGATCTGCTGGAGGAGTCCGCCAGTGTGAAAGGGGCCTTATGAGCAGGCCCATGGCATGCTCTCCTAAAATGCAGGACTGATACTCCAGTATTGCACACGATTACGTTACAGCTGCAACTGCTGGCCAAAGCGATGAAGAGGATAGGCTGCAGGGGTAACTGGTCACGAGGAAGGAGGAGCCTTCAGGAGGGGTTAAGCAAAAATGTGCTATCTCCTGGTACCCTAAGAAACAACAAGCATTTAAGCCTTGCAGTGTGGGGGGTATTTTTATTTTTTATTTTCCTGGATCTCAGCTTTAACTAAGCAGAGAAATAAATTTGTTTGAAGCACTGCAATTAATTACAAACAAGAATGAATGGATTGTAATGGATTAGGGTTGCTAGGCGTGGTTGTGTTCACCTGGGCAAATTTGAGAAAAAAAAAAAAAAAAAACACATTCAGTACAAATCTTCAATGCATGCAACATTACCCCATGTTTTGGCAAGGAAAATTCAGAAAACTTGGAAACCTTGGATCCTGCCATTCATGCGGATGTTACTTGACACGTATCACCTACCTATAACATTGTTGCTGGCCAAGTAAACCCCTTACAAGGAAGGGTATTCCTTGATGGCAGTGGCCTCTTTCGGCAGGATAACCCTGCCACACTGAAAAAATAGTTCAAGAATGGTTTGAGGAACACAACGAGGTTGAAGGGTTAACTTGGCCTCCAAATACTCTAGATCTCAATCCAATCGAGCATAGGTGGGATGTCCTGGAAAAACCAATACAATCCATGGAGGCCCCACACCTCACAAATTACAGGACCTAAAGGATCTGCTACAGATGGCTTGGTGCCAGATACCACAGCACACCTTCAGAGGTCTAGTGGAGACTATGCCTCAATGGGTCGGGGCTGTTTTGGCAGCAAAAGGGGACCTACTAAACATTAGGTGGGTGGTCAAAGTTATGGCTGATGGGTGGTGTATGGCTACACTTACAGCAACCAGATCTCATCTAAGCAGATTTCCACACTTATTCTTGGCAGTGTCTTTTAGGGCTCATGCACACGGGCACATGGTTTTGCACAGGATCTTGCTATTCATATGCAAATGTTTACACGTGCACAGCATACATGGACCATACTGACCAACGCCACTGCTGAGGGACAATATGTAAACATCAAAAATGTGTAGTCCATGGCAGTGACACACTATGACAGAGATTGCACATGATGATCTTTTCATTTCCCCCGAATGGGTCATTCATACAGCAGTGCATGTACACAATGATCTTGGTCAATTCAGAATGAATCAAGGCTGAGGTCATTCTGCTAAAGTGCGCCACATGAACAACCCATTTAAAAGGACATGTAAACATCCATAGTGTGTGATCAGTGACAGCGGTACCACTGGAACAGCAGTGCAGCAAATAGGGTCAATTTTTTCTGTACGCATGTGAAAACTGGTACCAACGATTACATGTGTACAGCTTAAAATACAGTCTATAAGTAGGACCGTAAATTTTTCTAGTTTTGGTTTATGCGACTAAATGCTAGGGACCAAAAATTAGGAGTGTGCATGGACTCATATCATACAATACTGCTATATTCAGATAAGGGTTGCACCGATACCGCTACTAGTATCGGTGCCGACACCAAGCATTTGCCTTTGATGCCTAATCCAATACCTGGGAATGAGAGGCGGCATTGCTCGCAACTGGAAGTCAGTGAGCGGAGAGGAGAGCGAGTCCGCAACAGGCTTGCAGCAGCGGAAGGCAAGCTGGCTGGGGCAGGGGTGCAGGAAGCAGCCACATGTTCCATCAGAATCGTGACGTCACATTCCATAACGGAGGAGACGTTTCGTGTCTCTGTCAGAGGTTGAAAATCCCAACGCCCATCTTTGTACACCCTGCACTCAGCCACAGTAAGCCAGCAGCGGATATCTTGTTACACCCAGCCCATATAGTTCGGGCTGGGTGTTACGCTGCTGCTTAGTGTGGCCGAGTGCAAGGTGTACCAAGATGGGCGTCGCAGCATATAGCTTTGCAAAATCCTTCCTTTCCTCGCATCATTCATTTAATTGCCAATCAGTGCCCATTAGTGCCTGCCCAAAAGTCCCTGCCCATCAGTGTCGCCCATAAGTGCCCATAATAAAACCATTTTATTCTTTTATAATGTCTTGAGTTACAGTTCTTCATAATTATAAAGAGGATATCATTAGTCTGTATTGTGCTTTGAAAACTGTCACATGACATAAAAAAAAAAAAAAAAAAAAAAAGTATTGGCAATTGGCGAGTACTTCAAAAAAAGTATCGATACTTGTACTCGGTCTTAAAAAAGTGGTATCGGGACAACCCTAATTCAGATCTGTAAAATGAACAAATATATATATAAAGCAGATAGTAAGCCAACCACGTGAGTCCTTACTGATCTGCTTCGTTATGTTAACATGAATTTTCTAGTGTACCTGTTGATTTATACAATCTGTTCTTGATCATATAAAAATATAAAGATCCGCTTAATGCAGAACACAATACCCCAAGCATTTCAGTCTCTGTACCTCAGTCCCACCCACAGTGCTGTCCTGCATGTTGGTGGGCAGAGCGTTGAAGTAAAACAGTTTCTCCTCAACACCCTCATTTACAGGGTCTGACAAACACATCAACTATGACGCATTACATTCTTGCACACAAGCAATAAATCAGTCAAAATGATAATCATACTTTAAAAGAAAAAAAAAAAAAAACACAAGGCAAACATGCTAAAAACACCTTTTTTTTATGCACGGGAACTTATGCTGGAACTATTGGTTTCCAAAAGACTAAAAACAATTTTTGTTACCTTCTTCAGTCTTACAGAAGAGCGATAACAGGTCTTGAGAGACACTAACCTGACTGCATGTCCAGGGCTGCTTGAAGCTTGGGTGGACAATAGATGGCGTTGGCCGTAGTACGTGCAGACGTTAACGCTGCTCTGGCTTTGGGTAAGTTACTAAGGGCATGGTAGGTCTTGCTTTCCAAGAGCTGAACTTCCACCAAAAGGGCTTTGTCGTCCATCTTTTTCAGCTCTCTTAAAAGTTGTGATCCTAGTAAGAGGTAAAACAAAACACATTTATGTTGACACATTTTCGGTCATTTTTTTTTTTTCTAAACACATAAAAGAAAAAGAGACATTTTACCCACAGGTGTATATAGGTCTCAAACCACAATCACAAACCTAACCTAGTACAGTATTGTTAACAGCTGTCCCTTTTTACGCAACAGCTCAATTTTTCATCTCCATCACATCCTACATCCCATTAATATGGATTTCTGCACTTTTGACCTGACTGGATAAACAAGTAGGCAGATTTTGTTCAAATTAAAAAAAAACTCTGTATGTTCATGAAGTGCGTAGTAATGCTCATGTAACCCACAAACTGTGAACTCAACGGGGAGCAATGCAACAAAACAACTCCTGTGACCTTCATCCAATCCTACTAATTTGTAACAGGGTGGATAGACTAACAGTGCAATCAATTCTAGGAGTGTCCTGTTGTGCTTATCCACCGACATTCCTTTGAAGATCTTTAACTATTCCAGCTCTCTCCTTCCAGCCAAGTCCTTATGTTTTCCTTTTAGGCAAAACTGTAGGCGTTAGGGGAACACCAGTTGTTGAGAGATGTGAGTGTGCATCTAAGATATACCCAATCCAGCCTCTCAAAGGCCTGTTTCACACAGGCTTCTTGCTTTTAGAAGAATAGTGTGAACAGCAAGCTTTGACAAAGCATTTGTAGAGATTTCAGCAAGCTTTGTTAAAACTTTTAAAGTGCCATTCAACTCCAGTTTGTAAATGCTGAACACAGATCATAATCGGAGCGCCGATTGCCACTTTAAACAAGCTGCTAGCAAGCTTCAAAACCTGCTAGCAGCTTGTTTAAAGTGACAATAAACACTTCCATTAGGATTGGGGTTCAAATCTTACACAAGCTGAAGCCCATGTGAAACAGGTAAAACAGGATTGTGTGACAAGAACATGGATTAGCACCCAGCCATGTTCAACTGAAGCACGACTTTTTAAGCAGAGATAAAGTGGAAGAACAATACTAGGAGGTAGGGGTTTTTGGTAGAAGAGGCTTTGTAGGACTCTTCTTCCCCCAAAAAAACACTTTATTATTTTTTTTAGCTGTACATTGATTTTCCAGCCAAGTGATAAAGTAACTCCGGGATGCATGTGTGGCAATATTATCAGTGGCAATCCAATGGCCAAAGAAAAGATGTGCTGGTCCAGAAAAAGAATCCAAAAGCATGGAGACAAGGAGCACCAACCTGTCATCATTGAAGGAGGGCAAGCTAAGAGATAAGACTGGCATACAGTGTAAGTATTACATATTAGGGAAAGTGTCAGTGTCCACCCCCCACCCCACCCCACCCCTACCCCCTTTGCCAGCTCAAGCTCCCGTTCAATTCTTCCACAAGTGTCATAAATAAGGACGACCTGGAAAGCTCATAAATTGATCTGCACAAAAAAAATACCATTTTCGTAAAACTGCACTGGATTGTGCTATGTGATCACTTTAGATGTGAATAGTGTTGAAAGGATAATGCAAAAGGAATCCCACAATGGGGTATGGAAGGGAATTGGGACTATACGATACCCAGGAAATAATATTGAGAATGAAAGTAATGTAAAGATAAAAAAAAATTACTGAAATTGCATTAATTGCTTAAAAGGATAAGTTCACCTTTGGGGGGAAAAAATAATAAATGCACATATTTTTGCAGAAAAAAAAATGTGCATTTATTATCCCCCCCCCCAGGAGCCTGCAAAGCATTTCACCAACGATCAGTGGATTGTGGGTGCAATGTCAGGCTCCTCCACACCCCTCCAATTTTCTTGCCTGTACCCCTGTACAGGCTGTTAGAAAGCGGGATGATCTGTCAATGAACTACAAGGGCTGATGAGCGCTCTTGTAGTTCATCAAGAACTACAAGCTGTGTGCAATGGCGACAGACCGGGACATTCAAAGATTGCTGTGAATGAATGATGTGGCTATTTGAGCGAAATGTGACAGTAGGTATGGGGGAAAGGAATCCCCACCCGTCGTCCTGGGGGGGGGGGGGGGTGAAGAGGGAGGTGCTGGAGCATGTTACACCCAATACAGGTGTAACATGCTCCAAAAAGGTGAACTTATAATTTAAAAAGTGCTCTTGTTTAAGAAATCACTACAATACAATACCACTACTCAGACATCAATTACCATTCACTAGAGAGTTATCAGTGTACTCCGGCTGAATGTTTTGTCTGATGGTGTGTGACCTTTCCTGGAGTCACAACATCTTCACCTATTCCTAACACGATTCTAAAAGCTATTCTGTAAATGCTGTCAATTAAGTTTCCTTTTTATTTTTATTTTTTTGGGCTATAAAACAAATGCCTTCTTACAAATCCTATAACTGAATTTTTAAATTTTTCAAGCTTTCATACGGTTCCCCATTCAATTTCTGATTAATTTCTTCTATTTAAGCAAAAACAGCCTAATAAAAGTACACCTATCACAAAATGAATTATGTAGGCTGCCATGGATTACCTCTCCTTTTGAGAATACTAGCTCCTTGTTATCGCCCTTACTTTTTAGGTGTCCTTACTTTTCAGGTCACTACCCCAGAACAGATATAGAGATAAGGAATTCTGATGCCTATTAAAGGAGGTAGTAGACTCTACAAAGGTTTTTTTTTTTTTTAAATGGGCTCCTTGTAGGTTTGTGCCATAAGGTGCTAGTATGCACCGCATAGCAACACATTATGACAGACTTGCCTTTCCATGGAGCCCTCCAGCACAATACTGTTACTGCTCCTGGTGCTTCCATCTCCCCCCCCCCTCTTCCTTCTGGGTTCATACTCTCCACTCTCACTATTACAGCACAACATTCTCTGCATTACCCGGCACACTCAGCGTGCCCTGAATGCAGAGCATACTGCGCATGTGCCAGTGACAGCTGGAGCCGATGACTATATCTACTAAACAGTGCAAATTTTTTTTTAAGAGACCTAAAGCATAAGCTTACCTGTAGGTCAAAGTTTAACATAAGAATTTACTAAGCAGTAATATTAATAGTATGCTTTTTCTAGGTCTGGAATTTAAAAAGTATTGAACCCAGGCAACTAGCATTTACAGGGAACGCAGCACCCATACGTCTCCAATGGCAGGTATATTTTAACAAATAGACTTTGTATGCACTAGCAATAAATCAAAATGCTTTCAGGAAGTGCCTTTTTAGGGTTCTGAAAGATCTCGGGTAGCTGGAGTAAGGCGCCTAAGGCAAAGCAGGTCATTTCACTTCAGTTTCAAAATTAGAATTATAAACAGTCTTTTAGCTTGGTACAGCAAATTTAGGCAACAATATATTTACATTAAAATGCTATAGTTATTCCTCATTGAAAAATCCCTTTTATTAAAAACACAGGGTGCTCATTTTTCTAATGCTCATAATTTGTCTTGAAATCCTCTACTGCTCATAAAAACACAGTAGAGCAGTGTTAGAGCCACAATGGACGAACACTGGAGGAAGAGTCTCTAGATATATTACAGAGACAGGCTGCCATCTACTGGATTACATACCTAACTGCAATGCCTCTTGATAACGTTTAGTGTCGAAATACAGAGAAACAAGTCGTGCCTAAAAGAAAGCAAACATTCAAATTAGAGCTCTTATTCCCTACATGGTAAGTAACATTGAAACCCTTAATATATATTTTTTGTACGTTTGGGATTTTTTACCAAGCAAATGCTTCTTTTGTGAATCTGTTGCAAAATTTCTTACCTGGAGATCCTGCCAGTAACAGCACTTATGGCTTTAGGCTGACAACACTAAGCCACTGCTCCACAACTGGAAGCAGCGTTGTCAGCCTGCCTTAAGCACTCCTTTGAGAGGCCATTGGGCTGTTTATGAGGTCCTAAAGCAGGGGTCTCAAACTGGCAGCCCTCCAGCTGTTGTGAAACTACAAGTCCCATGAGGCATTGTAAGGCTGACAGTTACAAGCATGACTCCCACAGGCAGAGGCATGATGGGACTTGTAGTTTTACAGCAGCTGGAGGGCCACCAGTTTGAGACCCCTGTTCTAAAGGATGGGCAGCCCAAAAGCTAACTAAAAGGAGTGCACATGGCAGGCTGACAATGCTGCTGCTGCTACTTGTGTGGTTGTGGCTTTGCATTGTCAGCCTGAAAAAAAGCTGTTGTTACAGTTCTTATTGGCAGGATCTCCAGGTAAGAACATTTGCAAGATATTCACAAATGATGCCAAACACACTAACTAAATTACATTAAGTGCTTACATACACTTTGATTTCAAAATTCACCCTAATGGCAAAGTCAAATAGGATATAAAACTGTCTGTGTGCCATCAATCAGCAATAAAATTTACTAGTGCCAGTGAAGTCTTGGACTCCACACCAGAATGTCAACCAAAAGAAGGTAAAACAGGTAACGTGTGGATTGACTTCAGTGGCAACGTGTGGATTGACTTCAGTGGCTCCTCATTGATATTAAGCGCTTGCCGACCGTATACTGTACATATTCGGCGGCAAGGCAGCTCTGCTGCGCAGGATCACGTACTTAGTACGTGATCCTGCACTTCCTGGTCTAGGGCAGGCACGCGCGTCACCTGCGGCCCACTCTGATTCTACACAGCGGGAGCCGATCAGCGGGTACAGCGGAATCGATGTCCGCCGTCACCCTCTGATGCTTCGATACACAGGCAGAACAGCAGTCTGCCAATGTAAACAAGGCAGATCGCCGTTCTGTCAGTAGAGAAGGCAGAATCGCCCCTAATGTAAAACCCTTCCCAGCCAGTGTCAGTACAGTAACAGCGTTTTTTAGCACTGATCACTGTATTAGTGTCATTGGTCCCCAAAAAGTGTCAAAAGTGTCTGTGTCTCGAATATCTTCTGCCATTACTAGTAAAAAAAAAAAAAAAAATAAAACAAATGAATAAAAATATCCAATAGTTTGTAGACGCTCTAACTTTTGCGCAAACCGATCAATATACACTTATTGGGGTTTTTGTGTTTATTTTTTTAACAAAAAATATGTAGCAGAATACATATTGGCCCAAACTGATGAAGAAATTCATTTTTTTTTTTACAATTTTTTAATTGGATATGTTTTATAGCAGAAAGTAAAAAAATATTGTTTATAGCGCAAAAAATCAAAAACCGTCGAGGTGATCAAATACCACCAAAAGAAAGCTTTATTTGTGGTAAAAAAGGACATAAATTTTATTTGGGTACAGCGTCGCACGACCGCGCAATTGTCAGTTAAAATAACACTGTGCCGTATGGCAAAAAATGGCCTGGTCATGAGGGGGGGGGGGGGGGGTAAAGTGGTTAAAGTGATTGTAAAGGATCACCTTGAAAAACAACCCATCGGGTTTCAAATTTAAATGAAAGGCAAACATTTGTGTATAGGTATAAATTAAAAAACAAAAAAAAACAAAAAAACAAAACACACATTATAGATACGCTTTTTATGTGATGACATTCTCTCTTTTCTTAGCTGCATAAGAGCTGGGGGGGGGGGGGGAGAAGCAACAGCACACTGATCTCAGTGCTAGGGGATAGCATGCTGAGTTCCACACACAGTTAGGGAACTGACCACAGTGTGCTCTCCTGCTTAGTGTGCTCAGTTTTTAATAGGGAAGCAGAGGGACTGGCCTGAACACCAGGGATTTCACACAAAGAAAGCAATACAAAGAGCAGGAACATTTTTCATACAAGAATATGGTACAGCAGGCACATATCAGGAATTTGAAATGCTGGGGTAACAAACACTTTATTATCCTGCTTTGCCATTAGACTGGAATATAAAAAGTTTGGGCGTTTATTGATCTTATAAATCATTTAATTGTCCCACTTGCCTCCAGCGCTTGGCGTAGAAAGGTCCTCTTCTCAGCCTTGGCCCATTCAATGCATTCCAAGCACAGCTCCACCTGGAAGAGAACGCTATTACTTTTATATACGTGCTTCTCACCGCTCAGACTGAACGCCAGGATGCGCAAATACTGTCATGAATTTCCTGTCCGCAGAAACAGAACAGGAAGTGAAACCCTGCCCAACATCCCTATGTCCCTTCAGGATGATTCAAGTGCCAACTTCACATAATCAGGATTCTCATAAGGAGCATGATACATAGATCCCCCACATGTGCAGTGTACAGTAGAGTTTTGTGCTCTTATGAGAATCTAATGCCGCCGATAATCTGAAAGGAGGCAGAGTGGTAGTTCCAAGCTTCCAGAGGTGCAAAGGAAAACAGAAAGTGGACTTCAGGATTTCAAAAGGATTCTTGATCTAAGGAATGTTTCTGCTTATGGTGTGGAAAAGAAGCTAAGGTCGCCCATTCCCTGCTGTTTCCCCGTCTCCAGGTCTTCCGGAAGGAATCAAACTGACCCTCCTTCACTATGTAAACTCTGAATGATATTCAGATTCTAGATAGTGAAGGAGATTTTTTCGGATTTGAAGACATAAATAGATGTCATCAACTTACATCTGTTAGACAAGAAATAGTACAAACCGATGTAAAAGGATTCCATCTTTTGTGACAGGCCCTTTCGCACGAGCGTTCAGCCATTTTTTTAAATTTTTTTTTAAGACAGATCCAGACAGATACTCAATGTGCGCGTACAGGCACTTAGATGTAAAAGGACGTAGGTTTATATAAACAGAAAGAAAACAGAAAAGATTTTCCATTTTTACGGACACAAATGTCACCCAATAATGTCTGACATTTTTTTTTTTTTTACTTTTGTTTAACTATGGCATGAAAAATGGATGTACAGGGATACGAACTAAACTGAAGACAGATATACAAATTGATGCATAAGGATTCTGTTTTCATGAGGTTTTTTTTTTTTTTTTTTTATCTGTTTTCATGATGGAACTGATTAACCTTAAAGGGGTTGTAAAGGTAAACATTTTTTCACCTTAATGCATTCTATGCATTAAGGTGAAAAAACTTCTGACAATACCGCCGCCCCCAGCCCCCCCGTTTTACTTACCTGACCCCTCGAAAGTCAGCCGCTCGCTTCCGACATCCATTTCGCCGCTCAGCCTGGCCGCTGATTGGCTACAGTGGATGGATTGAAAGCAGCGCAGCCATTGGCTCGCGCTGCTGTCAATCACATCCAATGACGCGGGGCCGAGTGATACAGTGAGCGGCTATAGCCGCCGGCTGTATCACGGGAGCGCGCCCGCAAGAACTAACCACCATGCGAGGGAGCTCGCATTAAGGTGGTTAGTTCTTGCGGGGAGGAGCTGAAACAGCCGCCGAGGGACCCCAGAAGACCAGGTTCGGGGCCACTCTGTGCAAAACGAGCTGCACAGTGAAGGCAAGTATAACATGTTTGTTATTTAAAAAAAAAAGAAAAAAAAATTACCTTTACAACCCCTTTAAGAACCCTTAGGGCTTCATGCACACGGACACATTTACACATACAGCATAAATGGACATATTTTACTGCCGGGGAGCCTCTAATTCCACATACAGCTGCCCATAGACATTAAAGATGAGCTCCAGTCTGGACAAAAAATAAATAAAAAAGTCAGCAGCTACAAATACTTTTTTTTTATTTTTTTATTAACTTTATTTAAAGAAGAATTTTCAGGTTTCATAGGAAACAGTACGAGAAAGAAAAAGTCCAAAGTGACGTACCATATGTACCAGAGATCACTGCAACATAACATTGCCCAGAGGACGAAACAAAGTAGGGAGTAAACAGTTTCCTGCTGACTTTTAATATAAGGAAACTTACCTGTCCAGGGATCCAGCGATGTTGACACCCCGAGCCGATTCGTCAATCAGCTTCGGGTGCAGGCACTGGCATCTTCGCTAAGGTAAACCTATGCTCCATTTTAAAGCTTTTAAATAAAAGCACAGCCTAAAACAATAAAAGCTGTTACGTTGATTACCCAAAAAGTTTCCTATGTGTTCCTCACTGATTTAGTGTCACTTGGTTAAGCACTACCCACTTCCACATTCTAATGTCCAGTAAGACTGTCTCAGTGGCCAGTAAAGACGCTCAATAGAAAAGAGGATTGTCATTGGTGGAGTTTAGCCATCAAACAGGTCAGAGAAAGTCAGGTAGCTAGTAAAGTGAAACAAAGTGCCCAAACCACCCTCTCTCAATGGCAAAAAAAGAAAAGTAGAAAAGAAAAATAATCTTTTACCCAAGGCATAATGCATCTAAATGCAAAGTAGACTGATACTACTCTAAGCTCACTTCACATTTTATTATATATCCCAGAACTTGTCATTCCACACGACCAGAACCACAAACTCATGTTAACCAATGAGCAGCTTTTTACATGTCTGCACTGTAGACATAAATTGCAGATTCCCATCCCGTTGCATTACTTTTGAGAGACTGATATGGAGATCTCTCTCTCACCTCTTGTCCAGTCGCAGCCTCCATATCCAAGAAGAGGTCCAGCAGGGACCGCACCAGTCTGGCTGCTTTGGCCTTACTGATGGAGTTGAGGAAAGGACGCACATACTTCAGGAGACCACCGAGTTCTGTAAAGACAGGAAAGTGAAGTCAGCTGACTGCTGTTGACTACTGACTACATGACAGAAAAACTGCACAATGGAGAGGACATATAACAAAACAAGGAGGCAAACAACCAATACATTAAAGCTAATTCCTTCTTGTTCTTTAAATCAGTGGTTCTCAACCTGGGGGTCGAATAATGATTTGCCAGGGGTCACCGAATCCTGGGCTGTTCCTGAAGCCCGCACCGCTCTCCCAGCCTTTTTGCAGCCGCCCAGCAGGGCTGTCTCTGGAGCCTGTGGCCATCAGGCCTGTCAGCCTCTTCACAGCCGTCCATTCAGTTCACAGCATGGCTGGGGTGCAGAGACTAGAGGTCAGCTGACTGGTGAGGAATGTGAAGTGGGAGGGGCTGGAGGAGACCCTAGCCCCTGATTTCGGCATAGGTGTCAAAGCTACGAGACACCACAAAGACTCAGTGAAGCCGGAGACACAGTGAGCAACACTACCTGTGATTATAGTTGCCATTAAAAGTTCCCACTACAGTTCTCAGATCAGCAGATGACCTTGATCAGGGGCACCTAAGTTGCCTCATCCCACCCCCCCACAAGCACTGCCACTCATCCCATTCCCCCCCACCAAGGAGTAAGAGAAGGAATAAAAATGGAAAATAAATGGAAGGGAGAGGAAAAGAGGGGGAGGAACAGAAAAAAGGGAGAGAAAGAACAAGACAGACAGCTAGAGAGAGGGATGGAGAAAAAAATAAGCAAGAAATTAGGATAGAGAGAGATAAAAGGGAAAGAAAGGAGAACAAAAAAGAGAAAGAGTGGTACATCCTATAATACTGTACGAGTGGAAGGGACTCAGGGAGCGCTAAATGTCCGTGGGCTATGGGTAGAGGTCGACCGATATATCGGCCGGCCGATATATGGGCCGATATTTGGCTTTTTTTACTTAATCGGCAAAAAAGCCGATTGGGACTTGCAAATGACTTTTGTAATAGAAGTCAATTGCAAGCTGTTTGAAGTTTGTCTTCTCTCCTCCTCTGGGCAGCCTGCCAAGTCTGATAAGAAGATACATTTGTATCTCTTCGGGTCCTTTTTATAAATAGACTGAAATTTCTTAGTTTAACCATTTAAAGACTAAATCTTTTCTGACACTTGTTGCTTACAGGTAAAAATCCTGTATTTTCTGCTAGAAAATCACTTGGAACCCCCAAACATTATATATATTTTTTTTAGCAGAGACCCTAGGGAATAAAATAGCGGTTGTTGCAATATTTTATGTCACACGGTATTTGCGCAGCGGTCTTTCAAACGCAATTTTTTTTTAAAAATACACTAATTAAAAAAAAAATAAACAGTAAAGTTAGCCCATTTTTTTTTTTCGTCCAAAAGTTTTGATTACCTGTTTTTGTGTATTTAATATTTAAGATATCGTTTTTTTTTTTAATCTAAATTATATATACAAGTGAACTGATTGGAGGTTTGTTTTGTTCAATAAATGTTTAAATGTAAAAAATTTTCTGTATCACTTATTACTTAAGGCTGCTTTCACACTGGAGCGGGCAGGCGTTGACGGTAAAACGCTGTTAGTTTTAGCGGCGCTTTACCGTCATTTTAGCTGCGCTATTCGGCTGCTAGCGGGGCGCTTATAACCCAGCTAGCGGCCGAGGAAGGGGTTAAATGCGCCCCTGAAGTGCTGCTGCCAAAACGCTATGCAGGTGCTTCGGCAGCGGTGCGCATTCATTTCAATGGGCAGGAGTGGTGGAGGAGAGGTATACACCGCTGCAAAGATGCTGCTTGCAGGACTTTTTTTTACATCCTGCCAGCGCATCGCCTCAGTGTGAAAGCACTCAGGATATCACACTGAGACTGCAGGGGAGCCGTTTTACAGGCACTTTACAGGCGCTATTTTTAGCCCAAAAGCGCCTAAAAAAATGCCCCAGTGTGAAAGGGGTCTAACTGTTAGATTTTATGAGATGAAGGGGGAAAAAAAAGAAAAAAAAAAAAATCGGCCTAATATATCGGCCCAAAAAAAATCGGCATCATATATCGGCCATCGGCCACCGCGATTTCTAAATATCGACATCGGCCAGAGAAAAACCCATATCGGTCGACCTCTAGCTATGGGTGCAAATTACTTGTCTTGCCTTGGGTGCTGACAACCCACGCTATGAAAAATAGGATTTTTATAACAGCTTACCTGTAAAATCCTTTTCTTGGAGTACATCACGGGACACAGAGCAGCATAGTAATCACTATATGGGATATAGGCCACCTTTAGGTGAATGGACACTGGTATAACCAAAAAGGAAACAGGAAGACCCCCTCCCTATTTAACCCCTCCCATACCGGGAGTACCTCAGTTTTTGTAGCAAAGCAATATATACACACGTCCCAGTAATGGGGGAGGGACCTCTGTGTCCCGTGATGTACTCCAAGAAAAGGATTTTACAGGTAAGCCATTCCTATTTTCTTTATCATACATCACGGGGCACAGAGCACCATAGTAATAACTATATGTCCCAAAGCAATGCCACCTGAAAGGAGGGAGACACAAAGCAAATATCCGCCACCAGGTGTGAGGACTTATACTGCTGCCCACAGCACACTGTGCCCGAAGGCAGTGTCCTCCTGCCATCTTACATCCATTTGATAAAATCTTGGAAATGTATGTACTGACGACCAAGTAGTGGCCTTGAAAATCTGAGCCACAGAGGCTTGGTGATGCACTGCCCATGAAGCACTGACTGCCCGGGTAGAGTGCGCTTTAACCCTAAAGGGATGAACCCTTCCTTTCAGGCCATAAGCCTGACACATCACCTGACGAATCCACTTAGCAACAGTAGCTTTCGATGCTGCCTGACCCTTTCTAGGGCCTTCCGGCAACACAAACAAAACATCGGTTTTCCGTATCTGAGCAGTCGCCTTCAGATTTAACTGCTCTCACTACATCGAGCGAGTGTAATAAATTTTTCTTCTGCAGAACAAGGTTCTGGGAAAAAAGAAGGCAAGGAAACATCTTGATTCATATGAAACCCAAACACTACCTTTGGCAAAAAGGTTGGGTGCGGACGCAGCACCACCTTATCCTTGTGAATAATTAAGTATTTACAGGAGAAAGCAGCCGAATTCTGATACTCTTCTTGCAGAGGTTATTGCAACCAGGAATAACAATTTCCTCATCAAAAGGATCAAAGGAATGTTCCGTATTAAGTTCAAAGGGTTGTCTTTGCAACACCGACAAAACCAGATTCAAATCCCATGGGCACAAGGGTATTCTAACTGGCGGAGTTATCCGAATTACCCCTTGTATGAATGCCTGGACTAAAGAATGCGAAGTAAGCGGCCTTTGGAAAAACACTGCCAAGGCCGAAATCTGACTATTGATTGTACTCAAGGCCAACTTCATTTCTACTCCTAATTGTAGAAAGGCCAGAATTCTTCCTATGACATACTTACGAGGATGCCAACCCTTCGTTTTACACCAAGTGACATAGGCCTTCCAGACGCCGTAATATTTGGTCCTGGATGCCAGCTTTCTGGCATCAGGGTGGTTACTACTGAACCTGAAAGCCCCCGATTTTTTAGAATGTGAGCTTCAATAGCCACACCGGTAAATTTAGCGTTTGTAAGGCAGAATGGAATACCGGTCCTTGCGACAGCAGGTCCGGACGAGTTGGAAGAGTCAAAGACTCCCCTACTGCCATTCTCACAATCCCTGCATACCAGGGTCTTCTGGGCCACTAGGATTACCGGCTTCCCTTCTTTCCTGATCCTGTGAAGCAGCCGTGGTAGCAGCTGAACTGGAGGGAATGCATAAATCAGTGAAAACTGATTCCACGGGGTCACCAACGCATCTACTCCGAGTACAAGTGGATCCCTTGTTCTTGCCACAAAGTTGTCCAACTTCTTGTTGAACCTGGACGCCAATAGATTTAGGTCCGGCGTCCCCCATCTTTGGCATATGGCAAAAAAGACATCGGGATGTAGAGACCATTCTCCCGGCAACAACTGTTGACGACTCAGAAAATCTGCCTGCCAGTTTTCCACTCCTGAAATGTAAACTGCAGATAGGCAAGGAACATGTTTCTCTGCCCAAGCCAGAATATGGTCCACCTCCCCTTGGGCTGCGTGGCTTCTGGTGCCCCCTTGATGATTGATATAGGCCACTGCTGTGGCATTGTCGGATTGTATCCTGACAGGAGAATTCTGCAACCTGGACGTCCAAGCTATTAGAGCCAGACATACTGCCCGAATCTATAGGATATTGATGAGCAAGGGTCTGGGACTCTGACCACTTTCCTTGAGCAGTGGTCTCCTCTAGAACTGCTCCCCAGCTCCATAGGCTGGCATCCGTTGTTACCATCTGGTTATCCACCACCAGTTGAGACTCTGGCATACCTTTGGAGCCAGATTCATTGGATAATCCAAGGCTTGGATCCTCTGACAGGAGAGACACCGATCGGCTCTCCTGTCAGCGCGAACCGAGGAAGGAGGTTTATCGGCACGTCCTGGTTACAAGCGGTGATTGGTCACAGCTGATCACGTGGTAAAGAGCCTACGTCATAGGCTCTTTACCACGATCCGAGTTGCGGTGTGTCAGAATGACACATCACACCACCGATCACGGCTTATCCTGCTGGACGTCATATACCACTTTGAGCACGTCATTCTGTTATATGGCGGGCGGGAAGTGGTTAAAGAGGAGCTTCAGTCTGGTATATGAAAATTAAAAAAGAAGTCTTCGGTCCCTGGCGCCGGCATATTGAATGTGGGCAGCAGGCTGCGATTCCTTGTGGCCTCCCAGCCGACTGCTTCACTGTACATGCACAAGCCACGCTGCACTTTGTGAATGGTCCAGCAATGTTCTGGGACCTGTGACGATTGGATTGCCTAGGTAATCTGAGCAGAAAAAAAATAAAGAAAAAAATACCATCCAAATGTGATAGAGGAGGGCAGGTAAGTGTTATTTCAGTAATTAGGAAGCGTTAGCATTTACTGTATGTCAAGTTTTTATTGCTGCTTAATAGGAGTTGGGAATTCATCCCTTCGCCTATATATAGGGCACAAATGTATGCAAAAAAACCCCAAAGTTTTTTTTTTTCTTGCAGAGCCTGTATGTAATACTCATGTTAACCCTTAAAAGCAAGCCAGCAATTGTAACAAATGTATTCCTATTCGCAAAAGTTCCCCTTAATAGTACCAGCAGCATTTGAACACTGCCAAGATTTTTCGAAAGCGCTGAATAATATTCGCAAGTACGTAAGAGTTTGTAAAGGCAAAACTATTAAAAAAAAAAAAAGTTATGGACATTAAGCATGCTACTTAGGAAGTACTATGCCCCTTCGTCTCTCCAGCAGCTCTACAGTAACATTTACTGGAAATTTCTGGCTGTCATTTTGACAGACGGGACAGTCTTTATTTACAGAAGAGCAAATCTTTCCAGGCCTGTGTAAACTCACACTCTGAACATGCAGTGTCAAGAAGAGATACGATGAAGCAATAGTATCTTTGCACCTTCTCTTGTTCATTCATAGCAGATCATAAGGGAGACTCTTGATACGCATTGGAAACTTACATGTTTATACATAAATAAAAAATTAAAACGCCTTAGTTAATGCCAGTTAGCCCAAATTAACTCCATCGCCTTTCTTTAGAGATTATTTTGTTGTTAATTTTTTTTTTCCTATTTCTAAAAAAAAAAAAAAAATGTTGCATGTCAAGTCAAAACTTTAGTTTCCTAGTTTCACAGTCTTGAAGTACTAGAACCCATCAGGTTTTTAATGCTATCTGGAGCTCCATTAGAACACTGTCTGTCCTGGAGAGCTTCACGATTGATCGTTTTCAGTGTAGCAGCCTCCCCAGCACCCCCAAATGACTTACCTGAGCCCCATCTCTCTCCAGCGATGACCACGAGTGTCTAAGCCGTCCAGGACACCCCTCCTGATTGGCTGAAAAACAGCAGCGGGACTTTGGCTCCCGTGGCTGTCAAAGTCAGTCAGCCAATCAGGTGAGAGAGGGGGCGGGGTTGGATCAGGGCTCCGTGTCTAAATGGACACACAGAGCTGGGACACAGCTCCAGTGTCCCCATAGGAAGCTGCTAACCGTGGGGGCACTCGATAGGAAGGAGGGGACAGGAGCAGCAAAGAGGGACCCGAGAAGAGGAGAATCTGGGCTGCTCTGTGAAAAAACAACTGCACAGAGGAGGTAAATGTAAAATGTTATTTATTTTTTTTAACAAGACTTTACAATCAAGCACTTAAGGGCCGGGCCTATTTTTCAGACTTGGTGTTTACAAGTTAAAATCTTTTTTTTTTTTTTGCAAGAAAATTACTTAGAAACTCAAAACATTATAAAAAAAAATTCTCAGACACCCTAGAGAATAAAATGGTGGTCGTTGCAATGTCACACCGTATTTTTGCACAGCGGTCTTACAAGTGCAATTTTTTGGGGAAAAAAAAAAACACTTTTTTGAATTAAAAAAATAAGACAGAGTTAGCTCATTTTTTTTTATATTGTGAAAGATAATGATACCCAACATGTCACGCTTCATAATTGCGCCCGCTTGTGGAATGGCGACAAACTTTGACCCTTAAAAAAATCCATAGGCGACGTTTAAAAATTTCTACAGGTTACAGGAGATCTAGGGCTAGAATTATTGCTCTTGTTCTAACGATCGCGGTGAGATCTCACATGTGGTTTGAACACAGTTTTCTAATGCGGGCGCGACTTACGCATGAGTTTGCTTCTGAGTGCGAGCTCGGCGATTTCAATTTATTTTTATTCTTTCTTATTTTACTTTGACACTGTCCTTTAAAAAAAAAAAAAAAAAAAAAGTAAACCTAAAATTACCGTATATATATCTCCTAGATTGTAAGCTCTAACAAGCAGGGCCCTCTGATTCCTCCTGTATTAAATTGTATTGTAATTGTACTGTCTGCCCTCATGTTGTAAAGCGCTGCGTAAACTGTTGGCGCTATATAAATCCTGTATAATAATAATTATATTAGAGATATATATCTATTATATAGAGATATATATCTATTATATAGAGATATATATCTATTATATAGAGATATATATCTATTATATAGAGATATATATCGAGAGATCGATCAAGAGAGATCGAGAGAGATCGAGAGAGAGATCGAGATCGAGAGATCGAGATCGAGAGAGATCGAGAGATCGAGAGATCGAGAGAGATCGAGAGAGATCGAGAGATCGAGAGATCGAGAGATCGAGAGATCGAGAGAGAGAGAGAGATAGAGAGAGAGAGAGAGAGAGAGAGAGAGAGATAGAGATCGAGAGATCGAGAGATCGAGAGATCGAGAGAGATCGAGAGAGATCGAGAGAGATCGAGAGAGATCGAGAGATCGAGAGAGAGATCGAGATCGAGATCGAGAGAGAGAGAGAGAGAGAGAGAGAGAGAGATCGAGATCTATATAGAAGGAATGGGCTTTTAAAAAGGTGCAGTATATAACACACAGATTATATAAAAAAAATGTAATTTTATTTAGAAAAATTGATAAAAGACATATTGATTTAAAAAATTCATCCAGTATTACAGTACAGTGTCAAGAGGTGCGACTGAAAGACTTGTTTCTCAACATGTTTCACCACGTCCCGTGGCTTCCTCAGGAGAATAGTATTTATCAGGCACTGTCTGTGTATAGATGAAAAAACTGTATAAAATAAATAACACTTAAGCCAAATGAATCAGAAGGCAGGCTCCACCGATGCATCATCTGATGACCATAGAGGATAAAATAGGAGAAAAGGAAAAAAAAAAAAAAAAAAAAAATCACATTTCTAACTGGTGGATAGAAGGCCTGTATTAGGCTGTGAAAACACCAAACTGCCAGTCAAAAATTCATCCACATTGGCCAATATCAACCCCAAAGGAGCCCCAAGGGGATGACATAAACCTGGAAAGGTTATATGTTTCAATAATGGCGTCCTCCACCTCTCAAGCTGACCTTCATGAACCCGATCGTCTCTACCGCTACTGGCGTCTCCGGTAAGCGGCGGAGACCACCAGAGTGTGGCGGGAAAGGGGGGGGCCTCTCCCACCCCCGATAAAAGGGATGTCACTGCGAATCTGCTGTTGAGACCACTTTTATCTGAAAGCGGACCCCCCGCTGTTAAAGAGGATACTGGGGTTATGGTAGCTAGCTGCTGCCATAACAATATTCCACTTCAAACAGTCGACGTACAACTGCGGCGGTCGATCCTTAAATAGTTAATGAAGCATTCTGTCAATTCTATGTAGCATGTGCAGAGCTGTCAAAAGAAAAAAAAAAAAAACTCAGCAGCAACTTTTAGTATATTTTAGTTCTTTTGGATCAAAGGAATGAACTTCTATCTGTTAGGGCAAGTTCACACCATAGGAACGCAGTCCGCATGTGCTCCTGATGCTTTTTTGCATGCATGTTTTTGATGCGTTTCAGTGCGTTTTTGATGCAGTCCAGTGCATTCCCCCCCCCCTTTTTTCCCTTAACCTCAAATAAGAACATGGGTGTTCCAGTGCATTTTTGGTGCATTTCCGTGAGTTTTTGATGCTTTTTACAGCGCTCCAGTACAGTCCAGTGCAGTGCAGGAAAAATGCAGCATGTTTTACTTTTTTTTTTCTGGAACTGGAACGCACTGGAACTGCAAGTACTGGTGTGAACTATGCCATTGAAAACCATATAACCTACTTTCTATGCGTTTTTGATGCAGAAAAAAAAAAAAAACCGCACTGGGCTGCATATGGTGTGAACTGGCTCTAAATGAAGTCAGTTTAACCACTAATCCTTTTTTGACACTTGTTGCTTACAAATTAAAATCTGTATTTTTTGCTAGAAAATTACTTAGAACCCCAAAACATTAAATATATATATATATTTTTAGCAGAGACCCTAGAGAATAAAATGAAGATTGTTGCAATATTTTATGTCACACTGATTTTGCGCAGCGGTCTTTCACAACCATTTTTTTAGGAAAAAATATACTTCAATTAATTAAAAAGAAAAACTAAACAGTAATGTTAGCCCATTTTTTTTTGTATAATGTGAAAGATGATGTTACACCACGAGAATCGTGATCTTTATGCCAAGTAAAAAAAATTGTTATGCTCATTTATTGCAGAATCCTGCAGCTCTAGTGTCCTGCTGACAAAATTTCACCTGAAAGGAAGTATGACAAATTCAACAGCAAGACACAGATTTAAAAAAAAAAATATGTATTTAAAAAGTAGGATTAGGAAAAAGCTTGAACCTCTGCCAGATTTTTATTTCTAGAGTTGGGCTTTAGGCAATGACAAGGTTATTGTAATGTACTTGGCTGTAAGGCTGCTTAAACAAGCCAGCATATTTTTTCCCCCAAATGTATATACACTATATTACCAAAAGTATTGGGACGCCTGCCTTTACACACATATGAACTTTAATGGCATCTCATTCTTAGTCCGTAGGGTTCAATATTGAGTTGGCCCACCCTTTGCCACTATAACAGCTTCAACTCCTCTGGGAAGGCTGTCCACAAGGTTTAGGAGTGTGTCTATGGGAATGTTTGACCATTCTTCCAGAATCACATTTGCCGATCTTAGCTGACAAGACCAGTTTCGCAGTCTCTGCTAGGGCTGGGGAAAAAAAATCGATTTGAACCTTGAATCGAGTTGAGAGGTCAAAATTAAAATTTTCAGCAAATCGATTTTTTTTTATTTTTTATTTTTTTCACCAGGACCGCTGCTGACACCGCGCCGGTCCTGAGGAGCTGCGGGCAGGAGTTTTTAGGTGAGGCCTAGTCCCCAGCCATGGCCTCGCCTAAAAACTCCTGCCCGCAGCTCCTCAGGACCGGCGCAGTATCCATCAAAAAAAAAAAAAAAAAAAAGAACAGAACTCGATTCGAATTGTGAATCGAGTTTTAAAAAAATAAATAAAATTAAATAAAAAAAAAAAAAAAAAATTCGCAGATTTTTTTTTTTTTTTTGGAGAAAATCACCCAGCTCTAGTCTCCGCTCTAATTCACCCCAAAGGTGTTCTATCGGGTTGAGGTCAGGACTCTGTGCAGGCCAGTCAAGTTCCTTCACCCCAAACTCGCTCATCCATATCTTTATGGACCTTGCTTTGTACACTGGTGGGCAGTCATGTTGGAACAGGAAGAGGCCATCCCCAAACTGTTCTCACAAAGTTGGGAGCATGAAATTGTCCAAAATGTCTTGGTATGCTGACACCTTCAGAGTTCCCTTCATTGGAACTAAGTGGCCAAGCCCAACCCCTGAAAAACAACCCCACACCATAATCCCCCCCTCCACCAAACGATTTGGACCAGTGCAGAAAGCAAGGTCCATAAAGACATGGATGAGCGAGTTTGGGGTGGAGAAACTTGACTGGCCTGCACAGAGTCCTGACCTCAACCTGACAGAACACAGTTGGGATGAATTAGAGCGGAGACTGCGAGCCAGGCTTTCTCATCCACATCAGTGCCTGACCTCACAAAATGACCTTCTGGAAGAATGGTCAAACATTCCAATAGACACACTCCTAAACCTTGTGGACAACCTTCCCAGAGAAGTTGAAGTTGTTATAGCTGCAAAGGGTGGGTCAACTCAATACTGAACCCTACAGACTAAGACTGGGATGCCATTAAAGTGGATGTAAACCCAATGTCATCCTTTCTAAACTACTGCCATAGGGGTTATCTATAAGGATATAGATGCCTCCTGCATGTATCTTTACCTGTCAAATGTCTCCCCTCTGTCTGTTATGAGACCCGAAAAACTGCAGATTCTGTGGGTGGGTCTGTTGTCTGGAGCTCGGTGGGCGGAGTCGTGATGTCAGTAGACTCCCCGCCCACCTCTACACTCCCCTTGTCAATATGCATTTTCTCCTGTGTATTTCTTACCCTGAACTTCTACTATGATCTCTAACATCCAATGAAAAGACAGGAAAGTAACCACATGACTTAAGCATGCCAAATCATGCTGAGGTGTGGAACAGCCAATCCTTGCAGAGCTGCTGTAGAAAGGAGTGGGGGGAGAGAATTAAAAAATAATGCATGTCTTAGGCTAGTGCACGAGATATGTAAATCACCTGTCACTCACAGCAAGGGGGAGGATTTGACAAAGTTTTTCAAGATTTATCTCACTGAACAATAAAAGAGGATTGCTCAGAGATGGATTAACTCTGTGTGGCAAGACTGGGCTCAAATGATAGGAAATCTTATACTTTACAGTATGATGGGTTTACATCCCAATATATTGTTAATATAGTGTATATATATATATATATATATATATATATATATATATATATATATATATATATATATATATATATATATATATATATATATATATATTATACATACACATACATTTCTCTTCTTTTGGGGTTTTGATTTACTTTCAATTCTACATTATGCCATTTTATACACACAAAGCTGTCTAGGGGACATCGCTCACAAATACCTGACTATTTAGGAAGCTACCTTACTAATACCCTGAAAACAATTCTATATAACAATTAGAAGAAATGTTTTCTTTCATCCAGGCCCTCTCTTGGTTTTGACACAGAGGGATGTGACTGCATCACAACGGAAATAAAAAGGCATCTCATCTCGTTTAAGACGATGATTAATAGACTAAAAATACAGAACAAAATGCTGTGTCATAAAAGGCCGCAAACCTGAAACCGATATGTGCACAGCGTTCATACTACAAACTAGGAGACGGCCAGACTGCAGCTTACACACAACTTCAAACTGATCCCAAAACATAGCGGCTTCTCTTAGTGAGCATGTGGGGATCGATATGGCGCAATGTTTTAAAAGACTATTCACACTGTCCATGCTATAGGAGTCGCTCCCATTAAAAGCCCATTCACACTTAGGAGTTGGCTAATCAGCTGCATTTTATTTGCTATTTTCAGTGTGCAAAACCAATGCACATGACCCTATGCACATGGAAACCAACAGAAAAACATCGAAAAAAAATGTCAGACGCATGTAAAATGAATGAGCCCATGGAACACGAGTCCAAAAAATGCACATAACAGTTTATATGGACCCCCTAGAGCTGCAGGTTCCAGGTCCTGTCATCCAGATCCAGGCTTTACGCCATAACCTTACATTTAGGACAGAGGTTTGCACTTTGCTGCCTGCATGCTTGTTTCAGGTTATTGATTCTATAGGTACTGAAGGTGGGATCAGCATGACAAGCCCAAGCATCTCTTAAAGTGGTTGTAAAGGCAGGACATTTTTAATCTAATGCTTTCCCTGTATTAAGGTAAAAAAAAATATCCCAGCAGTAGTATCGCCCTCTTATACTTACACCCCTCTTATACTTACCAGCACTGTGCCCATCTGCTCCAGCGCTCTCCTCTCTCTTCCCTCATGGGACACGGGAGGCAGCAGATGGAACAATTAGCTCCTGCCCATCAAATCCTGTGAGGTGGGAGTGGGGGACGGGGCTGAGTGTGTATAGACACACACACACACAGCATCCTATGAGGATGCACAGAGAAGAGGAGTAGCACCGAGAGTGCTGGCAGGGGACTCCAGAAGAGTTTGTTCAGGGATGCTCTTTGCAATGGAGACAAGCATACCATTTTTGATTTTTAAATACATAATTTACAACCAAACGCCTCAAAGTGTATGTCCAGGCATTATCCTCATTTAAGGCCAAAACTCCCTCTCCCACTTTAGATCGGGGGTCTCTAAACTGTGGCCCTCCAGCTGTTCAAAAACTACAATTGCCCCAGTAGAGGTTCTAGTAGGACGCGTAGAGCTTGGTTTCTCTGCTCCCCATATTGCTTTTATATACCTTGATCACATTTTATTTGTATGCTGTTTTTTTTTTTATGAAGAATAAACAACCAACCTTTTTGACCTACACCATTGGAAGCCCTTCTCCATTTGTTATACATATTGCCTGCTCTATGAGCTTGCCTGACCTTCCCACCTAGTGATCTATTGCCTGGTGGCTGTCTTTCCATCATTTGGATTCCATGGAGAGAGGACCAGACCTCTGAGGATATTGCTGATTGTTTTATACCCATTGAGTGACCCTCCAGGACCTTCCCTGTTCCATCGTGGTTCCATCCATCCATGCTCGTTTGACCTGGTGTCGCTGACATCCAGGTCCACAGGCTCTGGTAAGAGTACCCATCTTTATCAAACCATTGATGTCATTTTCTTCAGATACCAACCCAACTGCTCTTGGTTTTCCCTATATGAACAATTCTGTGTCTGTGGTAGACCTGTCGACTGATTTTCTTTAGGACTCACTTACAGTACTTACATCTCCATTCAATGGGGACCTATTTATGCACATAACTTATTCATTTATGTTGATGGCTATATATGTAATCTTATTATTCATTAGCACTACTCATTGGTACATGGTTATTCATGTATTTACACAGTTTATTAGCACTGTTCATTTATTAGCGCTACATTTTCACCTCCTTTCACTCATGAATTTTTGGCACATTCGTATGTAGCAGCTTTTCTCTTTTTTCTTCACAGGTTAGCGCAATAATTATTTGCACCTTACAATTCCCATCATGCCTAGTCATGTCTGTGAATGTCACAGCTTTACAATGCCTCATGGGATGTGTAGTTCCGCAACAGCTGGAGGGCCGTAGTTTGGAGATCCCTGCTCTAGATCATGTCCCAGCATTACTGGGTTGTTCCTGAAGTGAGACATCTTGTATTACTAACTATTCCGTAATCACCAAGCTTTTAAAGGTTTTGCATGGGGAGCCCCTATGTGGTCAATTCTATGCCCCACACCCCCAAAAACTACATGTCCTATGAGCCCTTTTCCTGCACCTGGGTGTGTGGGCAAGCTCTTAGAAGTTCAGGCAGCAGCACGATTTTGCTGGGAAACAAATCAATGTACACATGTGGAGTGGGACAGAGTTCTAAGACTGGTGTAGTTCTGTAGTCCAGGAGGCAGGGCTGACAACACTGCTTAGGATTTCAATGCAGAAAAGAAACTATGTTGTCAGCCTGAGCAGTAAATTAGGAGATCAGTGGGTCACTGGCAGACGAACAAGTATTTTTCTGTACGTATTTGACTAGGGAGGAAGCATGGAGGAAGCATGCATGCTCCCATATTGCTGACCTCACGTTTCCTTCAAGAGCCTCTTAGGCTGGGCAAAACATTTCATCTTACTAGGTAAACATTTTAGTTAGATATTGTATAGAAACCAATGTTTTACCAACCACAGAGAAGTCTTCAATTTACTAACCTTGTCTATTGAGCATGTGGAAGCCCAATTCCAGCTCAATTTTTTTTTTGTGTTGGATAGTGGGGAAGAGTTACATTTTCTGTAGTGTTAAAGTTCTAACATTTCCTCAATCAACTAATAAAAGTGTCAGATACAGCAATCGGGAACCAATCTGTATGGTTCCTGATCATGTGATACCTGTGAAAGCCATTCATACTGATCACGTGCCTTTGTTTAAAAACAAGCCAGCCCAGTCAGGTGGAATGATCAGTATGGAAAGAGGCAGTGGATAGTAATGTACAGACCATAAAAGAAAGAAAACATTTACTTAAAAAGTTATTATATATTGTTAAAGCAGAGCTAAACCCACTGATTTATTGGTTTGCCAAAAAGCCTGGGTTGCTTTCCGCAGTGTATTCATTTACATTCTGTATGCCCAGTGAAGACTACGTTCAAGTTAACTGACCTCTAGGTGTTGATAGCCACTAGTGTGCGCAAGGAGCGGTGGCAGGCAGCGTGCCCAAGGGGCAGCGCGAGCAAGAGAAGGGGCAGCGCGAGCAAGAGAAGAACGCGGTGGGTATGACAGAAGGCAGTATGTGCAGGACAGGAATGCTGAACCTCCAGACTGTCTCTGGGCACAATGTCCGATTTCTATTTAATATGCAATTTGTGTGGGGGGACCGAGTGGCTGAAGAGTCTCAGAAAAGTTAGCTGGAGACTGTGTGCTGGAGAAAGAATACAGGGGAAAGACTAAACAATGTTTATGTGCTGAAGGAAGAACGCAGATGAAACACTAACCAATGTGTATATCCTGGAGGAAGAATACAGGGGAAAGACTGACCAATGTGTATTGCTGGAGGAAGAACCTGACTGAAGAAAAAACACTAGGCATGCTTAAAGGGTTTGCTTTCGTTTTTTTTTACCCCTTTTTTCTTTACACAGAGCCTACTAAATCACAAGGATCTGGACACAAAAAAGTTAAAAGTCCAACTCAAAAAGTTTTTTTCTGAGTTTTATACAATGTGACATACAACATGGGAGGCACAGAAACCCAGTCAACTTTTTATTACTCTATTAAATGGGTTCAAGAACTTCTTCCTATTGCTATAGCTGTCTGTATCTCCTCAAGAAGATTTCACCTTACTTCCTGTCCCTTTGACAGGCGTCCAACAGGAAAACCCCCAGCAGGAATACAGGTAGCTCTAAAACAATTTGCCAATTAAGAGTAATGACGGTTTAGAAAAACTCAGGTTTAAAGCCTTAAAGTGCTTTGCAAAAGAATTCACCCCCCTTGGCTTTTTATCTATTTTGTTACATTGCAGCCTTTAGTTCAATGTTTTTTTAATCTGAATTATATGCGATGGATCAGAACACAATAGTCTAAGTTGGTGAAGTAAAATTAGAAAAATATATACATACAACTATTTTTCAGAAATCAAAAATTGATAATTGGCATGTGCATATGTATTCACCCCCTTTGTTATGAAGCCCATAAAAAGCTCTGGTGCAACCAATTACCTTCAGAAGTCACATAATTAGTGAAATGATGTCCTCCTGTGTGCAATCTAAGTGTCACATGAGCTGTCATTACATATACACACCTTTTTGAAAGGCCCCAGAGGCTGCAACACCTAAGCAAGAGGCACCACTAACCAAACACTGCCATGAAGACCAAGGAACTCTCCAAACAAGTAAGGGACAATGTTGTTGAGAAGTACAAGTCAGGGTTAGGTTATAAAAAAAAAATATCCAAATCTTTGATGGACCCTAGGAGCACCATCAAATCTATCATAACCAAATGGAAAGAACATGGCACAACAGCAAACCTGCCAAGAGACGGCTGCACACCAAAACTCACAGACCGGGCAAGGAGGACATTAAATCAGAGAGGCAGCACAGAGATCTAAGGTAACCCTGGAGGAGCTGCAGAGTTCCACAGCAGAGACTGGGAGTCTTATTGTCGTCCTATCTGTACATAGGACGACAATAAGCCGTACGCTCCATAGAGTTGGGCTTTATGGCAGAGTGGCCAGAAGAAAGCCATTACTTTCAGCAAAAAACAAAATGGCACGTTTTGAGTTTGAGAAAAGGCATGTTGGAGACTCCCAAAATGTATGGAGGAAGGTGCTCTGGTCTGATGAGACTAAAATTGAACTTTTTGGCCATCAAAGAAAACACTATGTCTGGTGCAAACCCAGCACATCACATCACCCAAAGAACACCATCCCCACAGTGAAACATGGTGGTGGCAGCATCATGCTGTGGGGATGTTTTTCAGCAGTCGGGACTGGAAAACTGGTCAGAGTTGAGGAAAAGATGGATGGTGCTAAATACAGGGATATTCTATGAGCAAAACCTGTACCACTCTGTGTGTGATTTGAGGCTAGGATGGAGGTTCACCTTCCAGCAGGACAATGACCCCAAACACAATGCTAAATCAACACTTGAGTGGTTTAACGGGAAACATGTAAGATGTGGCAAGATCATAGAGACTTATCCAAATCGACTTGGAGCTGTGATAGCCACAAAAGTTGGCTCTACAAAGTATTAACTTTAGGGGGGGTGAAAAGTTATGCACATTGACTTTTTCTGTTTTTTTTCCTATTTGTTGTTTGCTTCACAACAAAAAAAAAAACAAAACAAAAAAATCTTCAAAGTTGTGGGCATGTTCTGTAAATAAATGATGCAAATCCTCAAACAATCCATGTTAATTCCAGGTTGTGAGGCAACAAAACATGAAAAATGCCAAGGGGGGTGAATACTTTTGTAAGGCACCGTAGAGGCCCTAAAATGGAACCAACGTGTACCCAGCAGAGATGCCTATTAAATGGGACCTAGCGCAATGCAACCATTTTTGGAAAACCCTCTACACTCTGCATGGAGACCGTCATTCTCCACATGTCCTAAAATAGAATGCTAGGGGTATCCAGCAACCATACGAATGTGAGTATACGATTGCCACACTTTATGCCATACTTTTCTGAACTCTTATTAGCAGATAAAGTGAATACTACTCTTATGGCTTTTTATCCCTCTATTTCTCCTGGTCTCTGCTCATCTAGAGTACCAAGCCTCATCTTCATGTGACAGGTGTTCTGCAGAACAGAAAGAGAAGATAAATCTCTCCCCTAGAAAGAATGTAAACACTGACAGTAGGTCTAACCCCGATTCCAGTTTTGGCACGGATGGGTCATTAACATCAATAAGTCATAGACAGAACACAACAATTAGCAAAGGAAGCAAAATAACGGCTACATTGTAGTTGTCTACTGTAAATGTAAAAAATAAAGGTTCCTCATTAGCAAGTTGATGTGACCGTGATCTGGACTCACCTGCAGCCTGTCCGGTCTTGGCTAGAAGCCCACCCAGCTCCAAAATGCTCTGCTCCTTGACGCGTACCGCTTCCTCATCACTTTCCTGGATATCTCGCTTGACTGCAAAGAAAACAAAGCGTTCAGATGCAGCTCCCATACAGCTATCACATAATACTAAACAGTCATTTAAAAGATGTAGTAAAAGGAAAGCTGTGCAGACTTTGATTGATGCCTTGTTGTCAGTCTGACCAACTGTCTTCAATACTTTTCAAGTTAATAACTGAAAAAGAATGCAGATCAGGTGTACTGACTACACTGACTGCATGCTTTCTGTGGGTCCATCCTTATGTACAGCTATAACAACGCAGCAGACATATGACATTAAAGTGTATCTAAATCCAAAATACCCAGGCAAAGTGTACACTTGCAAAGGCAGCGGGACGGAGGTTATATACTTGCCGGAATTGAATGGCAATGGCCTTTGGTGGCCGATACAGCCCACTGAAGGCGGCCTATTTAAGTGAATGGGGGTGCCATGCCGCAACCTCCTGGGAAGCACGGGCCATGCATGTGGTTGCAGGGCATTCTTTTAGGCATGGGGTGGTGGTTGTAATGCTTCCCAGCCGCCTGTCAAATGCCAACGATTTTCAACATTAAAGCGTTTGTTACCCCAACACTTCATATTCCTGATATGTGCCTGCTGTACCATGTACTTGTATGAGAAAGTCTTCTGTTCTCTTTGTATTGCTTCCTTTGTGTGAAATCCCTGATGTTCCTGCTAGTCTCCCTGCTTTCCTATTAAAAACTGACCACACTAAGCAGAAAAAGAACACTGTGGCCAGTTCTATAGCTATGCTGGGAACTCAGCCTGCTCTCGCCTCCAATGATCAGACTTGTCCTGATATGACCCTCCTGCGCAGCCATATACTGGCCAGCTCAGTGTGCTGCTGCTTCCCTCCCCCAGCTCATATGCAGCTGAGAACAGAGGGAATGTGATCACTTATTAAAAAAAAGGGAAAAAAAAGTATTTATAATTTTTTTTTTTAATCTATACACAAATATTTTGCCTTTCATTTCTATTTCAAACTGAGTGGGTTGTTTTACAAGGTGATCGTTTACAACCACTTTAATGCAAATGGTCCTTATTCGTTTTGGATGTAGTAGGGAACAGTTACTTTTTTGCCATCTGTGCCACATATGGGAGATTTCTCTACTTTCTGTCCTTTAGACACAACAAAAAGTGAGAAATTAAATCTCTTCAAAGTGAGAAGAACTCTCTAAGCAGCTGTCACCAAAAAACAAGTGCCTCTTATTGGAAGATTTCCTCTACATCCTTGTCTGGAGGACAGGCGCTGTCATCACAAGGACTGGAAAGAGAACTCACACGCTCCCAAGGCTTTGGCCTGAAAGCATCAGAATCTTGCTGGCCAGTGGTTACATGACTGGTTCACCCAACAAGGCAGTGACACCAGACCAGCAGCTGAGGGCTGTTTGTGCTCTCTTAGCCATCCTGTCACCAGTTGTGAGTTGTCACTGACAGTATTGTTAGAATAACATGGCTCTTAGGACAAGACGCTCTATTCAAGTGTTATCTGCTTCTCATGTGATTATTAGATGTATGCATTAAAGTAGAACTAAAAGGCAAAACTTTTTTTTCCCCCACATTTTGGATAGAGTAATGGAGGGCTATGCCGCCTGTGTCCCATTGGGAAGATTTCCCTTCACTTCCTGTGCTATTGCCAAAACAGGAAGTGAAAGGAAATCCCTTCAAAGTAAGGGAACCCCTGGTCGTCAACAGATCTAGTGTCCCAAGTGGAGGATTTTCTGCCTTCTGTTCTGGTGACAACCCAAAATTTGGAAATATTTTCACTCTCAGTAATGGTAGCAAACAGGACAAATAGAGAGGGTGAATCTCCCTAATGGGCACAGACTGCAATAAAAACTTGACAGGTGTTCTAATACACTCTATCCAAAATGTAAAAATGAAAAGTTTTGCCTTTAGTTCTATGCCAACGTTAAAAGCCAGAAGGACCCTCGGGTACACACACCACTCTCTGACATTCTGGTGAAACGAACAGCACATCTGATTAAAGGAAAACCTACATTAAGAGAAATATGGAGACTGCCATTGCTGACCCCTCCTGCCAGGCAAGTATTGATCTCAGAAGAAATCAGCCTCCTATCAGTTCAGGTTCCCATTAAAGTGCATATCTAGTCAATATTGTTTTCTAGCTTTGGATGGAGTCGGGAAGGATAAGAACCCATCGGGATTTCCCCTCACTTCCTCTTCTAGTGACATCGTTTTACCAAACAGGAAGTGAAGGAAACTCTGCAGCACAGTAAAGGAGAAGGTTAGAATACCAGCTTTTTAATGGTATTCGTATCCTTTGGTGCAGTTTTTCCCCTTACTTCCTGCTTAGAAAAAAAAAAAAAGTGTCATCAGGAAGTGAGGGGAGATCTCTCTAACAATAGATAGCAGTAAAACCTGACAGGGGTTCTAATGCTTGTCCACTTCAAGGAGAAGTACGGACAAAGCTTTTTTTGGCCATACGTCTTCTATGGATCACAGGATACACTACATAATCCAATGTAAAGCCATAACAGAGAATCAGCCACCAGACCATTCATTTCAACAACAATCTTCCCATTGGATTATATGTATATTTCATGTAATTCATTTCATTTGGGCCAGTTTCTTTACCTGTCAAAGCCTCCCTTGGGTGGACACCCAAAAGGTCTAAAAACTGCTGCTGGGCACCACCACCTTGGATGGAATGTCAGCAGCCCAGAGCTGTTATTCAAGTGATACACTATAGCAGGGGTAGGCAACCCACTGCATCTCAGCTGTGATAATACTACAAATCCCATCATGCCTCTGGCTGTCAGTCTTGCAATCCCACAACTGGAATATTGAAGGTTGCCTACCTCAGCTCTATAGTATTCCCCTCCCCCGCTCCTCCTCTGCCAACTCATGCTCTACGGTGCTCCCTTCAACTCCACCACTTACCTCACGCTACAGTACTCCTCCTTGCCAGCTTAACCTTGCTCTACAGTACCCTTCTGAGCTCCACCCCTCATTTTACAGTATTCCCCTGAGCTCCTCTCCACTTTTCCTTGCTCTACAGTATTCGCCTAAGCTCCACCCCCACTTTACAGTATTCCCCTGCGCTCTTCCCCTACTCTATAGCATTCCCGAGCACCTCCCCCCTTACACTGCTATACAGTATTCCCTTAAGCCCCACCTCCGCTTTACAGTATTCCCCTAAGTCCCACCCCTGCTCAACAGTATTCCCCTGACCTCTACCCTTGCTTTACAGTATTCTCCATAGCTCCTCCCCACTTACTCCTGTTCTACAGTATTTCCCTAAAGCCCACCCATACTTTACAGTATTACCCTGAGCTCCTCCCACTTACCCCTACTCTACAGTATTCCCCTGAGTCCCACCCCCGCTTTACAGTATTCCCCTGAGCTCCTCCCCACTTCCGCTGCTCTACAGCATTCCCCTGAGCTCCTCCCTATTTATCCCTGCTCTACAGTATTCGCCTAAGCTCCACCCCCGCTTTACAGTATTCCCGAGCGACTCCCCATTTATCCCTGCTCTACAGTAAACGCCTAAGCTCCACCCCCTCTTTACAGTATTCCCCCAAGCTCCTCCCCATTTATCCCTGCTCTACAGTGTTCGCCTAAGTTCCACCCCCACTTTACAGTATTCCCCTGAGTCCCACCCCTGCTCAACAGTATTCCCCTGACCTCTACCCTTGCTTTACAGTATTCTCCATAGCTCCTCCCCACTTACTCCTGTTCTACAGTATTTCCCTAAAGCCCACCCATACTTTACAGTATTACCCTGAGCTCCTCCCACTTACCCCTACTCTACAGTATTCCCCTGAGTCCCACCCCCGCTTTACAGTATTCCCCTGAGCTCCTCCCCACTTCCGCTGCTCTACAGCATTCCCCTGAGCTCCTCCCTATTTATCCCTGCTCTACAGTATTCGCCTAAGCTCCACCCCCGCTTTACAGTATTCCCGAGCGACTCCCCATTTATCCCTGCTCTACAGTAAACGCCTAAGCTCCACCCCCTCTTTACAGTATTCCCCCAAGCTCCTCCCCATTTATCCCTGCTCTACAGTGTTCGCCTAAGTTTCCACCCCCACTTTACAGTATTCCCCTGACCTCCTACTCATTTATCCCTGCTCTACAGTATTCCCCTAAGCTCCACCCCCCGCTTTACAGTATTCCCCGAGCTCCTCCCCATTTATCCCTGTTCTACAGTATTCCCCTAAGCTCCACCCCCTGCGCTCCTCCCCATTTATCCCTGCTCTACAGTATTCACCTAAGTTCCACCCCCGATTTACAGTATTCTCCTAAGTTCCACCCCCGCTTTACAGTATTCCCCTGACCTCCTCATTTATCCCTGCTCTACAGTATTCCCCCAAGCTCCACCCCCCGCTTTACAGTATTCCCCCCGAGCTCCTCCCCATTTATCCCTTTTCTACAGTATTCCCTGTACTCCTCCCCATTTATCCCTTTTCTACAGTATTCCCTGTACTCCTCCCCATTTATCCCTGCTCTACAGTATTCCCCTGAGCTCCTCCCCACTTACCCCTCCTCTACAGTATTCCCCTGAGCCCCACCTACCCCTGTTCTACAGTAGTATTATTCTTTTCCCCACCGCCTTACCCTTGCTCTACATTATCCCCCCCCCACACACAATTAATCCTGCTCTACTGTATTCTCCTTAACTCCACCCCCCCCCCTCACACTTACCTCCTAATCTACTGTTTTGCCCCTTTTGTGCTTACCCCTGCACTAAAGTATTCCACTTAGCTCCACCCCTGCTTAGTACTGCTCTACAATATCCCCCCTAGCCCCACCCCTGCTCTGTAGTAATCCCCATAGCTCCTCCTCCAGCTGCTACATCAAAGGTTATGTGTAGGAGCTGGGCCAGCACAGACATCACTGTGTACCCTCAGAGAGAAGAATACAGTAGTTGTGTGTTCCGTGCAGTGTATGGAGCTGGTGAGAGTCTTTTCTCCTCAGCCTGGCCATGTATGATATATATATCCCACACACACATGTCTATCAATGAGGGAGTCATTCATACACACAGTCATCCTTGTGTATTATCAGTAGAAGTGCAGTGTACACACACACAGGCCCTGCCTGTCCTCCCCTCACACCACACACAATGGCACCCGGTCGGTCCCCCCCCCCCCCTTTTAGGTACAGTGGTACAGCCCGGCTCCCCCTTCCTAGATCAATCAGTGGCCGGTTCCCCCCGCCCCGTGTGTGCTCCGCTCTCACCGATAGACTGCAGGATGTCTATACTCGCCGATCTGTCGGTCCCCAGCATTTCTTGTGCTCTCTGGAACTCGACCACAGCTGCAGCAGCCATCTTGCCCTATGCCTGCACCCTGACACAGCTCTTCCGGGCCGGAAGCAGCGGCACCGGAAGTTCACCCCCCCTCACTCTCCGTCTGTGCGTGAGCCCCTGTTCCGGGGGGTGAAGCGAGGCATGCCGGGAGTTGTAGTAGCAGAGGGAGGGGAGGAGCCATGCGGTGTATGGGGCTGTGTGCAGCTTGTTGTATAGGAGATAGAAGGGCTGATAGGTGGTGGGATAGGAGGACATGATTGTGGTGGGAGAGTGTGAGGAACACAAATGGCAGCAGAAGAAAGGACCCTGATTGGGTGAAAATCATTTACCCCCCTCAATGACCAGAGGACTTCTTACAATTTAGCACTGCGCCGCTTTAACTGGTAATTGCGCGGTCATGCAATGCTGTACCCAAACGAAATTTGCGTCCTTATTTTCCCACAAAAAAAGCTTTCTTTTAGTGGTATTTGATCACCTCTGGGGTTTTTATTTTTTGCAAAATAAATGAAAAAATACCGAAATTTTTGAAAAAAAATGATATTTTCTACTTTTTGTTATTAAAAAAATCCAATAAACTCAATTTTAGTCATACATTTAGGCCAAAATGTATTCAGCCACATGTCTTTGGTAAAAAAATTGTCAATAATCGTATATTTATTGGTTTGCACAAAAGTTATAGCGTCTACAAACTAGGGTACATTTTCTGGAATTTACACAGCTTTTAGTTTATGACTGCTAAGGATGAGCTCCGGCGTATTCGCATGGCGCACGTGCCGAGCCCGCCAGGAAGTCGGCACGGCGCAGCGCTAATCACAGGCAGTGAGACATTTCCCGATCTCTGCAGCCGCACATCGGGAAATGTCTCACTGCTTGTGATTAGCGCTGCGCCGTGCCGACTTCCTGGCGGGCTCGGCACGTGCGCCATGCGAACACGCCGGAGCTCATCCTTAATGACTGCCTATGTCATTTCTTGAGGTGCTAAAATAGAAGGGCAGTACAAACCCCCCCCCAAATGACCCCATTCTAGAAAGTAGACACCCCAAGGAAATTGCTGAGAGCCCATTGAATATATATATATTTTTTTTTTTTCAAGTGAGTAAAAATTTTTTTTTTTTTACACAAAGTTGTCACTAAATGATATATTGCTCACACATGGCATGGTTATATGTGGAATTGCACCCCAAAATACATTCAGCTGCTTCTCCTGAGTACGGGGATACCACATGTGTGGGACTTTTTGGGAGCCTAGCCGCGTACGGGACCCCGAAAACCAATTACCGCCTTCAGGATTTCTAAGGGCGTAAAATTGTGATTTCACTTCCTCACTACCTATCACAGTTTTGGAGGCCCTGAAATGCCCAGATGGCACAAACCCCCCCCCCCCCCCCCCCAAATGACCCCTTTTTGGAAAGTAGACACCCCAAGGTATTATACAGCCACAAAGCTTTTTTACAAGATGGTATTATACTCCCAGGAAACTTCATACCATTTTCTCTTCTGTACCGCAGACATGTTTTAATTTAGAGGATGTACATCCTCAGGTTCTTTCACACATATTTTCTGGAAGTGTGAGAAAATCTCACAAATATGGACGCATTTGGAAAATTTTGCATCTAGAATTTCAATTAATATTATACACCTCACGCTTCCTAACTGTTTGTTATTCACACCTATCATAGGTGTATCTCTCCATCACATGAGACTTATCCACACTATTATGCCGTGTACACACTTTTCGCAGCAAAGGCCCGACGGAACAAATCTGCCAGACAATTCGATCGTGTGTGGGCTTCATCGGACCTTTGCTGTCGAAAAATGAGACGGACTTTAGAAATAGAACATGTTTCAAATCTTTCCGACAGACTCGAGTCCGGTCGAAAAATCCGCTCGTCTGTATGCTAGTCCGAAGGGCGAACAACAAAGCAAGGGCAGCTTTTGGCTACTGGCTATGAACTTCCTTATTTTAGTCCGGTCGTACGTCATCACGTTCGAATCAGTCGGACTTTGGTGTGATCGTGTGTAGGCAAGTCCGTTGCGTCGGAACTCCATCGAAAGTCTGTCAAAAAGTCCTTCGGGGTTCAGTCCGTCGAAAGTCCGCTCGTGTGTACACGGCATTAGAGTTTCTATACATTGGCTTATGGCTTATCATTGGAAATCATCATCAGTTCCTTTCACCTGAAAACAAGAATAAACACTATTAATCTCATGGAAAAAAATATTCCACACTCTATATAATACCATGCACCTATTTAAAGCGTAAGTTCACCTTTACAGAAAATCTGTAATGTGAACTTACACTGGAACCCCTCCCTATCCCCCCCGCTGGTCCTGCTAACCTCCCCCCACACTGACAGCTCGTATCGCCGTTGTGCCGGTCCGGGGGTTTGAAATCCCACGGCTTTCTCTCCTCTTCGCCCAGGATGGGCTACACGGGTTCTGATTGGTCGGCGCCGACCAATTAGAATGCTCCTAAACGCACCTGCTGACGAGGTATGTTTTGGAGATTAAGCTGCAGTAGAGCTGCACGATTCTGGAAAAAATGAGAATCACAATTTTTTTTGCTTGGAAAATTAAGATCACGATTCTCTGCTGGCGAGAGTTGCGTAGCTCACGGGGATGAGGGCAGTTTAATTTTTTTTTTTTAATTGTTTTATTACACTTTAATAATTCTTTTTTAGATCCTGAATATACTGTGTAGATAGATAGATAGATAGGTAGATAGATAGATAGATAGATAGATAGATAGATAGATAGATAGATAGATAGATAGATAGATAGATAGATAGATAGATAGATAGATAGATAGATAGATAGATAGATAGATATTGAATGTGAGAGAGACTGTGACTGAGACTCACATTTCAGTAGAGAACTTGCCACTCATGTATACACTTGTGGGCACATAAACTTGCCACTCATGTATACACTTGTGGGCACATAAACTTGCCACTCATGTATACACTTGTGGGCACAAGGGTGCGCTCTCCCCAGGACCTCTGTGGGAAGAAGAAACGTGATACTGCCCAATCCCATCCACAGCATCACCATCACGTTCTTTGCTGACGTCAGTTCCGGTATCTCCACCATTTGCGTTCCACGCTGGCTCCGTCACAGCCGACGGCTTCCCCTCCCCACCGATACAGGCAACCTCACCATCATGACCACAATACTGATGCCATCATCCCGGGGACACCATTGATCGCTGCGCTTTTTACCCCCTCAAATGTAAGCTGACAATTTCTTATTTTAACCCTATAAGAAGCGTTCAGATCCGGGATTGAGATTGTGGTTAGCGGAGAATCGCGATAACGAATCTCCGCGATTAATCGTGCGTCTCTAAGCTACAGGGGATTTCTAAGCCCTGGACAGTGAGGCAGCAAACCCGATGTGTCAGTGCGGGTGATCATCGCACTCCAGGTCAGAAGGACTGGGGGGGGAGGGGGGGAGGCGGGCGTCCTGTGTAAGTTCACCTTACAGATTTTTCTGTAAAGGTGAACTTACCCTTTAATAAAAAAAATGGGATTATTGGTTCGAACACTCTAATATACTATTTAGATCTGTGAATAACTATACCCCTTCGGTGCCTTATTGTCAACTCTACTTAGTTATCCAATTATGTATTAGGTTTTGTTCTAGACAAACTTAACGTTGAACTTCCATTGCTTAATTTTTTACTTTGACTCTGTTTTGTAAAAATTTCTAGAATTGCGTTTCTCTCAGAGTGCGATATGTTTTTGTTTGTACCACCGTTTTACACCAAATAAAAAGTTTGTAAACAAAAGAGATTAAATAAAAAGGAGGGCAAATAATGACACTGGAACACATGAAAAACACGTGTACAAGCGCATGCAGAAACGCATTCTAAACGCTGAAATAGTGGTGTTTTAATCTGTTTTAATTATGAAATAAATTTGCACCTTTGAGCATTTTACGACTGCCCACCGCACTCAGCGACCCGGGAGCTGATCTGCAGGTAACGCTGACTCGCTTTCCATAGGCACCCGCCGATCATTAGGCAGAGAACCAGAACGGCAACCTGTCTATGTAAGCAAGGCAGAACGCCGTTCTGTCAGTAGGGAAGGCATTGATCCTGTTCCTGCAAAGCAAGAACATAGATTAATGCCTTCCATAGTAAAAGCACCTTCCCCACAGTAGTAAAACACTGGTCAGGCACACATTTAACCCTTTGATCACCCATGATGTTTAACCCCTCTCCAGACCGTGTCATTAGCACAGTGCCTTTCCGATCGTGTGTGCCGTGTGTATGCTCCATCGGAATTTCCGCCAGCAAAAGATTGAGAGCAGGTTCTCTATTTTTCCGTTGGAAAAAGTTCCTATCGGAAATTCCGTTCGTCTGTATGCAATTCCGACGCGCAAAAAACCACGCATGTTCAGAATCAAGTACGAAACAGAAACGCTTGGTCTGGTACAACTAGCGTTCGTAATGGAGATAGCACATTTGTCACGCTGTAAATTTTTGGATCTTTTAATGCAGCGCGTTCTTTTGTTCTTTATAATGCTAGAAGAATGAAGTTGTTTTGCTGCTGATCTTCACACAGAGTTCTGACAAACTTATTTCTTTATTATTTCTTATGATCTCCTTCATAATATTTTTAGTTTTAAAAGCCAGATCTCCATAATAATGTTTGGAATAATTTTTTATAGTGATGGATTTTTTTCCTTATTTTATTTAAATCAAGATCTCCTTTTTTTTTAATTATTATTTTAAAATTATTTTATAGTGGTCTCCATAATTTTTTTTTGTGTGTCAAGTTACCACAACAACATTGTTATCCTGTATTTTTTAACCTCAAGGAGGTTGGTGTCCCTTGTTAACTTGACATTGTATTTTTGAAATGTACCTGCCTACTCACAAACAAACTGTCCTTTTTTAATAAAAACACATAGGCAAGTATTTGCTGAAAACAAAATTACTATCTATTCTGGGTCATAACAAAAGAAAGAGGGAAAGCTTCACTTCGTATGGAACTTCCCTTTTCTAGTGCCGTTGTACGTCACCGCACCCGTCACCCATCAGTGACCATGCCCTATCACCCATCACCCGTCACCCATCAGTGACCGTGCCCTGTCACCCATCACCCGTCACCCATCAGTGACCATGCCCTGTCACCCGTCACCCATCAGTGACCGTCAGCGTTGCACCCGTCACCCATCAGAGACCATGCCCTGTCACCCATCACCCGTCACCCATCAGTGACCGTCAGCGGTGCACCCATCACCCATCAGATACCGTGCCCTGTCACCCGTCACCAATCAGTGACCGTCAGCGGTGCACCCATCACCACCCATCAGTAACCGTTGCCTGTCACCCATCTGTGACCATCACTCGTCGGCGACCATCAACCGTCACTGTCCGTGGCCTGTCACCCATCAGTGACCACCACCCATCATCACCTATCAGTGAACATCACCTGCCACCTGTCACACAGCCATCAGTGTCATGTCCAAAAGATTATATACCAGTGAGGAGGCGTTCCAGATCCTCTACATGACTGATGAGAGCATCGGGGAGTTCTCATCAGATTCCAATTCTGATTCCGAATCAAATTTGGCATTTGAACCGATTGAGAGTAGTGAATCTGCAAATGATTCGGAGGAAGAATGGGTCCTTACTAAAAGGGCACAGCGCTCTGGTAACCAGGCAGCCACCAGCAACCAGGATTATATTCCCAGGCCCAGTATCAGAGCTGCCGCAAGCAATAGGCCCCAAGAACAAATTCCCAGGCCCAGTACCAATGCTGCCACCAGCGATAGGCCCCCGGAACAAATGCCCAGTACCAGTGCTGCTGCCAGCGATAGGCTCCGGGAACAAATGCCCAGGCCCAGTACCAGTGCTGCCACATTGTGTTGCATTTGTTAAAATAAGATTTTTTATATTACTCAGACATAACATGTCTGAGTAATATAACATAGCAAAACACACATCACGTCTGAGTATCAGTACAGGAAATTTAAATCCCCCAACTACTGGAGTGTCACGTCCCCCAAGAGCCAGGGCCTCTACATACATAACAGATGGTCTTGCCAACCCAACATGGCTGCCTTCCGACTTGGGATCACCAATTATTCCTCCTTTCGCAGCACAGCCAGGTGTGCAGGCCAACACCCAAAATTTCACAGAGATCAATTGTTTTTATCTGTTTTTGCCCGACACTTTGCTGCAATTCATTGTGGACCAGACCAACTTATATGCCCAGCAGTATATTGCCAACTACCCCCAATCATCATATGCCCGTCTATTTGAGTGGAGAGATCTGAATTTGGAGGAGTTCAAATTGTTCATGGACCTCACCATAAACATGGAGCTAACAAAAAAAAATGAAGGACATGCCCATTGGTCCACCAACCCCATCCACCACATGCCCATTTATTCTGCCGTACTGTCCAGGTCCCAATACGAGATGATTATGAGATTCCTTCATTTTAGCAACAACACCCAGTGCCCTCCCTGCAATCATTTAAATTACGATAAGTTATATAAAATTCACCCACTGATAAATTTCTTTCCCCAACGATTTGCAGAACTCTATGTCCCCGATCAGAATATATGTGTAGATGAGTCCCTGGTACCCTTTTCAGGCCGGCTAGGAATAAAGCAATACCTAGCAAAAGGGCCAGATACAGAGTCACATTTTACAAGCTCTGTGAGAGAGTCATGGGATATCTGTATGTGTTACGCATATATGAAGGAAGAGATTCCCAGTTCCAGCCCCCCAAGTGCCCGGCCTACATGGGCACAACGTTAAAGATTTATGGGACCTGGCATACCCACTTCTGAACAAAGGATATCACATATACCTTGACAACTTCTACACCAGCCTGCCCCTTTCCAAACACTTATACATCACAAAAACCCTGGCCTGCGGAACCTCCATAGAGAATAGGAAGGGCTTCCCACAATCTCTAGTGAACAAAAAGCTGCAAAGGGGGGAAAGAGCAACATTGAGATGCAACGAAGTGCTGGCCTTGAGGTGGAAGGATAAAAGGGACGTGCACATGATGTTCACCATCCATGATGACACTGCAATTGAGGTTCAAAGAAGACAAGGTCCCATTGAAAAGCCAACATGTGTCCAAGATTACAATCTCTACATTGGGGGTGGATTTTAATGATCAAATGATTCAGCCATATTTGTCCATAAGGTGGTCCCGATTCTGGTACAAGAAGGTAGCAATTTATGGCCATTTACTGTATAATTCCTACGTAGTCTACACCAAATCCACAGAAAACCCTACCCCCTTCCTAAAATGTATAGAAGAAGTTGTCACGTCCCTCATCTATCAACAAAGACCCCCCCACAGAAGACCTTCGCTCTGATGCTGTTAGCCGACTTCATGAGCGCCACTTCCCATACAACATTCCACCATCTGAAGCAGGCCGAACATGGCAACAAAAATGTCGGGTATACAGAAAAAGAGCATTTTGAAGAGATACCAGCTACCATTGTCCCCAGTGTCCCTCCCAACCTGGCCTTTGCATTGGTGAATGCTTCCAAATTTTTCATACATCCCTAAAATATTAGCCCATATTTTTAACCATTTCCCCATTTTCATCATCTATGCTGACCATTTTCCATGCTTCCCCAAATAACCACGCCACTGCCTTCCACGTGAACTGACCCTGGCCTGTTTTTTGACTATGCCTCTGCCTACCGTTCTGGACTGCTTCAACGTGAACTGACCCTGGCCTGTTTTGTGACTATGCCTCTGCCTACCGTTTGGACTGCTTGCACGTGAACTGACCCTGGCCTGTTTTATCAACTACGCTTCTGCAAACCGCTTGGACTGCTTGCACGCGAACTGACCCTGGCCTGTTTTATGGACTATGCTTTTGCCTACCGCTTGGACTGATCTGTTGCCTTGCTACTGTAGTACACAGCGGTCTCACAAATGTGAGGGGCTCCAAAATTGTTTTGCTGGATGGAGAAAAATTTATTTTTGTTTTCTCCGGGTTTCGTAAGTTCCAGATTAGGGTCTGGAGTCCAAAGGCTTCATAGAGATTTGGGTCGGTCAAAGCCTCTACCCCTGTGCCTCTGTGCACAGGTCTTACCTGATTGCGGCCCTCAGGCTGCTGCTGACTTACTGCCATCATGCCTCTGCCTGCTGCATGAACGGACCACACCTCTGCCTGCTACCTGGACTATGCAAATAATTAGCTGTAGTAAGAGGCAGTATGTTTATGAAGGGCTGGAGAGCAGTACAATAATGAGTGTCTGCAGGTAACAGTGTACCAGGACCAATATTATGGCTGTGCTGGCTGTCTCTGCCTGGACAATTTCTATGGATTGTGCTGTGCTGAGAATAGCCTTGTGCTGACTATAGACAATATTCCCGCCTGCTGCCTGGATAATGACTATTGCTGTCGCTAAGCACATCCCTGCCTGCTGCCTGGACCAGTGCTCTCTTTTGTGGACACTACTAAAAGCAGAGGTAATGCTTTTTTTTACCTTTTACACAATAGAATTTATTTGCGATTGTAATTCTTGGTATGTACATGCTATGTGTTAGAAATATGAAGGGCCTTCAAAAATTATAGATTGCCAGGAAATTATATTTGTAATCATGTAATTTATGCTCCTAGAATGCCTGATGGTGCTACTTGGATGTTAGGCCTCTGTATGTGGCCAGGCTGTGTAAAAGGCTCACACATGTGGTATCTCCATACTCAGGAGGAGTAGCAGAATGTATTTTAGGGTGTAAATTTTGCTATGTATTTGCTATGTGTTGGAAATATTTTATAAATGAACAACTTTGTGTAAAAAAAATGCGTTTTCATTTTTTTCCACATTTACCAAAAACTTCTAGAAAAAAATGAACCATTCAAAAGACTCATTATGCCTCATAGATTATACGCTGGGGTGTTTGCTTTCCAAAATTCGGTCATTTTGTGGGCAATTCCATTGTCCTGGTGCTCTAGAGCCTTCAAAAGTGTAATAGGTGGTTGAGAAATGAGATGTGTAATTTATGCTCGTAGAACGCCTGAAGGTGCTACTTCAATGTTAGGCCTTTGTATGTGGCCAGGCTGTGTAAAAGTCTCACACATGTGGTATCGCCATACTCAGGAGGAGTAGCAGAATGAATTTTGGGGTGTCATCTTTGCTTTGTACATTCTATGTGTTGGAAATATCTGATAAATGGACAACTTTGTGTAAAAAATGCGGTTTAATTTTTTTCCCACATTTCCAAAAACTTTTGGAAAAAAATGAACCGTTCAAAAGACTCATTATGCCTCATAGATTATATGCTGGGGTATTTGCTTTCCAAAATTGCGTCATTTTGTGGGCAATTCCATTGTCCTGGTGCTCCAGGGCCTTCAAAAGTGTAATAGGTGGTTGAGAAATGAGATGTGTAATTTATGCTTGTAGAACGCCTGAAGGTGCTACTTCAATGTTGGGCCTTTGTATGTGGCCAGGCTGTGTTATGCCGCGTACACACGGTCGGACTTTTCGGCTACAAAAGTCAGACGGACGCCGACGGACCAACTCCGGCGGACAATCCGATCGTGTGTGGGCTTCCCCGGACATTCAGCGGACTTTTCCAGCCACAAATCTGACAGACTTTAGATTTGGAACATGCTTCAAATCTTTACGTCGTAACTCCGCCGGACCCAGAAATCCGCTCGTCTGTATGCTAGTCCGACGGACAAAAACCGACGCTAGGGCAGCTATTGGCTACTGGCTATCAACTTCCTTATTTTAGTCCGGTGTGCGTCATCACGTACGAATCCGTCGGACTTTTGTGTGATCGTGTGTAGGCAAGTCCAGTCGTTAGAAAATCTGTTGAAAGTCCTCCAAAAATCCGTCGAAAGTCTGTCGAAAGTCTGTCGGACGGGCTGTCGGACTTTTGTAGCTGAAAAGTCCGACCGTGTGTACGCGGCATTAAAAGTCTCACACATGTGGTATTGCCATACTCAGGAGGAGTAGCAGAATGTATTTTGGGGTGTAATTTGTTGTACGCATATGCTCTGTGAGAGAAATAACCTGTTAATATTTAAAATTTTGTAAAAAAACAAAACAAAAAAAAAAAACCTTAATTTTGCAAAGAATTGTGGGGAAAAAATTACAACTTAAAAAAACTCACCATGCTACTTACTTAATACCTTGGAATGTCTACTTTCTAAAAAGGGGTAATTTGGGGGGTATTTGTACTTTCCAGACTTGTTAGTGTCTCAAGAAATGAGATAGGCCTTCAGTACATCAGGTGTGATCAGATGTGATCAATTTGAACACAATAGTGAACAAAAAGCTGCAAAGGGGGGAAAGAGCAACATTGAGATGCAACGAAGTGCTGGCCTTGAGGTGGAAGGATAAAAGGGACGTGCACATGATGTTCACCATCCATGATGACACTGCAATTGAGGTTCAAAGAAGACAAGGTCCCATTGAAAAGCCAACATGTGTCCAAGATTACAATCTCTACATTGGGGGTGGATTTTAATGATCAAATGATTCAGCCATATTTGTCCATAAGGTGGTCCCGATTCTGGTACAAGAAGGTAGCAATTTATGGCCATTTACTGTATAATTCCTACGTAGTCTACACCAAATCCACAGAAAACCCTACCCCCTTCCTAAAATGTATAGAAGAAGTTGTCACGTCCCTCATCTATCAACAAAGACCCCCCCACAGAAGACCTTCGCTCTGATGCTGTTAGCCGACTTCATGAGCGCCACTTCCCATACAACATTCCACCATCTGAAGCAGGCCGAACATGGCAACAAAAATGTCGGGTATACAGAAAAAGAGCATTTTGAAGAGATACCAGCTACCATTGTCCCCAGTGTCCCTCCCAACCTGGCCTTTGCATTGGTGAATGCTTCCAAATTTTTCATACATCCCTAAAATATTAGCCCATATTTTTAACCATTTCCCCATTTTCATCATCTATGCTGACCATTTTCCATGCTTCCCCAAATAACCACGCCACTGCCTTCCACGTGAACTGACCCTGGCCTGTTTTTTGACTATGCCTCTGCCTACCGTTCTGGACTGCTTCAACGTGAACTGACCCTGGCCTGTTTTGTGACTATGCTCCTAGAATGCCTGATGGTGCTACTTGGATGTTAGGCCTCTGTATGTGGCCAGGCTGTGTAAAAGGCTCACACATGTGGTATCTCCATACTCAGGAGGAGTAGCAGAATGTATTTTAGGGTGTAAATTTTGCTATGTATTTGCTATGTGTTGGAAATATTTTATAAATGAACAACTTTGTGTAAAAAAAATGCGTTTTCATTTTTTTCCACATTTACCAAAAACTTCTAGAAAAAAATGAACCATTCAAAAGACTCATTATGCCTCATAGATTATACGCTGGGGTGTTTGCTTTCCAAAATTCGGTCATTTTGTGGGAATTCCATTGTCCTGGTGCTCTAGAGCCTTCAAAAGTGTAATAGGTGGTTGAGAAATGAGATGTGTAATTTATGCTCGTAGAACGCCTGAAGGTGCTACTTCAATGTTAGGCCTTTGTATGTGGCCAGGCTGTGTAAAAGTCTCACACATGTGGTATCGCCATACTCAGGAGGAGTAGCAGAATGAATTTTGGGGTGTCATCTTTGCTTTGTACATTCTATGTGTTGGAAATATCTGATAAATGGACAACTTTGTGTAAAAAACGCGGTTTAATTTTTTTCCTACATTTCCAAAAACTTCTGGAAAAAAATGAACCGTTCAAAAGACTCATTATGCCTCATAGATTATATGCTGGGGTATTTGCTTTCCAAAATGGGGTCATTTTGTGGGCAATTCCATTGTCCTGGTGCTCCAGGGCCTTCAAAAGTGTAATAGGTGGTTGAGAAATGAGATGTGTAATTTATGTTTGTAGAACGCCTGAAGGTGCTACTTCAATGTTGGGCCTTTGTATGTGGCCAGGCTGTGTTATGCCGCGTACACACGGTCGGACTTTTCGGCTACAAAAGTCAGACGGACGCCGACGGACCAACTCCGGCGGACAATCCGATCGTGTGTGGGCTTCCCCGGACATTCAGCGGACTTTTCCAGCCACAAATCTGACAGACTTTAGATTTGGAACATGCTTCAAATCTTTACGTCGTAACTCCGCCGGACCCAGAAATCCGCTCGTCTGTATGCTAGTCCGACGGACAAAAACCGACGCTAGGGCAGCTATTGGCTACTGGCTATCAACTTCCTTATTTTAGTCCGGTGTGCGTCATCACGTACGAATCCGTCGGATTTTTGTGTGATCGTGTGTAGGCAAGTCCAGTCGTTAGAAAATCTGTTGAAAGTCCTCCAAAAATCCGTCGAAAGTCTGTCGAAAGTCTGTCGGACGGGCTGTCGGACTTTTGTAGCTGAAAAGTCCGACCGTGTGTACGCGGCATTAAAAGTCTCACACATGTGGTATTGCCATACTCAGGAGGAGTAGCAGAATGTATTTTGGGGTGTAATTTGTTGTACGCATATGCTCTGTGAGAGAAATAACCTGTTAATATTTAAAATTTTGTAAAAAAACAAAACAAAAAAAAAAAAACCTTAATTTTGCAAAGAATTGTGGGAAAAAAATTACAACTTAAAAAAACTCACCATGCTACTTACTTAATACCTTGGAATGTCTACTTTCTAAAAAGGGGTAATTTGGGGGGGTATTTGTACTTTCCTGACTTGTTAGTGTCTCAAGAAATGAGATAGGCCTTCAGTACATCAGGTGTGATCAGATGTGATCAATTTTCAGTGATTGGCACCATAGTTTGTAGACTCTATAACTTTCACAAAGACAAAATAATATACACTAATTTGGGTTATTTTTTTACCAAAGATATGTAGTAGTATAAATTTTGGACAAAATGTGTGAAGAAAAATTACTAATTTGCAAAATTTAATGACAGAAACAAAGAAAAAGGCATTTTTTTCACAAAATGTATGGTCTTTTTTATTTATAGAACAAAAAATAAAAAACCCACTAGTTATGAAATACCACCAAAAGAAAACTCCATTTGTGTGAAAAAAAGGTCGCAAATTTCATATGGGTACAGTGTTGCATAACTGAGTAATTGTCATTCAAAGTGTGAGAGCGCTGAAAGCTGAAAATTGGTCTGAGCAGGAAGGGGGTGTAAGTGCCCTGTATTGAAGTAGTTAATTGAGAGAGTGAAGTTCCACTTTAAATTTTTTATATAATTTCACCATTTAGGGCAAAACAACATGTCCACTTCATTTCTTTTTCACTCTTCTGCCGTTCTATTCAGTCCCTGTGAATGAATGTCCCGTGTAACCTAGGAGCTACACCTCCTCTGATCAATTTGCTACTAGATGCAATATGGGATTCACAGCTGTTTATTCTGGTGCATTGTGTTCAATTGGATGGGCTACCAGAAGAGACAAAAATCAAACCACGCCATTTCTTCTGACTTAGCGCATCACAATGGATGTGCAATGTGCCGTGCTGCAATGCATGTGTGTCAGAAGTGCGTTGGGTGAATGTGTTGGGTTACCATAGACAATGGATGGCACTGCAACATGCTAATGCTTAAACATGCATTGCAATACATGTGAACTAAAAATCACAGTTTTATGCAAGGTTTACTAGAAAGGGTGTATAGCAGTGTGCAGAGGGTAGAGTCATAAGTTTTAATTTTAACATGTGGTCACACCCCTTTAGCGCCTGATGGGCTATATAGACAGTAAACTATTTGGATCGGAGCATAGGTGTATCGTATTTCTATGGAAAATTCAGGATACAAAAGTTTGTCGTTGTTTGCCGTTGTTACGCACACATGTAAAGCTTACATAATACTCTTTGTCTTCCCCTGGGTGACCCTGACTATGATCGGCTCCACAAAATTCATCCCCTCATAAATTACCTCCCCCAGAAATTCGCAGATGTGTATACGCTCCAACAAAACATCTGCATAGACAAATCTCTTGTACATGTAGCGGTAACTCCGTAGAGGCTGCTGGTAGATGTGTTCCGTCTCTCACCCTGCACAGCCAGGCATACAAATCTTCAGACACTCAGTAGTCAAGAAGCAGTCCTTGTACTTTGTTTTTTTTGTTTTATTTAGAGGATTGTAATTTGGATGTGGTTAGGATAGATATGGGATGTCCAGTTGATTGTAAAAAGCAATAGGGACTGAGAACTATATACACCTCTGATATATATAACTTCCTTTCTTCTACCACCAGCAGAAACTTGCTTGTAGAACTACAACTCCCAGGACCAGCTGGCACTGAATAGCAGACCTGACACTGTCTCAACCAACCCCAAAGCAGAAAATGCCCTTTGCTGGCAGGGACTGCTAGCCCCTATGGTGTAGCAAAATTGGTAGCCCTAGTGCTAGCTGTCCCACATGGCTACTGATCTCAGTACCACCATGTCTATTGCATTTTGAAAGACCCTAAAATCAAAGGCTGGAAATGTTATGGTTCTAAAAATTTTAATTACAAAAAAAGTTTAAAAAAGTAAAAAAATATTGGAAAAAAAAAAGTAAAAAAAAAGTTGTTTTATTGCGCTAATGTTATATTGTTACTGTGTTTTATTGTTAACTGTTGTTTGTTTTGCAAGAACGCCAATCAGCTGTCACACTAAGCTGTGTATTATGACAGCAGCAGGGTGCTGCTCTCAGAATACTTACATCAGTGCCTACAGTGCTGCAGGGGGAGATTTCTCCTTCTGCAGTTAAAAAAAAGAATGTGTATGCCCAGCATTAGGAACATGGGGTGGTCAGTGGGCAGTAGCTCCTGTGCTCGGCTTATACTTTTTTTCTCGCAGAGATTTTTTGATCCACGATCAATGTGAATGGAGCAATCTATGAGCTTCTTTTCCTTTTTTGTTCAGCCCAGAGGCTGAAGGAAGAAAAGAACATTATATATATATGCCCAACATACAGGAGTGTTAGAAACTCGTAATGCTGGCCATGCACATAAAGTTTTTAAAAGCCCTATAATCTTTTTTTTTTTTTTTTTTTTTTTTTACACAAAGTTGTCGCTTTGTTGAGATATTTCTCACACACACACAAAAAAATTAGATTTTATTGAATATATTTTATACATAAAGAAAATATTTTTTTTGTTAAAAAATTTTCAGTGTTTTTTCATTTATATATGAAAAAAAAAATCAGTAGTGATCAAATACCACCAAAAGAAAGCTCTATTTGTTAGGAAAAAATGATATAAATTTAATTTGCGTACAGTTTTGCATGACTGCACAACTACCAGTTAAAACAAAGTGCTGAATAGAAAAAAAATGGTCTGGTCATGAACCACCTTCTGCTGGTCAAGCGGTTAAATTGCACCTTTTTGTGGAATGGTAAAAACTGAAGGTGCGCAAAACTGTAAACAAAAAAACGATTTACTCTTAGAAATATGACTTGTAGAGTAAAAAAAAAAGAGTAAAAAAAATGTGCTACTGAGTTTTTAGTGTTTATCAAATCACTATTTTCCCTAAAAATACACTAAAATCTTTATTAGCACACAAACATAACATAACTTACAAAAATAGGATTTTTATAACAGCTTACCTATAAAATCCTTTTCTTTTGAAGTACATCACGGGACACAGAGCCATAGTAATTACTATGTGGGTTATAGTCCACCTTCAGGTGCTGGACACTGGCACACCCTAAACAGGAAGTTGCCTCTCTATATAACCCCTCCCACTACTGGGAGTATCTCAGTTTTGTAGCAAAGCAATACACGTGTATACTAGAAAGAGGGGCGAGACCTCTGTGTACCGTGATGTACTGCAAAAGAAAAGGATTTTACAGGTAAGCTGTTATAAAAATCCTATTTTCTTTAATCGTACATCACGGGACACAGAGCCATAGTAAATTACTATGTGGGATGTCCCAAAGCAATGCCAACTGAGGGGAGGGAGACAAAACCAATGTAGGGCACCATGAGATCAGAGGATTTATACTGCTGCCTGCAGTACACTGCGCCCAAAGGCGACATCCTCATGTCTTTTTACATCCACCAGATAGAATCTGGTAAATGTATGTATTGAAGACCTTTCTTGGGCCGCACAACTTCTTGTGCCCCCTTGGTGATTACATAGTTACATAGTTAGTAAAGTTAAATAAAGACACCAGTCAATCCAGTTCAACCTGAGTGAGTGTGGATGCGTGTCTACAATTGTTCCTATCCCTGTACATTGTGTCTTATTAAGATGCTCCTCTATTATACATATTATTTAAGGTACCCATATAGCGCTGTCAATTTACACAGCGCACCACACATACATTGCACACTCACATCGGTCCCTACCCTCAAGGAGCTCACAATCCAAGGTCCCCAACTCACATTCATATACTAGGGCCAATGTTGGATGATGTGATTAATATAGGCTATTGCTGTGGCCTTGTCGGATTAAATCCTGGCAGGATAATACCGTAAACTGAACATTCAGGCCCTCAGGACCAAGAGCTCTGCCTGAGTTTCTAAAATGTTAATGGGTAAGGCCATTTCTAATTTGGGCCACTTCTCTTGGACAGTTGCCTCTTCCAGGACTGTTCCCCAACCGAAACAAAAAAGGTTGGCATATGTTGTTACCACTTCCCAGGTAACTGAAGGAAGGATTTTCCCCTTTTGGATATTAACCATAAACTGAGGCTCTGGCGCACCCAGCCTACAGCACCTGGCATTTCCAGATGGTCTCTCATCCGGGTACTAACCAGGCCCGACCTTGCTTAGCCTCCAAGATCAGGCGCTATCAGGGTGATGTGGTCGTAGGCTTTGGAGTCAGACACATTGGGAATGTAGAGCTTGAACACTTTTTTTCCAGGCCGATAAGGATACTGTTGTGCAGCAGTCTCGAATGAAACTGAGCATATGAAACAGCCTCGAATGAAGCCACCATCTTTCCCAACAACCTCATGCAAAGTTTAATACAAGAAATTCATCTTGCTTTGACCACCTAAATCAGTTCCTTTATGGCGCTGATCTTTGCCTGGGGTAAGAATACCCTTTTCTGGGTGTACCTATGATCGGACCCAAATATTTTAGCCTTCTTCATGGTTTTAAGAAGAAGATTTCTCCTAGGTTGGGAATCTGACCTAGATATTCCAGGTAGTTGAATGTGGTGACCATACTTTGGTCTAAGCGTGCTACCGACTGGTCTATCAAGAACAGATCGACTAGGTAAACCATAATCGTTATACCTTGGACCCTTAATCTGGTTAGAAGAGGGGCCAGAACCTTTGAAAAACACTCAAGGTGCAGTAGCTAGACTGGAAAGCAGAGCTACACACTGAAAATGAGGATTTTCCACCTTGAAAAGTAGATATTACTAGTGAGCGAGGAAATAGGCATATGGAAGTATGCATCTTTGATGTCGATTGACGCCAGAAGTTCTCCTCCTTGTAGGATGGAGATAATTGATTTGGATTGACTCCATACGAAAAAAGAGTGGTTACATTCAGGAATTGAATTTACATTTTTGAGATCCAGAATGTCGATTCAGATTTGGCACCGTGAAAAAAAGAGGTTTGAATCAAACCCCAACCTCTGTTCTTCCATGGGGACCCCCATGATCACTTTTTCTCTTTTTCTCTGGATCCTTAGAAACGTTTGATCTGAGAAAAGAGACGGGAACTCTTGGAACTCCAGTTTGTACCCTGGAGCTATTGAGGAAGTCCCCCATTCGTCTCGACATTCTTCCTGCCAGATTCTTGAGAACTGCAGAAGAATTCCTATTCGATTGAACCTGACAGTGGAAGCCACCGTGACTGCCTGGAGGCTGATGCCTCTGGCACAGGAGAAGGAGCTTTATAACAAAAATTAATTTTCTCCTTTTCTTAAATGGCAAAAAATGGGTGCTTTCCACTAGAATTTCTTTGGATGTATTATCCAAAACATCCCCAAATAGCTGTTTCACCGCAAAAAGGAAGACTAGCCAGGAGCTTCTTACTAGGCGCTTAGCGAAGAACGCAAGGCCTGAAGGATAGAATCTCTCATAGCAACTATTGCAAACATAAATCTGCCAGTTCCACACCTGTTTAAACTGGTATCTTAATGATTAAGCAATTACTGTCATCGCAGGCGGAGACACTCAATCTGCCAGAGAAAAAAAAGTGTTTGTTTTTTCTTCATTAGGAATTCCACTTTTTTAGCCGTTGGATCCCTAAGCATTTGAGCATTGTCTGCCCAACAAGTCAAACTTATTCACAGAGGATATAGCAGCGTTAATTGCTGGTATACCCTACTTAGGGAATTTCCTGCACCATAGGATAAAGTGTAAAAACTTTTTAGGAGGAAAAAAAATGCTGGGTGATCCTCTCAGATACAAAAAAGCTTTTCCAGCAATGAATGGACAGGAAAAGGCATGCACAGCTTGAGGAGGCTTTAGTGAACCCAAACACTCAGTTAAGGGTACATAAATGTGGAGCGATCATTCAGCAAGAAATTGCACCATCAATCTTAAGATTGGAACAGCTGATTCTCCCGCATTTGATACTTCAGAAGAGGAGTCATCAGCCTCACCACGGTCCCCTGAGGGAATTCGTCTTCTCCTGCCCCTAGTTTCTCAGTTTGAGGGTCCTGGGTAATGGAAGAGAACCTGTCACATTTTGACCCACACTGGGAGGCGATTAAAGTCGCTAAACTTTGTTTTTAATTATCATAAAATAAACAGGGACTGCAGTGTTAAAAACAGTCGCAGACATTTCATGGCCCTGATGCTCACTCTGACCAGCTACCCCATCTCAGGGGAGGATGCCATTTGTAGAGATGAGTAGGCTTTCCAGAGCTTGAGGGAGACCCGTTTATCTCTTTTTTGGGGGTGTTTCTACCCCCCCTTTTGACCATAGCCCGATGCACTAAGCAGAGGTACTACAAGAAGAGATCCGACGGGATCGGCTGAGTGAGGGATGGCGTGGAGGAGACCTGGAAGCCGCCGCCGTGTAGGGGCGGTGAAAGAAAACGGCATTGCCGATTGTTTTTAGTTCTCCCTTATACTCAGCTGCTTGAAGAGGGGAAGAGTTCAGCTCAGGTGGGGGTGTCTGGAGGAAGCAAAACCCCCCAAACTTACCGGAGGTCTGCCTGCTAGCCGGAGGAAAAAAGTCTGCTGCTTTTGTGACACAGCGTGACTCTGAGCAAAGCATGAGAAGGTACGTGCTCCATACAGCCCCCCAGTGGTGACATGACAATATTTACTTTAAAGGAGACATTTCATAAGAAAATTAAAAAATTCTTTAGAAAAACTCCACTTACCTTTCCCGCCGCAGGGTTTTCTGTGGTAAAACCAACAGACCCAATCTTCAGTCTTCACGGTGGATTCCACATGCGACGTCAATTGAGATGTGGCAGCTTCATGGGCACAGCCGCTGCTCCTAATCTGACATCCTTGTGGGTACACGGCCCCAAGCGCAGACAGTGTGAGCTCAGAAACATGCATCCGGACAGATAAGGATGTCATATTTTGAGCAATGGCTATGTTCATGTAGTTGCTACATCCCAAATGACACCGATGGGACTGCCTGTGCAGGGGTGCACAGAACTGTGCATCCCTGTGTAGGTAAGCACAGCTTCGCAGGGGCATACACTGTAGGATGCCCTGTGTGAACAAGGCTTTACTGTGTTTTTTGTTTTCTTTACAATTTTATTTGTAATATTTTGTACTTTTTTGGGGGGGGGGCTTTGGTCCCTTCCTCTGCAGCCTTAGATAGAACTCTTTGTATAGAGGCTCCTATTCATTCATAAGATGAAGCATAATAAACACACTTTACTATGCTTCAGTGATGAATGAACCCAGAAGCGATTGGTACTGATCACTAATTGTGTTCATTCAGGAAAGGAAGGGGGCTGTTAAATACACGTTTACTAGTCCCCACCACTCTCCTAAAAGCAATTACCTGACAGCACATTTTAAGTGAATAGCTCTGGTCAGTGGCCTGCCAGCCACTAATCAGAGCTATTGGTTTGTTCAGCAGAGTCTGAAGTGACCATGAGCATTAACCAGAAGGAGGAATGCCAGGTCCATTCAGCATACGGACCTAGCCAGCTGGAAGTGGTACTGTAGGTCCGTATGCCATATGGACCTGGTAGTGACAGTGTTCATGGGATTGGACGTTTTCAATGTCTTACTTAAAGCCAGGTGTGTCCAACCTTTTGATGTTCCTGTACCACATTGGAAGAAGAAGAATTGTCATGGGCCACACATAAAATACACTAACAATAAGGATAGCTGATGATCAGAAAAATTCGGGAAGATCACAAGTTAGTGATGACTGGTATAATGTACCTATCTGAGTAATAAAACTTCATTTTTTTGTAATTTTTCTGTTTTGATAAAAGAAAAAAAGAACAACATAAAAGTAGTATGATATTGGACACTGTTTTTGATAAACAAACACATCATTATCCGGTTCGATAGATGTAGTGGCAATTCTCAATGAATTCTGGTGCTCATCAGATATTTTGGTTCTAATTTTACCCTCCTCCTTTCTGTGCTCCATCCTTGAAAATAGTTGCTTACAACTATAGGTGCTGCCGAAAACTGATGACTTGAATAAGGCGCGGTTGTGAAGAGTGGGATATTTTTCTTTGGGAAGATAAAACTTATAAAAGTTCAGTAAAGAAACACTGCCAAATTTTTCTTCAGCCGCATGTTTTTGCTTAGTGAAAGCACATTTTTTACAAAAAATTCCAAAGAAATTAACATTTTTAAGTAAGTTTATGATTTTGTGTGCCACTTTCTTAGCCCTTTCGGGTGGCAGCTTGGACCCCCCTGCTTTAGGCATGGATATTTTTGTATAGTTATATTGTTCCAGCCTGGACTTATTGGTTGGACTACGCAAGTATGTATGTGCCACACCTGGCTTATCAACCGAGGAAGCTGGAAATCATTGTAGTAGGCAGATCTGCTACAGTGATTGAGGCTAGATTGTGGGTCCCGTGTTGAGACACTTGCAATTTGTGTCCATTTGCCTTAAGTAAATCAATCAATTGTCTCACACTAAGCTTGTCATGGCCAACCAAATGCATGTGTAGAAATGTAAGATTCCATGTCACAGTTGAAAAGGCCTAAACTAGGAATAATGATCAGTTTTCTGTATGCCAAGACCTTTCTCTGTTTTTTATGATATTTTGTAAAGAGTTACTACGATCACAAAACAACAACGGTACCAGGGTCTGGGTCTGGGTCTGGGTCTGGGTCTGTACTAGCTTCTGTTCCATTTGCAAAGATAGAAAAATATAAATTGGTTGTACTAAGTGATTTTCTTTTGACCTTCTTTTATATTAAAAAAATTGCTTTTAAATCAGAGATCATATAATGTTTATTGTGCTTAATGACCTGTATTATTTTACGGGACATTTGGTAACATTATTCATGGTCTACTTGGACTCAAATGCAGGTATAAGTACATAGACACACAGGGGGAACGCAGCCCGGCCGGTCAGGAAAAGAGGGGGGACGAGCGGCCCTCTCCTCCTGAACCGTACCAGGCCGCATGCCCTCAACATGGGGGGTGGGTGCTTTGGGGCTGGGGGGCGCACTGCGGCCCCCCCCACCCCAAAGCACCTTGTCCCCATTTTGATGAGGACAAGGGCCTCTTCCAGACAACCCTGGCCGTTGGTTGTCGGGGTCTGCGGGCGGGGGGCTTATTGGAATCCGGGAGCCCCCTTTAATAAGGGGGCACCCAGATCCCGGTCCCCCACCCTATGTGAATGAGTATCATTGTACCCCTACCCATTCACCTGGGGGAAAAAAGTGTCAATAAAAAAAACACACTAGACTGGTTTTTAAAGTAATTTATTAGGCAGCTCAGGGGGTCTCTTCCGACTTCTACTCTCTCTTCTCCCGCTCATCGGCCTCTTCTCCCGGTCTCTGGTTCTTCTCCCGCTCTCTGGTGTCTTCTGCCAGGCTCCTCCGCTATCTTCTGCTCTTTTGCCCGCTCTTTTGCTAGCGTTGGCCCAGTCTTCCCCGTCGTCTTCTTCCCTCCAGTCTTTTTCCGATATTGATGCAACGCTCTCTCCCGATGTAATGCTGTGTGCGCGGTGCGCAATGACTTATATAGGCATGGGGCGTGGTCACCGGGTGATGTCATCTGGTGGTGACCCCGCCCCTTATGACGTCACCACCCCATCATGCCCCGGGCAGTGACATCATAAGGGGTGGAGTCACCGGATGACATCACCCGGTGACCACGCCCCATGCCTATATAAATCGTTGCACACAGCATTACATCGGGAGAGAGTGTCGCGTCAACATCAGAAGCCCCGAGGGAAGAAGACGACGAAGAAGACCGGCCCAATGCTAGCAGAAGAGCAGGCAAAAGATCATAAGATAGCGGAGGAGCCCGGCAGAAGACACCGGAGAGCAGGAGAAGAACCGGAAATTGGGAGATGAGGCCGAGAAGTCGGAAGAGACCCCCCAAGTCAGAAGAGACCCCCGGAGCTGCCTAATAAATTACTTTAAAAACCAGTCTAGTGTGTTTATTTTATTGACACTTTTTTCCCCCAGGTGAATGGGTAGGGGTACGATGTATGGATTCCGATAAGCCCCCCGCCCGCAGACCCCGACAACCAACGGCCAGGGTTGTCGGGAAGAGGCCCTTGTCCTCATCAACATGAGGACAAGGTGCTTTGGGGTGGGGGGGCCACAGTGCGCCCCCCTGCCCCAAAGCACCCACCCCCCATGTTGAGATCATGCGGCCTGGTATGGTTTAGGAGGGGGGGCGCTCGCTCGTCCCCACCCCCTTTCCTGACCGGCCGGGCTGCGTGCTCGGATAAGGGTCTGGTATGGATTTTGCGGGACCCCCACGCCATTTTTTCGGTTTTGCGATTTGAGCCATACAAAATGAATGGGCTCAAATTGCACTGCAAAAATTGCATGATTTGAATAGGAGTGTGGTGCAATTCCTGTTTGAATCACAATTCACCAGTGTGAACATAGGCTCATTGAACAAGCTGAAGTTACAAGCTGATTGTATACTATGCACAGCTGTCCCAGCTTTAGTAAATCCCCCCCAGTGTAACAAATCCCGCACCACCGCTCATTGCTTTCTGCACACCTACTTTACTTTATGGATGGCCCTGGCAGTCTTTAAACTTGGTTTTCTTTGGTCCATACCTTTATTTGCTGTCTCTGCACTCTCTCCTGTGTGGCTGTGTCTCTGTGGCCTCTCACTGCACCCATCTCCTGTGTGGCTGTGTTTCTGCAGCCTCTCACTGTAACCTTCTCCTGCGTTGCAGTGTTGCTGCAGCTTTTAACTGCACCCTTCTCTTATGTGTCTGTCTCTGGACACCTCTCCTGCGTTGCTGTGTCTCTGCAGCCTCTCGCTGCACCCCTCTCCTGCGTTGCTGTGTCGCTGCAGCCTCTCGCTGCACCCCTCTTCTGTGTGGCTGTGTCTCTGCAGCCTTTCGCTGCACCCCTCTTCTGTGTGGCTGTGTCTCTACAGCCTCTCGCTGCACCACTCTTCTGTGTGGCTGTGTCTCTGCAGCCTCTCGCCCGACCCCTTTCCTGTGTGGCTGTGTCTCTGTAGACTCTCGCTGCACCCCTCTTCTGTGTGGCTGTGTCTCTGCAGCCTCTCGCTGCACCCCTCTTCTGGGTGGCTGTGTCTCTGCAGCCTCTCACTGCACCCCTCTTCTGTGTGGCTGTGTCTCTGCAGCCTCTCGCTGCACCCCTCTCCTGTGTGGCTGTATCTCTGCAGCCTCTCGCTGCACCCCTCTTCTGTGTGGCTGTGTCTCTGCAGCCTTTAACTGCTCCCCCTTTATTAGTGGCTGTGTCTTTGCAGCCTCTCGCTGCACCCCTCTTCTGTGTGGCTGGGAAGGGGAGGCTCTATTATCAGCTCAGGGCGGGTCTTCGCGTCTATGCCACTCTTCCCAGACCTTATCATGTACCTCCAATCTATCTTGTAGTCTAGCTGTCATTTTTTCCATCAGCTCTATATCTTTTATTCTGGTGTATAGGTCCGTTTGAGTGGGGGGGTCTCGTCTTTTCCAGTGCAGGGCAATAATACATCTCGCGGCTGTAAGGACATGTCGAAGCAGTTTCCTGGAGTGCCGAGATATTTGTAGCCCAGACACTCCAAAAAAAACCAACCTCGGATCCATGGGCACCTGCACGCCTAGCAGACGATTCAATAGTAGTTGCGTCTCAGTCCAGAAGGGGACTATTTTAGGACATGTCCAATAAATATGGTACAAGGTCCCCCTGTCTCTCATACACCTCCAACATCTATCCGAGCTAGTGGGGTAAATAGCGCAAAGGACATCTGGAGTCAAGTACCAAGAAAACAGAATTTTATATGCGCTCTCCTTATAGAGTGTACAAAGGGAACTCTTAGCTGCCTGAGACCAGATTATCCGCCAGGTAGTTTCTGGAATTTCCTCCCCCAATGCTCTCTCCCATCGGAGCATATATGCATGTTTACCCTGAGTTGTGAAGCAATGAGAATTTAGTACCCGGTAAATATCTGAGATTAACCCTCGTCTTTCTGAACCTTCCAACATCAAACACTCAAATGGAGTAGGTGCCGAAAATTGTAAGTTCAGGGCAAATGATTGAGCATAATGTCTAATCTGCAGGTACCCATAGAATACATGCCGGGGTAGGTCAAATTTTTTTTGAAGATCTGTAAATGATAGCAATCTGCGCGTACAGGGATGCACCAGGTGACCATAGTGGAACAAGTTCCTTGTCGCCCACGGGAAAGACATCTGGTGTGTGAGGCCTGCAGGCATTCTGGGATTATATAGAAAAGATGTGAGGAGTGACCTCTCTGAACATAGCTTATGAACTCGAGATAGTTTACGCCAGAGTGATCTGAGGTGGAGCATGGGACCCAAAAGCTGGGCTGAGTCCACCTCCACCTTTGCATTCCAGAGCATACTATTTGGGTGGGCAGGCGCCATTCATATTTTTTTCAATTTCTGTCCATCTGTTGTAAGAACGTTGGGGAAACCAGGAGGCCAGGGCCCGCAGTTGAGTGGCTTGGTAGTATTTATGTAGGTTAGGAAATGACAACCCACCCTCCAAACGTGCCGCTGTGAGGACCGAGTGTGATATTCTATGCCTTTTATATATCCAGACGAAACGAATTAAATCTGCCTGGAGTTTCTGCAGTTCCGCATGTGGTATTGGAATGGGAAGTGTTTGGAAGAGATAAAGGAGCTTGGGTAGGATGGTCATTTTAACAGAGGCCACCCTCCCTAGAAGGGAGATATGGTGGACCTTCCATTTTTGCAGGAGATCCCTTATAGATCTAAAGAGGGGGGATAATTGGCTTGATATAGGGTAGAGTAAGAGGGAGTAACCTGTACTCCTAGATATTTCAGGGATGTTGTCTTCTAGTGGTATGGGAAGCATTGCTGTAGATACTGAGTCTCTGATGTTGGGACGTTAATAAAGGTCGAGTTCAGCATGCAGGTTAGGGAGAGAGATCCTAGGCTGGGTCAGGGTGAGTATAATATCATCTGCAAACAATGCTAACTTAAATTCCCTTCCCCTCACTGGAATCCCATGTATATTTGGGTTTCTTCGAATGGACGCCGCCACATAGCGCTAACAAAAGCGGAGAGAGCGGGCACCCCTGGCGGGTCCCATTCATAATCGGGAATGCAGGTGACAGGGCAAAGGGGGTCTTGACCTGAGATGTGGGATTAGTGTATAGGTGTCTAATGGCCTGCAGAAAAGGGCCCCGAAATCCCATGCAGTTCAACGTGGCGAACAGGAAAGGCCAACCAAGGCGGTCAAAAGCCTTTTCTGCATCCAGTCCGAGAACTAACGCTTCCAGCTTGTCCCTGTTTGCTATGTCTATAAGGTCAATAATCCGTCTCGTGTTATCCCCTGCCTGACGTAGGGGGACAAAGCCCACCTGATTCTTGTGTATTAAAGAAGGAAGTATCAGGTTCAATCGCATCGAAAGGAGCTTAGTAAAAATGTTTAAATCAGAGTTTAGGAGCGCGATTGGCCTGTAACTGGCACATAGTGAAGGATCTTTGTCAGGTTTGGGAATCAACGTTAGGAATGACCTCTGCATGACCGAGGGAATAGTAGTTTTCTGGAAGAAGGCATTAAACAGCTTACACATATGGGGTAGGAGAATCGGGAGAAATGTCTTGTAATATTCATACGGGAGGCCATCTGGGCCGGGAGACTTATGTGAAGGCAAGATTTTAATGGTGGTCGTCAGTTCTTCTTCTGTGATAGGGGCATTGAGGGAAAGTAGGTCTGACACCTGCAGTTTGGGAAGTCCCCTTTCTTCTAGGTATTGTCACATACGAGTGCTTAGATCAGGGGGAAGAGGATCCTGAGGGATCTCAGGGTCATTATACAGGGTTGTGTAGAATTCACTAAAGGCCCAAGCTATATCTTGAGGGTGTGTTAGCGCTCCCTGTCTATCCTTGATTTGTTGGGGGGTGGACATGTGGGAGCGTTCCGACAGCTTGCGCGCTAGGAGGGAATGGCTTTGTTGCCTTTATCATAATAAGTTTGTTTTAACCGAAGGAGTGCTTTCTCTATATGGCCCATTGCTACGTCTCGAAGGGTGGTACGCAAACAGACAACTTTTTTAAGGAGATGTATAGATGGCGAGGTTTGTAATTGGAGTTCTAGGGCTCTAAGATCTCTCTCAGCTCGAAGTTTAGACACTATTGCATTTTTCTTCATGGGCGAGGAGAGCGCAATACACCGCCCCCTGAGGACTGCCTTGTGCGCCTCCCAGAGGGTGGAGAGGGTTATATCAGAGGTGTCATTTTCCAGAAAATAATTCTGCAATGTTGATTCCAATTCCAATTTAGATGGAGTATGTTGAAGGAGGAAATTATTTAATTGCCAGTTGCATAGTTTACGGATAGGGATACCTATATCTAGGGACACAATGACAGGAGCATGATCAGACCAGGAAATAGGTAAGATCTGAGCTGTCCTTGTGGCGCGTAGAGTAGCGTTGTTGACAAAAAAGTAGTCTATCCGTGAATGCATACGGTGAGGGGCTGAAAAAAATGTATATTGTCTATCCCCCAGGTGTAAGGCCCGCCATGCATCAAATAAGGCATGACGCCTAGTTATTTGACGAAATAATTTAGAGTCTCGCGTGGCGCGGGTCTGTGGGGTTAATCACGTGTCGATCTAGACCTACTGAGTGGGATAGATTAAAGTCCCCACCGATTATTAAATAGTCATTGGGAGATCTGAACAAACGCGCAAATACCTTAGATATAAAGTGTATCTGATGGGTATTAGGGGCATATAGGGTACAGATAGTGACCGCCTGTGTTTGCCACTGGCCTCGCAGAATTATGTAGTGTCCCCTTGGATCTACAAAGGACTTGTAGCATTTAAATGGGGAACCACGCTTGAATAGAATAGCCATTCCTGCTCTTTTGCGGGGGCTATATGTCTCATAGACCTGGGGGTATAGTCGAGATGCAAAGGTAAAGGCATCTCCCTTATTAAAGTGCGTTTCCTGCAACAGAACTACATCCGCCCCAGAATGCCTGAGCTCTCTCAATGCAAGATGCCTCTTCCTGTTAGAGTTCAACCCGTGAACATTAAGTGACATAAACTTAACCATGATCACTGGTGTATGTGCGCTCAAGATTACTTAGCTTATCCAGCCGCGAGACCGCTACCACGTCCCAGAAACGAGGAGGCCCATAGATGGAGTACGTACAAGTGACCGTCCCGAACCAATGACGAGCCAGGGAAAACAGGGAAACAGGGGGGTGGGGGGGAAAGGTATAAGAAAAAGTAGAGAAGGAAGGAAAAAAAGATTGGTTAGTAATACATCAATTAAAAGTAAACATTGCAATGAAATCCCAAGCAGTCTGTACCGCCCGGGATCTGTTAATTTCCAGTAAGTTCCCCCGATCAGAGCCCCCAACAAGGGCCCAGGGTGGGGGAACATAGAGAACTGCTTTTAAACAAAATCAACGGTGTTCAAAATATCCAAACAAAATGACAAAGGGGAACTTTTGAAACCTATAGGGGGACTAATGACCAGAAAAAACTACCACTGTCAAGTCTCCATCAGAAAGTGCCCAATGTTCAAAACAAGTAAACAGGCTGGGGGGGCCTAGGGGGAGTGCAAATAAGGTTGATGAGTGGGGCAGGAGAAACAATTATGGCAGTCAGCTTTTCTTGGATTTGGTGGATCCTCGGGGAGAGTCCCGGTCTCTGGGACGTTTAGTTGGGGGGATCTTCTGCCAGACCGTTGGAGGCGGCATTGGCAAGTCCACTAAGTCCCAGTCAGACAGACGTGGAACGGGGATCTCCAAGATGTCACAGAAGTTGTTCAAGTCTTCTGGGAAGCGTAGCACTGCTGATTTTCCCTGTCGACGAGCTGTCAAACTAAAAGGAAATCCCCAGTGGTAAATTATATTGTTCTCTTGCAGTGAACTGAGTAGAGGTTGGAGGAGTCTTCGTTTCTGTAAGGTGATCCAAGATAAATCTGGGAACAGCTGAATTTGTGCATTTTCAAAGACCACCTTCTTGGAAATGCGGGCTTTTCGCATGATGTCTTCCTTTGAAGGGAAGAAATGGACCCTGCATATAACATTGCGGGGTCTGGAGGCAGGCCCCTTAGGGAGTAAAGCTCGGTGTGCACGTTCCATTTCTATGGGTTTGTTTGGGGGGTCCCCCAAGAGGTCATTGAATAAGGCTTGTAGGGTTTCGTGTAAGTCTTCAGGACCCTCCGACTCCGGTAGGCCCCTGACTCGGATGTTATTTCTGCGCCCCCTATTGTCCAAGTCCTCGATATGGCGCTGCATATTCTGGAGCATTAGGTGGTGGTCAGCCCCCTGTAACTGGGTGCGATGTACGGCTAGCTTTGTCTCTTGAATTTCTTCCTCTGCCATCTCCACCTGCTCGGAAAGATGTTTAAGGTTGACATGGATTGTTTGGAATTCCGCTCGACAGGCGGATTTGACTTCCTCGATCAGGAGTTTAAAGTCCTCTTTGGTAGGAATGGCTTGGAGATACTCCTGCCATGGGGGGGTTTGCTGAGAACGTGGGTCATCCCCCATGCGATGTTGTGGTTGTTGTGGTGGAGTGGGTACTCTTTGAAAGACAGGGGGAGGTGTAGGTCTCCGTGGCTCCCAGGGTTGCATTGGGGGGTCCCGCGAGCTCCCCCAGGAAGGCATCTGTGTGGGAGAGGGAGGGCCACGAGCCTGAACCTCCAAAGGGGCCAAATGCGGGGAGTTGGCCACCTGGGCATATAACAGTGTCTGGCCTGTCCCCCACTCTGTGGATCTGGGGGCAGTGTGGTGGGCTGGTGTCTGCGGCTGAGGGGAGTCAGGGGGGAGAAAGCACATTTGCTGAGGGGTACATCCTCCATGCTACGCCTCTGACCTGATTCCTGGTCCCCAGACACTCTCCGGATCTGGTAGTGGGGGAAAGTCAGTGGATTGCAATGAGGGGGTCGGGGATACAGTTCCTCCCAGGGACAGGACCGGATCCGAGGCCGTGCGCAGCAGCCGCGGGAAGGCCTCGGAGCACTGTGTGTATGAGGCTGCAGTGAGGCCTAGCATTGTGTCCCGGGGATCGTTCGGAGGCTTTCCCTGTAATACGTGGGGTAGAGACGGACTCACCGCTCGGGAACCCTGACATCGCAGCCCGCCTGCCTCTTGATCCAGAGCTGATGCGCTCTGATGAGATGGTGGTGATGTAGAGCTCTGCTGTAGCGGCGGCCTCGTGTAGGAGGAAGCCGCCGGCGCCATCTTGTCCTGTCCGTCGTCGGACATGGAGGGTGGCTTAAAGTACCCACAGAGGGTCGCTGAAGAGCCAGAGGGTGGCTGGGATGATCCCCTAGGTTTGGAGGATCTCGTTCTCCTGCTTCCACCCATATACGGGTGTTAGAAATCCCCCTAAAAGGCCTTGTAGCTGTGGGCTGGTGGAGAGCTAAACACTCAGGCTTCCATGCAGGGCAGCTTCCGGTCACGCCCCCCCTTAGCCGTTCTTATTGCACCCTTACATTTCTTGTTGCATTCTTTATAAAGTCTGAATGCTTATGATGACCCCTCCACCTTGTATTTTTTGAAGGCCTTCTCCTTTGCTTTTATATGCATTTTTACATTGGAGTTAAGCCATCCAGGACTTTTGCACGCTCTTTTCAATTTATTACCCAATGGGATGCATTGGCTATTGCCTTATTTAATATGCTCTTAAAGCAAACCCATCTCTCCTCCGTGTTCTTTGTTCCTAAGATTTTATCCCAATTTATGCCTTCTAGCAAGGTTCATAGTTTAGGGAAGTCGGCTCTTTTGAAATTCAGTGTTTTTGTATTTCCCTTATGTTTCCTATTTGTGTGATTTATACTGAAGCCAATTGACCTGTGATCGCTAATTACCTAAATTGCCCCGTATTTCCACATCCGTGATCAGGTCTGTTGGTAATCAGTAGATCCAGTAACGCTTTATTTCTAGTTGGTGCGTCTACCATCTGCCCCATGAAATTGTCCTGCAAGACATTTAGGAACTGGCGAGCCTTAGATGAATGCGCAGTTCCCTCCACCCAGTCTATGTCTGGATAGTTAAAATCCCCCATTATGATAACACTTCCCATCCTTGCTGCTAATCCAAATTGTGATAGATCTGTCTCCCCTTCCTCCCTCAGGTTAGGGGGCCTATAGCATACTCCCAGTATTATTTTCCCCTTAGCTTCATCCCTTTGGAGCTTTACCCATAAGGATTCCACCTCCTCCCTAGCTCCCTTAGTGATGTCATCTCTCACATTCACTTGTACCTTATTCTTGATATATAGGCTAACCCCTTTTTTACCCTCTCTATCCTTGCGATAAAGGGTATACCCTTGAATATTTGCCAGCCAATCACGAGAGCTGTTGAACCAGGTCTCTAAAATTCCCACAAAATCCAAATCCTCCTCGTACAACAGTATCTCTAGTTCACCCCTCTTGTCCGTCAGGCTCCTGGCATTAGTGAACATGCCACGTAGTTTAGACCAGTCGCATATTATCCTCTTATTGGGTGTTCTGAGATTGCAACTAGGACTTGCTACTATACTTACCTTGGGTTTATGTGCTTTGGTCAACCTACCACTAATGCCCCCAATACTACCCCCTGGAATAAGTTCCGTGCTGACTATGTCTACCTCTGGACCCCCCATCGCCTAGTTTAAAAACCTCTCTAACTTTTTGGCCATCTTCACCCTACTCATTTAGGTGCAGTCCATCCATAGTACCGGTTATCGACTGAGAAGTCGGCCCAGTCGTCCAGGAATCCAAACCCCTCCTGCTCACTCCTGAGCCGGCTCTCTGCATCCAAAAGACAGAGAGCATGGCTCAGCCCTGCTCACTGCCTCACTTGCTGTGATTGACAGCAGCGGGAGCCAATGCATTTCAGCCAATCAGGAGGGGGAGACCTGGGAGAGCCTCAGTTCTCATGCATCTCGCCGGATCAAGATCGGGCTTAGGTAAGTATTCGGGGGCTGAGGGGGGAGCTGCACACTGAAGCTTTTTTACCTTTATGCATGTAAAACTAGAAAAAAAAAAAATGAGCGTGCCCCGTCCTGCCGAGTTTGCGTGCAGAAGCGAACGCATATGTGAGTAGCACCTGCATATGAAAACGGTGTTCAAACCACACGTGAGGTATCACCACGATCGTTAGAGCAAAAGCAATAATTCTAGCCCTAGACCTCCTCTGTAACTCAAAACATGCAACCTGTAGAATTTTTTGAATGTCGCCTATGGAGATTTTTAAGGGTAAAAGTTTTTTTGCCATTCCACGAGCAGGCGCACAGAGGGTGGCTGGGATGATCCCCTAGGTTTGGAGGATCTCGTTCTCCTGCTTCCACCCATATACGGGTGTTAGAAATCCCCCTAAAAGGCCTTGTAGCTGTGGGCTGGTGAGAGCTAAACACTCAGGCTTCCATGCAGGGCAGCTTCCGGTCACGCCCCCCTTATTGCACCCTTACATTTCTTGTTGCATTCTTTATAAAGTCTGAATGCTTATGATGACCCCTCCACCTTGTATTTTTTGAAGGCCTTCTCCTTTGCTTTTATATGCATTTTTACAATGGAGTTAAGCCATCCAGGACTTTTGCACGCTCTTTTAAATTTATTACCCAATGGGATGCATTGGCTATTGCCTTATTTAATATGCTCTTAAAGCAAACCCATCTCTCCTCCGTGTTCTTTGTTCCTAAGATTTTATCCCAATTTATGCCTTCTAGCAAGGTTCATAGTTTAGGGAAGTCGGCTCTTTTGAAATTCAGTGTTTTTGTATTCTCCTTATGTTTCCTATTTGTGTGATTTATACTGAAGCCAATTGACCTGTGATCGCTAATTACCTAAATTGCCCCGTATTTCCACATCCGTGATCAGGTCTGTTGGTAATCAGTAGATCCAGTAACGCTTTATTTCTAGTTGGTGCATCTACCATCTGCCCCATGAAATTGTCCTGCAAGACATTTAGGAACTGGCGAGCCTTAGATGAATGCGCAGTTCCCTCCACCCAGTCTATGTCTGGATAGTCTCAGGTCTCATGCATCTCGCCGGATCAAGATCGGGCTTAGGTAAGTATTTGGGGGCTGAGGGGGGAGCTTCACACTGAAGCTTTTTTACCTTTATGCGTGTAAAACTAGAAAAAAAAAAAATGAGCGTGCCCCGTCCTGCCGAGTTTGCATGAAGAAGCGAACGCATATGTGAGTAGCACCTGCATATGAAAACGGTGTTCAAACCACACGTGAGGTATCACCACGATCGTTAGAGCAAAAGCAATAATTCTAGCCCTAGACCTCCTCTGTAACTCAAAACATGCAACCTGTAGAATTTTTTGAATGTCGCCTATGGAGATTTTTAAGGGTAAAAGTTTTTTTGCCATTCCACGAGCAGGCGCACATTTGAAGAATGACATGTTGGGTATTAATTTACTCAGCGTAACATTATCTTTCACAATATAAGAAAAAAAAATGGGCTAATTTTACTGTTACTTATTCTTTAATTAAAAAGTGTATTTTTTTTTTAAAAAAGCGCTTGTAAGACCGCTGCGCAAATACGGTGTGACAGAAAGTATTGCAACGACCGCCATTTTATTAGGAAGTAATATATTAGTGTTAGGTAAAAAATATATAATGTTTGGGGGTTCCAAGTAATTTTCTAGCAAAAAAAAAAGGTTTTAACTTAAGAAACCACAAATTTTTCAGCTCAGAAGAATAAAGAAGTGTTTACAGGGGTATAAAGAACAAAAAGTTTCCAGTTTTTTGGCTCCTTTCACCTGGATTGCATCCATTTACATACACCATGTGCATTCAAGAAATATCACTCAAAAGCTAATAAAAAGCTGCTGGATCAAGAGTAACTAGTCAGTGGCCTTTAAGTTATTGTGATCTGCAAGTCCTGGCACTCACCTTACATTTGCACCAATGGGATCCTGTCACTGGTGACAGGCTTACTAAAAAAGTACTGTTTAAAAAAAAAAAACCTACCTTTTCTCACAGGTCACTGTATTGCTCCCTCACAGCAGAATGTAATTTGCCAGTAAGAGAGCAAGATCTAATTCAGCCAGCCAGGTAGCAAGGAAGTAACCTGTGCAAACAAGTAAGGTTTTTCCGGTGCCCTGCATTACGATCTTGTTGTTGTGCAAGACGATCAGCTTTATATTGAGCATTATTAGGCGCTCCTCCAGGTAATGCAGAATTTCAATTCCATGTCTGCCCCAGACCAGCTCAGATAAAGAACTTGGATTGTAAAGATCAGGTCTTATTTATTAGAAAAACTTCAAAACAAGTAAGTGTCAGTGGTGGCCACAGGTGTTTTCTTCCATTTCAGAAATAAAACAGGCAACTCATTTGGTTATTGTAAGCAACAGCCATCGATCTTGCAGTCATAGACTAGCTTCCATATTTAGTGGCTTTTGTACTTATTTTTGCATGGACTCATGAATTAATTATTTTTTTTTTGTCATCAAAGAAAGTAAAATATCTTTAGCTGAGGCACAGTAAGTGACTGTGCACCGCTCTGGATACAGAAAGAAGGGACCACAGACATTATTGGTATACAAACACAGGGATATTAAATGCATACATAGGCATCATTGCAGGCAAAAAAAAAGGTTGCAAAAATGTCCTTCATTGAAATGTTACCATTAAAACACGCAAAATACAGTATGTCTAATGTATCATCTACACGAGTAAAGTAAAATACAGACTCGACAGGAATATTGTATTAATATCCATCTCCTGCTTACTAATAGAGTATTTAGGACAAGTCAGATGGTGTCAGTAGATATAGAATGTAGCTAGGTGACCTCTCACACTGGCACGTTAGTATAGCTTACTGAACAAAGTCCCAAAGTCAACACTCGGATACGTTTTCTTTCTTTAAAAGGGGACAAAGGGCACATTAAAGATGTATAAAAATCCTGGATTCTGGGATGGAATCGATGGGGATTGGGGTGTATTAGGGTGGAATAAATAAAAAAGTCAGACTCTGAGGATTTCTAAGCAGTTGTTGTAACAGATGGCGATCCAATCAGGCTGGGTGCTTGCCCACTGGACGTTGTTGATTTCCCCCTCTGCAGTGTAGGCTAGGATAGGATCTTCAATAGCCCTTGGCATTTGCTGGATGTCCCAGATCAGAGCCTGGTGATCGTCCGCTACAACAGGTAAAATAATACAAGTATGTGAATACATATTCATAAAACTGAAGAATTGTGTTTGAATGCATGTATTCAACCAGTACAGTTCAGCACAAAATACAGCATACATAAACAAAGCCCCAAGGTCCCATTCAGATCTCACATTAACAGGAACTAGCAATCCTGCTCACATTTTTTAAAGCGTGATTTACACACAATTCCACATGTAGGGAAGCCCATTAAATTCAATGGGCTGCCCTATGCTTGTTTGTCGCCCTAAAAAAATAAGCTCTTACTCCTTTTTTGGATGACAGGCTTTGCATAATTTTTAAACACGCAGCAAACATCATGACAAAATGGGGTGCTATTATTCTTCTTGCTGCAGTTTGAAATCACAGTGTGACCAACACGACATCCCGGAAGTGACGTTTGCGCTCCACCACCCATCACCGTCTACTCGGAAAGGGATTGCGGTATCTGCAAGGAGACGCTCGCTCCATCCTGGATGGCTGAATATGGCGATAGCGCCCTCTGGGTCACATACTCTATATGCTTGTTGTTTTTATCTTCATGTACGCAGTTAATATTAAGGGGTCCACGGTTGTATGGGGGTATTGTCCAGAAATAAACAGGATTACGCTATGTAGTTATTCTTGTGTTTTATGACATATTTGGAGCCCCTATACCAGTGGCTCTTGTTGGTGATGAGGAGTTAGCATTTGAGTAGCTGTTGAACACCTAACCTTAAGGCTGCCTCCTTAAGAGGTCTCTGGTGAGTTTGACCCCCCCGGGGGAGTATGCTGCACGAGATGGAATACTTTTACTGTCTCTGGTGAAAGGTGCACACTAGGACCACTATGATCCAACACCTAAAACGCTTTGAACTGCTCTTGCTACCATCTACTGCATAGAGACTTTCTAATGTGGTGATGACCACATGTTGTGTTAATTTTATCATGTTTAATTACAGCGCTGTTTTAGTATTTTAATGATCCAGAACTTTGAACTATATGGTCGTATGTTGGCTGAATCTCCTTTCACACCGTAAATTTTACATAGCTAAATTATGATGAATTGGGTGAGCACACTTTCTCTATTGTAATTTTGTTTCTGTGATTGTTAAATGATGAACCGACTCATATTGTGATGCGATTATAATGATGTTCCTTATAAGTTTAATAATAATATGGATGCATATTGCGTTTCCCTGAAAAAGCAGAGGTACAGCTCTGCGAAACGCGTTGGACTACTCTATGCACATTAACTGATCTATGCTTTTGCTGCTAACAAATAGTATCGGCTTATGTTAGCCATGTGATATATGCACATCTATATGTTTGTATGATATACATTTTTATGCTTTGTACAATAAAAGAACTTTTAAAAACATAAAATGTGTTATTTGTGCTCACCTCAGTGACAATCTCACACCCTAAGTCCTATCTGTTCTTGGGTAGGGAGTGGTATCTCCCAATGATTCCCATCTTTTACTTGTACTTAACATAGGACACGAATGTGAGACTTGTCCCTGGAACTGGTTACATTTTAAGATAATGCAAACTTCTCTTTCAGTGACTGGTGAGAACAAATTCTATTATGCTCTCAAAATAGAAATCAAAGAAAGAATCAAAATAAAAACAACAAAAAAAATGTCAGTTTATAAATTTACCAGCTGTACAGATGTGACAGGAGGAGTGTGGGGCCCAGGCAATGCCGTTCACACAAGCACGATGGTTATTCAGCCTGGCCACAGGTGTACAGGGCACTCGTACATCCAGAATCACTACCTGTAGACATAATAAGTCAGAGAATCCTTTCAAAAAAGCGGTGCCGACATAGGATTACATTTAGCTATATTGAGGCAACTAAATATATAGCTAGCAGGCCATATCATTTTTATAATAATCCCATCTATACCATAACATATGTGCGCCCATGTTTCTTTTCCATATTATAAGCAAAACCTCCCTCTATTTATAGATCAGGAGACTTTACGTAACAAGGATCCTTTTACCTCCATCCCATCCATAGCCATGGTTGCAAGGTAGTTGGGGTCTTGCTTGTTCCAGCACAGTCTGAGCAGAGGGTGGTGTTGGGGGTCTTCATAAATAATGGTGCTGTGCTCCAGGTGACGCAAATCAAACATTCTTACAGAACCATCGGCTCCTACAGAAGCAAACATATCTCGGCCCCCTCCAGCTCGGCTAAATGCAATGTCGTACACCTGGAATGTAGGAGACAAAGTGGTCTTTATTTACATAACTGGGCACAAAGGCAAGCTTGTACAAGGCAGTGAAGAGCACAACTCTTCCTAAGTATTGGCATTTCAGTAAATCACAGGTGTTTTTTTATTGGGCTGTTAAATCTAGGTTATCAGAGTGAGCAATGACTGATTCAGAGGAAGTGTTTAAATGGCCTGGATGCCTACAAGGAAAAACATTAATTTGGGTAGCAATTCATCTTATTGAAGCTATAAAACAATATGCCGATCTCCAGTGAATCAGCAAAAATGTTTTTTTCACCTAATAAAGCAAATTTTTTAACCTTTTTTTTCATGAAAAAGAGGTTGTCTGGTGCTCTGTGCTAGCATAGCTGAGTAACAGCCACAACCCTCAGCACAAGTGGAGCATCAGACTACTTCTGTTACTGAATGCTGATTACAGAGTACACTGGGTTTAACTCTTATACCTATTGAATGGTATAGTCGTTTTTAGACAACCTGCATTGCTGCTGCAACAGTAAAGTGGAGACAGGGCTATGAAAATGTCTAACTGATGGTAAATCCATCTCTGCAACTTCAACTGGACTTTGAAGTGTAACTCTGTGCAAAATTGCTATAAGTCCCCTGTCCATCACATCTTTGCAGTTAATCAGGCACCTCCAGTGGTGCTTTAAACTGCCCTGACCTGGCCAGTGGTTGTGTTGTAGTCTGTGAAGTTCTGGCATTCTCTGCAAAGTCACACATACTGGCTGTGGACTATGATGGCCATATCTTTACATAACTTGTAAAGTGGGAATGAGCATTATCCGCCATGCCTATTGTTGGACTATGTAAAGCTCTATGTAGAGTGCTGCTTGCAGGACCAAAATCAGTAACTATTGCTTAATACCACTGGAGCTGACCAATATTGCCCATAGGAGGTGTCAGAAACGACCCCTTTATCACCAGTGATGCTGGTAACTTTGCTTCCTTTTTTAAGTCATATATGGCAAAGCTAACCTGAATCAGCTTTCATTCACTGTCACAAATCTAAACTCGTAGCTTTCAACAAAACACAATTAAGTCTGTGATATACTTACGAATAAATGACCTGCAAGGCGTGTGCTCCACATCAGCAACTGCCCTCTTGTATTGCCAAAGGTGGTAACACACATTCATACACTAAGGCCGGCCATACATGGTTTGAATCTTAGCCAGTTCAGCAGGAACAGGCCAAGATTTGAACAGTTAATGGGCAGGCTGAATGTACCAAGTTTATCGATCAATCAACTTGGGTAAAACCAGCCTGCTGGATTCTCTTACGATTATCGCTAGTGGCTGCTATAGGCCGCTAGCAATAATCACAGTCTTCTCCCGGCGGGGACGGCTTCCCCCACCCACCCCCAGGAGAAGACAATGGCTTGGCAGGAGGCATTTCCCTGTCAACACTTGTCTGTGAATCGTGCAAATTTTTTCCTGCAACCGGGAAGGAATTCGCACCATGTATGGCCAGCCTAAACCTCCAGCATTCCTAGTGAACCTGACGCAAAAAAAAAAAAAAATATGGGAGCTGCTAATGCTAATCTGCTGTTTAGGGGTGTAAACTCCAGGGTCATGTATCTGATCTAGCCTAATAAGTCACCGATCTGGACCAAGCATGTATAAGAGCCATGCAAACCTCAATTGCTGCAAGCTTTTCCAGGTCACCAGCTCTTTAGGTAGCCAAGCCAGAGCAGGATAGACACTCCAGAGAATACACCTTTTAAAACCATAACTCTCGCTGCTCCAATATTTCTGTCCCCACAAACTCACTTTCACTTACCAATACTTGTCAAATCACTTTAATTTTTGTACAACCAATGCTCAGAATTAATAGGAAACAACAAATTGAAGAACTGAATGGACAAACCAGAACAAACCAGTTTTTTCATATAGTCAAAGAAAAGTGATATACATAAAATACTTTATAAACAACCCCAACTGATGAGACCACTCGTACATACCATCGCACAGGTTGTAGAGTGAGCATGACTCACCTCTTTGTCATGAGCAATTAATTGCGTTTTCACGTGACCAGACACCAAGTTGACCCTTCCCAGTACCTGACCTGTCTCCAGACCCCAGATGGTGCAAGTTGTGTCAATGCTGGAAGTTCCTGATAAAAGCAAAAAGGGGAAGAATTACTCCCAAGAAATTCGCCCTCCAACATAAGTTAAAAGCAAAACTGCATATGACAGCAGGTGGGAAAAAAAAAAAAAAAAAGGGTTTCCAGGCCCTCCCAGTACAGAGTTTATTTACCGAACTACTGAAAAAGAAACTATAGTTTTAAAAGGTCCCCGTATTACCACTTTCTCAGTGTTTTCTTGTCCTGGTGCCTTAGGTTATGGAGTAGATTCTGCATAAGAGAGGTATTTAGCCCAAGATTTTTCTTCCGGTTTTCTTTACGCCCACTAGGAAAGTTCCCATGACTGTATGCCCCCCTCTGTTCTGTGAAGCTCCCAGTAAACTTTACATTTCGGGATTATTATATGAATGGATAGAAACTTGGGGAATATTGTATGAATATAGAGAGACAAATAAGCCCCAGAACTTAAACATGTACATTATAAAAAAATAATACATGTTGCTTCAAAACTTAAAGTGGTTCTAAAGGCTTAAGGTTTTTTACTTTCATGCATTCTATGTCTGCAGCGGCCCCACCAGCCCCCCTAACCCTTACCTGAGCTCCCTCTCAATCCAGGGATGTGTACAAGAGCCTTGGCTCTCTGAGGACTCTAACTCCTCATTGGCTGAGGCAACAGCGGGAGCCACTGGCTCGCCGGTACTGTCATTCACAGCCAATGAACAAATGAGGAGAGAAAGCCTCTGCGTGTGAATGGACACACAAAGCAGCAGCTTGGGAATGAGCTGGCTTGGGTGCCTCCACAGCAAGCTTGCTTGCTGTGGGGGCACTTGTCAGGAGGGGAGGAGCCAGGAGCGCCGGTGCAGGAAACGAGAAGAGGAAGATCTGGGCTGCTTTGTGCAAAACCACTACACAGAGCAGGCAAGTATAACATTTTTTTTTTTTTCAAAGAAAAATAACAAGCCTTTAAATATCACTTGAAGACCTACCAGGAGTGATGATGAAAAGCTTTACAAAAAAACAAGTTAAAGAAAGTTACATAGGTTGGACTTGATGGACTTGTGTGTTTTTTCAACCTCACCTACTATGTAACTATGTAAAAAAACAAAAAGCGACGAGAGTAGAAACTTCATTGGGGTGCATCCCCAATGGTCTCTCAAAATCCCAGGAAACTTTAGATGTAGCTTCAGTATCACTAGAGGTTAGGATAATTTCATTGCTCTACTACACAATAAATCCTTCAGATTGAATGTTGGTGACAATTCTACAACACGTACCCAGTAAGTTAGGATCTACTTCATTCCAATCAAAGGAGGTGAGGGGAGCACAGAAGTCAGAGTTTTTGTTATTATTCAGAAGACACTCTAGACGGGTCTCTGTCTCACCAACCTGTACAGAAAGGAAGAAAAAAGGTCAAAAGCATACAATATTAGTTGATAAACAAGTAAAGCCTGGTACAAACGGGCCGAATATCGTCCGATTCAACAGAAACCGGACAGCATTTCGACCCGTGTGTACGGCAGCCTGTCCGACAGAAGTCAGCTAAACTTCCAGCTTTTGTAGAATACTATACTATACTATACTATATCATTCTACATTGCCCCGTAGTCTCTCTGCCCATTCCAGTTTTTTAACCATGCATTCATGCATTTACTATATTCCATATCTCAGCTAGTTTGTTCATACTAAGATACCCTTATAAGCTTAACTCACTTACTTACATCTTTATGTATATATAAATTAAAGCTTAGAACCCTATACACTAAGTTCATTTTGCAGTTATGATGCCTTCTGATATATATGCATCCTTGCAGACATTTTCCAGACACAATTTTAAAGGGCCAAGTGGAGACCGCAGTGAGAAATACCCCTATCCAGTCCGTGCTGATCCTCCGGATGTTCCCCTATTGTGGCCCTTGTTTTGTTCCGCCTCCTCAGCTCCCGAGCTGGATGCATTACACTGCTGCCATCTTGATATCCAGCGTTTGGCGATTCATCTCAGACTCCGGTAAGTATGAGGTCTCTGCATCAGGCCTCTCTTCCTAATCATTCCATCTGCCCCCATTTACCAACCACATACATTTATTTATCTTATTACTTACATTGCAGATACCACATTCATGCATCCGCCCCTGAAGAGCGAGCAGGGTCTCGCGAAATGCATAGGGCTTCATTGATGCTTATTTTATGCCGGTACATGCTGGGTATTATTGATGTCTGCATTATGTTTACATACTTCCCTGTCCACATGTATGTACATTTTATCATCTTATTTTGTATGTGTACTTACTGACCCAGCAATTCTCAAGTTTTATTGTTGCTCATTGATGTATAACATTTGTAATAAATCCTTGTATATTTACGTTCATCTGTGTTGTGTACATTGGCTATTATGCCTGGTAACTCACAATCATTGTTGTTACCGCTCAGTTACATAACAATTTGAAATGAATAAATTGATTTTGTCTCAGTGTTCATTGTGGACATTGGCTAAACCTCTCTCACCTCATCTAAAGTCCCAGGGCTATTTTTCTTGTTTTTTTGTGCACTATTAGGGATGGAGGTGTCAGAGGGGTCACACCAGACCTTATCTTCCTTTTTTGATTGAACCCGGGTGGAAGACACCCATTCAGCCCACACACTGGTCTGTTGTTACCATTAGCCTTTGTCCATTTTACATCCAGTGTATTATCACTCTTTGGCCAGTTATACTTGCATACTGCTCCCAGGGGGCCTTGCTGGGCTGGGCTGTTCCCCTTTCGCTGGGGGTCTTTTGTGGTGGTGGTTTTCATCCAGCTCGGGGGCTGCGATGTGCATAGGGGAGCTCTGCTCTTGATCTCTTGCTGTCCTCTCCTGTCTGTTGATGGGGGTGGCCACCTGCACATCGGCGCCATGTTTTCCACGCCCATACACTGACGTCTCCATTAGGTAACTCAGGTGTGGGCTGTGTGGGTCATCCCGGACGGTTGGGTGGTTGTTGCATCTGTGCACCCCCCTTTGATGGTGGATGTCTTTGGACGCCCATGCGTCACCGCCCGTACATGACGCTGGGGGTGTAGCCTTCGGGGGTCCTGTGGGTATATCTGGATGTTCAGCACGGTTGGGATTCTGATTTCATTACTTGGCGATTGGATAGAGCGGTCACATCTCTAAGAACCTACTGACAACCATTGGATGTTTTTCACTCCTATTGAGGTACAACTTTTTTACTTTCCTGACACCCATTGGGTTTGTTACATTGTTTTTATACACATGTAATACTATATCATTCTACATTGCCCCGTAGTCTCTCTGCCCATTCCAGTTTTTTAACCATGCATTCATGCATTTACTATATTCCATATCTCAGCTAGTTTGTTCATACTAAGATACCCTTATAAGCTTAACTCACTTACTTACATCTTTATGTATATATAAATTAAAGCTTAGAACCCTATACACTAAGTTCATTTTGCAGTTATGATGCCTTCTGATATATATGCATCCTTGCAGACATTTTCCAGACACAATTTTAAAGGGCTAAGTGGAGACCGCAGTGAGAAATACCCCTATCCAGTCCGTGCTGATCCTCCGGATGTTCCCCTATTGTGGCCCTTGTTTTGTTCCGCCTCCTCAGCTCCCGAGCTGGATGCATTACACTGCTGCCATCTTGATATCCAGCGTTTGGCGATTCATCTCAGACTCCGGTAAGTATGAGGTCTCTGCATCAGGCCTCTCTTCCTAATCATTCCATCTGCCCCCATTTACCAACCACATACATTTATTTATCTTATTACTTACATTGCAGATACCACATTCATGCATCCGCCCCTGAAGAGCGAGCAGGGTCTCGCGAAATGCATAGGGCTTCATTGATGCTTATTTTATGCCGGTACATGCTGGGTATTATTGATGTCTGCATTATGTTTACATACTTCCCTGTCCACATGTATGTACATTTTATCATCTTATTTTGTATGTGTACTTACTGACCCAGCAATTCTCAAGTTTTATTGTTGCTCATTGATGTATAACATTTGTAATAAATCCTTGTATATTTACGTTCATCTGTGTTGTGTACATTGGCTATTATGCCTGGTAACTCACAATCATTGTTGTTACCGCTCAGTTACATAACAATTTGAAATGAATAAATTGATTTTGTCTCAGTGTTCATTGTGGACATTGGCTAAACCTCTCTCACCTCATCTAAAGTCCCAGGGCTATTTTTCTTGTTTTTTTGTGCACTATTAGGGATGGAGGTGTCAGAGGGGTCACACCAGACCTTATCTTCCTTTTTTGATTGAACCCGGGTGGAAGACACCCATTCAGCCCACACACTGGTCTGTTGTTACCATTAGCCTTTGTCCATTTTACATCCAGTGTATTATCACTCTTTGGCCAGTTATACTTGCATACTGCTCCCAGGGGGCCTTGCTGGGCTGGGCTGTTCCCCTTTCGCTGGGGGTCTTTTGTGGTGGTGGTTTTCATCCAGCTCGGGGGCTGCGATGTGCATAGGGGAGCTCTGCTCTTGATCTCTTGCTGTCCTCTCCTGTCTGTTGATGGGGGTGGCCACCTGCACATCGGCGCCATGTTTTCCACGCCCATACACTGACGTCTCCATTAGGTAACTCAGGTGTGGGCTGTGTGGGTCATCCCGGACGGTTGGGTGGTTGTTGCATCTGTGCACCCCCCTTTGATGGTGGATGTCTTTGGACGCCCATGCGTCACCGCCCGTACATGACGCTGGGGGTGTAGCCTTCGGGGGTCCTGTGGGTATATCTGGATGTTCAGCACGGTTGGGATTCTGATTTCATTACTTGGCGATTGGATAGAGCGGTCACATCTCTAAGAACCTACTGACAACCATTGGATGTTTTTCACTCCTATTGAGGTACAACTTTTTTACTTTCCTGACACCCATTGGGTTTGTTACATTGTTTTTATACACATGTAATACTATATCATTCTACATTGCCCCGTAGTCTCTCTGCCCATTCCAGTTTTTTAACCATGCATTCATGCATTTACTATATTCCATATCTCAGCTAGTTTGTTCATACTAAGATACCCTTATAAGCTTAACTCACTTACTTACATCTTTATGTATATATAAATTAAAGCTTAGAACCCTATACACTAAGTTCATTTTGCAGTTATGATGCCTTCTGATATATATGCATCCTTGCAGACATTTTCCAGACACAATTTTAAAGGGCTAAGTGGAGACCGCAGTGAGAAATACCCCTATCCAGTCCGTGCTGATCCTCCGGATGTTCCCCTATTGTGGCCCTTGTTTTGTTCCGCCTCCTCAGCTCCCGAGCTGGATGCATTACACTGCTGCCATCTTGATATCCAGCGTTTGGCGATTCATCTCAGACTCCGGTAAGTATGAGGTCTCTGCATCAGGCCTCTCTTCCTAATCATTCCATCTGCCCCCATTTACCAACCACATACATTTATTTATCTTATTACTTACATTGCAGATACCACATTCATGCATCCGCCCCTGAAGAGCGAGCAGGGTCTCGCGAAATGCATAGGGCTTCATTGATGCTTATTTTATGCCGGTACATGCTGGGTATTATTGATGTCTGCATTATGTTTACATACTTCCCTGTCCACATGTATGTACATTTTATCATCTTATTTTGTATGTGTACTTACTGACCCAGCAATTCTCAAGTTTTATTGTTGCTCATTGATGTATAACATTTGTAATAAATCCTTGTATATTTACGTTCATCTGTGTTGTGTACATTGGCTATTATGCCTGGTAACTCACAATCATTGTTGTTACCGCTCAGTTACATAACAATTTGAAATGAATAAATTGATTTTGTCTCAGTGTTCATTGTGGACATTGGCTAAACCTCTCTCACCTCATCTAAAGTCCCAGGGCTATTTTTCTTGTTTTTTTGTGCTTTTGTAGAATGGGCATGCCAGAAAAACATCTGCCAATCAACATCTGATCAGCGTTTGCAGCCAATGGCTGCGAGCGCTGATGTAAGCGTGCTGTCGGAGGGGGAGGTCCCCTTGTCAGAACACAATAGCTCAGAGGGGAGATCGCTGTACTAACATTGCATAGTTAATATAGAGACCTCCTTGCGAGCTCCTCAGTAGTGTGAACCTGGCAAAAGTGTCTGTGATGTTCGATTTGAGGAAATGTACTCACCCTCCAGACACGAAGATAGTCCCCGCTTGTTGCTAGTAGGTCTGGGTACACCCCTTTGGTGTCAGGAATCCACATCAGCTTTGTTGTGGGATATGGGTGGTCAAAAGTGTTCCTGCAGATAAACTCTGAGCTTTCCTCATCCAGACCAACCAGCTGAACCTAAACAAAGACCACTGCTGTTAGATTATGTTGAAATATTTCCTCAAGAATCAACCAAACACAATGAAGATAATCAGTTAGCAGGTTATGCTAATAGTATATCAATTCGGTAAGTATTATGGACACCATAACAAGAAGACCACATAAAACCATCTGGGCCCTCTCCTAATGCCAGGGTACTAGAGCTGCACAATTCTGGCCAAAATGAGAATAGCAATTTTTTTTACTTAGAATAAAAAGATCACGATTCTCACGGCGTAAAATCTTTCACAATATACAAAAAAAAAAAAATGGGGCTAACTTTACTGGTTCGTTTTTTTTTTTTTAATTCATTAAAATTTTAATTCACTAATCAGGTTATGTATGGTTTTTTTGCATCTTAAAAAAAAAAAAAAAAAAAAAAGAAGTGTATTTTTTCCCAAAAATTGCATTTGAAAAGCCACTGCGTAAACACTGCGTGACAAAAAAAAAAAAAAAAAAAAAAAAAAAAGGAAAACCCACCAATTTATTCTCTAGGGTCTCTGCTTGAAAAAAAAAAATGTTTAGGGGATTTTCTAACAAAGAAAAACAAAACAAAAAAAGATTTTCATTTGTAAACAAAAAGTGACTGAAAATGCCTGGTTTTCAAATGGTTAAAGCAGACCTTCAGTAACTTTACAAGTCTACATAAATCCCTGACACAATATACAGGAACAGCAATTTCCAATAAGGCCGCACCTTTCATTAAAATCAGTCCTTGAACTTCATTCAAGTGACTTGCTTAGAACAGTCCATTTCCAACATTTTCACCCCAGAGGAACCCTTGTCGTAATTTTCAGGTCTCAAGAAACCCCTGATAAAATGAATTTGTCAGGGAAAAGAATGTCCCCTTACATTGGTGGTCCGTGGAAAGGATTCCCCTTACATTGGTGGTCAGTGGAAAGGATTCCCCTTACATTGGTGGTCAGTGGAAAGGATTCCCCTTACATTGGTGGTCAGTGGAAAGGATTCCCCTTACATTGGTGGTCAGTGGAAAGGATTCCCCTTACATTGGTGGTCAGTGGAAAGGATTCCCCTTACATTGGTGGTCAGTGGAAAGGATTCCCCTTACATTGGTGGTCAGTGGAAAGGATTCCCCTTACATTGGTGGTCAGTGGAAAGGATTCCCCTTACATTGGTGGTCAGTGGAAAGGATTCCCCCTACATTGGTGGTCAGTGGAAAGGATTCCCCCTACATTGGTGGTCAGTGGAAAGGATTCCCCCTACATTGGTGGTCAGTGGAAAGGATTCCTCCTACATTGGTGGTCAGTGGAAAGGATTCCCCTTACATTGGTGGTCAGTGGAAAGGATTCCCCTTACATTGGTGGTCAGTGGAAAGGATTCCCCTTACATTGGTGGTCAGTGGAAAGGATTCCCCTTACATTGGTGGTCAGTGGAAAGGATTCCCCTTACATTGGTGGTCAGTGGAAAGGATTCCCCTTACATTGGTGGTCAGTGGAAAGGATTCCCCTTACATTGGTGGTCAGTGGAAAGGATTCCCCTTACATTGGTGGTCAGTGGAAAGGATTCCCCTTACATTGGTGGTCAGTGGGTAGAATGCTCCTTACATTGGTGATCAGTGGGAACAATGCCCCTTACATTGGTGGTCAGTGGGAACAATGCCCCTTACATTGGTGGTCAGTGGGAACAATGCCCCTTACATTGGTGGTCAGTGGGAACAATGCCCCTTACATTGGTGGTCAGTGGGAACAATGCCCCTTACATTGGTGGTCAGTGGGAACAATGCCCCTTACATTGGTGGTCAGTGGGAACAATGCCCCTTACATTGGTGGTCAGTGGGAACAATGCCCCTTACATTGGTGGTCAGTGGGAACAATGCCCCTTACATTGGTGGTCAGTGGGAACAATGCCCCTTACATTGGTGGTCAGTGGGAACAATGCCCCTTACATTGGTGGTCAGTGGGAACAATGCCCCTTACATTGGTGGTCAGTGGGAACAATGCCCCTTACATTGGTGGTCAGTGGGAACAATGCCCCTTACATTGGTGGTCAGTGGGAACAATGCCCCTTACATTGGTGGTCAGTGGGAACAATGCCCCTTACATTGGTGGTCAGTGGGAACAATGCCCCTTACATTGGTGGTCAGTGGGAACAATGCCCCTTACATTGGTGGTCAGTGGGAACAATGCCCCTTACATTGGTGGTCAGTGGGAACAATGCCCCTTACATTGGTGGTCAGTGGGAACAATGCCCCTTACATTGGTGGTCAGTGGGAACAATGCCCCTTACATTGGTGGTCAGTGGGAACAATGCCCCTTACATTGGTGGTCAGAGTGTCACCTTTACAGGCAGATAAATAAGTTTGCCAAGTGTCGTAGGACTTGAAAACACGTAGACACCATTAGATAGGAGGTCTTTCAATCACAACTTAAAGCAGTATTCCTCCCCAAAAAATAAAAGCCAGCAGCTACACATACTGCAGTTGCTGGCTTTTAACAATAGGACACTTACCTGTCCTGGAGTCTAGCGATGTTGGCACGCAGCTGATGTTTTCATTGCGGGTAAGGGTGCCCGGCAGTGTAGCCTTACGGCTTCATGCAGGGAACCCTACTGCGCATGTGCGATGCCCCGCTCCTCTCTCCTACTGGCCCGGCGACAGGGAGAGGAGGAGGGAGCCCCGCGGTGATGTCATGGGCCGTGGCCCGGATTCCCAGAAGTGGGAGCAGGATACCTGGCTTAGACTGATGATGTCGCCCAGTGATCAGACTATACATTGTAATTTAGTAACAAGTCATAAAGTGCGAGGCAGGGGGCTGATTTGCATACAATGTATAAACAAAATGATTCCTTGCTCGACCATTGGGTAGACATTGCTATGGCAAACCATGTTCTCTGCCATGGCGGCACACCCAGAACTCCAGCAGGGAATCATTTTCTGGCTGTTGGTAGTAATGAAAACGATGGTGCGGCGTTCTTGCGATGTGCTGGGTGTAGATATACGTGGGATGGGCTCAGTTGATGCCCTTACTAAAGATGGCGGTGTGTGGGTGAGGGGGGGTGAGTCCCCTGGAATGCAATAACAGACAGACATACCTGGAGAGATAAGTACCTAGTGTACAGTAAGTGGCCATTTATATCATTGTGTGGTCTGGGCCTTCCTTGTATGGGGCTATCAGGAGGACCCCCTCCATGGAATCCTCTCCAATCTTCGGGGGGTCCCATACACAGATCAATACACATCCCCCCCATCACCATGGTTACCTTATTATTGTATTCCTCCACAAAACTGCCCAGAGCCAACCGGAACCTTTTGTCCGGCCTCACACTCCAATTCATGGCGTACACGGTCCATGGCGCCTCGTACTTGTAGATCTCCTTCCGTTTCCCGTGCAGGGACATGGCCGACACCGATACCGTAACACAAACACCGAGCCGTCCTGGGGATACCAACACGCATGCGCAAACACGGCGACGGCCACAGCTGCACAGCTTTAGAGCTTGGGCCAATCACCAGCGAGGGGGCTGTCCACCATCACAAACATGGATACAACGCGGATTGGCTACACGGGCACGTCGCCGCGCTCTCAGGCAACGTGCCGTCTTGTGCGCAGATGAAGTGCGTTCCAAGCCTCGTTTTGGCGTTGCGAGAAAAAGAGGCGGGAACGGTGCCTCAGCGTCGTCTGGGCGGGGATAGTGACCACAGCTAGTGGCTTATTAGTTGTCCCCACAGTGGGGTCTACTAAGGCATTATTATTATTATTCGTACAGGTGGCGTGGTGCTATTTCATAAAAGGGCCAGGGACTTCTTTTGTGTGTTTCTTGTCAGTAGAGCTGCCAACTGAAATGAATGAAGCTCCAATGGTGAGAATGGAGCCTCAATGTGAGGTAATAATAGTAATGTGAGGTAACAGCACTGAGTACTGAAATAAAAACCAAAAGGTGCTTCAACAAAGTATTAGTGTAAGGGTGTGCACACGTATGCAAACATATTATTTTAGTTTTACTTCCCTCCACTTAAAAGATTTCAGTTTGTTTTTAATTGAGTTGTACAGTTTATAGGTAACATTAAAAACCACTTTAATACCGGGCACCGACACCCCCTTCCTGCCCGGGCCAATTTTCAGCGCTGTCGCTGTTTAATCACTTCCCGCCTGGCCTATAGCAGAATGGTGGCCGGGCGGTGGTTCGGTTATCCTGACTGGGCGTCATATGACATCCTTCAGGATAACAGCCGCTGCACGCCCGTGGGGGCGCACATCGCGGCGATTGGACTGACACATCGATCTCGGTAAAGAGCCTCCGACTGAGGCTCTTTACCACGTGATCAGCCGTGTCCAATCACGGCTGATCACAGTGTGAACAGGAAGAGCCGGTAATCGGCTTTTCCTCACTCTCGTCTGACAGACGCAAGTAGAAGAGAGCCGATCAGCGGCTCTCCTAAAACGGGGGGTCTGCGCCGATTGTTTATCAGCGCAGCCCTCCCTCGGATGCCCACCCAGGACCACCATCATGCCGCCCAGGACCACCAGGGAAGGGGGCAACATGTGGATGGCCAGGTATGTACCCCATGGCCATCCACATATGAAAAAATATACACAATAGATGCCAATCAGTGCCCACAAATGGGCACTGACTGGCAACATTATGGTCCAGATAAAACAAGTGATGCCCAGCAATGCCACCCATCAGTGTCATCAGTGCTAGAGGTCGAGCGATATGGGTTTTTCTCTGGCCGATATGTGATACCGATTTTTTTGGGCCGATATGTTAGGCGATTTTTTTTTTCCTTTCTTTTTTTTTTTTCCCTTCATCTCATAAAATCTAACAGTTAGACCCCTTTCACACTGGGGCGTTTTTCAGGCGCTTTTGGGCTAAAAATAGCGCCTGTAAAACGGCTCCCCTGCAGTCTCAGTGTGATATCCCGAGTGCTTTCACACTGAGGCGATGCGCTGGCAGGATGTTAAAAAAGTCCTGCAAGCAGCATCTTTGGAGCGGTGTATACCACCACTCCTGCCCATTGAAATGAATGCGCACCGCTGCCGAAGCGCCTGCAAAGTGTTTCAGCAGCGGCGCTTCAGGGGCGCATTTAACCCCTTCCTCGCCTGCTAGCTGGGTTATAAGCACCCCGCTAGCAGCCGAATAGCGCCGCTAAAATGACAGTAAAGCGCCACTAAAACTAGCAGCGTTTTACCATCAACGCCTGCCCGCTCCAGTGTGAAAGCAACCTTAAGTGATACAGAAATTTTTTTACATTTAAACATTTATTAAACAAAACAAACCTCCAATCAGTTCACTTGTATGTAGAATTTAGATTAAAAAAAAACTATATCTTCACTGATGGGCACTGATAAGGTGGCACTGACAGGCACTGCTAAGGCGGCACCAATGAGGTGGCACTGATGGGCACTGAGAGGCGGCACTGGTAGGTGGCACTGATGGGTGGCACTGATATGCAGCACTGATGGGCATTGAGAGGCGGCACTAATGGGCACTCATGGGTGGCATTGATAGGTGACACTGAAAGGCTGCACTGATGGGTACTTATGGGTGGCACTGATAGGCAGCACTGATGGACACTGATACATGGCACTGATATGCGGCACTGATAGATGGCATTGTTAGGCATCACTGATGGCACTGGCAGGCATTGGGGATGGGCACTGATTGGCATTTCCCTGGTGGTCCAGTGTGGTGACCATCCCTGGTGGTCCTGGCGGCATCCTGGTGGTCCTGGGCGGGCATCCGAGGGGGGGGGCTGTGCTGATAAACAATCAGCACAGACCCCCCCATCAGGAGAGCAGCCGATTGGCTCTCCTCTACTCGTGTCTTTCAGATGCGAGTGAGGAAAAGCCGATCAACGGCTCTCCCTGGTTACATCGTGATCAGCCGTGATTGGACATGGCTGATCACATGGTAAAGAACCTCCGTCAGAGGCTTTTTACCGAGATTGGTGTAGCGGTGTGTCAGACTGTCATATGACGTCCACCCAGAATGACAGCTCTCGTGTGCCCCCGGGGGCACGTGGCCCCGCCATAATGCTAGGACTGCGCGACTCCGATCCGATCTGTGTAGAGAGCCGTGGCTCTTTGACCATATGATCAGCTGTGTCCAATCACAGCCGCTCACATGTAAACACAGAGATGCCGGTAATTGGCGCTCCTCGCCTCACACTGACAGAGTGTGAGGAGAGGAGAGCCGATCAGCGACATATCCTCACAAGAGACAGCTAGGTATGTAATCAGGGCACTGATTACAATTAAGTGCCCACAATTGCCACCAATCCGTGCCCACAAGTGCCAGCAATCAGTGCCCATTAGTGATGCCAGTCAGTGCTGGCTATCAGTGCTGCACATCACTGCTGCCCATCAATGCCACCCATCAATGGCCATCAGTGCCGCCTCTTTGTGCCCACCAGTGCCGTATATCTGTGACCAGTGCCGCCTTTCAGTGCCACCTATCGGTGCCCATATGTGCGGCATATTTGTGCCTCCTCATCAGTGCAGCCTATCAGTGCCCATTAGTGCTGCCTCATCATTGCCCATCAGTGAAGGAAAAATTAAATTTACAAAATTTACTGACAGAAACTAAGAAAAACTTTTATTTTTTTAAAACTTTTTGGTCTTTTTTTTTTTTTTTTTTTTTTAGGGAAAAATACAAAACCCAGCAGTGATTAAATACCACCAAAAGAAAGCTCTATTTGTGTGAAGAAGATAAAAATGTCACATGGTTACAGTGTAGCATGACTACACAATTGCCATTCAAAGTGTGACAGCGCTGAAAGCTGAAAAATGGCCTGGGCAGGAATGGGGTGTATGTGCCCGGTATTGAGGTGGTTAAAGATAAATTACTTTATAGCAAATGCAGCCAGAGAGGTCAGTGATGGGACATTTAAAGCTCTTTTACTGCTTGTTAAGAATAGGTAAAAGCATTAAAGGGTTTGTTCGTCTTTACCAAAAATCGTCTATGTGGGTAAGGGGTGCTTGTAGGTAAAAACAAACTGTGCAGCTTTGAGCAAAGTTGGATAGTACCCTTACTATGGGTGTAGGTCATTTACGTACAGTACCTCCCAAAGCCTGACTGAAAAACTCCCAGAGATGATATCATCCTGTCCTCCCTTGTAGGACTTTGCTAAGACCCTCCCAGACAGTACTGCTCACCCCCCAACTATTACAGGAGCGAGCTCTCAAACCCCCGCACCTGTGTGGTTCACTATCTCCTCTGTCGCAGTTCAGTGCCTCTGTGACAAAGGAGAGACAGAGCACATACGAGGGGGGTTACATTGGCTGTGAGTATTTTAGCAGCAGGGTGGGACAGGATGATGCAATCTCTGGGAGTTTTTGCGGTCAGGCTTCGGGAGGTCTGTAAATGGCCTATATCTATAGCAAGGGCGTTATTAAACTTTGATCAAAGCTGCACAGTTTGTGGTTATCTACAGTCTACTTACATAGGCGGTTTTCTGGTAAAGGCAAATTAACCCTTTAATGTCCATAGTCTGGGCCGAGGCGCAATTTAAAAATATTTTTTTCTTTTGGGAACATCATTTCACAGCTGCCTGTTCTTCAAGGCTTTGGTTATATATGCCAGACAGGCCTATTTGTGGATTTTATTTTAACATAAGGCACTTTATGTTTTCATGTATATTTCCTTGTATAGATTTTCTGCCATTAGTACAGTACAAGTTATTAGGGCATTGGTGGAGGAGAAGGAGAGAGGGAGGCGGAAAGGGTAAGTTGGGCGGACAACAGGTTGTCCTCTGCCAGCATGACAGATGGCAAAGAGTCATGGGAGTAGAGCTGATGGGATGAGAAGAGTTTTGAGTGATGCTGTTAATGCCATACGGACTTGACAGGGCACAAAGGAGCTGGCAGAACAGATGGGAAGGGCCAGAGCATACAGATGAGCTGACACGGGGAGGGCAAGTTTGTGAAGGAAGAGCGCTTGGCAAAAATAGGAGTACAGGTGACGGGGAGGGCCATGATGCCTCAGAATGGAGGGAAGGTGGTGACCCAAGAGCTCTAGGGATCTACCACCAGGATAATGTAGTGGTGTAGAGTAGAGGTGAGGATAAAGCTATGGCTTAATGAGCAATTTGAAGAGAGGTGATAGGTGGGGATGTTGATGACAGCTCCAGGTGTGTGATCTGAGAGCATCTTGGCAAAGGACAGTGTGTGATAAGCTTGTATATTTGCCATAAAGGAGCCCTACACAAATAAACCAAAGGTCAAACCTATGTAACAGTCAGGCCAGCTGAAGAAGGCCCTTTAAGAAGTAGTAAAGACTAGGTCATGACATTTGTATGCGGATTTGCTACTTCCAGTACAGAGATTGTGTACAACTTTCTTAGGATTACTGAGAACCTGCACTTTGCCTATGAAGTTTACTGCATGATATGAAAATCAATTTCCCATTCTTTCTTATGTGGTTGAACCCATTTGTTCCCATGTGGCTGGTCCAATTCTTCACTGTGTGGTTTTTCCCATTCTTTCCTATGTGACTGGTCTCATTTTTTTCTTATGTGGCTGATCCTATCTTTTCTATTTAGCTGGTCACGTTCTATTTTATGTAGCAGGTCCCATTCTTACCTGTGTGACTGGTCCCATTCTTTCCTATGTGGCTGGTCCCATTCTTTCCTATGTGGCTGGTCCCATTCTTTCCTGTGTGACTGGTATTCTCACCTATGTGACTGGTCCCATTCTCACCTATGTGACTGGTCCCATTCTCACCTATGTGACTGGCCGCATTCTCACCTATGTGACTGGTCCCATTCTCACCTATGTGACTGGTCCCATTTCACCTATGTGACTGGTCCCATTCTCACCTATGTGACTAGTCCCATTCTTTCCTGTGTGATTGGTCCCATTCTTACCTACATGACTGGTCCCATTCTTTTCTATGTAGCTGGTCCCATTTCTTACGTGGCCAGTCCCATTCTTTTCTATGTAGCTTGTCCCATTCTTTCTTATGTGGCTGGTCCCATTTATTTCTTATGTGACTGGTCCCATTCTTTCCTATGTGGCTGGTCCCATTCTTTCCAGTGTGACTGGTCCCATTCTCACCTATGTGACTGGTCCCATTCTTTCCTATGTGGCTGGTCCCATTTTTTCCTACATGGCTGGCCCCATTCTTTCCTATGTAGCTGGTCCCACTCTTTCCTATGTGGTCCTATTCTTTCCTATGTGTTCCCATTCTTTACAAAATATAGCAGTACAGCGCCCAATATAAGTCAAACATATACACATAAAATGTACACATATAAAACGTATGAGGCAAAGTCCCAAAGTATCTTAATCCGAGGAGATGAATTGCTGCCCAATCAGTTGGTAAGAAAATGTGCAGTGATAGGATAAATGTGTATTCGTGTATCACCACCACTGTGAACCTCCACCAAGGGTCTAGGCTGCTCACCTTATTGAGTGGGCCTTCTGCGCTAACAGCAAGGTCACTCATGCATTCCCTTTCACAGGGTTAAATCTGAAGACGGAGGTCCACTTGCAGTATCCCAAGATCAATCTCCTCCTCACTGCTCGGACAACCTCCAGCCTGTCAGCTTCAACAGCTGCCAAAAAGAGAAGAAAATTCTCCTATTTCCGAATAGGAGAATTTTCTTCTCTTTTCGGCAAGCTGTTGACTGGTCCCAGACTGGTCCCATTCTTTTCTATGTAGCTGGTCCCATTTCTTATGTGGCCAGTCCCATTCTTTTCTATGTAGCTTGTCCCATTCTTTGTTATGTGGCTGGTCCCATTTATTTCTTATGTGACTGGTCCCATTCTTTCCTATGTGGCTGGTCCCATTCTCACCTATGTGGCTGGTCCCGTTCTTTCCTACATGGCTCGTCCCATTCTTTCCTATGTAGCTGGTCCCATTCTTTCCTATGTGGTCTCATTCTTTCCTATGTGGTTGGTTCCATTCTTTCCTACATGGTTGGTCCCATTCTTTCCTGTGTAGCTGGTCCCATTCTTTCCTATGTGGTCCCATTCTTTCCTATGTGACTGGTCCCATTCTCACCAATGTGACTGGTCCCATTCTTTCCTACATAGCTGGTCCCATTCTTTCCTATGTAGCTGGTCCCATTCTTTCCTGTGTCATTGGTCCCATTCTTATGTGACTGGTCCCATTCTTTCCTATGTGGCTGGTCCCATTCTTTCCAGTGTGACTGGTCCCATTCTCACCTATGTGACTGGCCCCATTCTTTCTTATGTGGTTGGTTCCATTCTTTCCTACATGGTTGGTCCCATTCTTTCCTGTGTAGCTGGTCCCATTCTTTCCTATGTGGTCCCATTCTTTCCTATGTGACTGGTCCCATTCTCACCTATGTGACTGGTCCCATTCTTTCCTATGTGGCTGGTCCCATTCTTTCCTATGTGGCTGGTCCCATTCTTTCCTACATGGCTGGTCCCATTCTTTCCTATGTAGCTGGTCCCATTCTTTCCTGTGTCATTGGTCCCATTCTTACCTACATGACTGGTCCCATTCTTTTCTACGTAGCTGGTCCCATTTCTTATGTGGCCAGTCCCATTCTTTTCTATGTAGCTTGTCCCATTCTTTGTTATGTGGCTGGTCCCATTTATTTCTTATGTGACTGGTCCCATTCTTTCCTATGTGGCTGGTCCCATTCTCACCTATGTGACTGGTCCCATTCTTTCCTATGTGGCTGGTCCCATTCTTTCCCACATTGCTCGTCCCATTCTTTCCTATGTAGCTGGTCCCATTCTTTCCTATGTGGTCCCATTCTTTCCTATGTGGCTGGTCCCATTCTTTCCTGTGTGACCGGTCCCATTCTCACCTATGTGACTAGTCCCATTCTTTCCTATGTGGTTGGTCCCATTCTTTCCTATGTGGCTGGTCCCATTCTTTCCAGTGTGACTGGTCCCATTCTCACCTATGTGACTGGTCCCATTCTTTCCTATGTGGCTGGTCCTATTCTTTCCTATGTGGCTGGTCCCATTCTTTCCTACATGGCTGGTCCCATTCTTTCCTATGTAGCTGGTCCCATTCTTTCCTGTGTCATTGGTCCCATTCTTACCTACATGACTGGTCTGATTCTTTTCTATGTAGCTGGTCCCATTTCTTATGTGGCCAGTCCCATTCTTTTCTATGTAGCTTGTCCCATTCTTTGTTATGTGGCTGGTCCCATTTATTTCTTATGTGACTGGTCCCATTCTTTCCTACATGGCTGGTCCCATTCTTTCCTATGTAGCTGGTCCCATTCTTTCTTATGTGGCTGGTCCCATTCTTACCTACGTGACTGGTCCCATTCTTTCTTATGTGGCTAGTCCCATTTTTTCCTATGTGGCTGGTCCCATTCTTTCCTATGTAGCTGGTCCCATTCTTTCCTGTGTGATTGGTCCCATTCTTACCTACATGACTGGTCCCATTCTTTTCTATGTAGCTGGTCCCATTTCTTATCTGGCCAGTCCCATTCTTTTCTATGTAGCTAATCCCATTCTTTCTTATGTGGCTGGTCCCATTTATTTTTTATGTAACTGGTCCCATTTTTACCTATGTGGCTGGTCCCATTCTTTCCTTTGTGGCTGGTCCCATTCTTTCCTATGTAGCTTGTCCCATTCTTACCTACATGACTGGTCCCATTCCTTTCTATGTAGCTGGTCCCATTTCTTATGTGGCCAGTCCCATTCTTTTCTATGTAGCTTGTCTGATTCTTTATTATGTGGCTCGTCCCATTCTTTACTACGTGACTGGTTCCCAACTACACATTAAAGTTTAGTGTGTGTTTTTTTAAGATCATATGGGCTCATACACACCTACGAACGTATCTGCATTACCACATGTGCGCATAGGTGTTAATGGGCCCTAAGGATACATTCACACAGGTGTTTAGCCACACTGGGAATCCCAGCGGTACGTGCATCCACAATCACCGCAGGTAATCGCTACCTGTGCGAACAGCCACAAATAGCTGTGGCCACTGACAGCCTGTCATTGTATTTACCAGGCTCAGCAGCCGCAATTATCTGTCAATTTCAGCTGCAGGATTTTGTAGATTCTTGTCGCTGGAGTTCTCAGCGTGGCCAAACGTGCATGTATCCTAAGTTTTTTTTACTGACCGTAGGCAGCATAGTGTGCAGTCAGATCCAAACACAGTTTCTGACTTTTAAAGTCTGTGAATGTTTTCTTTAAAAAAAGTTGTAAATAAAGACTCCAAGGCCAAAAGCTGGCAAAAAATGCATATTTATTAAAGTTTTATATTAATCTCTAAAATGCAAGAATAAAAATGTAAATGTTCACAGTTTTCTATTGTCTGGATTCCTGTTGGTTCCAGAACCCAGACTTGTCGCCACAGTTTACCTAAAACAGCACGCCCCATATGGCGAGAGCCACGGTCCAGTCTAACTCATAAACTCCCCAAACCCTTACAAAGGAAGTTACGGGAATATTACAAGTATTTCTGCCACCAGAAGGTTCTTCATCAAACCTAATAACAGAATGGCTTGTACTTTTGCAATGGCGAGGCGAAACTTTTTAGAACACATTAAATGTAAATATAGGCAACAGTTCCAATTTAACATAATATTTATGGATAATGCATTCTACAGGGTGGGTTTACAGCATATCTTTAATACAGGCTTTAAATTGTTTGCAATTACACAATTGGGGGTTGTTACAGGGTCAGTTCACCCACAGCTGATATTTCAGTTATGAGTGGACATTAATGGGCTGAATTACTTTCTGGCTTTTATACAGTACCTCTCGAAAACACTATTGGTTAGCTTTCCCATGTTGCTTTTGCAACTCTGACCCATGCTTCCATGGAGTTGCACCCCTTCTGTTATAGCTGTGGGGAGGCTTACTTGGCCTGGTGTGTTCTCGCTACAATAAAATAAATATCCAACTTTTCCCCATTGAAGTGGCTGGAGTAGAATGGAAATGGGGACTTAAATGTCAAATTCTTATCACTGGTGTGCCAGAGAGATAGAAGCTGTTTAGAAGATTCCACTGGTCAACGTCTACCCAAAGATGTTGCAGTACATACAGATCTAAAGAAAAACGACTGCCACATTCACATTTCATTGCCTTCTTTCAAACATTGGGGGGAAAAAAAAGATGGGTCATGAAAGAACTGCTCAGTCTGACTAATGCAGCCTGCTTTTAGGTCACTTTTCCCCATTTACGGGTCTATGAACTAGACATTTTTTAAGACATAAGTTGAAGGAAGCCTCTATTATGTCTATTCATTCTTGGTATTAAAACACAGCTGCCTTTTTCTGGACCCCCCAACATGACCCCTCCATAATGCACAAAATAATCAGCTCCTGAAGTTCTCTCTATCTTTCTGTTAAAAATCACATTGTCTTTAGGAATTCCTGTTGAGGACTTATTTCAGTGAATTTACTCAAAGGTACAAAGAAGTTCAGGGCAGAGTATTGTGTACCTTGCGAACTGGGTCATTTTGCAGCTTCTGTATGTTTAGTGGTCCTGAAAAAAAACAAAAAAAAAAAACTTGTATACCTAAATAATTGTTTTGCTTGGATAAGGCCTTTTGAAAGCTTGAAGAGTAACTCCACTTTTATTGAGAAAAACCACCCCCCTCTGGGTGATCTATGTACATTACAAGGATTTTAACAAACTTTCTTGCAGATTCCTACCTTTTGTTATTCTAAAGAAATAGCTGTCTGCATCCCTTTGGATGTGATTTTTTTCCTTGGGAGTATGTCACCAAAAATGACAATTTTGTTTTAGAGGACGCCCAAAATCTGACTTGTATCTTAGTGTAGACTTCTGGGAAAATCAGTGAGCTGATCACACAAGCAAGAAATGACATATCTGGGGGTGTTCTGTATACCATCTGTGTACAGAACACCTCCAAGTTGCCATATTGCATTTTATTTTACAGAAAATTACAGAGCTGCAGATTGAAAAGGAAAGGTAATTTTTAATAACATTCAATTACCATATGACTTGTGTCGCAATATATATATATTTATATATATATATATATATATATATATATATATATATATATATATATATATATATATATATATATATATAATTTATTTATTTTTTCTTATTTGCTCTACAAAAGTGGAGTTACCACAATACTTGTATTGCTGCCAAAGGGGACATACATTTGATAACCCCTGCATTAATTTGTGTTGGCCTGGTCAATCCATGGTTCCCAGGTATACTCAGGACCTAAAAGCAAACTTGTGCTTTGCCCATGCAAGACAAAACAATATGATACACTTAATATCCCTTTCCCCGTACAAGATGGTACATTCAGTCTTTGGGAGCAAGGGAATATATCCTGTACACCCGTATGTGAAGAAACGTGTAATTTGCCCTCTTTCCTCTCATGTGACAACAAATATGCTTAGAGATTGGGCCAGCACTGTTGCATGTGGACAGGGAGATACTTCTTTTTTTTTCTTGCTCCTAACAGCTCATCAGAGTGGTGGAAAAATGAAAAAAAGGTATTTGCTGCTGGGGAGAGCACAGGTTCACTATAATGGCTATCCATGGTGGAGCTGAGCTCCACAACTTCCCAGAGCAGCCTTTACTGTTTAATTGTCCAACTGTCAGGTTGTAATATTGAAGGGAAAAGTAGGTACTCATAGGAAAGAAGATTTCTAATTGATACAGGGTACACCATTAATTAAGTAATCTTAGGTGTCGCAGAAGCTTCAGTTCAAAATCATGTGCCAATCTGTATTGTCAAATTCCATAAATGATTCCTTGCACATGTAAACACTTAATTTTTTATGTTTAAAATGCATTTTTACTGTTGACCAAATCCACATTTAGTTTGGTTAGTGTTAACATGGCCTCACTGATGTATGTATTATTATCTAATGACAACCAAAATGATCAGAAAAAAACAAATACGAATGAAAAGTGTGTAAGTTATTTGAAGTATTGCTTCCTGGCCCTGGATCAGAGTTGTCATTAAAGTGTAAGTAAACACCCTTATTGTTTTCAGCCAAGGAAGCTGCCATCTTTGTCTCTGTTTAATCTACAACTGCCATGATGCTTCACATGTGATCAGTTATGACACCAGCTACTGGATGGTTTGACAGTTTGGTTGAGAGCCCAACCAATGGGAATGTTACATTTCCGGCATGTGCCGTAAATTAAACTGTTTTATGGATGGCTTTAAATACCAGAAAAGAAGCTGTACCCTTCTTGTTATCATTGCCTTAAATGTGACCGACGGCTCCAACATCTGGCGATGACAATGAAGCACATTCGTCAATTGTATAAAAAGTATCAGGATCTGTAACTTGAGAATTCAATTGGTAATACAGAATTTTCCTTTTAAATTGTTGTATGTTCTCTCTAAATTTCAAGGAGTTCCTCCTAATTTTCCAGGAATTAAAATAGAAATTGACTTAATGAATTAAAAGGGAAGTATGGCCAAAGCTGTTTTGGACATACATCTCTTGTGGGTCACAGGAGTGCACCTTTGCTGTCCTGTAACCCATAGTCCGCTAATAGTGGGCTATAGCCCACTATTAGCTGACATAGCAGACCGACGAACCGGAAAAGGGCCCCGATCATGTGACCACTGTGAGAGTCAATCACAGCTTTCACAAGATTTAGAAGATGCACCGCCTCCCAGGAAATAAGGCCTACTTCAAGGGCTATTGGGATATGGCACAAAGGATCAAAAATATCTATAGGCTGGACCTTGTATCCAGAACCCTGGCATAAGTACCTGATGACTATTTTACTAAAAATACAGTGCCTTGAAAAAGTATTCTTACCCCTTGAAATTTACTTATGCCAGGGTTTTTACAGTGGTCACATGATCGGGAACCTGCTCGGCTGGCTCCTGATCAAAAGCCATGGTCGAGAGCTGTCAGTGATAGCTTAGTAAGTGTGCTGCAAGTGCACTGTGAGTACTCTCTCAGAACACAACCTCGGGCTGCTGTGGACGCATATTTGTGGCAGCTACTTCTCCTGCCACCGCATATATGCTTCACAGTCGTCAACCGGAAAAGAGAGCTCGTCTCTGTACTGACATATAGCCTCAGTATCATTGTTAGGCCTCTTGCACATGATACTACCTTATTAGACTGATTTTTTTGTATGTATTTGCACGTATTTGCGCGTATTTACGCACGTATGCATTTGCGCATTGTCACGGTCACTCGAGCATTTTCGACCAAATTGGCAAAAACTTATTCTCGCATTCTCCTGCACAATATGTAAATGCGCATTTGCGTGTATTTGCATGAATTTGCACGCATGAGGCATAAATTACTGACCAAAAAAGCTGATTTCTCTTCTTTTTTTTTTTTTTTTTATTTTACTGAAGAATGCACAGCATTTGTTTACGTGCCTGTGTGCATAGGCACATTACAATTAATGGGCTATATTTTGGCTTAGTAAAAAAAAAAAAAAAGAACTGTACTAAGCTTTTTTAAGCTGCAGTGTGCAAGAGGCCTAACAAAGAGTGAATTCTTCTAATTTTTAAGTAGCCTTTAGAAATGGTAGAAATGGAAAATGTACAGTGGACAGACACCAGAAAATATTTATCAAAGCTAAATTCCAGGCAGGTATAAAAAAGCACCCTGTTCTGTGATTGTTTAAAAAAATCATATATCGTAAAAGTAGCCAGTGTAAGTACCTGAATTTGTCTTGATAAGAGCCCTTTCACACTGAGCCGCCCTGGGCGTCGACGGTAAAGTGGCACTATTTTTATTGGCGTTTTATTCAGCTGCTAGCGGGGCAGTTTTGACCCCCGCTAGCGGCCAAAAAAGGGTTAAATCCGCCCGCAAAACGCAGATGCAGCGGTGCTTTGCCGGCGGTATGGCAGTGCTGCCCCATTGTTTTCAATGGGCAGGAGTGGTGGAGGAGCGGTGTATGCAAAGAAGCTGCTGGCAGGACTTTTTGTGATGCCCTGCCAGCGCAGTGCCCCAGTGTGAAAGCACTCGGGCTTTCACACTGGGATTGCAGCTGAGGCTTTTTTCAGGCGCTTTACAGGCGCTATTTTTAGTGCTAAAGCGGATGAAAAACACCTCCAATGTGAAAGGGGTCTTAGTCTCCTGTAATCTCTTGCACAGCAGCACTCAGAATGAGCCAGGACATTAGGCCTCTCACACTTTTCTGTGTTGCAGAATGCTACACATCAAACACTGGAAGCTTCCTGACTGCACGAGAGAGCAGAGTGATGATGTCAACAGTTTGCTGCTTCTCCTTCATTGTCCAGTCACAGGCTGGGGCCAGGCTGTATGATCCAACTGGATATAGTATGAAGGGAGGTCACAGGGAGTGCATGGCTTGCCTGTACTGTCTGCCAGGGATGCAGGGATCAAGGCTGCATGCACACCTGAGCGCTTTGTTTTCAGGCAGAAAGTCGTGCGTTTTTTCTGCGTTTTTTGCCACGACTTTGACACATTTTTTGCCGTGATTTTGTACAGGTCAAATGGTCACCAATGTAAAAAGAAGAAAAACGACGGTAATCAGCCTAAAGATAAGCTCCAGAACTTGTTTGAGTTTTGGAGTGGAGATGTGAACCATCTCCATAGAGAATAATTGATTTTTTTCCCCTCCAGGTTTTTGTAGCTTCAGGATTCAAGCTACAAAATGCTCAGGTGTGAATAGGGCCTAAATTGGCTGAACAGTGTTACAAACCCTTTGGGCAGTAAGACTGACTGTTCATATATATGTATTTCAGTTGTGTAGTTAGCTGTTTGCCTGGAGTTCAGCTTTAAAACCATGGTATACTGTAATACAAAGTAACTTGTACATTTAAGCTTTTGTTTTTTTTTGTTTTTTTTCCTGTCAAAGTTATTGAGTTTGATAGCTTGCTGTCAGTATGTACACCATTCTTCGCTCATTCCATACAGTAGTTTTATGAAATATGCCCAAATCTGAGCTCTAAAATCTTTCAGGTAACTAGACTGGAGTAAAGTAGTAGCAGAACTGATATCTAAACATATGTGCTTATTGCAATTCAGTTTTGGGCAACCTATTTGTCTAATGCCGCGTACACACGACCGGACTTTACGGCATACTTTGCCCGGCGGACTTTTCGACGGACTTTACGACAGACTTTACGAATGAACGGATCAACGATCAACCAAAGTCCGACAGATTCGTACATGATGACGTACGACCGGACTAAAACAAGGAAGTTCATAGCCAGTAGCCAATAGCTGCCCTAGCGTCGGTTTTTGTCCGTCGGACTAGCATACAGACGAGCGGACTTTTCGACCGGACTCGAGTCCGTCGGATAGATTTGAAACATGTTTCAAATCTAAATCCGTCAAACTTTTGAGAAAACAAAGTCCGCTGGAGCCCACACACGATCGAATTGTGCAACGAAATCCGGTAAGCCGGACCAAGTATGACGGAAAGTTTGATCGTGTGTACGCGGCATAATACTGCTGAGAAGCTACATGTCCCACTATGACCCATTAACTTTTATGATGGTAAAGGCAATTTATCAACAGCTGAAGCAACACATTACTGCTATATAAACCATGTGATAACTGTACACTAAATGAAGTCCCGTTTAGGACCAAGCAGACGAGGCCCAACAATATCGCTTGAACTCATTGGGGTCGATTTACTAAAACTGGAGCGTGCGAAATCTGGTGCAGCTCTGCATGGTAGCCAATCATCTTCTAACCTCAGCTTGTTCAATTAAGCGTTATCAAAAAAATTGAAAGCTGATTGGTTTCTGTGCACAGCTGCACCAGATTTTGCACGCTCCAGTTTTAGTAAATCGACCCCATTATGTAACAAAGTATTTCTAAATGATATTTTATCATTTTCCCTGCTGTTTTTAAAATGTGAGAGAAATGTACCTCATTCCATTTTCTTCCTTGTATTTTATTATATGCCTTGGGTATCTGCACAGTGCACTTTAACTAAGGTATGTCTAGCATCAGCTATATACTTTATTATTACCACCTTCTCTATAATAGTGTTGTGATGGTGTTATAGAACAGAATTTAACCAAAAAGTCTCATGTGTTAAAGTTTCTAAAAGAAGAATTGTCTAACGCTTGCCATAGATGGATAGAATTTCTATTTCAACATTTTTATTGGTTTTCAAAGAGGGGATAACAAAATAGCTGCCCACCCAGAGACTTTATGACAACAGTAACATTTATACCAGACACAAGCAAGAGTGTCAAACAATGAGGGCAGTCCAAGGTATAGATGGGTAGAATTTTAAACAAAAATTCTTAGGAAAAGTATGTTCTTACAAAAGTAATTCTTAGAAAGTTTGTTCAATTTTCGGATCATTAGTGGATCAAATCGACATTGGTGCAACAAAATTCGGAGTGGGATGGAACAATTTTCTTGAAAGAATGAATTTTCTAACAGTGTATGTGGTTTTCATTTGGTAAAGTCCATTCATTCCAAAATCAAATGTTAAAAGCAAAACAAAATCTGAGAATGTTCTGACTTTTTCTAAGAATTTTCATTCAAACTTCTATCCATCTGTGGCCAGCTTTAGTCTGTGTTGCTCTATCAAAATCCATCTGGCATTTGCACTAATTGTTTGAGACAAATCTTCTCTCAGATGCTTCCGTAAATGTGAATTGTTGTGTAATGAAATATGAACCTAAAGTAGCGGTCTCCAAACTGTAGCCCAGGGGCTGGATGTGGGCCCTTTGCTTGCCTTTATCTGGCCCTTGGGGAACTATTCCTTCCACAGACACAAATGATGCGGCACCATTTCTCAGAATTACACTAACAATGGGGCACTATTCCTCCCACTAAAACCAATGTTAGGGTATTGTTTAATCTCACTGACGTTGGGGCATTTTCTACTGTCCAAAGTCAAGCCCCCCTAAGGCCTGAATGACAGTAAACTGGCCCTTTGTTTGGACAGTTTGGAGACCCCTGACCTAAAGAGCAACCTTTTATAGCTTCAACTATAATGACACTGCTTTGAAGCTGAATCCCTTTATTGCAGCCAGAGGGTGCCTACAGTCATTCTTGTTCCAGCTGCCATATCACACACTATGTGGTGGATAAACAATGGATGAACAATGTAACAAAAGAATGTGGTACAAACATTATGCACACAAGCATAGTTAATTCTTTGGCGGGGGGTGTTAACATCCATCCCAGCTGATTCACTTTGCCCACAGAAATGTGATACTAGGATGTCTGCTATTGTATTGGACTGGACTACAGATATACAGTGGGGAAAATAATAATTTGATCCCCTGCAGATTTTTTTAAGTTTGCCCACTTACAAAGAAATGAAGGGTGTATAATTTTTATCATAGGTGTATTTTAAATGATAGAAACAGAATATCAACCAAAAATTCAGAAAAAAAACCACATGTTGCAAAAGTAATAAATTCAGTTGCAGTTCAGTGAGTAAAATAAGTATTTGATCCCCTACCAACCAACAATAATTCTGGCTCCCACAGACTTGCTACAGTATGTGCTCATGTGGTACACAGATTAGTCCTGTCAATTTAAGAAGGTGCTCCTAACGACCAGTCATTATGTGTATGAAAGACACCTGTCCACAGGCTCTTTCTTCTTCATTAAAACTCACCATCATGGGCAAGACCAAAGAGCTGTCAGAGGACATCAGGGACAAGATTGTAGACCTGGACAAGGCTGAAATGGGCTACAAGACCTTTAGCAAAAAGCTTGGTGAGAAGGAGACAACTGTTGGAGAGATTATTCGCAAGTGGAAGAAATACAAAATAACCATCAATTGCCCTCAGTCTGGAGCTCCATGCAAGATTTCATCTCATGGGGTAAGGCTGATCATAAGAAAAGTTGGGGATCAGCCTAGAACTACACGGGAGGAGCTTCTGAATGATCTCAAGGCTAGCATCTAAATGATTCGGAGAAGGATTGAGAGAAAGTGCTGTGGTCAGATGAGACCAAAATTGAGTTCTTTGGCATTAACTTGACTCGCCGTGTTTGGAGAAAGAAAAATGCTGACTATGACCCTAAGAACACCATCCCCACAGTCAAGCACGGAGATGGAAACATTATGCTTTGGGGCTGTTTCTCTGCTAAAGGTACAGGCCGACTTAGCCACAATTAGGGGCCAATGGACAGGACCATGTATTGCAAAATCTTGGATAAGAACCTTCTTCCCTCAGCCAGAACACTGAATATGCGTCTTGGATGGGTCTTCCAGCATGACAATGACCCAAAACATACCACCAAGGCAACAAAGGAGTGGCTCAGGGAAGAAGCACATTAAGGTCATGGAGTGGCCTACCCAGTCTCCAGACTTATTCCTATAGAAAATGTATGGGGGGGACTGAAACTTCGAGTTGCGAAGTGGCATCCAAGAAACATTAAGGATTTAGAGAAGATCTGTAAAGAAGAGCGAACCAAAATCCCTCCTGTGCAAATCTGGTAACCAACTACAAGAAACGTCTTACCTTTGTGCTTGCCAAAAAGGGTTTCTCCACCAAGTTCTAAGGCCCTTTTCACACTTGTGCGACTTGTCCTGTGACTTGGGACTGCAAAGTTGCATGACAAGTCGTACCCCATAATTTCCAATAAGTACCATTCATATCTGTGCAAAACATATCTAATGCCGCGTACACACGAGAGGACTTTGCGGCAGACTTTGCCCGGCGGACTTTTCGACGTACTTTACGACGGACTTTCTGAATGAACGGACTTGCCTACACACAATCCACCAAAGTCCGTCGAATTCCTACGTGATGACGTAGGACCGGACTAAAACAAGGAAGTTCAGAGCCAGTAGCCAATAGCTGCCCTAGCGTGGCTTTATGTCCATCGAACTAGCATACAGACGGCGGACTTTTCGACCGGACTTGATTTCGATTAATTTAAAACATGTTTCAAATCTAAGTCCGTCCAACTTTTGAGAAAACAAAGTCCGCTGGAGCCCACACACGATCGAATTGTCCGACCAAATCCCGTCCGCTGGGCAAAGTCTTCCGTAAAGTCCGCTCGTGTGTACGCGGCATTAGTCATGTTTTGCTTGGGGATCAAATACTTATCTTACTCACTGAAATGCAACTCAATTTATAACATTTGTATCGTGTGTTTTTTCTGGATTTTTTGTCTCTATCATTTAAAATCCACCTATGATAGAAATCATAGACCCTTAATTTCTTCGTAAGTGGGAAAACTTAGCAAATCTGCAGGGAATCAAACAATTATTTTCCCCACTGTATTAACATTTCCTGTCTGGCCTTAAACTTCCAGGGCAAATGTTGTTCTTTCATGTCTGTGGGCACCTTAAAAGTTTTTTCTTTTCATTTCAAAAACTAAGTCTGTTACTTTCTAGTTGAAAAGCCAAACATTTTTAAACACAGTCATAGTCATGAAATTATTAAGTTTAACAAATGTTCGTAAATATAGTGAGCAGTATTAAAAATACTTTTTGACTTGAGAAGTTAGTTTGCAGCACAAACTTGTTATTACACTTCTACTTAGAACTTCAGTGCTATGCTTTTGGAATATTACCCTGTAATAATAAATTATTGTCAGCAGTATTTTGAACTCTGGTCCAGATTTCAGCAATGGAAGACTTTGGGATGATCCATTACAGTTCACATAGCTAGAGACAAGAACTTATTTTTGCCATACACACAGATCTCATGCTCCCTGCTACCTAAATTTCAGTCACTTCACCATTACTTTGGTTTAGCAGCAATTAGGATTCTCCGTGGTAACCATATCCCCCCCCCCCTAGTGATTTTGTGTAAACTCCTTAATCAGGAATAACAAATTTATATTAGATATTTTTTCTGTCGGTGGCTCAGTCCTGCATCCAGAAAATGTCCTTTTTGTTTTATCCTGACCATGCAGTGTTTTTTTTAATGGTATTTATACTGTATATGTGCTTAGGTTCCTTTTAAATATTCCATCTAGAATTCATATATTATGATACAGTCTAGAAATGTATGCATAATTATGTTGGTTGTGAGTTAAAATGTTATTTTATATGACAGTATATTATTTAGAAAAAGAGATGCCCTACAAGTCTATGGTTGAGTTATACATTGTTTTATCATACCAAGTACTTCAATTACTTTTTCCCCTTCCTTTGATAGAGGCTCTGACTGACTGCATCATTTATGAACCTCCTTGTGAAATGTTTCCTGCCTATACTATTTTACCTAAAGCCCGAAGAGTGCATGCTTAGTGTACACAGGTTGTATGTGGGATGGAAGAACTAGAAATTTCCTTTATTTTGTCTTGTCTTCAACACTGCATTGACACTGCCCACTTTCCTGGGCTTTTGACAAAGAAGTTGAGTCTTTCCAGTTGACTGCCACTTTGTAAGTCTTTCCCATAGAGGAGAATCTTACTAGGGCATAATATTATCTGTTGGTATAAGGTCTTGAAGGGGCAGGGACCCTTTCTGCAGGAAGAAAAAGTTGCCATCACCTTGAGGTCTGATCTGCCTTCTTTGGAAGTGCATTCTCGTCTTTTCTCCACTTCTGGTAAAAATGCCCACATGAAATCTATCCTATGCATAAATGGGAGAGGGAACTCAGACTAAGATATCTTTCTCCCCTTCTCCACTTTTGAGAACAGGCAATCTCCTTCTGCAGCTTTCTCCACATCCCTAACTTCCAGGAAGAACTGGGTCTGAAAGGTGTCTATGAAATTCCAATTCTGGAGGAGAAGGACACTCCAGATGCTCAGGGAGAGAAGGGAACCGGAAGCTTCCTAGAACTGCCTGGGTGGGGGGTTCTGGAGGTGGGACAATGTGGGCCCGAGACAGTCCAGGTCCAGGAATCAGGCCAACAGGTTCCTGGGGGCTAGTGCTCAGATGCAGATCATTCGGCTTAAGGTTAAGAGGTTCTAAGTCATTGTAGTCAGTCAGTCCAGGACTCTGTAGAAACAAAACAAATTATGAACAAATGCATAAATTAGCTGGCAAAAAGATAAACCTATAAATATACAGAGCCTGTTTAAAATGATTTTGGGCTCCCTTAAGCAACACATAAAGGCATGTGTAAAGTACCGTAGTGTTCCTACTGCCTTTAGGCTGGGTTCACACTATTGTGAATCGGATGCGGTTTTCGTCGCATCCAATTTGCATATCAGGAGATTGTGACCGGCTCTCTATGGAGCCGGTTCACACATCTCCGAAGTGGTTCTGGTGCGAATTGCACAGGAGTCCTGTGCATCTTCTGGTCCGAATTCAGCCAAAAATTCGGATTGAAATCGGACCTGAAATGGTGAACAGGAATGCACCGGACCCCCTGCTGTGAGCCGCTCTGTGCGGTAGTGTGAACCCAGCCTCAAACAGAAATAGTTCATACTTTTGCTCCAGATGTATGTTGCAGGTAATGTATATTTTTACCTGCAGTGATGGCTCAATAAAAAGGGTGCTGGGCTTTGCAATATCAGGACAGTTGGGAGCTATGACAAATGTGGTAAAAGCAAAGAAACTCATATGAATAAAGTGTCAGGTCTGAATGACTGTGTGCTACCGGAGCTGTGTGTTGTAAATATCTTAAGTGAAGATTCAGCAATTTTAAACATGAGCTTTCTTTTGACCATTGTTAAAAACACATCAGTGATCCATATGTTGTCATGTATACCAAAAAAATTATGAACTTTTTATTAAGTTGTTTGTTTTTAGATAATTAAACTGTGCACCTTACCTGGAGAGGAGAGATGGGGGAGTCTGTTGGAAGAGATGGGCTGCTGTGTACAGGCTCCAGGCTCTTGGATGCTGAGTGATAAAGACCTAATGTGTGGGAGCTGGGAGAGATGGGGCTATATGCAGGGGGGATCTGGGACAGCTGTCTCTGCAACAACTGCAGTATAATGTTGATGTCCGAAGACATTCTGGTCTCCAGCCTGTGGGAGAAATTGAAATTGATAATTAGTTCCTTGAGACTGATGGGCCAAACTTTTCTAAGAAAACAGTAGATACTAGCCTTGAGGTAATGGCACTGGTATATTTTGTGCAGAGGGGGTTGGTCTTTGGCTCAGAGGACCCCCAGCACAGGAGAGGTGGGAGTGCAAACAAAGGTTATATTTATAACAGGGATGGTTTCTGTGATTGTTGGGGTTACAGGGCAGTTTAGTGTTATGCCCTGTACACACGGTCGGACATTGATCGGACATTCCGACAACATAATCCATGGATTTTTTCCGACGGATGTTGGCTCAAACTTGTCTTGCATACACACGGTCACACAAAGTTGTCAGAAAATCTGATCGCTCTGAACGCGGTAATGTAAAACACGTACGTCGGGACTATAAACGGGGCAGTAGCCAATAGCTTTCGTCTCTTAATTTATTCTGAGCATGCGTGGCACTTTGTGCGTCGCATTTGTGTACACACAATCGGAATTTCCGACAACGGATTTTGTTGTCGGAAAATTTTATAGCAAGCTCTCAAACTTTGTGTGTCGGAAATTCCGATGGAAAATGTGTGATGGAGCCTACACGCGGTCGGAATTTCCGACAACAAGGTCCTATCACACATTTTCCATCGGAAAATCGGACCGCGTGTACGGGGCATTAGAATGTAGAGAGGATTGTTGTGCACCCAAAACTACTATAAGTATTATTTATATATGCAGCCTTACCTGATTAATTGTCTGGGTTGTGCATTTGGGGTCAACTTGAAAATTCATACTTAAAGTAAGTTTTTTTTTTTTTTTGCCATCTGTGTCCCCATCTCCTGTCCCATAGTCAAAACCAGAAAATTCCTGCAAATTAAGTGAATCCATTGGGGCCCCCCAGGTCACCAGCACTAGTGTCCCCATTGGAAGATTTTCCCTCTATTACTTTTTTTGAGGACAACTCAAAATGTGGGATTTTATTTTTCACTTTTACTTTCAATAATAATGGTAAACAGGACATTACATTAAAGCACAAGTTCCCCTTATCACATAACGTATTATGCATGTCAATTTTTTTTCCCATTTTTTATCTTATTTAATTACTGTCTCATCTTCTTTGCATGCTTCTTAATTTTGCCATATCTGCCTTACTTCATGCAGTTTAAAAAATATATATATATATTGCTGAGTGTAAATGGTGGTCTGTGCAGATATGGCACACCTTTGTGTATGCAAAAAATTGTTGCTGGAAACATAGTGCACACTGGAAAATATGCATGAAACAACTGTTTTTTAATTTTGTGAGGTTTTTTTACTTGCGGCTTTTGCGAAGAATATATATATATATATATATATATATATATATATTTCTTTTTTTTTTCTTTTTCCTTAGTTGGTCTGTCACACCTTTCTAGTTGAGCCTGCAGTAGCTCCAATCTGGATTCAATCTCTCCGGGCCGGTCATCAGGGCTAAGTGGGGGGTCCAGAGAATTATGCACCATTGAAATATGTTGAAGGGTGTCCGGGCACGCAGATGAGCGGTGGTCACTCCAGAAATTAAACAAGTTGGGAACTTCAATAGGAGATGCTAAATTGGGAAAGTAATACAAATTTCGACTTTAAATATTCATGATTCAGGCAAATAAATAAAAAAAAAGAAAATGAGAGAATAAGAACAAAATAATAACAAAAAGTAATGTGCAAAGCTCAGAAGACAAATGAGAAACACAAACTGTAAATGGAAACTCATTAGAAAGATATTCTTTGCTCTAGGGTATACACTCTTCCATTTGGACTGCAGTAATATTGCATTTGCTTTGTGTTTGTCCTTTTAGAGACAATACCTATTGTGAATGAAGCTACAGAGCACATTCCTGGATAAGACATGTAGCATTCAACTGTGTTTAATTCAAGTTGAGACCAGTATTGTCCACTGCACATCAACAGAGACTAATTGACCGACGTCAAGTCCTATAATGTTGATTTTGCCCATGTAAAAATAGAAATAGACAGATGTTTTTTAGACACCAATATCAAAACAAAAAACGAGTTTGAAATGTTTAATCAAGTTTTCCCTGTAATCAAAATCTTGTAACCAGGTGTGAATCGTTTGCTCCAATTTTCTTTACTAAAGACATATTTTTCAAGTCATATAAAGAAACAATGGCACCTACCCATTCAGGGGAAAGTGACAGTGCTCCCTGATAGCCCACCCTGCAGCATGGTATCCTCCCCAAGTCACCTCCCTTCACTGCCTCCAGTATTTGAGGTGTCAGAGCTTATCTGAGTGGATGATGCCAATGTCCCACCCATGTGACAGTGTTTAAGCCTGGCAATTGGCCACTCAGATTCAAGCCATGTCACACAGCACTCCACTGCATTAGACCAAGAGAGCATGTGATTAAAGGGGTGCGCAGTGGGCGATGGAGTGCAGATCGGTGAATAAACTTTACTAAAAATGTGGGCTATGGACTAAAGTGTCTCCTTTCCTATAATGTGCCTGATGGATATATGTGGCACCTATGTATGTAGAGGGAGGTGGGACTATGCTCTCTCCCTCCTTGTATATGATGAACCTTTGGTATATTTGTATATGCCTTTGACATGTAATGATGCAGCTAGTATATAAATATTGTTTATGTCCACGGTATTTCACTGTGCCCTCTCACGCTAGAATGGGCTCCTTCTACCACATGTGTGGGACAATGTATAGGAAATGTTTAGCAGGAAACATACCTGCTTGTTTGGTTGGACTTTACTGGCACCCACATAAGACAGAGCCACTTATTTATAAAACATATTAAAACTTTATTAAACAAAATATAAAAAAAATCATGCTTATTGTGTTAGTACTCCATTAAACATAGCATTCTCGCATCACTACATAAGTCATTCTAGATACTTCTGTACACAACACCTCTTTTTCAAACATCTATACTTCACAATTCAAAAATGTGGAAGTGTATAGGTGTTCATGCGCTGGTGTTGGGTGTTATTTTTTAAATAATTTGTCTAATAAAGTATAATAAAGTTTTGATATTTTTTATAAATAAGTGACTCCGTCTCATGTGGGTGCCAGTAAAGTCCAACCAAACAAGCAGGTATGTTTTCTGCTAAACACTTCCTATACTAGACAATTAGGATAGGGCACGGGTAGAGGTTGTATATTTGTCTATTTTTGGACAATGGTCCTTCCCAGTGCTACCGCTCTGAGTCTTCTGTATGAATAGTAGTGCACAAGGGTTGGGGGATTACTAATTCTAATTCTAGTTACAGTGATTCTAAATGTAACTTTTTTTCTTTAAAATGTCATATTTACCTGCTCTGTGTTTTTGCACAATGTTTTTGTTCAGAGCAGCCCCTATCCTCCTCTTTTTGCCCCCCCCCCCTCCCCCGCTGGTGCTCCTTCTCCCTTCTGAGTGCCCCATAGGGAGTAGCTTGCTATGGGGCACTCATGCAGGCTCAATCCCAAGCCGTGCTGTCTGCATCATTGACACAGACATAGGGACTCGACCCTGCCCCACTCCCACTCATCATTGGCTGTGATTGACAGCAGCAGAAGCAAATAGCTTTTACTGTTGTCTCTGAGCCAATGAGGAGAGAGACAGCAGAGAGAGCCTCTGTTCTTGTGCACAGCGATGGATTGAGATCGGGCTCAGGTAAGTATAAGGAAGGGGCTGGGGAACTGCATGCAGAAGGTTTGTCAAAAAATCTTCTGCCTTTAGAACCACTTTAAAGCTAAAAAGTAAAAAGAATTGCAGGTGCTGCAAGGCCTTACTTTGTTTATTTTGTATTCTTTTTGTGTTTTCTTGTTTGTGATACTGTACCATTTAAATTCTAATAGAAATAATCTTTGAAAAATAGGGGCTATCAGGATTTCACTTTCACTGCCTCTTTAAAGGATAACTGTACTTTTAATAGCATTACCCTGTATAGGGCCTCCTCCGCCTAGCATCCCTTTCAATGTTATAGTTACCTTCTCCACCAGAGCAGCACAGTCACTCCCGTTCTACTTCTCCCACACAAGGATCCATTCACATGCATTAAAGAAGCAAAGCCCGGCAGGGAAACTCTTGGAAAAGAGGCTTTGCAGTGCTTAAGGGGCTGCACAGCCTAGATTGTGGCATGCAGACAGTGAAGTAAAGCACTTGGAGGGGATTCTGGAAGGGGGAGGTGCGCCTATAAGGATAGCTCTTCCATATGTACAGTTATCGTTTAATATTTGATGTAATATAATTCAGTGAACATAGTATTTGCAAGTCTTTGGATATTGCAATGCAAAATACAGTATATAATAGCTCAAACCTGGTTATTAGTTGCATTTAAACTGGGCCATCTCATTTTGTGAGGCTAGTACTAAATGTTTACATTGTATGTAATTTAACCACCTCACCCCAGGAAGGATCTACCCCACTAATGACCAGGCCATTTTTTGCGATACGGCATTGTGTCCCTTTAACTGACAAGTGCGCGGTCGTGCGACGTACCCAAACAAAATTGACTTCCTTTTTTCCCACAAATAGAGCTTTCTTTTGGTGGTATTTAATTACCTCTGCGTTTTGTATTTTATGCACTATAAACAAACAAAGAGTGACAATTCTGAAAAAATTCTGGATTTAAATAGCCTCCATAAAGACCAGATCCATCCAAAGTGCCACTAAGGCTTAAAAGGATGGTACCTGGGGCCTCGTATCCGAAGCACAAGGTTTTGTCTGTAACGACTCTCTTTGTAGGGCTGGACCCCAGGAACCCAGGGCTTTGGTCTTGCTACATTACCTAGCTTTCCTGGTGGGGTGCTTTACAGGTCCAAGGGAGTTGGAACCCCGATATCTAGGGACCCGGTTCTTGAAGGTTTGCTAAACGCAGCCCGCCGTGATGGGCAAAGGTTGGATTGTCTGTTAATTCAGCAAATCCTGAGGGGGGGATAAGGTAAGGGAAGAAACTTAGGTATTAAAAACACCTATGTATTCTTCCATTAGGGAAAAAGTATTGTCGTGCCTTAATTCTCCACTAGAGGGAGTCTATGCATATACCTTACTCTGTTGTCTTCACTGTAAAGCTCAGTCTGTGTGTGGTCGCAGCAGCGTGTGCAGGGAGATTCTTATCAAGGTAAAAGAAATCTGCAAATGTTTTCTTTCTCTCCCCTGAAGGGACCAGAGGGTTAGGGGACATCAGAGCTGTACCCCCCTTACGTTACATTTTTCACGGAGGGGCGGGCCTAAGCGCGGTGCCGTGAACGTCCACAAGGACGCACGGCAGGCTAAAACAAATAAAACTACAGCTGTGACAGTCTCTCCTCGGCTGACAAGGGGGAAACAAGCAGCCTGCAACACAGGGACACAGGAGCTGTGGGATACGTGAGGGTTGCAAACTGGCATTCCTGATACAGGAAGGACATCTTTTTCCAGCACTAGGCTGAACTTTATAGCGGCTTTAAATGTCATGACTACTATATTCAGCGATTAAGTGCAATTTGTATAGTACCTCTGTTTTTGTACTTAGGACTGTGCCTACCAAAAAAGACACCACAAAAACCAAAAAAGTAAAGGTTTCACCCCCAGGCGTTAGGGTCTCGAGTTGCATTTCCACGCTGTCATCCTCGCTTGAATTATCAGTTATGGCAAGCCATGGTGAGCCATTGGAACAAAGTGATGGTGCAACTGCTTCTCACATCTCAGCCCCTGTATATGTGATGGATAGGAACCGTGCTAGATCCCCCTCCCTCACTTCAGAACCTTTGCAAGGGAAACCGTGGGCTCAGGATGAGGTGTTACCCTCAGTTAATCAGGAGGAAAAACAAACCGATGATTCCTCTGTGGAGAAAACAACGGTAGATGAACCTTTTCAGCCTCACAATCTGAGAAATTGCTGATACAAACTCTTTCGGAGATGATTCGTTCCACTTTCATGCTGCCCCTAACGCAGTCTCCTGAAAGCTCGGGTTCTTCCTTGGGTTCCTTAAAACCTTCTCTGCCTTTGCATGCGTTTCCTGCACATGCATTACTAGAACAGCTTATTTTTGCTGAATGGGATCACCCGGATAAGCATTTTCTCCCTCCTAAGAGATTTTCAATTCTATATCCCCTGAAGGAGAAATTCTCCAAAAAATGGAAAGTAGCAGCAGTTGACGCTGCGATTTCCAGTGTGAATAAAGGAGGACCAATTTAAAAATGCCCTTAGAGAGATTCCTGCACAAAAAGCTCGGGAATTGCCTGACCTACCAAAAGCATTATGCTTTGCCATAGATGCAATCAAAGATTCTATTCACCAGGCGTTCCGCCTTACGCTTATGCTTGTGCATATGTGTAGAATCCTGTGGTTAAAAAATTGGTCAGCTGAAGCACCATGTAAAAACCTCCTAACCGGGTTCCATTTTCATGGGGAGCGACTATTTGGAGAAGACTTGGACAAATATATCCAAACAATTTCTAGTGGGAACAGTACTCTTTTGCCAGTCAAAAGAAAGTATAAATGCCCTTCATTTAAATGGGCTCTTTCCCCTGCGCCAGGGCTTCTGCCTCTAGGCAGTGGTGACGGCCTCCGCCGTCAGACTCTAGAGGAAAACCTCAGGGTCAGACCCAGGCTCAAAAGTCCTGGGGTTGGAAACCTGCGAAGCAGAATCCTAAAGCCTCATCATGAAGAGGCAACTCCCCTCACCAAGGTGGGGGGAAGACTTCTGCAGTTTTCAGAAGTCTGGAAAGAGGAAATTCAGGACAGGTGGGTCATCTCCACGGTAACACTGGGGTACAAGCTGGAATTTCGGGACTTTCCACCGTGTCGCTTCCTGAGGTGAAGCGTTCCCAAAGATCCAGAGAAAAGACAATCTCTGTTTCAGGCACTAGACCGATTAATATCTCAAGGGGTGATCATACAGATCCCCACAAAAGAGCAAGGTCTGGGGTTTTATTCAAATCTTTTTATGGTACCAAAACCAAATTGGGATGTCAGACCCATTCTAGATCTAAAAAATCTAAATCAGTTCCTGAAGATCCGCTCCTTTTGCATGGAGACGATCAGGTCAGTAGTTTCTATCCTTCTAGGAGGAGAACTTCTGGCATCAATTAACATCAGGGATGCATATCTGCATGTTCCTATATTTCCCGCTGACCAAAAGTTTCTGCGGTTCGAGTTAGAACAGCAGCATTTTCAGTTTGTAGCCCTGCCCTTCGGGCTAGGCACAGCACTCCGGGTGTTAACAAAAGTGCTGGCCCCACATCTAGCCAGGTTAAGGGCACAGGGCATAACTGCCGTAGCGTACCTAGATGATCTATTACTAATAGATCAGTCGGTGGCTCGTTTGGAGCAAAGCGTACGCACTACAACCAACTATCTGGAAAGTTTGGGTTGGATTTTCAACCTAGAGAAATCTTTCTTAATACCGCTAAAAAGGCTGGAGTACTTGGGTCTGATCATAGACACAGCCCAGGAAAAGGTGTTCGAAGCAGTTCCCTATGCCCAGTTTCATTCAAGACTGTTGCAAAACAGTATCCTGTCTGCTGGGAACAAAACAATACAAGCTTTAGACTTGCCAATGCGGCTGTCCCCAAGAGTGTCCCAAAGCCTCACTTGGTGGTTACTAACCCAGAATCTGTTGAAAGAAAAATCCTTCAGACCAGTAATCTGGAAAGTGGTAATGACGGATGCCAGCCTTTCAGGCTGGGGAGCAGTACTAGAAAAGACAACTGTCACTGGTCAAGAACCGAAAGAACCTTGCCCATCAATATCCTAGAGATTCGGGCAGTTCGTCTGGCTCTAAAGGCCTGCATTTTCAGGTTACGGGATTGTCCTGTCAGGATCCAATCCGACAATGCCACAGTTGTGGCCTATATCAATCACCAAGGGGGCACCAAGAGTCTCTCAGCGCAGAGAGAGGTGAACCTTATTCTAACTTGGGCAGAAAGGAATGTTCCGTGCAGTCTTCATTCCGGTAATAGAGAATTAGCAGGCAGACTACTTAAGTCGCCAGCAGTTATTCCCAGGGGAATGGCCTCTTCACCCTGACATATTTCGGGCTGTTTGCCAAAGATGGGGGACTCCGGACGTAGATCTAGCGTCCAGGTTCAACATGAAGTTAGTCAACTTTGTGGCCAGAACAAGGGATCCACTCGCATGCGGAACAGATGCGTTGCTGACCCCGTGGGATCAGTTCTCACTGATCTATGCATTCCCCCCTATTCAGTTGCTGCCTTGACTTCTTTGCGGGATCAAGCTGGAAAGAAAGCCGGTTATTCTGGTAGCACCAGCATGGCCCAGAAGGTCATGGTATGCAGAAATCGTAAAGATGGCAGTGGAGGGCCCATGGTCCCTCCCACTACAGCCAGATCTGCTCTCACAGGGACCAATATTCCATCCTTCCGTACGGTCTCTAAATTTAACGGCTTGGTTATTGAAACCCACATTCTGAAGAAATGTGAGGTTTCCGGGTCAGTTATCTCTACCCTGATTAATGCAAGAAAGCCAGCTCCCATAACTATATATTATAGAGTCTGGAAGGCTTATGTTTCCTGGTGTGAATCCAGGGGTTGGCACCCTCAGAGATATATCATAGGCAGAATTCTTGCCTTTCTATAATTAGGGGTAGAAATTAAATTGGCCTTGAGTACTATTAAAGGTCAAGTCTCAGCTTTATCGGTCTTATTTCAAAGACCACTTGCTACACATTCTTTAATCCGGGGTTTTATACAAGAGGTAACACGGCATAATCCACCAGTGAAACCTCCCTTGAATTTAGTTTTGTCTGTGTTACAAAAACAGCCATTTGAACCGATACAACATATTCCCTTAGTCCTTTTGACAAGGAAGTTGGTATTTTGGGTGCTATATCCTCAGCAAGGAGGGTTTCGGAATTGGCTGCTCTTTCTTGTAAAGAGACATATTTGATTTTTCATGAATGCAAACTTTTTCATGAATGCAGACTTTTTGCCAAAAGTAGTTTCATGTTTTCACCTGAACCAAGATATTGTCCTGCCATCGTTTTTTTCCAAAACCATGTTCCAGGGAAGAAAAGTCACTACATTGCCTTGATGGGATGAGAGCAGGCTAAATCTATTCAATGGCAACTGCTCAGATTTGTACGACTGATGTCCTGTTTATTCTGCCAAAAGGTCCTAAGAAAGGACAGGCAGCATCAAAATCCGCTGTCGCTAAGTGGATTCGGCAAGTGATAATTCAAACTTATGATTTAAGGGGTAAGATTCCCCCTTTTCAAGTTAAGGCGCACTCTACCAGGGCGGTTAGTGCTTCTTGGGCAGTGCGTCATCAGGCCTCCATGGCTCAGATCTGTAAGGCCGCAACTTGGTCTTCAGTGCATACATTCACCAAATTTTATCAGGTGGATGTAAGGAGGTATGAGGATATCGCCTTCAGGCGCAATGTGCTGCAGGCTGTAGTATAGGTCCTCAAGTCTGGGGGTACCCTCCGGGTTGTGTCTCCCTCCCCTCAAGTAGCATTGCTATGGGACGTCCCATTAAGTAATTACTTAAGGCTCTGTTTTCCATGATGTACGATAAAGAAAATAGGATTATAACAGATTACCTATAAAATCCTTTTCTTGGAGTACATCATGGGACACAGAGGTCCCTCTCCTCTTTTTTGGCATTTAAGTATATTGCTTTGCTATAAAAACTGATGTGCTTTTGGAAGGAGGAGGGGTTATTTAGGGAGTGAACTTCCTGGATTGGGTATAACCAGTGTCCATCACCTGAAGGTGGCCTATAACCCATTAAGTAATTACTTAAGGCTCTGTGTCTGATGATGTAAAAATATTATTACTTCCACCTACAAACAATATTATGTGCCAACAAACAGTGCTGTGTTACTAAATATCTTATAATATGACTAATCCGTAAGCAATATACAAAGTGAAAAGCAATAGTATCATACAAATTGATATTGCGCAATTAAATGTGTACAAAACTATTAATGTAAAAAATCTTATAACAAAAGTTCATGTGAAAAATGCTTGATTGAAGAAAATCCTGCCATAAATCAATTCACCAAAAAGTGCAAACAAGGACAAGTGCTCTCCACCACCAGTTTCACAGGCTGCTCACCTCATAGCAGAGAGAAATCAGCAATTATCCCATCTGGCTAAAGGATGACACCTGGGAAACTTATGCATCACAGACCTCCTTAGATGAATGGCTCCTCAATGGGGATCCAAGAACCTGGATCATCTTGCCCAATGAATGTTATATGTAAAAGAAAGGTAACATCTAGTGCTCTCCGTTCCAAAGGATTAAATAGTAAAAAGGTAAATGAATACACTTACAAGTAAAGCACAATCAGATGTGCAAACTGCAAGGCATGACAAACATCCAATTTTCGAGATGGCCGCGATGTGATGTCAGTGTGTAAGCTCCGACTCCCTAGACGCTTGTCATCAGAGCGTTGATTTCTTCAGTAAGCGGTGGAGCTATAACCTTACTGCATAGGCTTATATACTCCCCTATCCTCCCTACACACGTGCGAAGCTTGTTAGCCAGAAATCATGCTGTCCAGAAGGGGTCACTTGAGAATACACTGGGGACATGCCAGATAAAACTGACCTCATGTATGCAACAAGAAAAAAAATTACAAAACCGTAGCCTGCACACTAATCTACCACATCGCAGCCATCTTTAAAATAGCATACACTTACTCAAAATAACAATAAAAATAAAATAAAAAATAAATAAAATAAAAAAAATATAATAAAATGAAAATAAAAATAAACATAAAACTGAAACTAAAAATAAAATTAAAATAAATGAAAATAAAAATAAACATAAAAATAAAAAAATGAATAAAAATAAATTCTAAAAAAAATTATTTAAAAAACATGAAATAAAAATAAATCCTTAATATATACACTGTATGAAAAGTATATAAATATATAAAATATACCACAGGAGATTAAAAAGGGAAGAAGGGTTGTGGGACTTTATATGAAGCACACTATTGAATTGAACGAACCAATCAGTATAAACATTATAAACATTATTTACTGTTACAAAAGGCATACATACACAGGTAAAATAGTAGAAAAATAAGATCGTAGGTCTCGATAGATATCAACTAAACAATTCATGATTATACACAGTTATTCCAACATGATATACATAGTAATGGACCTTGGGTATGAAGACCAAAATTGTAACGGTAGCAAATATGCATAATAACAATGATGAATTGATTCATTAAAATAAGCTATAGTAAAATACAGGTATTACATGTGGCCTTTTGTAACAATAAATAATGTTTATAATGTTTATACTGATTGGTTCGTTCAATTTAGTAGTGTGCTTCATATAAAGTCCCACAACCCTTCTCCTCTTTTTAAACATACCAGGGATGGAGGTATATGAAACTATCATAGTCATTGCCTCATACAAAGTCCCAATCTCCTTTCTTGTTCTCATACCACCGGAGATACCAATTCATCTGTCACTAATAAAACAATTCAAATCAAAATCTACATTCAGGCCCCTCGGCTCAATGAAATTCCTTCCTCTCCAATGACTTTCTACCCGTTCGATCCCCCAAAATTTAAATTAATTCACGTTTTTTTAATAAACCTGTCTAAAGTGCTTAGGTACTACTGTACTGTGTGTAACTACTCCTTTTTTGATATTCGTCATATGTTCTTCCACTCTAATACGCAATGCCCTTGATGTACAGCCAATATATTGGAGCCCATATCCACACTCCAACACATCGTTGACACCCGTGGTATGTGTATGAAATCACAAATGGGGTATTCTTTCCCTGTGCTGGTGGAAATATAATTTTTCCTCCTTTTGATGTTTGATCTAGCCTGCCGACATGCTAGACATTTTACACATGCATAAAAGCCTAACAATACATTATTAAACAAGGTACTCTTTTTAAGTAATGACGGGTCAATAACTCCAGGGGCAAGCTTAGCCTTTAATGTGGGAGCCTTTCTATAGATGAATCCTGGATGTACCGGTATTCATTTACCCTTTGTCAGAAACCATGAAATCAGACTGAGACAGAAATACAGTTAAATGACACTTTTTTAATAATAAAAGAAAAAAGAACAAACGTAGTCAAAACATAGCCAAAGTTCAGTAACCGGAACGGATAGTCAGCCAAGCCAGAAATCAGGGATCAATGTAGTGGAACAGCAAGCAGGATCTGGAGGCAGAAGGGATGTCAGCAAAGCAAGTCTTTAAACAGGAACGCAGGAGATGTCTCTGTGATGTTGACCAAGGCAAAGGCAGAGATCCTCTGGACTGGATGGCTTAAGTAGGCAGGACTGACGAGCAGGAAATCATCAACAGCTGAGTAACTGTGGATTGATAGGAGCTGGCAATTAGCCGACAGCTGAGCGGCCAGCTCTGAGAAGGAAGGGCTGAGCCCAGCCCTGACAGTACCCCCTCCTCACGACCCCTCCCCCTCGGAGGACAACCAGGCTTGAGGGGAAAACGTCTATGGAAATCACGGAGGAGGACAGGGGCATGTACGTCCGAGGATGAGACGAGACGGGACCGTACCCCTTCCAATGCACCAGGTACTGTATGCGCCCACGAAACCTACGGGAGTCAACAATGGACTGAACCTCATACTCCTCATGGTACTCAACCTGTACAGGGTGAGGACATGGCTCCGAGGTGGTAAAGCGGTTGCAGACCAAAGGTTTTAATAAGGAGACATGCAATACATTTGAAATGCGCATATTAGAAGGAAGGTCTAATTCTCAGCCGAAGGGCCCATCTCACTCTAAATGACACTGGGTTAATCCTGCAAAGAATACGGAAAGGCCCAATAAACCGAGGTGCGAACTTCAGTGAGGGAACACGAAGTCGGAGTTTGCGAGATGACAGCCAGACCCTGTCCCCAACCTGGTAGGAAGGCACAGGCAGGCTTCTGCGGTCAGAATGGAGTCTGTACCTATCATTAGCATGTGGCAAAGCCTCCTGGATTTGTGCCCAAGTGGAACTAAGACCACGGAGATGCTCCTCTAATGCAGGAATACTCTGCGGAACAAATGAGTCAGACATGGAAGGTTGGAAACCATAGTTCGCCATAAACGGGGGCAATCGAGGAGCAGAATTCAAGGCACTATTGTGAGCAAACTCTGCCCATGGTAATAGGTCTGACCAGTTGTTATGATGGCCAGAAATATAGCAACGTAGGAATTGCTCCAAGGACTGATTGGCTTGTGCTGCGGCCCCATTAGACTGCGGGTGATACGCAGAGGAAAAGCAAGCTGAATTCCCAACTATGCACAAAAGGCTCGCCAGAACCGGGACACAAACTGACTACCCCTGTCTGAGACAATAACCTTGGGTAGCCCATGTAAGCGAAAGATCTCTTGAGCAAAAATGGAAGCCAGTTCCTTAGAAGTGGGCAGCTTCTTAAGTGGAATACAATGAGACATTTTTTAGAACCGGTCAATTACCATAAGGATAACTGTGTTGCCCTGGGAGTCAGGTAACTCCAAAATGAAATCCATAGACAAGTGGGTCCAGGGCCTCTCTCCATTGGGTATGGGTTGTAGAAGGCCAATTGAAGATGTCATGGAGTCTTACTCTGAGCACACACGGAACAGGCAGCTACGAAGGCGGTTACATCAGCATGTAGACTAGGCCACCAGATTTGTTGGGAAATGGCCTGAAAGAGTTGACTCTTCCCAGGGTGGCCAGCAGCCTTGGGAGAATGGTAAGTCTGGAACACGGCAGTACGGAGACTCTCTGGGATAAAGCAGCGGTCACAAGGTTTCTTAGGAGGAGCATGGACCTGAGCAGCAAGAATTTTGTCACCCAAAAGAGAAGTAAGACTGGTGCGAGCCGTAGCCAGAATACACTCAGGAGGAATCAGAGAAACTGAAACCGACTCCATCTTGGAAGTGGAGGAAAATTACAGTGACAAATCATCAGCCCTCACATTCTTAGTACCGGGTAAGAATGAGACAAGGTAATTGAAACTTGACAAGAATAGAGCCCATTGCGCCCTTCTGGGAGAGAGGCGTTTAGCCTCAAACAAGAATGTGAGGTTCTTATGGTCAGTAAGAATGAGAACCAGCGGGCACAGTAGTACCTTTGAGGAGATGTCTCCATTCTTTCAGGGCTAAAATGATCGCCAACAGCTCTCTCTCACCAATCTCTTAATTGCACTCCGCAGATGACAATTTCTTGGAAAAGTAGCCACAAGGATGCATAGCGCTCTCAGAGGTAGGACGTTGAGACAGAAGTGCTCCAACACTAGTCTCAGAAGCATCTACCTCAAGGATATAAGGTTATGTAGGATCAGGATGTGCCAACACAGGAGCAGAAATAAAGGCAGCATTGAGACTCTCAAAGGGGCGTTACAAAGGCCAAAAGGCATTACGAGGTACTCATAATAGCCTGTTCTGGTATTAAACGCAGTTTTCCACTCGTCACCCTTCTTAATCCTCATGAGATTGTATGCCCCTCTCAAATCAAGCTTCGTGAAAACCAACGGAATTGGATAGGCTTTCTTAATCGTGAAATGATTGAGATCCCTATAATCAATACAAGATCTCAGTTCACCACTCTTCTTCTTCACAAAGAAGAAACCAGTACCAGCAGGAGACGAGCATTTGCGTATGAAACTTCGAGAAAGTGCGTCTGCAACATACTCCTCCATGGCCTTATCCTCCAACACTGACAAAGGGTAAACCCGGCCACGAGGGGGTATGGCACCAGGTTGAAGGTCAATTGCGCAATCATATGGCCGGTGTGGAGGCAAACTACAGGCTTGACCTTTGTCAAAGAGATCGCTAAAATCGCGGTACTCCTCCGGAAGGGAGGAGAGTGAAGAGGTGCTCAGGACCTTGGCTACCTTCCTGGAAGCATGTCTCACTGCATTGTGGAGACCAGGAGAGAACCTCAGCACGGAGCCAATCAAAAGAGGGGTTGTGCCTCTGTAACCAAGGATAACCAATAACCAGTGGAAACTTAGATGAGGACATAACTTGGAATTGGATTATCTCATGGTGAAGAGCCCAAACGGCCATGGACAACGGAACCGTCTCATGAGTTACATGGGCAGGCTGTAGAGGTCTCCCGTGAAAAGAGCCTCAATGGCAAGTGGATTGTCACGCAGCTGCAGTGGAATCCAGTGCTTCGAGGCAGCATCAATGAACAGGCCTGCAGCCCCAGAGCCAATTAGAGCCTGTATCTCGACGGACGACTCAGCCCAAGAAAGGGTGACCAAAACCAGGGGCTTATCCTTCTGGATAACTGGGGATGAAACAACGCCACCTAAGGTTTGTCCGTGACAGGACCTCAAGGTTCGGGCGTTCCCTGGACGGGTAAGACAAGATTTCAAAAAGTGACCTACCTGGCCACAATAAAGGCACAATCTTTCCCTCCTCTTAAAGGTTCTCTCATCCGCAGAGAGACACGTGAAACCCAAGTGCATGGGTTTACCTTCACTGACCGGCTCGGTACCAGGAGGCATGGGAGGTGAGGGAGGCACGGTTGGGACTGCAAAGCTCAGAGACAAACGTACAGGAGGCTTCCGCAGGCGCTCCCTAAAAGAGAGTCTTTCTCTGAGTCTGGAGTCAATGAGGATGGCAAACAAGATCAACCTCTCCAGCTCAGTGGGTATATCTCGGGCTGCTATCTCACCCTTAATGGTATCCGAGAGACCATGAGAAAAAGCAGCCACGAGGGCCTCATTGTTCCACACAACCTTTGCTGCCAGAGTATGGAATTCAGTGGCATAGTCAGCAACAGTTCTCATACTCTGTTCGATGGACACGAGGCACTTGGCAGTCAGGGTAGCTCAAGACAGCAGGTTTTTGCGTCTCCCATAGAGTTTGCCCAGGCCTAGGCTCTCCCAGAAAGCAAAGATATCACGAAACCTACTTTGCTTCTGTCCATGGGAAACGCCTGGGGCAGCATCTAAAAGTATATCTCAACCTGGTTGAGAAACCCTCTGCATTGGACTGGATCGCCCCCAAATCGCTGGGGAAGCAGAGCGGAACCAGGCATACCTCTTATAGAGGTAATACTCGAGGTGGGTGCCTGCACAGAGATTGGAGCAGCAGCAGGGTTGGCCTGCAACATAGGTTGTACCGGGGCGGCCATAGTGGGAGATTCCAGGTGAGCCATGCGACTCAGGAGCGTTTGAAACGCCATGGCAAACTGATCCATGCGGTGATCCAGTTCATTTAATCTGGAAAAAATATTACCAACAAGTGGATTGACTGCATCTTCTGAATTCGTGGCCTTCGCCTACTGTCAGAAACCATGAAATCAGACTGAGACAGAATTACAGTTAAATCACACTTGTTTAATAATAAAAGAAAAAAGAACAAACGTAGTCAAAACATAGCCAAAGTTCAGTAACCGGAACGGATAGTCAGCCAAGTCAGAAGTCAGGAATCAATGTAGTGGAACAGCAAGCAGGATCTGGAGCCAGAAGGGATGTCAGCAAAGCAAGTCTTTAAACAGGAACACAGGAGATGTCTCTGTGATGTTGACCAAGGCGAAGGCAGAGATTTTCTGGATTGGACAGCTTAAGTAGGCAGGACTAATGAGCAGGAAATCATCAACAGCTGATTAACTGTGGAGAGATAGGATCTGGCAATAAGCCAACAGCTGATCGGCCAGCTCTGAGAAGACAGAGCCCAGCCCTGACACCTTTTTACTATTGAATCCTTTGGAGATGGAGAGCACTAGATGTTACCTTTCTTTTACCTATAACATTCATTGGGCAAGATGATCCAGGTTCTTGGAAGCCTATTGAGGAGCCATTCATCTAAGGAGGTCTGTGATCCATAAGTTTCCCAGGTGTCATCATTTCCCCACAGGGGATAACTGCTATGAGGTGAGCAGCCTGTGAAACTGGTGGTGGAAAGCACCCGTCCTTGTTTGCACTGTTTGGGGAATTGATTTATGGCAGGATTTTCTTCAATCAAGCATTATTCACATGAACTTTTATTATAAGATTTTTCACATTAATAGTTTTGTACACATTTAATAGCGCAACATCAATCTGTATGATATTATTGCTTTTCACTTAGTATATTGCTTACGGATTAGTCATATTATAAGATATTTAGTAGCGCAGCACTGTTTGTTGGCAAATGACATTATTGCATTGATCAGTGCTATAAAAATGCACTGATCAATGTAAAAATTACACTGGCAGGGAGGGGGTTAGGACTAGGAGGCGATCAAGGGGTTAACCTGGGACATGACAGAGATCACTGTTCCTAATCGCTGGGAACAGTAGATCTCTGTCATGTCCCCTGTCAGAACGGGGATTCATCTTGTTTACAAAGGCAGATCCCCATTCTGCCTCTGTACTAGGCAATTGTGGGTCACCGATGGACATCGAGTTAGCTTGACCTGCGGGCACAAATGCATGCCACCGGTGGCGCACACCTGCCCACGCCGACGTACAGCTACCTCGATTCACGCAGTAGAGCCAACCTGCCCCCGTATAACGACCGCGGCTTGTACGCAAGCAGTTAAAGGGAATGTTTTGCATTTTGATAATTTAATAGAAATAAATAAGAGATATGTTAGATGTACAGTAAATAATGTTATCAATGTTTGTTGCTGGTTTTAAAATTTTCTTTTTATATACAATGGGTAAGTATATATTTGTAAAGAATTTACTTTCTGGTTTTTAGTGCAAATACAGTAAAACCTTGGCTTGAGATCAACTTGGTTTGAGAGTGTTTTGAAGACGCAATTTTTTTAAAATACATTTTGACTTGATAAATGAGTGATGTCTTGATATACAAGTAGTGTCATGTCACAACTGAGTATAAAAGAGAAGAGAGGCGCCTCTAAGTGTAGCAATATGGTTACTTTTAATGAAGATACAACATTTAGCAACTCACATGGTTGATGATTGAAACAGGCACATCTAAGTATGCAGGCATCCGGGGTAAAGATGTCCACATAGACCATCCTCCGCACTGCCATTGACGTCATCCCTTCCATGCTGTGCTCCACAAGCACTTCAAACCTCACTTTTAGATCGCTCTACAGCAGGGTACTCTTCCCGGTCATGATTGCAGACTGACAGCAGTGAGAGTCGGTGATGTGGAGGATGGTCTATGTGGACAACTTTACCCCAGGTGCTTGCATACTTAGATGTGCCTCTTTTAATCATCAACCATGTGAGTTGCTAAATATTGTACCTTCATTAATTGTAACCATATTGCTACACTTATGCCACGTACACACGGTCGGACTTTACGGCAGACTTTGCCCGGCGGACTTTTCGACGGACTTTATGACGAACTTTCTGAATAAACGGACTTGCCTACACACAATCCACCAAAGTCCGTCTAATTCATACGTGATGACGTACGACCGGACTAAAACAAGGAAGTTCATAGCCAGTAGCCAATAGCTGCCCTAGCGTGGCTTTTTGTCCGTCGAACTAGCATACAGCTGAGTGGACTTTTCGACCGGACTCGATTTCGACGGATTGATTTAAAACATGTTTCAAATCTAAGTCCGTCCAACTTTTGAGAAAACAAAGTCCGCTGTAGCCCACACACATCGAATTGTCCGACGAAATCCCGTCCGCCGTGCAAAGTCTGCCGTAAAGTCCGCTCGTGTGTACGCAGCATTAGAGATGCCTCTAATCCCCTTGTGGAGGCTTTCATTTGTGGATGGACATTTTATGGTTACACAACCTATCACATTGCTATAATTTTTTTTATATGGACTATAAACTGAAGGACTTATGAATAAATGGTTGTGGAACAAATCATCTGAGTTTCTATTATTTCTTATGAGGAAATTTGCTTTGATATATAAGTGCTTTGGATTACAAGCATGTTTCCTGGAACAAATTATGCTCACAATCCAAGGTTTTACCATAGCAGTGTTCTACTGATCCTTTCCACAATGGAAGTCCATGCGTTGGCTGCAATGCAATTTACTGGGGAGCGGTTTTGCCCCCCTCCTTAACTATGGATATGTTTCATATCCCAAGGGAACTTTTCCTGTTCAGTCTAGGTCTAGGATGGAAAAAAAAAAAGATAAAAAAACGTAGTCAAGGTTATCAATCACCTGAATATGTCTCCACTGTCTCCAGCATCTTCCTGCTCCCCTCTCGATTGCTGATGTTGGCTGTCACCAAATTGACCACTGCAGGGATGAACTCCTGCTTTTCTGTGGAAGCCAGCCTATCCATGCAACCTGAGTTTAATGGTTTGGTTTCATCATCACTGGTTTGGGAACAAGGAGTGGTGCTGCTGGCCAAATCATCCCACTGTTCCCTGCTCATTGGCCGTTGGATGTTGCTCCTTTCAGAGTAAGTATGATACTGTTCAGCATCAGAATTCAGATCCTCAAGACCATCTGCCAAACATGGAAGAGCTGAAAGTCAATGAAACATTTCTAAATAGTTTGCATTGGTCAAATTTAACACTCAACACGAACACTCAACACGAACACAAATATTGCTACATAACCAAGTGTTTTTGCATGCTTGGCTCTTACCATGTTTCTTTCTACGTCTTCCTGGTTGTTTGCATCTACGTGTCCTACGATAGTTGCAGTTGTACTCCTCACTTATGGGGGAGCGCGGAATACTGTCTGCCTGATAACGGAAAGAATTACAAAATGCATTAGCACTACATAATCTGGTTGAAACTTGTGTAGCTATTCTAGCTTGGCTTTTGTAAATAGTTTATTAACTTGTGCGTTTTATATCATAATTAGTATTTATAATTTATTTAACCTTACTTGTTTAAAACACTGAGCCCTAAAACACTACCCTCCTGGGTATTAAAACCGTCTGTACAGCTGTATACCTCTCCTAAACATTAGCTGAAGTAATGCACTCTATAGCCTAAAGACTGCCATAAACAGCTCAAATGTTGGCCTATTGCAACTGAAACAGTTGAAATTTGAGCCATGGGTGGCCTTGCTGGCACCACCCGGTTTGGCAAAAGTTAATTTTTGAATTTGCTTTTGTTTAAAGAGCTGGGTGGAGAATTGTTGGACATGACAGTAATTGCATTCAATCAGATGCAGTCACACTTCAGGTATTCTGACGGCTACCTGTATAAAATATCCAGCAGGGTAACCTTCTTCATCCAAATCTATACATGTATCGCTAGTTTAAGTCAAATTTTTAGCAAAATACAACCTATTCTACATTGTTTTGCAACCTCCTCACATCTCTCAGGTTGAAGGTAATCTCCAAGTTGCTCCAGAAGCTGTCTGAGAAGGTTGGGTACATGTCTAGCACCTCCAACAGATCTTCTCTTTGAATCTTGTGAAGATCACAATAAGTCAGAGCCCTCACATCAGCATTGGACTTTCCAGGACGTGCATATAAGCTGATTGGCTCTCCGAATATATCATTTTTTCCTGGAAAACAAGATAAAAGCACTGAAGATGAAAATATTGCCAGTTAAAGTGAAGTTCAGCTATAAGGAGACATGAGATTATGTGAAATTATGTGTGGGGCTCATTTGGTTGGTCTGGGTATTTTTTTTCAGTGGCCTTAAAATTAATTCTGCATGACTCTGATCTGTACTGCTCTACATTCCTCTATTGGCAGCATGAAAGCATTCTGAAGCTACACTATATTGTCAAAAGTATCAGGACGCCTGCCTTTACACCAGTGTTCCTCAACTCCAGTCCTCAAAGGGACCCCAACAGGTCTGGTTTTCAGGATTTCCCTCAGATAAAACGGTTGTGGTAATTACTAAAGCAGTGAAACTGATCAAATCACCTGTGCAAAATAATGGAAATCCTGAAAACATGACCTGTTGGGGCGCCTTGAGGACTGGAGTTGAGAAACACTGCTTTACACGCACATGAACTTTAATGGCATCCCAGTCTTAGTCCGTAGGGTCCAATATTGAGTTGGCCTACCCTTTGCAGCTATAACAGCTTCAACTCTTCTTGGAAGGCTGTCCACAAGGTTTAGGAGTGTGTCTATGGGTATGTTTGACCATTCTTCCAGAAGCGCATTTGTGAGGTCAGGGGCTGATGTTGGATAAGAAGGCCTGCTCTAATTCATCCCAAAGGTGTTGTATCAGGTTGAGGTCAGGACTCTGTGCAGGCCAGTCCAGTTCCTTCACCCTAAACTCGCTCATCCAAGTCTTTATGGACCTTGCTTTGTGCACTGTTACGCAGTCATGTAGGAACAGGGCCACCCCCAAACTATAAAAGTCCCTCTTGGCCAGCACATTAATTGATCACTAGTCTGTGAGAGATTACAAGAATTCAATAAAATGTTATATACCGCCATCCAAGCCACCAGGATAGTGAACAGAAGTGAAGGTAGACATTTCACCAGTTCTCTTACTGATTTTTTTTTTTTTATTGAGTACTAAATGGAGGGTTTGCTCTTACCATAAATGATCAAACCCACTGTTGTAGCAAGTAAAAAATCAAACCCAGAATCTCTTTATACATGCAGCCCTCTCAAGTTCTGCAAATACTTCTAGGAGAGCAGTGAGCCAAAAACACGGGCAAGGAATGGGGTTGCAGCAACATCTCTTCAAACAGTGTTGCTATGATTGCAAGGAAGTGAACTATGTCCTTTTTTAAAAAAAAAACAAAAATAAAATGTAAGTTTTTCTATAATAACGCAGAGTTTAAAGGAAAATCGCATGTCATCAATGTATCTGTCTAATTTGAGGGTAATATTGAGTATATGTATTAACGTGGGACTAAAGAAAATACCTTAACACTGATAAGATATATTCTCAATCATTTCTAGTATAAGTATACGCAAAGGAGAAAAAAACCTAATTACCCAAAATAGCCACCACAATGTCATCCCTGAGAATTTCAATTGACCCGCGAGAGATGAAATAGAGAGTAGTCAGTACATCTCCATAGTGAACCAGTGTGTCCCCTGGTGGGGCATGTGTGGTCTTGAACTTCATGGCCAGGGCCCGCAAGCATCCTTTGGTGGCACCACGGAAGGCTTTGCAGTTTTGAAGCAGTGTGCGGTTGAGGTGCAGGCATATGTCTGCTTGGAGGCACTCTGGGAATCCTTTCAGCACCTGTAAAATTAGAGAAAAAGGGAATGAGAGAAAATGAGTTTGAATAAAACTATAAGATGTCTGAAAAGAAAGGTAAAGATATGAAGAAGAACAGTAGATACAGGATCTTGGATATCTGAAGTTGATGAAATATGGTATGGTATTTGGCTGTAGAGTAGAAATGCAGATGATATCATTATATGGTATAGATTTTAACAGGCTTGTCCTACTTTGTCCTCAAGTGTCATGCTTATACTCCAATCTTGGGCTCACTTTAGTTAATTTTTAAATAATCCAAGTTAATTATTAGATTTGAATAGGGACATGCTTGGACATGTTCTGTTGTATCATTTGAGAATGCAGGCAGGAAGTCCTCAGACATCCTCAGCTTCAGTTATGTGTTAGCAATTCCCCTGAAACATTTAGGCCAGAGGTGTTTGCATACACATAATCACCATCACCCAATATTTTCACTGGTTTGAGTAACAATATTTAAGGGTACCTTAAAGTAAATAGACAAAACTTTTTGTTTGTTTTTCATTTTGGATACAGCAAGGGAGGGTTATAACTCCTGTTAGATTTTCCTATTGCCGAGATTTGCCTACACTTCCTGTCCCATAGCCAAACAGGAAGTGAGAGGAAATCCTTGCAAATTAAGGGAATTCTTTGGGGACCCTCTGGTCACCAGAACTAGTGTCTCCATTGGAAGATTTCCCCTCTATTACTTTTCTCAGGACAACCCAAAATTTGGGATTTTCTTTTACTTTCAATTATAATTGTAAACAGGACAAATAAAGAGTTTTGCCTTTAGTTATACTTTAAGGTTCACCTTCATTAAGTAATATTATATTATTTGCTACAAAACTATGGCTTGTATGCAGCCAACTTTCTCTAGTGAGTTGGATTACTCAGTAGGGATTGGTTTAGCATTATCATATTTGCTTTCGAGTAATATAAAAACAAATAGCAAAATTGAGTGTGAGTGACTGATTTGGGCAGTCACTGAGGGTTTACTTTAAGGACACTAAGAGGGTTATTTACTAAAGGAAAATCCACATTGCACTGCAAGTGCACTTGAAATTGCACTTGGAAGTAAAGTCGCTGTAGATCTGAGGAGAGCATGCAAGGAAAATAAAAAACAGCATTTTAGCTTGCACATGATTGGATGATAAAATCAGCAGAGTTTCCACTCATTTCAGATCTACCCCCTATAGATTTAGAGCGACTGCACTTCCAAGTGCACTTTCAGTGCAAAGTGGATTTGCCTTTTGTAAATAACCCCCCAAGAGTAGCTATGGACCAAATCTGCAGATCTAGAACCAATTGCATTAAAATATGCAAAGCTGGAGCTTTGCATACGGGGTAAATTTCTCACTAAGAGTATCAGATGGTATACTGGGATGGTACTATATACTCAACCTACATTTTGTTTCCCACCTTTGAGAAGCTCTTAGAACTGTAAGGCTTTTCATCACTTGACCAACTGGTGGATAGGGGACATGTGTGGTGAATGCTTCATTCCCTTCTCTCCATAGCAAGAGAACACAGATATTTGTGTATATTAAAAAATCTCTGTGCGTACAATGGCGACCCTAGGGGCCCCACCATGTGCCCCCCCCAAAAAAAAATGTTTTTTTTTTTTATTTTTTATTTTTTTTTTTACAAAAAGGCAATTTCTTTTTGTTTGTATTCATATCGGATGTGCCGCATCTTACTCGGGCCACCGCTGGGGTAACACAGTCTCTATTGAGAGGGAGAATGTCCCCAGTCAGCTCCTGCAGGTGATTCCTCCCTCCTCCCTCTGCTCGCTGACACTGCATAATGCAAGCGCTCACACAACCACGGCCGCCCGATCTGCTCCTTCCCCTGCATCCTCATTGGCAGGGAGAAGAGTGAGTTGCAGGAAGGACTCCACCAGGACTCTCAGTTACTGAAAAAACAGACTGATTTCTCCCGTCCTTAGGACAGGAGAACGAGCCTGTAAATTCCAAGAGATGCCAGACCAGCGCTGTCAATAGCAGGGGCAGGACAGCAAGAGGAGGCTGGTGAACCCCACAGTGGCAGAACACCAGGGCCCGGTGGCAAGACAACCTTTGCAACCCTGATAGTTCTCCCACTGCTTTGGACCCTTATATTTTCTTGGTATGCTGGTGACATATATCTCTTGTTCTCTGTCACCCTGGGGGGGCCCCAATACAGTAGGAAGGGAGCTCACTGCAGAATATGTGAAAGGGCTGTTGTGGGATCGTAGTAAAGGGGTAAAGGGCCCCAGGATAGATAAAATATCTATCTATATATATATTTGCATTTTATATTGCCCCCCTATTTTTGTCCCTGTCCCCCCGTGTGCCCCCCCTAAATATGAAAGCTGGAGACGCCACTGTGTGCGTAATAACAAGGTTTTCCAATGGTCAGAGGAGCTTGTAAAACCCTACGCAGCCCATTGTCTCTGCTTTATTCTTTCTTACTACCCATGAATAGACTTTTTTGAGGTGGAATGTGTAAAGTTGAAATTAGGAGATAAGAGTTGAGATTTGTCAAACTGGAGAAAGAAAAAATGAGTGAAACACATCTGATGAGGTGGAATATGAAGTAAAAAAAGAAAGTATTTAGGATTAGGATGTGATGGGATTGAAGTCAGGGTGAGGTATGCAAAGCTGAACATAATAAATGTGGAATGTATGTTCTAACCTGAAGAGGGAGGATACAGGGTCTGATTTACCAGCGGCAAATAGGCTGTTTAATTTGCAAGGGAATTCTCACTCTGGAAAGGACTTTTCCCTTAACTTAGTGAATACGGTGAAATTTCATTTCACAAAACATACCCAAGCACATGCAAGGAAAATACAAAACCCGTATTTTTGCACATGAATGGATGACAGAAGTCATCAGAGTTTTACCTCATTCACTAGTGAAAATTCCCCGGCAAAATAAGCATCCTGTTTGCCTTTAGTTATTCAACCCCTCAGAATTAGTATACTGTATATGCTTCTGTTTATGATGAGAATGGGGTTACACGCATTGGGATGTGGAATCAGTGGTGTATGTATACAAAATAGACTACAGACTTGCAACAAGGAAAACAGAATGGAATGGTCTTGTTTAGGCTTGTCATTTGGAGTACAAAATGGATTTTACAAATGAGATGGGTCTATGTATCAATGCAAAGGAAGATGTGCATTGATCTAAAGTCACCAGGCATGCAAGATATAATTATGCAGCTGGTACACGCATTTTTTGATTGAATCACAGTGCAAATTATCACTCACATCCAGACCTCACATGACTATTTCTCTGCTGTAAAAATAGATAGTATTCATATGATACACTGTTATGTGGTCTGACAGTCACTTCCTAAAATAAAACGTGCTATCTACGCCGGAATCTCAAAATAGCATTTTTCTTTCGATGCGCTGTTCAAAGCAATAATTTGCATTTCCTAATGTGATTCCAAGGAGAATTCCTGAGCAGGGGAGGAAATGTCATGGCAGCACTTGGTGCATAGTGTTTGACCACTACACAGTGAGCCTTATTTATCAATGTGTTTCTAAAAAAAAACACCTGAATTGATCCAATCCCTTATCAGAAAGCCATCGCATTCAAATTATTATTTTCCATCAGAGGATTAAAACGAATAGATGACTGTTGTGCAAAACAGGAAGTACTTTTCTGATAAAAACTGATAAATGATTCCCACTGTCTTCTTCCCCATTCAGAGTACTTTATACCATAGCACAAGGATAAAAATATGCAAATGGAAGCTAAAAGGCATCTAACATGTTTTACGAATACTACAAATGAAGACCAAATCTATTTCAAGCTAGTACTTCAGTTTTGCATGCTTGCTGGCAAACTGACTCACATGCTGGCAACTGATATGTTTTCGGGGCTCCAATAGTAAGATCTGCTCACTGGAGCTATCAGTTGTCCCAAAATGTTGCGGCCATTACAAAGCCAGATGATACTGCCAGCATGAGCACTCCATGAGATGTCAATATTAAATAACTGTAGAGCATGGGTTCTAGAGAGTGATAAGGCCTTTATGGGTTTGTGGAAAGAGAGCAGAGACACTAACTTTTCTTCAGGCAAATCTTTCTACTGATATCTTTCAAAGGTATGGTGGGTGATTTAGTCTGCCAGTGGAAAAAGTTTTAAGATTCACAGCAGTTCATAATATATGCATGGTCAGAGTTCAACTGTAGACATGTGTGCATAGGTGGGAGAATTTTTAAAGTGTATGTAAAGCTAAAACATTTTTGGGCCTAGAGTGAGCAAGGGTTAGAACCTGTCTTAGGACAGTCATCCTCTTTGTTCTGGTCACTATTATTACCAGAAAGGGATCAAAAATCCAAACTCTTACTGCTGTCTCTCTCTCAATATATACCGTATATCTATATAATTATCTATATATCTAACTCTTACTGCTGTCTCTCTCTCTCAATATATATATCTATATAATTATCTATCTATATATATAGATATATATATATATACACACACACACACAGTATCTCATACAGTATCTCACAAAAGTGAGTACACCCCTCACATTTTTGTAAATATTTTAATATATATTTTCATGTGACAACACTGAAGAAATTACACTCTGCAGCAATGAAAAGTAGTGATTGTACAGCTTGTATAACAATGTAAATTTGCTGTCCCCGCAAAATAATTCAACACATAGCCCTTAATGTCTAAACCGCTGGCAACAAAAGTGAGTACACCCCTGAGTGAAAATGTCCAAATTGGGCCCAATTAGCCATTTTCCCTCTCCGGTGTCATGTGACTCGTTAGTGTTACAAGGTCTCAGGTGTGAATGGGGAGCAGGTGTGTTAAATTTGGTGTTATCGCTCTCACTCTCTCATACTGGTCACTAGAAGTTCAACATGGCACCTCATGGCAAAGAACTCTCTGAGGATCTGAAAAAAAGAATTGTTGCTCTATATAAAGCCTAGACTATAAGAAGATTGCCAGGACCCTGAAACTGAGCTGCAGCATGGTGTCCAAGACCATACAGCGATTTAACAGGACAGCTTCCACTCAAAACAGGCCTTGCCATGGTCGACCAAAGAAGTTGAGTGCACATGCTCAGTGTCATATCCAGAGGTTGTCTTTGGGAAATAGACGTATGAGTGCTGCCAGCATTGCTGTAGAGGTTGAAGGGGTGGGGGGTCAGCCTGTCAGTGCTCAGACCATACGCCGCACACTGCATCAAATTGGTCGGTGGCCAAGACCATACAGCGGTTTAACAGGACAGGTTCTACTCAGAACAGGCCTCACCATGGTCAATCAAAGAAGTTGAGTGCACGTGCTTAGCCTCATATCCAGAGGTTATCTTTGGGAAATAGACGTATGAGTGCTGCCAGCATTGCTGTAGAGGTTGAAGGGGTGGGGGGTCAGCCTGTCAGTGCTCAGACCATACGCTGCACACTTCATCAACCTCTTCTAAAGATGATGCACAAGAAAGCCCGAAAACAGTTTGCTGAAGACAAGCAGACTAAGGACGTGGATTACTGGAACCATGTCCTGTGGTCTGATGAGACCAAGATAAACTTATTTGGTTCAGATGGTGTCAAGCATGTGTGGTGGCAACCAGGTGAGGAGTACAAAGACAAGTGTGTCTTGCCTACAGTCAAGCATGGTGGTGGGAGTGTCATGGTCTGGGGCTGCATGAGTGCTCCCGGCACTGGGGAGCTACAGTTCATTGAGGGAACCATGAATGCCAACATGTACTGTGACATACTGAAGCAGAACATGATCCCCTCCCTTCAGAGACTGGGCCACAGGTCAGTATTCCAACATGATAACAACCACAAACACACCTCCAAGACGACCACTGCCTTGCTAAAGAAGCTGAGGGTAAAGGTGATGGACTGGCCATGGCCAAGCATGTCTCCAGACCTAGTGGTGGAGGAGCGAATGGTCTCTAACATCCACCAGCTCTGTGATGTCATCATGGAGGAGTGGAAGAGGACTCCAGTGGCAACCTGTGAAGCTCTGGTGAACTCCATGTCCAAGAGGGTTAAGGCACTACTGGAAAATAAGGGTGGCCACACAAACTATAGACACTTTGGGCCCAATTCGGACAGTTTTCACTTAGGGGTGTACTCACTTTTGTTGCCAGCGGTTTAGACATTAATGGCTATTTGTGGAGTTATTTTGAGGGGACAGCAAATTTACACTGTTTTGCCGCGTGCACACGATCGGACATTCCGACAACAAAACTGTGGATTTTTTTCCAAAGGATGTTGGCTCAAACTATTCTTGCATACACACGCTCACACAAATGTTTTCAGAAATTCCGAACGTCAAAGACGCGGTGACGTACAAGATGTACGACGAGCCGAGAAAAATAAAAATAAAGTTCAATAGCCAGTGCGGCTCTTCTGCTTGATTCCGAGCATATGTGGAATTTTGTGCGTCGGAATTGTGTACACACAACCAGAATTTCTGACAACAAGTTTTGTTGTTGGAAAATTTGAGAACCAGCTCTCACACCTTTGTTGTCGGAAATTCCGACAGAAAATGTCCGATGGAGCATACATGCGGTTGGATTTTCCGAAAACAAGCTCACATCGAACATTTGTTGTCGGAAATTCCGACCGTGTGTACGCGGCATTATACAAGCTGTACACTCACTACTTTTCATTGTAGCAAAGTGTAATTTCTTCAGTGTTGTCACATGAATAAAATATTTACAAAAATGTGAGGGGTGTACTCACTTTTGTGAGATACTATATATATATATATATATATTATATATATATATATATATATATATATATATATATATGTATATATATATATATATATATATATATATATATATATATATGTATATATATATATATATATATATATATATATATATATGTATATATATATATATATATATATATATATGTATATATATATATATATATATATATGTATATATATATATATATATATATATGTATATATATATATATATATATATATATATATGTGTGTATATATATATATATATATATATATATATATATATATATATATATATGTACATATGTATATATATATATATATATATATATGTGTACATATGTGTATATATATATATATATATATATATATATATATATATATATATATATATACATATGTATATATATATATATATATATATATATAAATATATTACACAGGTTTGAATAATTTCCCACTACCCTATTACACCATTTTCTATCTATCCTTTATAAAGGACCTTTCATGATTAAACTAGACTATTGCGTCATTCTTTCGAGAAGTAAATTGTCAAACATAGAGAAGCACAAGACATTAAATAAATTAAACATGATGTCAAATCAAACACATGAAAAGTAAAAAATAATACAAAATCAAACACAAACACAAATCAAACACAAAAAATGATTTCAGAAACAATAAGGTAAAACACGCAAGACAAACTCAAAAAGTAATTTCTGCAGACTTTAGGCAAATGATATATATGTTCTGATGCTAAAAAGGCAAATAAATAGGAAACTAAAAATTTATTTGGTTAAAGTTCGTGTTTTTCAGACCTTGTTGGTATGTTGAATGCCAATCCAGACTGCAAGAGCACTGGATATTTCTGCAAGATTTATAAATGCTTCAGGTTACTAAACCTAGTGGCTGTAAATGAAAGGTGAACTATAGGCAAAACTTTTTTTTCACTTTGGATAGAGTAAAAGAGGGTTTTAACCCCTGTCAGATTTTATTTTGCCATCTGTGTTCCATTGGGGAGATTTCCTTTCACTTCATGTCCCAAATCCAAGCAGGAAGTGAGAGGAAATCCATGCAAATTTAAGGAATTCCTTGGGGACCCCCAGGTCACCAGAACTACTGCCTCAATTGGAAAATTTCCCCTATTACTATTACTTTTCTGGGGACATTCCAAAACTTGGGATTTTCTTTTACGATCGGTTATAATGGTAAACAGGACAAATAAAGAGGGCGAGTCTCCCTAATGGAGGCACAGACAGCAATAAAAATGGACAAGCCTTCTAATCCCTCTGCACTCTACCCAAAACTAAAAAAAAAATTTTTTTCTTTAGTTATACTTCAATGACTGAAATGTGTTGTTGTATGGGTATTGTCAGTGACTCCTTGCCTTGATACATAGACCTTTATTGGAAAAATCTTTCAAAGACTACTTACAACCACCCATAAATCTCAGTGTATAGATGTATATGGGATTGAAAACTGTATTGGCCATTTGTTCTTCGAAAGGGCATCTATATATACACGTACCTCATCAAGAGTAGATTCAGTTTTCTTTTTCTGCTAAAGCCAATCTTTGTCATGTTCTTTGATTTAGACCACAATGGCTTGAAAAAAAATCTATTTTCAAATATGTTTGTAGGGCATTGAGGGGCTTATCTTACTGTTTGTGAACTGCAGCAATGTATAGCAGTCAATCAGATGTTAGTTCACTGTATTTGTTTCCGTTTGAGATAAATTCTTATTGGTTGCTGCATTTTGCTCATGGTTATTATACAGTACGTTAATATGCCTTATCACAGTCAGTATTGGTGGCCATAATAAACTTTCAATGGAAAATGGGTTATTAAAAAGGTACATTTCTTTTTTACTCGGACCTTTAATTTTCGCAACAATGTAACCGTATCCTTGCATTATCTAAGTGTATTTATGTATACTACCATTGCGCTATCACTTTATTAAACATTGTGTTTGCTGTCTTGTCAGGTCTTCAAAGTGTTACCTCTGGTAAACCCTTATAAGGTGTTTTTCATGATTAATTATGTGAGCTCTGTCATTTTATATTATGTCATGTATGTCAGTGTGTATGTAGCCCTGGAGTTATGAATTATGTCTAGTTTGAACAGAATATGACAGGTTGAATGACTCAATAGCTTTGAATGTCTCATGAGGACATTGAGGGAGAGGTCTGTACTTCTAAATTCAGCGTTCCATCCCTTGGCTGTGAGGTCCTCCTGTTGACTGTTTCATGAATGCCTCAGTAGGTTTGAGACTCTTCTTTTTTGAAAAGGTGGAGTGAGACTTCATGGCTAGGAGTCAAAGTTGGGATTTTCATAGGGAAAATTTCACCACTAAAGTCCCCTAAAATTTTAGTACACCCTTGGTTGGTTCAACCCAACAGAATGTATATGTAAAATTGTATCAGTATTGGGTGGACTGTATCTTTAATAATATGACATGTCTGTGAACGGTAACCAACCAGAAATCTCATATTTGAAACTACTTTGAAAGCTGATGGAAGATGATTTCTCTTTGGTTTTCTGGAGTTCCTGCTTAGCTGCTTTTACAAAGCATCATCAAGGACAAGTGTAGTAACCTAAAGCAAGCGTTCATCTTTACAGTAAACCAATACTGAGTTGATTACTATGGGTTACCACACTATTAGCATCCTTGTTTCCTTATGCAGTGCCTGATTTACAAAAACTCCATCCAAAACATCATTATCATTTTGTGAGGTGTGTGGCAGAGTTCAATCCCCCTTTTGGTCCCAATCTCTGTTTAGAAAATACTAGATGGCGATCTCACCACTTTCCCAGCTTGGCTGTGACAAGCTGATCTTGGCTTTTGAACTAAGCTACTTGTATCACTGGCCTGTGTTTTCCATATGGAGAATAGACAAGAGAGCACAGTAATGTTGTATCATTCTGCTTTCTAGTGGATTCTTCAAAGGAATACATTGGAAATACTCAGCTACGTCTGTCACATCCATGCTGGGTTCGGTGTTGTTCTTCCTGCCAGGAAACACAGAAAACAGTATAGACTTGCAGGGTCAAACCATGACACTCTCGACTGAACACAGAGAAAGACATTTGGCACTGAGTTGCTTTTCAAGTAAACATTTTTTTGTTAAAGGAGTCCAAATATGAACCTTAGACAGTCAAGATGTGCTACAGTTAGTCAACCCGCTGAGTCACATGGAGCAGGGAGGAAGGTATATGCCCTTGCCTGGCAGATGATCTTGGCTTGCGTTCCAGCCGCAGGTTGCATTATAGCCTTTCAAAGGGAAGAGAAACCATGAGGCCCTGTGCTTGATGACCAGAGAGAGAGAGTACAACATCATCTCAACACAATCCTAGGCAAACTGTATGGATTCAATGAACACAGGAATCCTGTAAAGACAAGATCACAACACACGGGATCCCTATACACACGTTTACATACTACTCACTGGGAGGATAATAGGTTGACCATGCACAGACTGGCTTTCAACACTCACAAACATTCATGCTTATTTATTTAGTCAGATCAAAGCCCATTGATGATATGCAAAGTGCAGTAGCTCATAGCAACCAGTCAGGTTTTACTCTAGTACAGTCTTTCTCAACAGGAGTGCTGTCTGGGTTTATTAAGCTATCGGGCGACAGCGGCCGGTCCAAATAAAACTGGCGACATTTGGCCCGTGTGTAAGGCACCCGGAACTAACAGAAGCCATCCATTTGGCCGGCTTCTGTTGGACGAGCATGATGGAAAACCAGCAGCTGGTTGGCTCCCGGTCAGCGCTTTCAACCAATGGCTGAGAGCGCTGACCTGAGTATTCTGGTCGAGGGACCATCCCCCTATCAGAACACAAAATAACAGCAAACTATCAGAACACAAATGAATGGAAAAAAAAAGTGGTGCCTACCAGGCTTTAGGGATGCAAGGGATCACAGGTGACAATTTTTTTGACTCTATGGACCAGCATTGCATCCACTGTCCCTGCTAATCAGCGCAGACTTTGATGTAGGAGAAGGGTTTGGTTAGGTATAGCGAGCCCTGCTAGAAGGTGTATGTGGAAGGGATCATTGAGTGTCGGGGTGTGGTTAATGGAAGTTCATTGTGCATAGAAAGTGGGTATCTAGGGACTCACAGTGATTAGGAGGTGTGGCCGAAGGAAGTTAACAAGGTTAATACAAGCCATAGAGGATTCAATTTATTTCCTCCCACCACGGGTAGAAGAAAAGAAAATAGCTTGATTTGCTGAAATGCTTGTATTCATAAGGCTATGTTGCTTCCGGTTGAGGTGAGCTATAAAGTCTATTCTAGGTGGGTTTTAGTGTCAGAACACCTCTCACACATGTGCCCAGGCTCCTCCTCTTTATGCTTCAGAGCTTGCAGACAGGTGGGAACGACCCTTCACATCTAGTGAACATGTCCCAAGGTCAGACGATTTTGGATTTTCATCCATTCATTGATACATTCAGTCACGTTGGTCAATATCTTCAAGGATGCCTGGGTTGCATTGCTAAATAAACCAGTGGTTGACATCTCAAGACATATGCAGACTTTAATTCATTTCATGTTCTTGGCAGCTAAGATAGCTATCACTACAGCTTAGAAAAGCATAATGGTTGACCTGGCTTTACTGAAGCACAAGTTAACCTGGATTATGCTTAATGAAAAGATTGTGAGTGTCCTAAGGGATAAACAAGTCTTTTTTTAATAAGATCTGGACTTATTTACAGGTGCCAGATGCCTAAAGGCATATTCCTGATTGAGTAATATTCCTGGACGGCCAAGCTCCTTCTCCTTCTCCTTCTTCCTTTTCTTTTTACTCTCCCCTTTTCTCTTATTTCCTTGTTTACCTTTCTTGTAGTTTTCTTTATTTATTTCAGTCCTGATATCGAACTATGGCTACCTGGTTTAGAATGAAAAGTACCCCAGTTTTGAAGTACTTCTGGGTGATATTTAAAGAGAGTGCCCCCTGTACCTTGGGTCTATTTTAGTGAACAACCGTACTGTTCTAGATGGATGCATTCTGTTATCATTTGCTTGTTTGTTCCTATGCTATTAATATGTTTGTTTTTCCAACTGCTGGATACTCCCATTTACCTTAATCTGGAAAGCTATGTAAATGTCTCATATGCTGTGCCAGACCGTCTCTTAAATATTTTTTGGAAAATTAATAAAAAACTAAATTAAAACAGAAAATAGCTTGATTCCCTCGTTAACACAGTCCCTGTTGAAGGGGGAATTCCTCCCACAGCTCTTATGTGTTTTGCCAGAGGGAGCCTTCTCGGGTGGCAGAACACAATCAATGATTACTGTTAGTGGCTATAGCTGCCGGAAGTAGTTGCATGTAAAAAAATCAGACAGGCTGTTTCTTTCTACTCCTTCCCCATTCTTTCTCCTCTTCTACTTTTAATTCTTCTCCCCCCCCCCCCCCCATCTTTTCTCTTCTCTTTACGGCTCTGCTTGCACTTTCTGTCAATTCTCTGAGCATATTTTCAATGCGGGGAATTTGTTTCTCAATATAATTTAACCCACAAATTGTTTTTTTTTTGGTTTTTTTGTCAATGTTTGTAACGTTGATGCAAATTCCTACTAGTGATCCTATGATTGTCAGTATGTTATTCCTGAAGCTCGTTGTCGTTATTTCCATGTCGACACTTTATGCCGCCTGGGTAGCATTTCGCACTTATGTTTGCTCTACGATATTTCAAAATATAATACAGTAAATATATAATTGAAGCATGAAACTGAATCAAAAATGCAGAAACACACCACAAAACACATGAAGAAGCACACGCACAGGTGTGAACCTCTCCTGAAAAGGGTGCCCTGACTAAAAATAGGTTGAGAAACACGGCTCTAGTAAATACAAATCTCTGGTGGACAAAATCTGATTGATTAATGAGGCTGCTACACTGTGCACATTACTTTTTTTTCTACAATAAATAAGCTAGATTTAATATCTTTAAAAAGATATTAAAAAAATTACACATTTCATTCACTATCAACCAAATGCAACAGTTCTTTAGGATACCAAAAATGATACATAGTTTTATTGTCTACGCAGGCACAGAAAGTCAGTCTTGCACACAGGGACAGAATGGCAGGACTCAAGCACACATTTTACATTGTAGCAGAAAAAAGAAGGGTATCTGTGCTGCCCAGTAAAGGCGCTCAACTAGTACAGGTTAGAAATTGTAAACATAAATCCTATTGGCTGGGCAGCACATATTTTTCTTTCTTCTGTATCAGCATCAGGGTCACCCAAACTAGGTGTTCAGTTTAAAGTGACACTAAACAATTTCCTTATTCCCCAAAAATAATCTATACAAATTCACCCTGTAATCTATTTTTCATTAAAGTGTTTCTTACTGTGTTTTTCTGCCTCCTTGTAATGTCTACTATGAGCTCCTGAACTCCGTTCCCACTCACTTCCATTTCTTTGGAATGACAGATCACATAAGTTGCAGCCACATGCTCTGCTCTATACACACTACACATTACATAGTCTATAGTCTCTAATTTAACTTGGGAGCAAGCAAGAATGGGTGGCTACATTCTTACATACAGTGGAATGATGCAGAATGAGCGTAGCCACCCTTTAACAGGAAGTTGGATCACAGCAGCAAAATAAGGAGTTTGAAGATTTGAAGGGGGCCGAGAGAAATAGAAGGGGCTTTTTGAGTTGAATTGTTTTTGGGTTTATTCTAACCAGAGATTAGTGTCACTTTAAAGTACACCTTCCATGAGAGAATAATGAAGGATGCCATTGTTGACCTCTAGATCTGAGGGTTTCCTGGCTGTCATGCTGATGCTCTGTCATCAGCCCTGTCAACGGTTGTCCCATATCACAAATTCAGTCTACATATTCCGACACTTTTTTGACTTTAACGTGTAAGTTCATCTTTTTTTAGAAAATCTGTATAAGGTGAACTTACACTGGACCCCCTCCCCATCCCCCCGGTTCCACTATACAGGAGTCCCGCGATCACCCACTGTGAAATATCGGGTTGCCGCTTCACCGGTCCTGGGATTTGAAATCCCTAGGGTTTAATCTCCTATCTGTACCTTTCAGCGTGTACGGATAGGAGGCATTCTAATTGGTTAGCGCCATCACATGAATGGCGCTAACCAATCAGAACCCGCCTAGCCCATCCTGTCAGTGCAGGAGAAGAGGAGAGGATTTCAAATCCCTGGACCGGTAAAGCGACGTCCCGGTGTCTCACAGCGGGTGATCGCGGATCTCCTGTATAGCGGGGCGGGACGGGGGGGGGGGGGGTAGGGAGGGGGTCCAGTGTAAGTTCACCATACAGATTTTCTGTAAAGGTGAACTTACCCTTTAATTTACGGCCTGATTGTTCTTGGTCTGTAGACCAAAATTATTGAAGCCAGACACAGCCAAGCAATTAGCATATCCATAAGGAAGCCAGTAATCGCAGCTCACAAACTCCTCTCATGGTGCACATTAACAAGCTCCATAATTGACATATATTCTTACACAGAGGCACAATTACCACATGCACTATACATACATAAACATTATACATGGAAACACTAAGTTCATTTACAAAGCAATATCTTGTTAAATTTTATGTATAGACAACTCACATCCATACAAAATAGAATACTATTGGCTATATTTACGTGCCCCTAATTAATGCACATTCTCCACAAGCACTGTACTCATGCAAATACAACAGCAACATAAACAACTGAACTAACATTTGGCACAAGCACGATATTTATTAGGGATATGCCATCTACAGTATCTACACACAGACAGGATTCCAAAGAATGTAATGATGCTTCTTGTAACTGTAGGAAGTCAAAAAGTTCACCTTCAGATTAACAGGTTTAAGCCCATAAGATACCTTCTCTCTGCTCTGAGTTGTGAGTGCAGTTTTCCTCATCCCGGCTTCACAGGTCATGTGCAAAAATATGTTCAACTTGATTTGGGGGCCACAGTTTTAAAGCATCATTTAGAACAAATTGTATCTAAAATGTTCGTATTGACATAGCCACATTTGTGATTCAAGCAACATTGTAACACTTTTTATTAAATTCTTTATTTAAAGAATATAACCCTTTCTATGAAAAATTACTATTAAGATGTTCCTGAGCCTCTAACTGCCAGCTATGCATGCAGACATTCGAATCTTGGCTCATGTGTGGTCAAACATCCTCTACTGCATGCACTAGCTAGACAGGTCTGAACCTGGAAGAAAAAGCTCACATTCTTGTGATGCATTAGATGTTTTTGTTGTTCTTTGCTATATAGACAATATAGGAGAGTCGTAGGTGTAAAACGTTGTCAGGATCTGGTTTGTATTTTAGCTGCTGTTTACTGCAAGTATAAGGCTGGTCTAACATAAGGCTCGTGTAAACGGGAGTCATTTTTCTGTATTTGACATAAAGCACATATTAACCAAAAGTCAGCCGATTCCCATTAGCTTCAATTGTGTAATGTAGATAACATTTCTGAAGCCACATTTGACCTGCTTTGCTTTTCTTTGGAGCAACAGGTCCTATTGAGATGCATTTGCACTGCAGGAAAAAGCAGTTCAGAAGTAGTGATTTGCTGTGTTTTGCATTCAAACACATAGATCTGAGCAGCAGTGTGTGATTTTTAAGGCCTAACAAAACAAAGTGAACGAAATAGATAGATAGATAGATAGATAGATAGATAGATAGATAGATAGATAGATAGATAGATAGATAGATAGATAGATAGATAGATAGATAGATAGATAGATAGCAAAAATCCTGTTCTTTTTATTCTTTTTATTTTTAATGTCTGAGATTTGAAGTTTAGAGAGAGAAAATCTGAAGACAAACAGCTTCGTATTTTATTTTTTAATTTTTTTAGGAAAACCCATAGCGCTTTTTGAATTTTGTCTTATGATAGCAAATTAAATTAATTCTTTATTTTTAGAAACAAGACTAGTAATAATAATAAAAAAAAATCAGAAACAGTTTAAAAATGTATGAAAGAAACTTCAAGCAATTAACCTGTCTTACATGAAATGTTAGCACTGTTGCCCAGGCATGCTCACCCCCTTTTCCCCTGTTCAATGAAAGACACCTTATTTGCTACTTAAAGAGGAAGTAAACCCTCATGGGTGTTACTTCCTCTTTGTTTCCCTGCAAAGGCAAAGCATAATGGGCTACTATGCATTGCATAGTAACCCATTAGGTGACACTTACCTGCAGGAGAAGCCCGCGATGTCCCCGTCTTCCTCGCTAGTAGTGAGGTCCATTCTTCACCCCTCTTCCTTCCGAGCCGCAAACTCCGGCTCTGTGACTGGCCGGAGTCGCGTGACGTCGCGTGACATCACTCCCATGCATGCGCATGGGAGCCGCCTTTAACGGCATGACCCGAGCTAGAAACGGCACAGCGTGCCCTTTCTAACTCCGGCGCATGTGCAGAAGAAATGGCCCTAGGGCGATTTGCAAATATCTCCTAGACCGTGCAGGTCTGAGAGATTTTTCAAGCACCTACAGGTAAGCCTTAATCTAGGCTTACCTGTAGGTTAAAGTGGTTGTAAAGGGCTTACAACCACTTTAAGTGCTCCTATAAGGCTGGCCATACGTGGTCGAATTTCGAAATTTTCATTTTGAAAATCAGAAAATTTGTGCGTTTTGTGATCCGATGGTGCCACCATTGGTTTCGAAATTTGGCCAACCAAGCCTTCAATTTCACCTCATGTTGCTACAGAAAAGAATTTTCGTGGGTGGAAATCTTCGTTTCTTTCTGGGAATTTTCTTTTTTTGCACATGCGCATTTCTTTTTCCATTACATTTCTCACACGATTCTCCCATCACTGATTAGAAAATCGTTAGTTTTTGAAAAAATTCCCAAAATGTCTGATTGCTCAAATTTGATTACCGCACGAAAATCGGCTGTTGCTGCAGCCCACTAATGGTGCGAGATACAAATGAAAATTCTTAGATAAGATTTTCAACAGAAAATTCTTTTGAAATTCGACCCATGTATGGCCTGCCTTAGACAGGAGAATGGTTGTCAGGGCTTAGTTACAGGGATTGGTCTTCTGCGATGTTGATCACTTAGTAAGAAGAAGAAACCAGGATCAAACAGACACAGAGAAAAGGCTTTTCTGGCTAGGATGGAAATATGAAGTGCCTTTTCTTATGCAGGTCTTTTACTTTTTAAAGCTTAAAGCGGAACTCTGGGAAAGAAAAAATTGTGCCCAGCATGAGTCAAATAAGTTATCTCTGATGATGATGATGATAATTATCCTAGGTATGGATGACTGCTGTTTACTAATAAAATCCTAGCTTCGTTGAGGGTGGATATTATGGATATCACTTTTCCTCTAACAGCACCAGTTCTCATACAGGGTGTCAATCTTGTCATTCACCTCCCTTTCTTCCACTGCTGTCCATGCACAGAATGCCTTGTTTTCTATTAACAGAATACAAGGTGTTCTGTGAATGAACAAGGAAGATCCTGTTGTTTACTCCCCACTCCTCTCCCCTTGTCTGTTTACAGAACACCTTGTAATCTGTGGCTAAAATACAAGACGTTCTGTGAATGGACAGCAGTAGAGCAAAAGGAGGACGAACAACAGGATCAATTTCCTTTATGAGAACTAGAGCTCTCAGCACCAAAGGAAGAGCTCTGTCTGTAGTATTTGGCACAGATGAAGCTATTTTTACAGTAAAAAGCAGCAATCCAGACCTAAGATAATTGTCATTAGTATTAACTTATGCTTTGTACAAAAGAAAAAAAAATCTGCTTCAAAGTGGCGTTCCACCGAAAAAAAAAAAAAGCATGAATGTTCAGAAAAAAAAAAACATTTGGAAAAAATTAATTTTTTTTACTCACCACTAAATGGCTGTTGCTAGGGGGTCCCTCGTAGTCTGCCTCCTTCAGTGCCTGGGCTGGTGACATCACTTCCCCTCGGCGCAGGAAGGGCTCAGCTCTGCCCCCTCCCACTTGTCAATCATCTGGGACATATTACAGGTCCCAGATAACTGAGCGGCCAATCACGGAGTGCGGCGCCACTCGCACATGCACAGTGGGTGCCCGGCTGTGAAGCCACAGCCGAGCGCCCACAGTTGCAATGCCGGCGCCGCCGAACGGAGGGGGAGACGAGCGGGGCTTCTATCCCCCACATCGCTGGACCCTGGGACAGGTAAGTGTCCGATTATTAAAAGTCAGCAGCTGCAGTATTTGTAGCTGCTGACTTTTAATTAAAAAAAAATGTGAACTCCTCTTTAAAACATCTGACACGTTCACTTTACATACCGTATAAGTATACTTTAATAATACTACACACACTTTTGGCAGTTGAAGAGTTTTTTTCTCTTTTGGTGTTATTAGTCATTATTGTGTAATTATCATGCTGATCGACCATTATCTAAAAAGTGTTAGCTGAGCACCTGTCTGGCTGTGACTTATGGATAATTAGTGGTGATTAATCCCTGCCTCGCCTATTGATCTCTCCCTGTGCGCTGTGATTATTAGTTTTTAATTGGTATGGATTAGTTTCCCATCGATAAAATCTGCTTAATTCGGGATCAAACGTTTTACATTTGGGGACATGGATCAGTTAAGACCCAATCCAGCTTACATTGTGAGAAATATTTGGAAAGGAACTCTCACTGAAGAGTTCCAGCAGTTCTCACATATTCATGTTAACCCTTTATTTGGGAAAGCATTGAGAATATTTCTTTAATAATCTAAATTAAAAAAAAAATCCTTGTATATGTCCTCCTGCAACTTCCACACAAAATGTAACTTTGACAATTTTCTATGTGTATCCATCCAGTTATACCTTTACTATACCGGTTGCGTACATTTTAATTTAGGCTCTGAAAAAAAATCTGCGAATTATTCAGCAACAAAAAAAGTAATATATGCTTTCTTAATACAATGCTGACTGTTTGCCAGCTACCTGCTGAGGTTGCCAGAGGAAATGCACAAGCCAACGTGTTACACTTGTCGAAGGAAAGCTGAATAATTACACCAATAATGAATTCCGGGCACATTTTATCTACTGCATTATTTTGTGTTGGCATGACTGCCTTCCAGACATTCTATAAACAAGAGGATTATGTACTGCGCTATGGAACTCGCCGAGCCAGAGAAATATAACAAGTTATATATTTCACTGGGGTTTTCTCAGTCACATTAAGAGTCCTTTGTTTTTACAGAAGTAATAGCTAGAATAATAATCAACTACCCTAGTAAACTGGAATGTCATTTATCTTGCAATTCTGCTATAGCAACAGATTATGGAAGGCTAAAATAACTGGTTAGCAAAGGGTTCTCCTCAAAGTGAACCTGTGCTTTACATTACAGCAGGAATCCCGGGTTAGGGGATGGCGATATTCACTGAGTTTGTCTTCAACCCCCTTCACACCACAACCCCCCTTTACAGCACAGTTCCCCCTTTAAATCAATGTCCACAGTCCCCCTTTATATCATAGTTCCCCTTTTAAAGCAGTCCCACAGTGTCCTCAATTCCCCTTCACATCACAGCCCCCCTTACATTACAGTGTCCCTTTACAGTGCAGTCTCTATACATTAATGTAACTGGGACTGCTCTTTAATGGGGGGCATTGTATTGTAAAGAAGGGTTGCACTGTAAAGGGGGCACTGTGATATTAAGTGGGCTGCACTGTAAAGGGGGACTGTGATGTAATGGGGACTGCAATGTAAAGAGGCACTGTGATATAAAGGGGACTGCACAGTAAAGGGGCACTGTAATGATTACAGTGCTCCTTTACAGTGCAGTCCACTTTATATCACAGTGCCCCTGCAGTCTGCCTCCCCTCCTTTCCTCTCTAACATCACACATAACATTTCCCCATTCCAGGCTCTGCATCTCGGGCACAGGACTCCTACCTATTATCAATCAGTGTGTCCTCTCCTGGCTCCTCTGGAGCTCTCCATTCCAATCTGCAGCTCCTCCCGCTCCCTGCCCTGCTGATAGGATGACATTGTCGGCCGGGCGGAGGAGCCGGGAGAGGACACACAGGCATGGCCACACAGCAGGAGGTGAGCGACAGCAGCGGTCTGCGATAGCCCGGTGTGGACCACAGTAGCCACTCACCTCCTAGCAGCCTCAGACATCAACGGTCCGCGGCCCAGGGGTTGGGGACCCCTGAGTTAGAGCTTATACAGGACATAGGATTAGATCAATCAGCAAACACCAGTGAGTCGCAAACTTCTCTATAACCCGAATTACAGGGTATTTTCTTCATTCCTAGCAGCTGAACAGGAGAAAGGGAAAAGTAAGTATGTGTTGTTACTGGACTGGTTATGAAAGTGTATGTAAACCCTAACAATGAGCTTCCCAAATTTGGTGTGTTACATATACCATTGAAGTTTTGTGTAATATCTATTTGATAAGTTGAAAAAAAAATACCTGTTGATCTTCCGAGAAATCTTGGAGCTGATAACTGTGCTCTCTGTCTGCGCTGCCCTCTTTTCGTGTCCCAGGTATCTCTGAGGACTTACAGAACCACACTCCTCTATATTAAAGACAATAGGAGGTATTTTGGGTGCTGTAGACCCATTTTGTTTCTGTTGTCCTGATAGAAAAGGGTGAGTTAGTGTTGTTATCCTAGGACTGGAAGTGTGTTACTGGTAGGACCACCAGGTAAAATTAAAGAACAAAAGCCTGAAAAAAAGAAAACTAATACAGCCACCACATCTAAGGACTGGTAAGCTGCAGTAGATTACATTTTTGGTTTTGGCTTTTGATACGCTTCAAAGCTGGATGGGCCAATCACAGATTTGCTTTGTTGCATAGAATGTTTTCTTTTTGTGGCAAATATTCTAATATTCTAAACTTATAAGAGATCATAATCGATAGTGTTGTATAGAAAACAGACCAGCTCCAGGTATTAGAGTAAGAAATTCCAATCTGTTTGTCATAAACAAAAGTCATAACAAGGGATATAAGCAGATTGCCATTGCTTATTTCTAGTTTCAATGTTTTTGGAGTCACTATCTGAACAAGTTTGAAATGTACTAGGCCCCTTTCACATGAAGAGTCTTATCAGGTCCATCTGTCAGTTTTTCAGTTGGACCAGACTGGACCCTCCATTCACTCCTATGGACCGGTGGGTGTAAATGGACATAAGTCCGCCTACCTCCAATCCGATCTGGTCCACTAAAGAAACAGAAGGGAACTGATCTGTCCCCTCTCATTTAGGTGGATCGGATCAGAGGGCAGTCGGTGTAAACAGACAATGGAGTCAGTTTACATCTGCCAGCAGTGGCGGCCCATCCAATAGGGGTGCAGCCCCCCTGTTCTACATGCAGGGCGCTGGACCATTGATTCCAATGGGGGGGGGGGGTTTAAGCACGTGCCAGAGGCTCTAATAGGCTTCAAAAATGGGTGGGCTCTGGAAAACAACCTCACACCATAATCCCCCTCCACCAAATGATTTGGACCAATGCACAATTAAAGGTCCATAGAGACATGGATGAGCGTGTTTGGGGTGGATGAACTTGACTGGCCCGCACAGTCCTGACCTCAACCCGATAGAACACCTTTGGGAGTAATTTGAGCAGAGACTGCGAGCCAGACCTTCTCGTCCACATCAGTACCTGAACTCACAAATGGGCTTCTGGAAGAATGATCAAACATTCCCATAGACACACTCCTAAACTTTGTGGACAGCCTTCCCAGAAGAGTTGAAGCCGTTATAGCTATAAAGGGTGGGCCAACTCAATATTGAACCCTACGGACTAAGACTGGGATGTTATTAACCTCCCTGGCGGTATTCCCGAGTGTGGCTCGGGGTTAAAATTCAGCACCATTAGCGGTAACCCCGAGCCACACTCGGGATTGCATCGCAGGATCCTGGTGCCTCCTTACTTACCTTGTCCCCGGGATCCTGCGATGTCCCCCGCAGTGTCCGCAGGCTGTGTCTTGTCCCGAAGCCTCTCTGTGCCAGGCTCCGTTCCCTGCGAGCGTCGCGACGCACGGGGGCGGAGCCTGGCGGCAAATTCAAAAAAATGTAAAATTCATAACACATACAGTACTGTAATCTTACAGATTACAGTACTGTATGAAATCATTTCACATCCCATTTGTCCCCAGTGCTCTGGCCCATGCCCTGCATGCAGTTTTATATTGCATATACTGTTCTTTCTGCCTGGAAACTGGAGATTGTCCATAGCAACCAAAAAGTGTCCCTTTATGTCAAAAATGGCTTTAGACCAGCTAGAAAACAGCGATATTAAATTAGAACACTTGCAGAATTGAGCGATAGTGAATCGTGTGGAAATTTATTTTATTACTATTTATTTTTATTTTTTTTAATTATTATTATTTTTTTATTATATTAAAATTTATGTTTTTGTGTTTCAAACTTTATCATATCCGGGATATCTACTAGACTCTTGTTTGGACAGATTTAAGTGTGTTATTGTTAATAATTACAGACCTACAATATAAAACGCCAAATTTCCATGCAAAATAATTGTACCGCTTTCAGCACCTAAAATCAGAAAGAATCATACCGCCAGGGAGGTTAAAGTTCATTTGTGTGTAAAGGCAGGCGTCCCAATACTTTTGGTAATATAGTGTATGTATCTTTCATACTATGTTACTGCACGTTCCGAGCCTGGGAATGCCCAGAGGCTCTGTTTTGTGAACCTACTCTTTATTTTCTGCAACATCAATAAAAAAAAAAAAAGAATACACTTATGTGTGGCTGCAGCTGATTGGCTGCAACCATGGATCAACAGAAGTTGATTATTAGATTGACTTCTGTCAAGCAGGCACAGCCATGTGTGGATCAAAATTTGCTTGTCCCTGCTGAACTGCTGCATTTTGGTCTATCTATGGCCAGCTTAACTTCCTGTGAGCTGACTACACAATGCCCCTTTAGTGTGGGCTGTCTATAATATGTTGCAGTCAGATTCAGCAGGGTCTTTTAGAGCTTCTGAATGTAACCCCCTGATTCCCCAGATTGCATAAAAGTTGGGACACTGTGTAAAATCTACATAAAAACAGAATGCGATGATATGAAATGTACCGTTTTAAGAAAAAATTAAGGTAATTTTGAAATTGATGGCAGCATCTTATCTCAAAAAAGTTAGTACACAGGGCAACAAAAAGCTGTTAAAGTAAGTGGCAACAGGTCAGTAACATGAATGAGGGTGGATTAGTACATACGGAATGGGCAGCTTGCTCATCTGGAAAGGAACCATCAATGCTGAAAGATATATCCAGGTTTTAGAGCAGCATATACTCCCATCCAGAAGATGTCTTTTTCAGGGAAGGCCTTGCATATTTCAGCAAGACAATGCTAAACCGCATTCTACATATGTGACAACAGCATGGCTTTGTAGTAGAAGAGTTGGGTGCTTAACTGCAGTCCAGACCTTTTGCCAAATGAAAAATATTTGGCACAGCTTGAAACTAAAAATACAACAAAGAAGACCCAAGACTGTTCAGCAGTTAGAATCCTATATCAGGCAAGAATGGGACAACATTCCTCTCCCAAAACCCCAGCAACTGCTCTCCTCAGTTAGCAAATGTTTACAGAGTGTTGTTAAAAGAAGAGGGGATTGGGTAATACATATTTGGGCATCCAAGCACTGACTTCTTTATCCACTCTCACAGATCTCAGGACTCTGCCCCAGGTCTCTTTATACCTCCATGGAGCTTCACTGATCAGAAGCTTAGACTGGTACCAAGACAAATTTACTAAACTATGGGCCTCCTTAGAAAATTACATGGTCCCTTCACATCTTACCTCCCTACCATGGACAGATCCTACTTATTATGCCCCGTACAAAGAGTCGGACTTTGTTCGGACATTCCGACAACAAAATCCTAGGTTTTTTTCCGACAGATGTTGGCTCAAACTTGTCTTGCATACACACGGTCACACAAAGTTGTCGGAAAATCCGAAAATGTGTGATGGAGCCTACACACGGTTGGAATTTCCGACAACAAGGTCCTATCACACATTTTCCGTCGGAAAATCCGACCGTGTGTACGGGGCATAAGCCTTCAAAAGGCCACCTACCCTTACTTACATCTGCTACCCCACATGTTTAGCATACCTTGACCCTGTTTTTTGGTAGCACTCCCTTCCCCGACACTTAACCAATCTCAGTTCATCAAGTGTGCCAACCCTCTATTGTATCATACCCTACGTAGGGGAAAGCTAGTTCCCCTTTCTCAAATACTCTGAACTTGCTCTAACCCTGCAAGAGCCTGGATTGAGTATATTCAACTTAAACACTACCTATGGGCTCTGTCCTCCTTGGACTCTTTGACTTGACCTCACGCGGATTTTGAGTGGTTGCTTTCCAAGTCCACCAGACCTGAACATCTGCTCTCTCTGGTCAACCAAATTTTGTTAAAAGAATCCCATCCAAATCGTTCCCTCTTTATATTGAAATAGGAACAGGAATTAGAAAAGACATCTGATGCTATGGATTGGTAAAAGGGTACTGACACTCACTTATAAAAGTCTATCTCATCACATGCTACAGATTATTGTCCAGATGGTACCACTGCCCCACAATCCTATATGAAATAGACCCATCCATTCCTGGTACATGCTGGAGGTGTTACAGACCCCTGGCACTTTGACCCATATTTCGGGCACCTGCCCTCGGATCATTCCCGTCTGGGATAAGATGCTACAACTGTACAATAAACTTGTGGGTGATAAATTTCCGAATATACCACAAATCACAGTGTTATGTATGCTACCAGGCTCCTATAAACACATCAAAAAGAGTCTAATCAGGCACATTTGATATGTTTTCTATTTTCAATTGTAAATAAAATATGGGTTTTTGGGAGTTGCAAAACATTGCATTTGTTTTTTATGTAGATTTTACACAGCGTCCCAATTTTCTTGGAATTGGGGCTCTAGTACACAAATGTAACAATTTATAATTCATAGCAGATAATTGAATTTCAGCAATTTTTTTTAATTAAAATGAATGAAATATGATTTGAGTTGGGTGATGTGGCTTATACACCTTGCCTTTCATCTTTTTTAAAGTACATTATGAGAGATATATGTAGGCTGCCATTGTTGGTCTCTATCCTAAAATGATTGTTACCTGGCTGTCTCAGCCTTCAGTACTTTCTGATTCACTGACCCAGAAAAAAAGCATGAACTCAGAAGTCAGAGTACGCAGAAAAAAGTCATAGAAAAGTTTGTAACCTCAATGATTGTTTCAGGTCAGTGAGCCAAAGCACTAAAGCAAAATCATTACTGAATCAAACTTTTATTCTCAGGACTGTGGCAGAAGCATACATATTTCTCTCCTGACAAGTTATTTTTAATAGCAGTGAATGGTGAGCAGTAACCTCCAGCAACCCATCAAATATACAGTAAAGCTTTCTCGTTTAGTGTGGTACAGAACAATTGATTGGTAGCCCTTGGCTGTTGCACGTCATTTGCAGTTTGTGCATTTTGTACAATATGATTCTATGAAAAGCTATAAAAACCTGGACTAACGTGGTTTCTGTCTGGAAGTATTAAGATATTAAAGAGCCACTCCACCAAAAACAGATGATATGAACAGATGCAAGTTATATATTAAAAGACATAATATACCAGTATGATGTTTCAGTTTGCCATCAGATGTAGCCATAAGATTTTCGGATGGACTAGACCTTAAAACAATAATTTTTGGGCATTTATGTCTAGCAGATGGATTGGATGCTAGTATACCAGCTAGCAAAGCAGTGCACTCACCGCATTCATGTCAATGCCGTTGGTGTAGGACCAAGCATGCTGGAAATACTCTTCAAGGCGCTGCCTTAGCGGGTTGGGGATTTGATGGAAGCGGATGAACTCCTTGACACGCAGCATCTGAGTGTGGTAACGTGCAGTGCCGGAGTACAGGCGCTGGATTATGGCAGACACATTGCCAAAGATGCTGGCATACATTAGAGCTAAAAGAGACAAATACAAAGAGATAACATACCCAGAAACTTAAATAATGTGCAAACAACCTTACAAACTGGACTAAAATCTTACATTAACACCTCACTGATGGTTTTTCATACAAAAACTGGAAGGGAAAGGTGTCTGGGTACTAACCAGTCAGATTTCAGCTTCCTTTTATTATTGCAGTTTAAAGAATGCAAGGAATCAAGCGATTCCTTCTTTTGGAGAAAGCAGACATTTTTCTTTTCTTGAGTTTGTATACTTTAGGTAGTATGTGGAACTCAAAGTCACATGCCCTGCTTCTAGAACTGACCAGAGTTCTTTATTAGTTCCTTATTAGAATTTGTTGTGGACAATGCATTTCATTTAGGCCCCTTTCACACTGGGGCGGTGGGGGCGTCGGCGGTACAACAGCGCTATTTTTAGCGCTGCTGTACCGTCGTTCTTGCAGAGGTATTCGGCCGCTAGCGGTGCGGTTTTACCCCCCGCTGGCGGCCGAAAAAGGGTTAAAATCCCTCGTACAGCGCGGCTATAGCCGCGGTATTGCCGCGGTATAGCCGCGCTGTCCCATTGATTTCAATGGGCAGGAGCGGGGAAGGAGCGGTGAATACACCGCTCCTTCCCCGCTCCAAAAAAGCGGTTTGCAGGACTTTTCTCACCGCCCTGCCTGCGCACTGCTTCAGTGTGTAAGCCCTCGGAGGCTGTTTAGGAGCGGTTTTCAGGCGGTATTTTTAGCGCAATACCGCCTGAAAACCGCTCCAGTGTGAAAGGGGTCTAAGTGTGTTTGAAATTAATTTTAAGCATTTTTGAAGCCCTTGAAAAGCATACATACAGATTACACAAAATGTTTTCTTTTCTTTTAAAAAATAAGTAAAGTGGTACTCTGTATGGTGCCAAGGAAGAAGAGGGTAACTTCATGTACCTTCCAGTCATTACTCAAGCTCCCTACTAGAGCCAAAATATTGACTCAAACTGCCTCCTAATAAAGTGCCATTAAACCCAAATCAATATAAAGGGGTTGATTTACTAAAACTGGAGAGTGCAAAATCTGGTGCAGCTGTGCATGGTAGCCAATCAGCTTCTAACTTCAGCTTGTTCAATTAAGCTTTGACAATAAAATCTGGAAGCTGATTGGTTTCTGTGCAGAGCTGCACCAGATTTTGCACTCTCCAGTTTTAGTAAATCCACCCCAAACTGTCAATACATGCTATATTACATCGGGGGTTATTTACTAAAGGCAAATCCACTTTGCACTACAAGTGCAAAGTACACTTGAAATTGCACTGAAAGGGCACTTGGAAGTGCATTTGCTATAGATCTGATGGGGACATGCAAGGAGAATAAAGGAAAATAAGGAAATATAAAAAACAGCATTTTAGATTGCACATGATTGGATAATAAAATCAGCAGAGCTTCCCCTCATTTCAGATCTACCCTCAGATTTACAGATCGTTCACATCCGGTCTTCATCAGCAGTAGTCTACTACCGCTGATGAAGTCCGGATGTGGACGATACGCGTGCGGGAGTTCCTTGGACATCACTGCAGCCACCATTACTACTTGACGTTATCCTTTGATGCCATTTTACCTTTATCCCAGCACTAGGGTGTAGTGCTGTGTATGTGAGTACTTGACTTTTAATAAATGTGATCTTCTTAGCCACACAGTGTGCACTATGTACTCTTATTTTTATTGCATGTGAACATAATCATCAATTACTGAGTGCTGCCTTTATATCGTGTGACCCTCTGCCCATGCAAGTCTCCATCTTTATCCACTGAGAGTGGTAAATGCTGTTTTGACCCATCTGTTAGCTCAGGGGTCCATATGCTGAGGTGAGCGGTTTGGCTAGCTGGTGGTGGATTCACGGATGTATAGCACTGCATGGACTGTCATGAGCACTTAGACCACTACAGAGGAGACCTTTTCTCTATCAACTTTTGGATTTAAATTTAAAGGGACTTTTATTAGTAATATTTGAACTTCTGGGTATATCCCTCAGAAAGACTGAGCCTTTGGAAAGCCTCTACAGTGTGGGGAAACCAGAGAGGACAGTAATGTGACCCAAGAGCACAGGGACAGACCTGCTGCCAGGATACAGTCCTTGCTGTGCCAATTACGAGTCACCACAGTCAATCCAGAGTGAGGAGACAACAGAGACCACTGTGCCGTATTGCTGGGTCTGGTGAAAGGTCCCTGTGGCCTTTACCTGTTGCTACCACTGGAGACTGCGCCCTTAGGAAATACCCAAGTAGCTACATCCTAGCTCTATTACTGCCTGCAGGCCTTGTTGACTGAGTCTAATGCTGCATGCACACGAGCGGATTTTCGTTGGAAAAAACTTGGATAGATTTTCCGACGGATTTCCGCTCAAGCTTGCCTTGCATGCTCTGAACTTTCGACCGTCAAGAACGCGGTGACGTACAACACTACGATGAGCCGAGAAAATGAAGTTCAATGCTTCCGAGCATGCGTCGAATTGTTACCTAGCATGCGTAGGAATTTTGCGCATCGGAATTTGTACAGACGATCGGAACTTTTTCCGACCGAAAAATTGAGAACATGCTCTCAATCTTTTGCCAGCAAAAGTCCGATGGAGCATACACACGATCGCATTTTCTGACCAAAATCTCTCATCGGACTTTTGCTGGCGGTGGATACGGGGCATAAGTGTGTCAGTGGTTACTGGGTCCCAACGTTTAGTCGGATGAAGAGTCAGGACTAAGAGTTGGTTGCTACCCAGAGACCTTTTGCCCTCTTTGTTCAGCTATAGAGGTACCTCTTATGCCGTGTACACACGGGCGGACTTTTCGACAGGACTGTTCCGACGGACTTTTGCTGGACTTCCGACGGACTTTTGAATGAACGGACTTGCCCACACACGATCACACCAAAGTCCGACGGATTAGTACGTGATGACCTACGACGGGACTAAAATAAGGAAGTTGATAGCCAGTAGCCAATAGCTGCCCTTGCGTGGGTTTTAGTCCATCAGACTAGCATACAGACGAGCGGACTTTTCGACCGGTCTCGAGTCCGTCGAAAAGATTTGAAACATGTTCTAAATCTAAAGCCCGTCAGATTTTCGATGCAAAAAGTCCGCTGCAGGTCCGATGAAGCCCACACACGGTCAGATTGTCCGCCGGATTCGGTCCGTTGGACCAGTCCAGTCGAAAACTCCGCTCGTGTGTACGCGGCATAAGGAAACGCTGCACTATACCTCGGTCAATCCCTTAGACCCCTTTCACACTGGCGTTTTTCAGGTGTTAAAAATAGCGCCTGTAAAGCGTCTGAAAAAAGCCTCATCTGAAATCCTAGTGTAAAAGCCTGAGTGCTTTCACACTGGGGCGCTGTACTGGCAGGACGTCAAAAAAAGTCCTGCAAGCATCATTTTTGAGGAGCTTTAGGAGCGGTGTATACACCACTCCTAAGGCGCCCCTGCCCATTGAAATCAATAGGCAGCACCGTCCAAGTACCGGCAGTGGCGCTTTGCGGGCGCTTTTAACCCTTTATTCGGCTGCTAGCGGGGGTTAAAAGCACCCCGCTAGTGCCCAAAATGCGCCGTAAAAACGACGGTAAAGCTACCGCCTACACCTCCGCGCTGGCAGTGTGAAAGGGCTCTTAGAGTGCACTCTAAACCAGCAGTAGTAGTATCACCCATACTGCATTTAATGTTTATTTACATTGTTTATACCTGATTTGCAAAAAACCATATTGATTCCAGTTACTGGTTTAGAACGAGTATCAATAGATTAAGTGCATTTATATCTAAGTGGGCATGTGTCTATTTTCTCGAACCGCTCACAGGAGGAGAGTGGGGGGGGGGGGGTACTACACAGAGCCCACAGCAATACCTCTCCCCTCTGTCATAGCCATTACCATCAATGCGAGGAGATGAGGGAATCAGTGGTGGTGGGCGGGGGACCCGATACACCCGGTTACACATTAATAATTATTTTTTATGTTCTGTTCTATTTTTTACTTTTTGCTATAATAAATATCCCCCCCCAAAAAAATGTAAAAAACTAATTTCTTCCTCAGTTTAGGCTGATGTGTATTCTTCTACATATTTTTGGTAAAATAAAAAATCGCAATAAGCGTATATTGACTGGTTTGCGCAAAAGTTATAGCGTCTACAAAATAGGGGATAGATTTACAGCATTTTTATTATTAATTTTTTTTAAAAATAGTAATGTTGGCGATCTGCGATTTTTATCGTGACTGCGACATTTTGGATGCTTTTGACACTATTTTTGGACCAGTGACATTTATATAGCGATCAGTGCTATAGAAATGCACTGATTACTGTGTAAATGACACTGGCAGGGAAGGGGTTAAACACTAGGGGGCGATCAAGGGGTTAACTGTGTTCCCTCAGCGTGTTCTAACTGTAGGGAGGATGGGCTCACCAGAACATGACAGAGATCACTGCTCCAGATCACTGGGGACAGTAGATACCTGTCATGTTGCTAGGCAGAACAGGGAAATGCCATCTCCCCATTCTGCCTCTCTGTGTCCCGATCGCGGGCAACTGGCGGACATCGAGTCCGCGGGACCCGTGGCACACGGCGGGCACGTGCACCCACTAACCTGTGATTTAAAGGGGACATACAGGTACGCCCATTTGCACAACCGTGCCATTGTGCCAACGTACCTCATTGTGCGCTGATTGGCAAGCGGTTAAGCACTTTCAGCAACTGATTTATTCGCTTACTGAGTATTCAACTTTTTTATCTTTTAATTCATTCCTATGTTCCAGTTTGAGCTGGAGCCATGACCACTGCCCCAGGTTTTTTGTTTCAGGGTGGTTCCTTTCTCTTGCAGTATCCTATGGAGTAACCCTTGCATGCAGGGATTCGAATGATGTCTTCCCATGTTGTGTAGATCAATAGAAACACGCTGTAACACATGTAACGTAGAGTGGCAAGACACTCCTCTGACCCCTCTTCCTACCCCCTTCTTTCTGTAAACTAGCAAACTGGCTGGAGACTGTAGACACTTAACTCTTTCCTGTGAAGATTGGAAGTTCAGGGAAGCAGCACTGAAAGAGCAGGAGCCAACAACACTGAAAGGTGTAAACTGCAAGTGCTGGGCTAGGTGTAACAAATAGCTTATTGGGGAATGTTTACTTTTTTGTGCTAAGTGTGTTAAGCTAAAACACTGTGCATTTAAAACTACTTTAACCACTTGCCTACTGGGCACTTAAACCCCCCTCCTGCCCAGACCAATTTTCAGCTTTCGGTGCTCTCACACTTTGAATGACAATTACTCAGTCATATAATACTGTACCCAAATGAATTTTTTGTCCTTTTTTTCATACAAATAGAGCTTTCTTTTGGTGGTATTTGATCACCTCTGGGTCACACGTGACACTGAAGACAGATGGCACTAATATGTGGCACTGATGACAGGTGGCACTGATGACAGATGGCACTAATACGTGGCACTGATGACACTGATGACAGATGGCACTGATGACAGATGGCACTAAGAAAAATTCGTTTTTTTTCAAAATTTTCAGTCTTTTTTCATTTATAGCGCAAAAAAGCGCTATAAATGAAAAAAGACTGAAAATTTTGAAAAAAATGCATTTTTCTTAGTTTCTGTGATAAAATTTTGCAAATTAGTAATTTTTCTTCATAAATTTTGGCCACAATTTATACTGCTACATATCTTTGGTGAAAATAACCCAAATTAGTGGATATTATTTGGTCCGTGTGAAAGTTAGAGAGTCTAAAACTTATGGTGCAAATCATAAAAAATTAATCACACCTGATGTACTGGTGGCCTATCTCATTTCTTGCGACCCGAACAAGCCAGGAAAGTACAAATACCCCCCAAATGACCCCTTTTTTGAAAGTAGACATTCCAAGGTATTTAGTAAGAGGCATGGTGAGGTTTATGATGTTGTCATTTTTTCCCACAATTCTTTGCAAAATGAAGATTTTTTTTTTCCCCACAAAATTGTCATTGTAATAGGTTATTTCTCTCACATGGCATGTATATACCACAAATGACACTACAAAATACATTCTGCTACTCCTCCTGGGTATTACGATACCACATGTGTGGGACTTTTTCACAGCCTGGCCACATACAGAGGCCCAACATGCAGGGAGCACCATCAGGTGTTCTAGGAGCATGAACCACACATCTAACTTGTTGACTACCTATTGCACTTTTGAAGGTCCTGGAGCACCAGGACAATGACACGTGACACTGACGTGGCACTGATGACAGATGGCACTGATACGTGGCACTGATGACAGACAGCACTGATGTGGCACTGACACTGATGTGGCACTGATGACAGATGGCACTAATACGTGGCACTGATGACAGATGGCACTAATACGTGGCACTTATACGTGGCACTGATGACACGTGACACTGATGACAGATGGCACTAATATGTGGCACTGATGACAGGTGGCACTAATGACAGATGGCACTGATACGTGGCACTGATGACACGTGGCACTCATGACAGATGGCACTAATACGTGGCACTGATGACAGATGCCACTAATACGTGGCACTGATGACAGATGGCACTAATACATGACACTGATGACAGATGGCACTGATGACAGATGGCACTAAAACGTGGCACTGATGACAGATGGCACTGATACGTGGCACTGATGACAGATGGCATGTGACACTGACAGGTGGCACTGATGACAGATGGCACTATGTGGCACTAATGACAGATGGCACTGATGACAGATGGCACTGGGGACAGATGGCAGGGACATGACAGTGGGGACAGATGGCAGTAGAGACACTTTTTTCATTTTTTTTTTTGTTACTTACCGCCGCAGTGGTTCGCTCTCCCTCCTCACACGCTGTCTTTGTGCGAGGAGAGAGAGCCGCAGAACACCGGCGATGAGAGATGATCTCATATGTTTACATATGAGATCGTCCCTCATTGGCACCGCTGGTCGCGCTGAAAACGGCCGCTATGATTAACCGTTTACAGCGATCAGTGACTGGCTGTGTCCGAGGGACACGGCCAGCACAGAACTTCCCCGATGCGCGCCCGCGGGAGCGCGCATTGCGGCATTAAACAACAGGACGTCCAGGGACGGCCTCCCGGCAGATAGCGTCCGCGCTGCAGCCGTCTTTCAGCTATAGCGCGGGCGCAAATTGGTTAAAGTAGAACTATAGGTATAACCCCTGCCATTTTTTTGTGCCACCTATGTCCCATTGTGAAGATTTCCCTTCACTTCCTGTCCCACAGCCAAAACAGGAAGTGAGAGGAAATCTCTGCAAATTATGGGAATTCCTTGGGACCTCCAGGTCATCACCAGAACTAGCGACCCCATTGGAAGATTTTCCCTCTATCACTTTTTTGGGGACAACCCAAAATTTGGGATTTTCTTATACTGTCACTTTCAATTATAATGGTAAAAAGGACAAATAGAGAGGATGAATCTCTATAAACCTGACACGTGTCCTAATTCCTCTCCACTTTATCCAAAAACTAAAAAAAAAAAATTGCTTTTAGTTATACTTTAAATGTTATTTTCTTTTTAACTAAGAAAGCTAACATATCACCATTGTCTGCAGGACTCGTAGATTGCAGCTAATATGGCAGCGGCTGCTAAGTGGAAATTAAAGTGCTTCAACCTTTATTGACAGGCAGGGACCTGGGGCCTCATCTACTTGGCCAAGTCCCAGATTACAGCACTATTGGGAATGTAAACCTCAGCCTTCAATAGCTGCAGGAAATTAGGCTTCCCATTGAATGTGGCATGGTAGATGTTACATACAAAAGTCACATTAACCTGAATCACGAGTAAAACTTTCTATCAAAAAATAATGAACAAATTTGTGTATGTAACACACAAATGGAAATGTATACAGTGGGGAAAATAATATTTGATCCCCTGCAGATTTTGTAAGTTTGCCCACTTACAAAGAAATGAAGGGTCTATAATTTGTATCATAGGGTTATTTAAATGATAGAGACAGAATATCAACAAAAAATCCAGAATAAACACGATACAAATATTATAAATTGAGTTGCAGTTCAGTGAGTAAAATAAGTAATGGATCCCCAAGCAAAACTTGACTTCGTACTTGGTGGAGAAACCCTTGCTGGCAATCACAGAGGTCAGACGTTTCTTGTAGTTGGTGACCAGGTTTGCACACATCTCAGGAGGGATTTTGCTCCATTCTTTTTTACAGATCTTCTCTAAATCCTTAAGGTTTCTTGGCTGTCTCTTTGGCAACTCAAATTTTCAGCTCCCTCCATATATTTTCTATGGGATTAAGGTCTGGAGTCTGGCTAAACCACTCCATGGCCTTAATGTGCTTCTTCTTGAGCCACTCCTTTGTTGCCTCGGTGGTATGTTTTGGGTCATTGTCATGCTGGAAGACCCATCCACGACCCATCTACAGTGTTCTGGCTGAGGAAAGAAGGTTCTCATCCAAGATTTTACAATACATGTTACCATGTGTTATGTGTTACCAATGGTTTGTTTGGTGACTGTGGTCCTAACTGCCTTGAGCTCATTCACAAGCTCCTCCCGTGTAGTACTGGGCTGATCCCTCACTTTTCTCATGATCATCCTTACCCCATGAGGCGGGATCTTTCATGGAGCTCCAGACCGAGGGTGATTGATGGTTATTTTGTATTTTCTTCCATTTCTCACCCAGCTTCTTGCTGATGGTCTTGTAGCCCATTCCAGCCTTGTGCAGGTCTACAATCTGGTCCCTGATGTCCTCTCACAGCTCTTTGGTCTTGCCCATGATGGTGAGGTTTGAATGGAAGAAAGAGATTCTGTGGACAGGTGTCTTTTATACACTTAAGGAGTTGTCATTAGGAGCACCTTTTTGAATTGACAGAACTAATCTGTGTACCACATGTGCACATACTGTAGCCAGTCTGTGGGAGCCAGAATTATTGTTGGTTGGTAGGGGATCAAATACTTATTTTACTCACTGAACTGCAACTCAATTTATAACAATTTGTATTGTGTGTTTTTTTCTGTATTTTTGGTTGATATTTTGTCTCTATCATTTAAAATACACCTATGATAAAAATGATAGACCCTTCATTTCTTTATAAATGGGCAAACTTACAAAATCTGCAGGGGATCAAATAATTATTTTCCCCACCATAGCTATCAAGATTAAATGTCAAAGGCCCTGTAAAAATTACTTATACAGTAAAACCTTGGTTTGAGAGCATTTTGCAAGACAAGCAAAATTTTAAAATAAATTTTGACTTGATATACAAGCGATGTCTTGATATACAAGTAGCGTCATGTCACAACTGAGTATAAAAGAGAAGAGAGGCACCTCTAGGTGTAGCAATATGGTTACATTTAGACCCCTTTCACACTGGGGCATTTTTCAGGCGCTTTAGCGTTAAAAAGAGCACATGTAAAGCACCTGAAAGAAGCCTCATCTGCAATTCCAATGTGAAAGCCTGAGCCCTTTCACACTGCCAGCGCCCGAAAAATGCTGGTAAAGCACCGCTTCAGACCCCTTTCACACTGGGCGTTTTTCAGGCCTTTTTTGGGCGCTGGCAGGGTGAAAGGGCTCGGTCCATCGGCGCACACCCAGCCCGGTGGCAAAAACACGAAAGCGCTGCAAAGAAGCTGCTTGCAGGACTTTTTTTGCTGACCTGCCAGCGCAGCACCCCAGTGTGAAAGCAGATGAGGCTTCTTTCAGGCGCTTTACGGGTGCTTTTTTTAACGCTAAAGCGCCTGAAAAATGCCCCAGTGTGAAAGGGGTCTTAATAAGGGTACAACATTTAGCAACATATTGCTACACTTTAAGGCGCCTCTTTTCTCTTTTATACTCTGTAGCTCCTAATGGATTTTGCTTCTAATCCCTTTGTGGAGGCTTCCATTTGTGGATGGACATTTTATGGTTGCACAACCTGGTCACATTGCTATAATCTTTTTATATGGACTATAAACTGAAGGACTTATGAATAAATGGTTGTGGAACAAATCATTTGAGTTTCCATTATTTCTTATAATGAAATTTGCTTTGATTTACAAGTGTTTTGGATTACAAGCATGTTTCTGGAACAAATCATGCTTGCAATCCAAGGTTTTACTGTATATAGCCTCTGCAATAATAACATGCCCTATGTGCTCTCATAAAGAAGTACAGTGGGCACAGGATGCACCACCATGTGTCACCATATAAGAAGCTATAGACAGTAGATAAGGTCATCATCTGGTAGTTTATAGTATAATTTAAACTGTTTATATCAATTAAAATAATGCTGAATCTTTAAGATTGACGTGATGGTAGCATTTAAATGCTCTCACTATGTGCTGAATTAAACTGTTTTCAGAGAATAAAAATATTCACACATTTGGATTCTTTGTTGTTGGATTTCTAACTAGCTGTTAATTCATATTATAATACAGCTGCCTGAGCCCGGCACGGTGGCTCAAACCTACAAGTGTATCTATACACGCTCAGGTAGGTCTGCTTTATGCTTACAGTAAGGAGATGCAGTTATCCTGAAGAGAGTAAAAATACCTCTCATCCCCTCCCACTTAGATCTGAAAAGGAAAACTGTATTGAGAATAATGTTTAGGCTGCCATTGCAGACCTTATCTGAGAATGATAGCTGTCTAGCTATAGTACTTTCCATGTCACTGACCAGAAAGTAGCATGAATTTACAGCAAAGTCAGAACCCCATCTACATGTGTCTGATGTCTAATGCCCCGTACACACGATCGGACATTGATCGGACATTCCAACAAAAAAATCCATGGATTTTTTCCGACGGATGTTGGCTCAAACTTGTCTTGCATACACACGGTCACACAAAGTTGTCGGAAAATCCGATTGTTCTGAACGCGGTGACGTAAAACACGTACGTCAGGTCTATAAACAGGGCAATAACCAATAGCTTCCATTCTGAGCATGCGTGGCACTTTTTGCGTCGCATTTGTCTACACACGATCGGAATTTAAAGGATCGGATTTTGTTGTCGGAAAATTTTATAGCATGCTCTCAAACTTTGTGTGTCGGAAATTCCGATGGAAAAAGTCCGATGGAGCCCACACACGATCGGAATTTCCGACAACCCAATCCGATCGCACTTTCTCCGTGTGTACAGAGCATATGGATCCATGCACATTAGGCAGCAGAAAAAATGGCAGAACTGCTGGCAGAAAAAGCAGCATAAAAAATTCTCCTATGGAGCATATTGTACACCCATCTAGACTCATTTACACATGTTTGCATTTCTAAGCATTTCTCCCCAAAACACTACACTAGAAAAAAGTACACTTAACTATATATATTTTTTTACTGCCCGCGAAAGCTCCCTTAAAAAAAACGCAATTGTCATTTTTTTTTTTTTTTTATAGTCTGTAAACGTCACTCTACAAATATGCCTGTAAATGCCCAAATGTGCATGGACACATAGGCTAACATAGGGGGTTATTTACTAAAGGAAAATACACTTAGCACTGCAAGTGCACTACAGTCACTGTAGATCCGAGGGGGACATGCAAGGAAAATAAAAAACAGCATTTTAGCTTACACATGATTGGATGATAAAATCAGCAGAGCTTCCCCTCATTTCAGATCTACCCCTTATGCCGCGTACACACGGTCGGACTTTTCACCTGACCACGCCCCCTAAAACGTCACAGTCCCAGGATGCCCAGGGACTGTGACATCATATGGGGGCGGGGTCTCCGCCTATATAAGTCACAACGCAGCCCTCAGAGACCAGTCCAGCCGGAGAGAGCGTCGTGTCAACATCTGGGGGAAGAGAAGAGAAGAGAACACAAGAAGCCAAGAAGCCAAGAAGCCCAGAAGTCCGGACCTCCGCTGGCAATAGAGCTACCTGAAGACAGCGGAGGGGCCGGCCGAAGACCTGGGACACCGGGAGAAGAGGCCGGAGAGCGGAGAAGAACCAACCGGACGCCGGGAGAAGATGAACCGGAGGGACCCCCGAAGATGGAAGAAGACCCCCCCCCCCGGAGCTGTTTAATAAATTATTTTAAAAACCTGTGTTGTGTTTTATTGTTGACACTTTTTACCTAGGTGAATGGGTAGGGGTACCATGTACCCCATACTCATTCACATAGGGTGGGGGGGCCGGGATCTGGGGGCCCTCTTATTATAGGGGGCTCCCGGATTCCGATAAGCCCCCCGCCCGCAGACCCCGACAACCAACGGCCAGGGTTGTCGGGAAGAGGCCCTTGTCCTCATCAACATGGGGACAAGGTGCTTTGTGGTGGGGGGGGCACCGCAAGGCGCCCCCTCCCCCAAAGCACCCCCCATGTTGAGGGCATGCGGCCTGGTACGGTTCAGGAGGGGGGGGGGCGCTCGTTCGTCCCCACCCCCTTTCCTGACCGGCCGGGCTGCGTGCTCGGATCGGGGTCTGGTATGGATTTTGGGGGGACCCCCACGCCGGTTTTTCGGCGTAGGGGGTTCCCCTTAAAGTTCCATACCAGACCTAAGGGCCTGCGACGGGGCTCGCAAGGTTTCAATCTCGCCAAAAAAAGCGGCGAGATTGAATTCCTTTTCTAGTCCCGTCGTACCCGAGTCACGTTCAAAATGAACGGACTTGTCCGTGTGTGGGAAAGTCCGTTCATTCTGAAAGTCCGGCGGAAGTCCGTTGGGAAGACCGGATTCCGGAAAGTCCGGCCGTGTGTAGGCAAGTCCGGCCGTTCAGAAAGTCCGGCGGTAGTCCGCCGGAAGTCTGGCGGCAAGTACGTCGGACCTAGCTTTCTAGAAAGTCCGACCGTGTGTATGCGGCATTAGATTTAGAGAGACTGCACTTTCAAGTGCACTTGCAGTGCAAAGTGGAGTTGCCTTTCGTAAATAACCCCCATAGAGTTGCTTCTACAGGCTGAAGGAAAACATGCCAAACACCTGTATAAGCGGCATTTTTTATGCCCAGTGTGCATGAGGTCAGGTAATGAATCTTTTTGCTGGCCATAGATGGATCGAAAATTAATCCGGTTCAGTAAGGGCTAACAAACGACTTCTAGCGGACATGAATGTTGGAAAACTTTTGTGGATCAGCTGGCTGTAGAGTACCGCTGTCAGAATACAATGGCAGAGAAGGGAGGATTCTTCCATTCGCCTTGCTTGTGTTGATGGGTGAATTCATTTGTTTTTCGATCAGCCCACTAGCTGATTAAAAAAAAAAAAGGAACCATCTATGGCCAGCCTTATAGGGCGTACACACGGTCGGACTTTGTTCGGACATTCCGACAACACAATCCTAGGATTTTTTCCGACGGATGTTGGCTCAAACTTGTCTTGCACACACACGGTCACACAAAGTTGTCGGAAAATCCGATCATTCTGAACGCGGTGACGTAAAACACGTACGTCGGGACTATAAACGGGGCAGTGGCCAATAGCTTTCATCTCTTTATTTATTCTGAGCATGCGTGGCACTTTGTCCATCGGATTTGTGTACACACGATCAGAATTTCCGACAACGGATTTTGTTGTCGGAAAATTTTATCTCCTGCTCTCCAACTTTGTGTGTCGGAAAATCCGATGGAAAATGTACGATGGAGCCCACACACGGTCGGAATTTCCGACATCACGCTCCGATCGGAAATTTTCCATCGGAAAATCCGACCGTGTGTATGGGGCATTAGGGTCAACATGACAAGCTAGCAACTAGCATTTTCCTAAGAATAGGTCAGCAATGGCAGCCTACATATCCCTCTCAGTACAGCAAGTTCTAGCACATTCCTCGGCATGTTTTATTGTGGTTATCGTGAGATGTACTCCTCAAGGCCTTTTTCAGCCCTGTGTTAAGAGTTTATAGGCCTATTTATTTAAAAAGAGAACAATCATTGCTTACTTTGTCCTAACACTAGGACTGTGCAGACGTTCTTATGTCCATCTTTGAGCACTGATGTTACTTCTGACCTGATACATAGCTTAAACAAGTTCCCACCAGATTCTTCTGCAAGTACACACAAGTCAGATGAATGGGATCCTTCAAAAATGTATCACGGTGCCTCTGAAAATGCATGGCAATGTTGGCTACTGTTGCCATGAAATCTCAAAAAAGCATTGTTAAGAGCTTTTGATGGATCCTTTTTTAGCTGACTGCAACACAGGGGACTGTTTCAACATATTGTACTTATGTTAGTAAAAACATCTAATGAAATAAATGGATTTTTTCCATACCATGTGCATTGCCTGCTATGGAAAATACAGCAAAATGCATGAAAACACAAGAGAGTGAGTCAACCCCCATTCTGTTATTTACTAAGAGAATATAGCTCTAGTGTACTATTCACTTCTTTGTCTTCCCAATGCCTTTTGATTTTGTTTTGTTTTTATTTATAAGGAGGCTGAAGCATTTGTACAATGTACTTACATCCAATCAGCATGACACAAATGGAGAAGATCTTCTCTGAGTTGGTGTTTGGGGAGACATTACCAAATCCAACACTGGTCAGGCTGCTAAAGGTGAAGTACAGTGCTGTCACGTACTTGTCCTTGATGGAGGGCCCCGAGTTAGCATTAGTATCATTGTAATTCTTTCCGATCTGAATGGCTAAGTTATCCAGCCAGCCAATCTTATGTTCCATGTAGGGACGCTCCACGTTGCCAATGGCATACCAGATGCAGGCCAGCCAGTGAGCTATAAGAGCGAAGGTGCACATTAGGAGGAATAATACAGCTGCACCATATTCAGAATATCGATCCAGTTTCCGGGCCACTCGAACCAAGCGTAGCAACCGAGCTGTCTTCAATAGGCCAATCAAAGTGGTTGTCTAGAGGAGAGATTCATAGATATAAGACACGGAATTCTTTATTTTAAGAAACATAATCTCTATCTGTTAATGTACATCACATAAACAAATCCCACTCACTTCATGTGACATCGTTTTTTCATTACCCAAGAATGGAATGCATGGCTTTCACTGAAAAGCAGATACTTATTTATGATTATTTTACTTAACATGCTATATATCTGTTTCTTTTATACATTCATATAGCTGCAATAAAATCTGCAATACTCAGCAGGGAACATGTGACCATCCACATTTGAATCAGAAAAGGGCTGGCGACTCGGATGCTCTTGAATAAAAGTCCTTTATTGGGTTACATGGGTACACGGGTAGAGGCTACGCTAACGCGTTTCGACTAAGAAGCCTTCATCAAAGTGATGCTTTGATGAAGGCTTCTTAGCCGAAACGCATCAGCGTAGCCTGTACCCATGTAACTCAATAAAGGACTTTTATTCAAGAGCATCCGAGTCGCCAGCCCTTTTCGGATTCTGCATTTTGGGGCCTGAACATCCTGGCTAGAGCACCGGATCACAGTTCATAGATCATCATATTGGCAGTGGAGCTGGGGTATCATTTTGCTTCTCATGTGACCATCCACAGTTTATGCTTCTGCTACAGTCACACACACACCTTGTAGAACCCAAATGGGTTGAAACCAATTAACTTAGCATTATAATACAATCTAAAATTCCCAGGGCACCCTAGAACATTCTGTGTCATCTAGTGACTTTAGTGCACCCTTGTGTGTCCCATTACTCTAGTGCACCCCAGAGCATTGAGAGTCATATTGTGACCCCATGCGCCCCGTGACTCCAGTGCACCCCAGAGCATCCTGTGTCATTTTGTGACTCCCAGGGCATTCTGTGCACCCCTGTGACATCTGTGCCTCCATACAGTCCCTGGCACTCTTTTCATTTGTTGTCTAACTCGCTACGCTCCACTGACATTACGCCCTGCTGCCTCTCCGCCCCCCAGTTACATTTTTACAATCACACAAATTGTCCCTTTCTCAGTGGATGCAGACTCCTGATCAATACGTTTACCTGCAAGAGATGCTATTCCCATCACTGATACCATTTGGATCTAATTTTTGTTGAACTGCATGGCTAATGCCTAGAGGCTTATATATATTTGAGTATATGCCCAGCTGGGTAATGTGCATGGCCTGGCCTCCATGTTTAGGGTCTAATGTGTCTTACATAGTGAGAAAATTTTTTTTATATCATGTGTTTTGTAGGTTAAAAAAGACATAAAATGAAAAGTCAACTCACCTCATCTGAACCTGTCCTGTAAATAAGCAGATCAAAGGGGATAGCTGCCACCATATCTATAAGGAACCAGCCTTTGAAGTAATGGATGGCGATCTTGGCCGGGTGGCTAACCACCTCATCATTTATGTTGACATAAGTTGTGCGGAAGTTGATGACAATGTCTATAATGAACATAATGTCCACTATTAGGTCCACAATGTTAAGAGGGTTGCAGGAGTAGCCACACTCCCAGTTTTTCTCCTCCTCCTGATTGTTCAGCAAAAATGCCGCTGAATATGGGGTAAATATAGCGGTGTAGATGACCAGCAGCAGGATTAACCAGTCCCACACGGCTTTGAAAGGGCTGTAATGGAGGATGGTCCATCGGTGAATCCGCGGTGCCTGCAGCTTGTATTCTGGCAATACGTCTGCCCCCAGGGAAAGTACCTGTGAAGAGTGAAAAGTCAGTTATTGGATCTTAATTACTATATTATTCTCTTATATATCCATGAATGGCTCTTTACATAAACATTAAACTATTCACATCAGTCCTTGCATCCAAAGGACCTTGCAATCTATATCTTTGCCAGAATCAAACAAATGCATTCTGGTCAATGGGTACAAAGATGTAGCAAAAATTGACAATATAGTTCTTAGCAGATACTGGTACCCTAAACCACTTAACAGATTCTTATGTCTCCGGGGAAATCGGTGGCAAATTTCTTTGCACAGATTCTGTGAAGCACACCGGCTACTGCCTCCTGTGCAGTGGCTCCCACTCACCCCAATGGATTTTTATTTATTTTAATTCATGGTTAGTGCAAAAAAAATAACAAAAAAGGCAAGTGCGTATCCAAAATTCCAATACCGATAAAAAGAGAGCTACGAACTATTACAGGGAGATCCCAAAAGATTTATAAAAACAACAGATAACTAAGCACACCTGAAACCATTTATTAACTAAATGTAGACTTTAGGTGGCCTGGTTTTTCACCTTAAGCCGCGTACACACGACCGGTTTAGCCGTCGGAATAAACTCCGAAGGTTTCTCTGACGGAACTCAGACGGAATTCCATGCAGGCGGTCTTGCCTACACGCGGTCAATCCAAAGTCCGACCAAAGTACGACCGTCCAGAACGCGGTGACGTACAGCACGTACAACGGGACTAGAAAAAGGAAGTTCAATATCCAGTAGCCAATAGCTTCCGTCTCGTACTTGCTTCAGAGCATGCGTCGTTTTTGGTCCGTCGGAACAGCATACAGACGAGCGGTTTTCCCGATAGGAATTGGTTCTGTCGGAAATATTTAGAGCATGTTCTATTTCTGGGTCCGTCAGGATTTTCGAAAAAAGAAGTCCAATGAGGCATGCACACGATCGGAATAGACGATGAAAAGCTTCCATTTGACTTTTTCTGTCGCCCATTCCGCTCGTGTGTACAGGGCATAAGTTTACAAGTCCAGGTGGGACAATCCCATTCTTCCTGTGGTACTTTCATGCATTTTATATTGTGATGAATGAAACAGGAGAAGTGAGACCTGACCTGCCATGGAAAGCATGGGACAGCAGACTACATCAGAGGAATGAAAGAACTGACCCATTAGGTCCCCTGGTGTCTGTTAACATTAAAATCTAATATACAGTTAGATAAAGCAATCGTAAATTGCCACATGAAATGATTTCACCATACGTGTTGACAATGTATTTAGGTGTATTAAAAGTTTCATTTGTGCCGCCCGTAGCCAGCTGTTAAGTAAGGTTTTTCCTCCTGTCTAGTTGGAATAGATAGATGCTAATGCTTATGGACACGCTGCACAATCCAGCAAAGGGCAATGGAAAGACGACTGGATCTTAATTAATCCCAATCAATGAGGAAGCCAGCGGGGTGCATGAGTTTTGTCAGCCATGCAGAAAAGCCCTCCCCCAACCCCTAGGGCCTGTGATTAACCCCTATGTACCCTTGAATTTGCAAGCAATAAAGCATCAAATAAATTCACTGCCAGAGAGGTCAGAACCCTCACCTCATTTTTTGAATTACAATATTGTTTTATATACTGTACTTAAAATGGTATATCTCATGAGCCTTGATTATGTTTCACTCTGTTTTCTCTTCTGCACCTTTGTTGGCTCTAATATTAATAATATTATTGTTCTTTAAATATCAATATCTTCAAAGGCTCCCCAGCTTGGGGACTTTTTTTCAGGAGCCTTTGATATGAAAAGTAACGAAAGATAGCGCAAACATATCTCTGTTCATTTTGGCACTTGTAGCAAAGTAACCCAAGAAAGGTGAGCTAGAGTTGACCAAACATACCTGTACAGAGGAATCTGCCCTTACCCTACGTTCCCACCTATGCGTTTTTTAGTGCGTTTTGCAGTTTGCAGAAACGCACTAGAGTCCATTTAACATGGTTTCCTATGGTACTAGTTCACATCTATGCGTTTTGCAGCCGGTGCGTTTTTGGAAAGGGTCAGGGACTTTTTTCCCACGATTTGTGGCTAATAGGCTTCAATGGAGCTGCACCAGAAATGCAAGTGGTACATTTTTGATGCAATTTTTGATGTGTTTTGCGTTCTGAGCTTCTTATTTTACCACTGTATATAGCTGGTTGCTAAGCAGGGGGCCGGGAAGCCGGCCGCTGCGTCCTTAACAACTGATGAGTCATCAGCTTTCAGTGGGGTTCCCCGCTGAAAGCTGAATGTAAAAATAATAATAAATTTGCCGGCAAAAAAATTCACAAAAAAATGGCGTGGGGTTCCCCCCCAGGTCCATACCAGGCCCTTCAGGTCTAGTATGGATTCGGTAGTGACCCCCACGCCAAAATTTTTTTTTAAAAAGTTGATTTTTTCATCTGTTTTGTTGTCGCCCACTCTCTGCCGACTCTTATATAGCAATGGGGTGTGGCCATCCGATGATATCACCCGGACAGCCCAACCCTTGCCCCTTGTCACAAGAGGCGGGCTCTCCGCACCCCCCATGTTATAGCAATGGGGCATGGCCATCTGATGACATCACCCAGAGAGCCAAACCCTTGCCCCTTGTCACAAGAGGTAGGCTCTCCGCACCCCCTCCATGTTGAAGGCATGTGGCCTGGTATGGTTCGGGGGGGGCGCTCGCGTGTCCCCTCCCTCTCCTGACCTGACGGGCGACATGCTCGAATAAGGGTCTGGTATGGATTTCTGAGGGGACCCCACGCCATTAAAAAACAAAAAATTTGCCGCGTGGGATCCCTCTGAATCCATACTAGACTTGAAGGGCCTGGTATGGACCTGGGGGGGGAGGGGAACCCCACGCTGTTTTTTTTTGCTGGCAATTTTTTTTTTTACCTTCAGCTTTCAGCGGGGAACCCTGCTGACGACTCATCGGTTGCTAAGGATGTGGCAGCCGACTTCCCAGCCCCCTCCTTAGCAACCAGCTATATACAGTGTGTTTTACAGTGTGTTTAAAGAGAAAAAAATGCATCAAAACAGCATGCAAAATGCATAAAAAACGCTGGTTTAAAAACGCATAATACACTGGAAAACGTGCCTGTTAAAACGCATCAAGCGCAGCCACATATATGTGAACCTAGACCTAAACGAGAATGGCCTGGGGAAAATTGTAGCAAAAGAACTGTCACAGGAAATAGGAAAAGACAAGTGGCAATTTGATGTAAATTGAAATCGGTGACCAATTCTACAGTGTGAATAATAGCCCGTCCTTTTGGAATACCCAGTCCCAAATTTACAGCAATTAAATAAAGAAGGTTCATTTTTTTTTTTTGAACCACAGGACTTTTGAAGACCTGTAGGACTCTTTTTAAAGAAGCAAGTAAAAAAATAGCCCAGAAGATGTTTTGAGTACTAGACGTGGTACAAGCAGGTCTGGATTTAACATTAAGCACAGAAGGTCTATGACTATAGGAAGCAGATACAAAGAGGAAAATATTTTCCTGTATAATTTTGCACACATTGGGGGTGGATTTACTAAAGGCAAACAGACTGTGCACTGTGGATGTGCAGTCACTCCAGAGCCTAATTAATGAGATGAAGCTTCACTTTGCAAAGAATGCCCAATCAAATGCAAGGAAAATAAATAATAACTGCATTTTTGCTTGCACATGATTGGATGGTAGAAGTCATTACAGCTTCCTCTCATTTAGCAAGCTATGGGAAAGTGCAAAGTCTATTTGCATTTAGTAAATTCACCCCATCATAATTAAAAATTTAGGCATATCATATAAGCATATTTACACATCGTCATGATATTTACACATCGTCATGATAACAGGAAAATGTTGTAATGTAAAGCGGTGAGCCTAACACAAGATATTGCCTTAGGTGGAATGCCTAGAAGCTCCAGTGGAAATCCAGTGCTGGCTATAAGACAGATGGTCACAAACTTGTGATGGAAACTGTTTTTAAAGTATAGGTTGCCCAATATTTTCTACAAGATACCTGAGATATGACAAGGAACTGGATGCCAGATAAGCAAAAAAGCAGAACTTTAAAAGAAATCAAGTTTTGTTTTCTTTTCAGAATTCTCACCAATGGGCTTATTGTTTGGAAATTGGCTTACAATGCCCATAATGGGCTCCCACCATAACATAATGTGGAGGTTAAATGTTTTGAGCCTGTTTTGTTCCATTACTTTAAAATAAAGCAATGTATTCCCCAAATCACATTTGGGATGGCTGTTTAATGCTAAGAGGACAGAAATACTTAGTTTCAATGGTTGTATGCGTTTCTTCCACAACATTCTTTGCACATTTCCCCTGTCTATTGGCAAAACTAGTTCCAAGATTATTCTTTTTCCCACTTTAACAATATGGGGTGACAGTGACATGTTGTATATTTTATTAAACAAAGTAGCTTTATGATCATTTCTAGCCTATAGTATATAATGTAATTTCAGCCTATCATATACTAGGGCCGTCTTGTTTATACAGTTTTCTTTAAGGCATGTATGTATGGTATTAGAAATTGCACCTGTGTCTGACATGATGGGCCAATGCATATATATATATATATATATATATATATATATATATATATATATATATGTTGGGATTAAGGTTAAAACTTGTTGTTTTGCCTTAATCACGACTCAATATAAAATTCAATTTGGTGTGCTGGTGATTTTACTGTAGGCATGGTATTGTACATGGCCATATAAACACATAGAACGGATATATATGTATACATTTTATGTCTGTGGTGGCCGTGACCAGGGGTTATACTGTAATGCTTGAAGTAAATCATGTCTATCCAAATTAAATCTACCTGTGAGTCATTTACCAAGGGAACTGTTTTTTTCCTTGTTGACCTTGGCCTACATACCCAGATAGTCACTGGTGATATTTTGGAACAGATGTATAAAAACCTATAAGTTGCATGCAAAAATGTTTCATGTAAAGCAAGTAAATTAGCTACAAGAGTATGGTTTGCTTTCTTCTAGTACTATTTATGAAGCTGTGTAGACAACAGGCTCATAGTCAGCTGTGGACCACAATGGTCATTTCCACTGCCATCTACACCAACCAACCCCCCCCCCCACCCCCATGTATGTGTATTTCTGGTGATCTATGGCAGTGTTTCTCAACTCCAGTCCTCAAGGCGCCCCAACAGGTCATGTTTTCAGGCCTCCCATTATTTTGCACAGGTGATTTGATCCGTTTCACTGCCTTAGTAATTACCACAGCCGTTTCATCTGAGGGAAAACCTGAAAACATGACCCGTTGGGGCACCTTGAGGACTGGAGTTGAGAAGCACTGATCTATGGGTATGTATGTGGCCCGATGGTAAACTTACAGCCAAAAGCTCCCACAATAGGCAGCTACTGTGATGCGTTTGAAGGTGCCTTCATCTATAAAAAATCTAGTGCTAGTTTATAGAGCCTTCCTGAGTCCCAATACTCCAACTGGCTCCTAAATTCTTCTCAGTCGTGGCCAGTTTACACTTTATGCTTGTTGCAAGATTTTGTAATGTTACACGTTACTTTATATCATGGAGTAATATGTTCCAATGCCTTTCAATTCATTTTGATAAAAAAAAAAAAAAAACTGGAGGAACGAAAATATATTTCCTAGATGCGATCATTGACTTTCCAACCTAGGGTAGAAAAGTAGCAGCTGAAAATTGGAAAAGTGGTCAATCACTTTTTATAAAGCTGCGGTATTATTGTCGCTCCACTTGAATGCTTTGTTGGTAAACGAGGCCAAATGGAAGTTATAACTTCCTCGAAAACTGGTTTTGAAGATGTCTATAAATAGATATGTTCATAAACTGATACGGTACTTAATCAACTCCTATCATGGGGGTGTGAATGTAAATATACAAAACATATTGAACTGGTTAGTTTGCATTTTCTTGGCACAGTAGGCATTGTTTGTGTGAATTTAATCACCAAATGGTTAATAAAACAAAGCACTAAGTCATAGAACCCATTGCAGTGCCAGATGTTAGGCAAAGATCTGAGAGCAGCGTACGGTTTTTTACACCATGGTGTTAGTACTGTTTCAGTCTTAGCTGTGCTATATAAATGTTTAGCAGAACAAGTGTTAGGCTTACAGAATCCTCACAGGTTTTGCAATGGCAAAAAGTTGTTAAAAGATCAAGTGAAAATAAATAGAAATGACATCGGAGCAACATAGAATCAAAGGGACTCACAAAACAAAGGGAAAGGACTGACAAACAGCCTGTTTGGAACAAATACATCTGCTTTATACGTATATCACCAATGCAGTTCATGAATTGTATCTCTTTTTAAGTGACATAGGGCAAAAAAACGAAAATAAATACAGAAAAAGACACGGAGGATTAGGGTAGGGTATCACCTACCTCCCAGGCATATGCACAGGTAGGTTGTTTAGAGTGCTCAGCCACAGATCAGAGTCGGGATAAACTGTCACTATACAGAGATGCTTGTATGATGTTATGGTTTGCACAGCACCCCCCCCCCCCCCCCCTCCAGCTCATCCCAGAACCCCTCCTCCCTGCTCAATATAACTCTGCGCTCTTATTTACCCAGGGATAAATGGAAAGGGGGGAGAATGGTCTGGTTAGAATACAACATTGACAGGAAACTCGTTCTGTATGAACTGTTGACTAGATACATGAACAAAACAGAGCAGCCCTCTCTGGCAAGGGCACTGGACTCCACCAGCAGAGACAAAAGCTTTGCGGAAAGAAGGGCAAAGCGGATAATTTGACAAGGTGGTAAGGAAAGGTGTAAAAACTGCAAAAAAGTCACAGATGCCCCCCCTCCCCACCAGCACCCACCCTGCATGCACTTACCGGCTTCAGCTGTTTTTTTAGACTCATGCTTCATGTGTTTGTATGACAATGAGACACATTCGCAGCTCTGCCCTATATGACATCACTTCTCCAAATAAACGCTGTCCTACCTCTCTATCTGTCTCTGCATCACCCACCCTCTGCCCTCTCTCTTTTTCTTCTCCCCAACCTATCTTTCCTCCCAACCCCCCTGTGTCTCTCATCTTCACCCCTACTGTGAAAGAAGGAAGGTATGCTGCTGATTAATGCAAGAGATTTATCAAATCTCATCAACATTATTTTTGGAGATAGGAGTTCTCGAGTACTTTTAGCAGAGATGCAGTAAACACGTGTCTTCGCACCCGACATACACCAGACGGGGAGATACTGTGATTTGTTACATACACTGAATGGCTGTTGGAAAGAATTCCCAGCTAAATCAGCAACTTAAAGAAACACGGAGACAGGAAGTCTCAGAGGAAAAGAGGAGAGCAGCAGTTTATAGGAAAAAAAACACTGAATATATTGGTAGTCCATCAGTAGATAGAACGCATCGCTTAGACGTATACAGGTCCTGTAGCAAACCTGTGTGAAGGCCAAGTAAGGCTCCATTCACACTAGCGCGTTTTTCGATGCATTTTGCATTTTGCAGAAATGCATGGGAATTTTTTAACTTGGGATCCTATGGAACATGTTCACATCAATGCCTTTTTGTACCTCTGCGTTTTTGGAAAGGGTCAGAGACTTTTTTTCATGCAAAATGCAGCATTTTGCATGTAATAGAATTCAATGGACCAGCATAAAAAACGCAAGTGCATCGTTTATGCAGCATTTTTTTTTTTTTAATTAAACTGTATACAGTCTAAAAAAAACTGTAAAAAAAACTGTAAAAAAAAAAACGCCGCAAAAACGCTGTAAAAACGCTACAAAAACGCTGCTCAAAAACGTGGCAAGCATCACAAAAAAAACTCCAAAAACGTTTAAAAGCAACATGCATAGATGTGAATCGAGCCTTAGGCTGGATTCACACCTAGGCATTTTTTGTGCTTTTTGCATTTTGCAGATTTGCACTACAGAACGTGTTCCATAGGAAACAATGTTAAATGGACTGCAGTGCAAATCTGCAGAATGCAAAAAGCACTAAAACTGCCTAGGTGGGAATCCAGCCTTAGGCTGGCCTTAGCCTTAGGCTGGATTCACACCTATGCAGTTTTAGTGCTTTTTGCATTTTGCAGATTTGCACTACAATCCATTTAACACGGTTTCCTATGGAACACGTTCTGTAGTGCAGATCTGCAAAAAGCACTAAAAATGCATAGGTGTGAATCCAGCCTCAGGGAGGACATACACAATTACTTTTTTAATTTATGATTTAGGCTCCATGCACACTGGAGCTCATAAACGGACGTTTTTTTTGGAGTTTGGGCATTTTTTTTAACAGCCCATAAACTCCACTATGTTATCCTACCCTGTTTCCCTGAAAATAAGACCTAGCGTGATTGTCAGTGATGGCTGCAATATAAGCCCTACCCCACAAATAAGCCCTACACTGTTTCCCCGAAAATAACCCCTACCCTGAAAATAAGACCTACAAGGACTTTAACTAGGGCTTATTTGGGGGGTAGGGCTTATATTGCAGCCATCACCGACAATCACGCTAGGTCTTATTTTTGGGGAAACAGGGTATGTGTCCATGTACACATGGACGTTTTTTCGCTTTTATCAGCAGTGGAGTTTATGGGCTATTCTCTGAATGCCATAAAATCGCATTCAAAGTGCCGGTTTTCTGACCACAAAACAGGTTTAAAAGCACATAAATGCGAATAAACGCACGTTAAATAGTGTTCGGCGTTCTATTTTTTCAACGCATTGTGGGAGTTTGGGAATGCATTTGTTGGATTTTTGAAGTGTCCTTTGTGTAATTTTTATTAAAAACGCCCATAAACGCTTACGCTAATAAACGCGCATAAACGATAGTATAAAACGCTGTTAAAAGCGTGTTTTTCAACCAACATTTTCTGCCAGCAATCTGGCTTCCAGAAAAAGCTTTTTTGAACTCCAGTGTGCATGGAGCCTAATGCCCCGTACACACGGTCGGACATTGATCGGACATTCCAACAACAAAATCCTAGGATTTTTTCCGACGGATGTTGGCTCAAACTTGTCTTGCATACACACGGTCACACAAAGTTGTCGGAAAATCCGATCGTTCTGAACGCGGTGACGTAAAACACGTACGTCGGGACTATAAACGGGGCAGTAGCCAATAGCTTTCATCTCTTTATTTATTCTGAGCATGCGTGGCACTTTGTGCGTCGGATTTGTGTACACACGATCGGAAATTCCGACAACGGATTTTGTTGTCGGAAAATTTTATATCCTGCTCTCAAACTTTGTGTGTCGGAAAATCCAATGGAAAATGTGTGATGGAGCCCACACACAGTCGGAATTTCCGACAACAGGGTCCTATCACACATTTTCCGTCGGAAAATCCGACCGTGTGTACGGGGCATTAGTATTTTCATTTTATCAATTCAAATAATGGGTCATAGGCAATCATTAGCTTGATTTAAGTTTTGGCTGTTGTGCATGACCACACAGAATCAAGCAAAATGTTTCTCATGTTTTGATATTGAACTCAATGTAAACCCTTATGAATTAAAAAATATGTTACCCCAACATTTCATAATGCTGATACCTGTCTGTTGTGTCATGTGCTTGTGTTAAAAAGTACCCTGTTCTTTTTGTATTGTTTCTTTTGTGTGAAATATCTGGTGATTCAGCCAGTCCCCCTGCTTTCCCATTTCACACTGACCATGCTAGGCATAGAAGCACATCCTTGCCAGTGTGGTCAGTTTTCTTGCCGTGCTGGAAGCACAGCCTGCCTGTCCTCCAATGATCAGACTTCTGCTGACATGCCCCTCTGCATGCCCCTCCCATTCACTGGGAAGATCAGTGTACTTCTGTTTTATAATACAATTATACAATAAAATAAAATTAAACAATTATAAATAAAAAGAAAAAAATAATAATATTTATATATATTTTTACATACATGCGAAAATATTTTGCCTTCATTTTTATTTTACATTGAATGGGTTGTTTTACAAGGTGAGGGTTCACATATACTTTAAAGTGATTGTAAACCCTTCGTTTTTTGTTAAATAACAAACATGTTATACTTACCTGCTCTGTGCAATGGTTTTACACAGAGCAGCCCTGATCCTCATCTTCTGGGGTCCCACGCTGGTGCTCCTGGCTCCTCCCCCGCCGAGTGCCCACCACTGTCGCTTGATATGGAGGCACTCGTAAGCTCCCAAGCCGGCTGTGTGTGTCCATAGATATAGACATGGAAGGTCTGCTTTGACCCATAGGCTACTTTAACACTCAGTAGCGTTCAGGGCTGGACTGGGACAAAAATTTGGCCCTGGACTTCATCCAGACCGGCCCACTTTAATTTTTCAAACACACACAAAAACAGTATATAAACTGTTGTATTGCACAGCATTGCAGAGTATTGTGGGGGCATTGCAGAGTATTGCACAGCATTGCAGAGTATTGTGGGGGCATTGCAGAGTATTGCACAGCATTGCAGAGTATTGTGGGGGCATTGCAGAGTATTGCACAGCATTGCAGAGTATTGTGGGGGCATTGCAGAGTATTGCACAGCATTGCAGAGTATTGTGGGGGCATTACAGAGTATTGCACAGCATTGCAGAGTATTGTGGGGGTATTGCAGAGCATTGCACAGCATTGCAGAGTATTGTGGGGGCATTGCAGAGTATTGCACAGCATTGCAGAGTATTGTGGTGGCATTGCAGAGTATTGCAGAGTAGTGTGGGGGTATTGCAGAGTATGGCACAGCATTGCATAGTAGTGAGGGATGGCTGAGCATGGATGGATGGATGTCTCTGTGCAGCGCTGTGGGCACTACACATACAGCCCACAGCGCTGCAGACATCCATCCATCCCACTCACTGTGTACCGATCAGTACACAGGAGGGGAGGAGAGGAACCGGCGTCATCAGATGACGCCGGTCTGTTTACATGTGATCGCGCCGTCATTTGACGGCGCGATCACATGGTAAACGGCCGCGATCAGCGGTCATTTACCGGGATCCGTGATGCGCCGGGTCCCCTGGACCCGGCGGTCACGGATGTGTTCAGGTGCGCGCCCCAGGGGGCACGTGAGAGGGGAATTCTGGGAGGACGTCATAGTACGTCCTCCCAGAGTTATCCAACCGCCCTGCAGCCGTCATTCGGCTATGGGCCGGTTGGTAAGTGGTTAATATTAATTTAATGCCACTGATCAATTATTAATTTAATGCCACTGGCCATGGTAACTGATGGATGAATAATTTAACCATGTCCAGTGGCAGTACATTTACAGTACAGATTAACCCCTCCCCCCCTCCCCCCGCCATGCTGCATATTCAGTTACTTTATAATTTAACCATCACCAATGGCAGTACATTTACAATACAGATTTACCCCCCCCCCCCCTCCCCCCACCATGCTGCATATTCAGTTACTTTTAGTAACTGAATATGCAGCATGGCGGGGGGAGGGGGGGAGGGGTAAATCTGTACTGTATAAATGTACTGCCAGTGGTCATGGTTAAATTATTCATCAGTTACCATGGCCAGTGGCATTAAATTAATATTAATGCCTGGCATTAATATTAATTTAATGCCACTGGTCAATTATTAATTTAATGCCACTGGCCATGGTAACTGATGAATAATTTAACCATGACCACTGGCAGTACATTTATACAGTACAGATTTACCCCTCCCCCCCTCCATGCTGTATATTCAGTTACTTACTAGTAATTACTATTATTATTAGAAAAGGTATTATTACTATAGTGCTGCACTGCTGCTTACTTGAATGATGACAGACTCAGTGACACTATAGCCTTGGTCTCTCTGTACTTGCTGGTGGTGGTTCAGAACTTCTGATCCGATTCCGAATTCTCCTCCTTGGCTTCGGCTCCTCTAGGTTGCAGACTTGCAGCCAGGCTTGCTTTGCTACGCCCTGGCTCCGCCTCCTCCTATGTCCCCGGGCCGCCTCCGCCCTCCGTCCGTGAGTGACGTCACGGCGCCGGGACAAAGAGGCCGCCCAAATAGCTATATTGATAGCTGTTAGAGGGAGTGCCTGGGGGAGTTTCAATGCCTGCCTGTTCTTTTGTGACGCCGGCGGCCGGCCCGCCCGCCGAGTGCAGGAGCGGAGCCGCCCGGCGCCAGGCGACGCTCAGACGGAGAGAGACAGTGACACAGTCACTGTCTGACATTTGAGTCATTGTAGTGGCCCGCTGCCAATCGGCCCACCGGGAATCTCCCGGTAGTCCCGATGGCCAGCACAGGCCTGGTAGCGTTAGCAGTAAAGCGCCGCTAGCTTTAGTGGCACTTTACCAGTGCTGTGAGGGCAGCAGCGAGGAGCTTTAAACCCCAAAGAAGGGGTTAACAAGAGGTTAAAAGTGCCTGAAAAGCGCAGATTTGCAGGCACTTCGGCAACGCTGCCCATTGATTTCAATGGCAGGGGTGGTGTTGGAGCTGTGTATACACCGCTCCTGCACCGCCCCAAAGCTGCTTGCAGGACTTTTTTTTTCGTCCGGCAAGCGCACCACCCCAGTGTGAAAGCACTCGGGCTTTTACACTGGGGAGGCTTGAGAGGCACTTTTCAGGTGCTTGACAGGCACTATTTTTAGCGCTAAATCGCCTGAAAAGTGCCTTAAGTATGAAAGGGGTCTAAGCGATTCCTAATTTATTTTTATTAACTCATTCATTCTCTTTTTCCCTTTCCCCTGATTTTTTTGTATGTCACATTTGGCCAAGGCCCAGAGGCCCTTGTCCCAGTACTTTAAACTACTCCATTCACGTGTGAAAGTGCATTCATGGAAGTGTAGGCTTTAATGTGCACTAAATATTCACAGTAAGTAGGTTGTTAATAACATTAATGAGGGTCAATTTACTAATATACAATTCTGATGCAGGGCTAGTTTACACTTGCTTCAAAACATTGCTTCGGACACGCTTTGTTAAAGCTCTCTGAACGCCATCAAAGCTCCTGTCACTAAATAAAATGGTTAGCTTACAGTCCTGTTTACACCTTGCTTTTGCTTGGTGCTTCGATGATGCATTCGATGAGGCTTTGGTGGGGCTTTGGTGGAGCTTCAGTGGAGCTTCGATGGAGCTTCGGTGGGGCTTCAGTGAGACTTTGTGGGGCTTCGGTGGGGCTTTAATGGGGCTTCAAGCGAGTTTTGCCATAGACTTCTATGAAGGCTTTGAAGACGCTTTGAAGAACCACTGAGGCTACATGGGGTATAATTTTTGAAGAGAAGCAAAGCAAAGCAAAAGCAAGGTGTAAACAGGACTGTAAGCTAACCATTTTATTTAGTGATAGGAGCTTTGACTAGCATTCAGAGAGCTTTAACAAAGCCTGTCTGAAGCCTTGTTGAAGCCTTGTTAAAACCTTGTTGAAGCCAAAGCAAGTGTAAATGAGCCCTAAGGCTTTGTTTCCACTACTGCGAGTTGTTGTGCGACTTGACACATGTGAAGTCACATGACAAGTCAAAATCCATGTATTTCAATGGTCTCCGTTCTAATTGGTGCAACTCAAGTCGCAGCGACTCCAAAAATGTTTTTTGCACTACTTTGTTCCATCATCGGTGCGACTTGTTCTCCATAGAAAATAATTAATTCGCAATGCAGTCACATGTACATGTATGACACCGCGACTTTGTTGTGACTTCCACGGAAGTCTGCAGAAGCACATGATCTCTGCTCCTCCCAAATACATCACTTCCTATGTGGATGTACGTGAGTGGGGAAGACAGCAGGAAGCATGCCTAGGGTTAAAAAGAACAAGTTCATGACATTGAAGAAATCATTCGGCTTGTCAGACAATATATGACCTCAGAGATCCATGTTACAAAGATCATGTAAAGAAGGAGAGAGCATGGTTGGAAGTGGCTTGCATATATTATGATACCTGGGACTCTTTATCAGCTACAGAATGGTCTGCAAAAAGTAAGTGGTTGATATATGCTGCTTAGCACTTTGCAGCTTGCACCTATTTAAATGTGCAGAAACCAATGGGTTTGTGATAATAATGTGCAGTAACCTCTAGCAACCAATGGGTGTGTGTTAATAATGTGCAGTAAACCTCTAGCAACCAATGTGTGTGTGTGGTAATAATGTGCAATAACCTCTAGCAACCAATGGGTGTGTGGTAATAATGTGCACTGTGTTTTCTTGGTAGGGACTGCTTCTCCTGCTGGGAGATAACAATGGTTTGCTGTCTGTGTTGATGGTGGAATTTAGCTAGTTTCTTTCCTACAACCTGTGGCTGCAGGAAAGTAAATCTGTGTGTGTGTGTGTGTGTGTGTCCCCAAATAATATTTGCCTATGATCCAAACAATAATAAAGATAGGCCTGTCGACATCCTTCAGCACATCACAAATTCTGCAGGTGTCATAGATAATATAGCTTGCGGTTGTTTTCCCACCATCAACATTAATTATGCAACCTAGTAAATGAATGACCTATGGGCAGTTAATAAAGAAACATTTTTTGAACTTGCTATTGTCTTTATAATTTGCAGTGCACTCGTTACAAACTCTATGGAGAAGTCTCAAAGACTGTTACAATCAGTACCTACGAAAATTAAAAGAAGGAAGGAGTTATTCCGGCTCAAAAAGATTAGCCCCATATGCCCATGCTGGGGATCTTGAATTTTTAAAACTGGTGTTGGAAATGCGAGAGTAAGTTATCAGCAGGCATATTACCTGAATTTGACATATAAAATTGTAATGCTTACTTTAAAAATGTGTTATTCGTATTTCAGAACCCAAGAAAGCTGGGAAGACAGCACACAGGATTTGCCACCGGAAGATGGGTCAGAGGAGGCTGCGGAGGAGGAGGAGGAAGAACAATTCTAAGACACTGTTGACAAGGAACTGTTCGTAGATGAATCGAGGTCATCAACAACTCCATGAATGAGGAGGATGCTGAACCAGGGCCTAGCAATGTCTCTAGGCCTTTGCGAAGATCTACAAGGGGAAGTGCCAGGGCTGGGAAACCCATGGATAAAATCTTAAATGTGGTCAGTCAGATGTCCAATAAAATGTCTGAAAACCAGTGTGAAGACACAGCATTTCTCGCTGTAATTTTAGGCATATGTAAACAGGTCCCCCGAGAGAAAAAATATGCACTCGGGTTGGCTTTGATGTCACCTGCTCAATCCTTTGTGGGTGAGGAGCCAACAACATCCTCAGCATATATGCAACCCCCCCCCCATATACCCCTTATCAACAGTACCCTCACTTTCAAAGTACACAGTATGCCCCACCAATAAACTGGCTATACTGTGACGAGTATGGTAATATGCTGAATCCCTCAAGGCCACGCATGTTACATCCAATTCCTGCCCCCACTACCTCCACCCTTGGTCCCCAACCACTCAGAAACTTAGGCAGCCTACACCCAGTCAGGTTCTGCCTTTTCTGGAAAGGAAATACTACCCAGGAACATCAGTGGATTACCCTGGACAGACCACTAGTTCAGGTTCCGGGACCACTGAAACAAAAACATACCAGCAATTGTAAGGTTTTTTTATTTTTGGTGTTGTTTTGATACCTGTTCACCCAAAAATGGTGTAGTTCACGGAAACTAAGTTTTCATTTTTGTTGCATTCTTGCAAAAAGATTTTGTTGCTAAAAAATATTAAGGTCCTATATTGTTATTTTTCGTATGCCTTTGTCTTGGTGTTGTTCAAATTGATATATGTTAATTTATTTTTCTTTGTTGTGGTTGGCAAAAATAAACAACCAAAAAATGGTGTAGTTCACCGAAAACAAACTTTATTTTTGTTGCATTCTTGCACAAAAATTTGGAAAATAAAAATTATTCTGGTTACATTATGTGTTTTTTAATTATCCCTTTTTATATTTTGTGTTAAAGACCTGTTATTTAGCATCTGAATGCAATTACACATAACAGACATATAAATAATAATCAAAAATAAAATGCATGACATACATTATGCAATAGCATCCTGCTGCTAGGGGACAAAACCAGCAGTAGCTATGAAAAACGAAGTGAAACCCTCACCACAGTGGCACCATTGCTAGTGCCCCTACCGACACTCCATTGTGCACCCTCTATATCATGAGGGAAGCACACATGCTGCTTTTAACACAGATATTGCATTCTCCATTTTCAAATTGATAGGTGTATGCAGGAACCGCCACTTGTTCGATAAAATGCCAAAAGCACATTCGACAACTTGTCTTGCCCTCGTTAAGCGGTAGTTGAAGATTCTCTTCTCTTCACTCAGAGACTGATTGGAATAAGACCATAGTAGATGGTCACTGAGAGCAAAGGCCTCATCCCCAACATAGACAAATGGCAGTGGCGGCCCATTTGTCCCTGGCAGCGGACAGTCCTGTGGCAGATCCAGACCTTTTTCCCCTCAACATTCTTCCAAAAGATGATCGTGCAAAAATACTGGAGTCTGAGCTGCTGCCATATGATCCTATGTCTATATATCTAAAACAATAATTGGCATCAGCCACTGCTAGACAAACAAAAAATATTTTTTTATAGTTGAAGAATTTGGTTCCACAGCCATTGGGCTTCACTATTCTTATATGTTTGCCGTCAATTGCCCCAACACAATTCGGAAAATTGCATTGGTCCCAGAAAACATCCCCTATCTTGCACCAATCTTTAGCAGTGGGCTTCTTCAGTACCAAATCCATAAGAACATTCTAGATGTCTCTGCAGGTATCATGCACAATATTGCTGGCAGTAGTTTTGCCAACCAAGAACTCAAAATGCAAACTTTCAAAGGAATGTCCTGTGTCAAGGTACCTAAAATGGCAGAGTAAATACAGTTTATTAGAATGATGCATATTAACAATAAGCTACTTCTATATTAGAACTAAAAACGAGCTTGGAAGGAGGTGCCTGAGGAAGTGAAGGAAGAAGAGGAGCAGGAGAAAGACACTGGTGATGTACAGGGACAATTAATATGGTAAAAACAATCACACCCACAATAACATGGTTTATTATTTCAATTCGTGTAAAAAGGATGAAAGAATGATGTGGATCTCCAAATGCCACATATGAGGTAAGAAGAAGAAAAAGTAGATATGAAAAGTTACCTCAATGTTATAATGAGTCTTTCAACAGCCGGAATACTCCTTCGGAAACTGGTGTTTTGTCGCTCTAGATGGCTAGAGAGCAAAGCCAACAATTTATCAAAACTGTAAAGAGAAATATATGGCTATTAGCTACATTGACCATGTAAAAATGGACCATTTTTAACTCTATTTCCACATTTTTTATAATTTGCTCAGGTTTTTGTTAACACTTCTAGCTATTCGAAGCTAAAAATTAGAAAAAGAGTCATAGTGACCATACATAAACATGTTTTCCTAAATATATCTTGGAGCATTTGCAAGTTGACATAAACAAATGTTCTCACCTTCTAATTGACATCCGTGTGTAGTTGAAGAATTTGTCTTCATGAACATGGAGGTCGTTGTAAAGGACCCAAAACTGGCCTCTCCCTTCCCTTTGGGCGATGACGGGATGGATCCAAAACCTATGCCTTCTCTTCCTCCGGTTATCCTCTTCTTGTTCATCTATTAATTCTGCTACAACAGCCATAATGACTGCTGACCAACATATTGCATAGCCAACATGTTTGCTAAGCACTATATAACATGTGACAACAAAAGAGGAAGGGAAATGACTAAGCAGGTTAAGGAATTACATCATTATGACTAAATCGCAGAACATCAAAGTCGCACACAGTCGTTTGGAAAGTCACGTCAAATCGCAACAAAAATCGCATTGCAAAGTCACACTGTAAATCGCTTGACTTTGAGGTCGCAATAGTGGAAACCAAGCCTTACAGTTATTAGTAAGGCTTGAAAATTATAATCAGTTGTTGAAAATATTGACCATTATGGGACAAAATACATGTTTGTAGATAGGTAAATAGAGCCTCATAGTTACTGGGCAGGGAAAGGGAACTGAGCACATGAATTGCCAGCTGATGATCACTGTCATTTGGCGGTGATTACCTGACATTGCAGTACTGCCTGTATACTGCTTTACTGAAAACGAATGGTCTCCCACTGTCTCTAATGTCAAGTAGATTGCTGTGCTGTGACCAAGCATTCTAGCGATGTGAAAGAAAAACGTAAGCCTCCTAATTAGAATCATGAAGGCACAAAATGACCTCAGTTATGAAAGAGTTAAGAATTTGTGAGTGATACAATAGCATTTTAAGGATTAAATAAGACAGTGAAAAGGATGGGCTTGATTTATTGCTTTGCAGTTTTGGATTGTGTGTGTGTGTGTCTATGTAAGATGAAACCTGACAAACTCCAGAATCAGTTTGAAGAGGTTTACTCAGCCCCATGAGATCAGCACCTAGAGCTCCCCTTGATGGTTGGAGCGATGCCTGAAAGGCCATTAGGAACATGGGTGCCAATTCCTTAAAGGCACACTAAAGCTTATAAAGTTGTTTTACTGTGGTGATGGAATATTGTTTAAACACTTCATTTTTATCTTTAGGTTTTATCAAAATGCTACACTCACAATAAACCAAAAAGTGCAACTACGAGGCTTGTTCTTGAACTAGAGTCTGAAAGCTTACAGCAAGTGTCATTGAGATCCTTTCTGTTTGCTCAACGCAGATGTAACTTTATGCAAAACTAGACTGCACATGCTAAGAAGTCAGAATTCCTTTTATGTAAGAAAAAAATAACACGAAAGTAGTGATTATCATGTTCTGTTTAATAAAAGGAACATGTATCCTAAAGTGGATTTCCAGGAAAACCCCTTTGCATCGAAAAATCAGATATCTTTGAACAGAGTTCAAAAATCTGATTTTTGTTATGGGTTACCTGAACATGGCCCCAGACCACACCCTGGTACCCTTTTATTGCTAATGGCAATATACTGAAATGCAAAAAATGAACAATTTAGGAGGCTTGTAAATGAGTGTAGCCTCTTAGTGCCACCAATTATTAAGAAGGCCACCTACAGGAGGATTTGGACACTGGCAAACAAAACAGTGACCAACCCAGTATAACCCCTCCATTCCAGCATGCTTGTGTCCTAGGAGGATTTTTACTAGCCATTTCTCCTTTTTTTATTATTATTTTTTTCTAAATCAACATTCCCTTCATGCTGCTTGAGCAGGTCTCTATTTGCAGCTGTTTGGATCGGCATATCCTCAGCTCCAACTTTGGAGATTGTACCTGGTGGACTGGACGATTACAGGGATAGCCTGGATTATGTCCTTAGGGCACTGGGCTGTGCATTGTGGTGCCTTCCAGACCTGAGAATACTGTATTAGTCAGCTGTGGAGCAGAAATGTGTCACAGCCTCTGGTGTGACCCATCCTCTGAAGACTCACTACCTCACTATTTTGATGGTTGCACATCCTTATCCCCATTTTTCATTGGAAATGGTTAATGCTGTGGAAAGGATGAATGCTGAAGGATCGAGCAATAATCCCTTTTGTTCCCACAATTCAGCTTGGGGTAACATCTTCCTGCCACTGCTCCTTATCTCAAGTGACATAGGGATCTTCCTCAGTTGGTTTCTGCTGTCTGCCTGCAGTGACCTGGTCACCTTCCACCAACCAAACCCCTCCTGCTAACAGCAACCAGTTGGTGACTACCCAAGGCTTAGTCTTTTACCCAAACTACATTGCCTCTGCCCTGCAGTGCAACATGTCGGATTACAGACACATGGGTAACAGTCCCACTATAATGGATGATCCACTAACAGCTCCAGTGCTGTCTGCAATGTACCCACCCAAGCCTGACACTCATAGGCCTGCGCACGGGGTGTGCTGGGTGTGCCTGGGCACACCCTAATGTCCAGGTACACCCCAGGGTCAGAATGTGTTTGAGATAACTCCATTTTGGCACCCCTGCTAACCTGTAGTGCTGGGAGTGGGACTATCTCTGAGTTGGATGCCAATATCCTTCCTGGGAGAACTGCAGCTACTGGCTGCAGAGTAAGCAGTCAGGCAGCCGCATTTCCCGATACTGACTCTATAGTTCTGGGTACAGCTTCCCTGACAGCTGCATATCACTCCGTCCGCCGCCAGCTCTCAGTTGAGATGCCGTAGCCGGGACTTTAGAGGCAGCATCGGATTCCTGACTGCTTACTCCACCTACTCCACAGCTGGTGGCTGCAGTACTGACAGGAGTAAGGGGTTACCAGAGCCCACCACATCCAATGCTTTGTGCTGCCACAAATAGCTCGAAAAGGGAAGACTGTCTCTCGTTCTTTGGTCAAGTCGGGGCTTTCACAGCTTCAGTACAGCTGGGCGGAGCAGGAAGAGATGATTACAGTGGAGTTCCAGCACTGCTTCCTGCCAAAATACACAGCACAACTTTCCTTGGGGCCGACTGAAGATCTCAGAGGATGGATGGCAGCCTGCATCTTCTCCACATGCGAGACCTTCTCTGCATTCTATACAATCCTGTGCTGTAACCCTGCCCTGCACCTTGCAGGGACCATTTACTGAAAGGAAAGTAACTTTCTTTTATTAGGATATGAATTACTGGCACTTCTGTTACATAGATATATTCAACATTCACACTATATCTGAAAATCATTCTTTTTTAATAAGATATAGTATATATGTGGAATACATTTATGTAGTACCTCAAAAGTCCTGTCAAGAAATCTTAGCATAAACAGCAAGGAATGTAATTTTATAATACAGCCCCAACTTCAGGAAAGTGAATGTTCATACATGCAGTGTGAGGGGAGGAGGGGATATCCTTTTTCATTTAGGGCACTTTCACACTGAGGCACTGCTTGCGTTAGCGGCACTTTTCGGCCGCTAGCGGGGCGCTTTTAACCCCCGTTAGCAGCCAAAAAAGGGTTAAAAGCGCCACTGCCGAATCGCTTTGCAGGCGCTTCAGCAGCATTGGCTATTGATTTCAATGGCAGGGGCATTTTGGGAGCAGCGTATTCACTGCTCCTAAATCGCCCCAAAGGTGCTGCTTGCAGGACTTTTTCTAACGTCCTACAAGCGCACCGCTCCAGTGTGAAAGCATTAGGGCTTTCACACTGGAGTGACAGGAGAGGCGCTTTACTGAAGGGGACAAGTCACAGCAGTGGAGGACTCCTGCTGGAGAAAGCAAAGCTGGGTACACACAGATTGAGATTTGTCCAGTTCAGCAGGAACTAGCTAAATTTAAATGTATCCCTGTAAGAAAAAGGCCAATCATTAGATCAGCTTCTCTTAAACAGGACTGCTTAAGGCTGGGTTCACACTATTGTCGCATGCGGCTCACAGCAGGGGTCCGGTGCATCTCCATTCACTGTTCCAGGTCCGATTTCAGCCCAAATTTTTGGCTGAATTCGGACCTGAAATGGACCAAAAGATGCACAGGACCCCTGTGCAATTTGCACCAGAGCCACAGCAGAGATATGTGAACCGGCTCCATAGAGAGCTGGTCAAAATCTCCTACCATGCAAATTTGATGTTGGGAATCCTGCATCGAATTCGCATAAATGTGAACCCAGCCTGAAACCTTATTCAATTAGCAGCTTGCAGCAAATCGACTGCAGCACTAATCAGTGTATACTAACAGTGGAGAGTCCCCGCTGTCAGAATACAATGCCCCGCAAGGGGGATCCTTGCATCCACATCGCTTGTATAGATGCAAGAACCTGTCAGCTAGCAAACTGAACAAAAAAACCTGTGCACATGTGCACATACATGTGTGTTTGAGCTTTGGGGTGCACACCCTAATGTAATAGGCTGCGCACACCTATGCTGACACTGATTGTCTGGATTGCTGTCCTCTGCCTCTGAGCCTTCAGTTCTCTCCCAGGAGAATTCCACCGCACTTTGAGTCGCCAAGATGACCTTCCTGGTGCACCCGCTGGTTCTGGATGACTGGGACACTCCTGATAAGCTGTTCACTCCTCCCAAATGTTTGGTAATTCTTTACATGTTTGTGGAGTCTTTTATTAAGAAGTGGGATGTTCTGGCTGTGGACCCGACAGTATTCTGTCTTAATAAAGCAGTAACGATCCCTGTAAAACGTCCACCTGTTTGTATCCCATTACCATTAATAAACATTTAGAAATTCCTTTAAACATTTTGTTTTCTCTGGCTGGCCTGCACTACAACCTATCTTGGCCTTGATGCTAGTCTGTCAGTTTTTACAGGAATGGACTAGGACCATAAGAAGGGATTCTGTTTCCCTCCAATTTGATCCACTGTTTATGCAATGTTTAGAGCTTATGCCAGTAGTTACTGCATTGATGGGTTAGTAAATATAATCTGTCTTTTTTCAGTATGGGTCTCCTGTCAGTGAACACGTGGATGACTTCTCAGCTAAAATGCTGGGCTGTGAAAAAGGCATGCAAAAAGTGTTTGCTACGCATACCCTTGGAACAGCAGCATCTCTTTGGAGTTTCCTTAGACACCTTCATTAAAGATGTCACTGGAGGTAAGTGAAATCATCTGCCTCAGCAGAAGAAGCCCAGGCCTCAGGAAGGAAGGACTCACGCCCCCACCTGGGACTAAGAAGAGTTCCTTTCAATCTCCCAGGCCATAACCTCCAAAGCCAGTTGCCTAGTTCAGCCGTGAACTCCAAACCCCTCAAACCCGCTGAAAAATCTTCATCAGCACAAAAGGACTATGTCTGTTAGTCTTGGGTATGAGAGGTGGTTTCCAGGGGCTACAAACTAACACAGGTTCTGACAGACAAGATGTTGCAGACAGTTCAGACCTTAAAAAGGCTTGGTTGCATCTTGAACCTATAGAAGTCACTGTTGGAGCCAACTCATTCCGCGGAAAAAGGCTTGGTTGCATCTTGAACCTTTAGAAGTCACTGTTGGAGCCAACTCATTCCGCGGAGTATCTGGACCTCGTTCTAGATGTAGCTCAAGACAGTTTTTCTTCCCCAAGCAAAACTTTTATCTCCCTGCAACCATACATGGACTCTTTAGTTCAGGGGCTTGATTTATAAAATGCAAATAGGCTGTTCACTTTAAAAGAGCTTAGTGATTATAGTGAAATTTCACTTTTCAAAGAATACCCAATCACGTGACTGGATGATGGGAGTCAGCAGAGTTTCACCTCACTCACTAAGCTATGGGGAAAATTCCCTTACAAATGCAACATTTCTTGCAAAGTGAATCACCTATATTAACCTTTGGTAAGTCAATCCCCAGGCATCACTCGACTCTTCGCTTACACAAGACAGTCCTGCAGCTGATGGTAGCCTACATTTAAGGCAATGCCATTTACCCAGTTTTACTCCAGTCCCCTATAACTCAGCATTTCATAGTCAAGGGACAAATTGGTGCAGTCTCTAGATTTCCTCAGAGGTCAGTGGTTCCAGGGGAATGGACTCTACACACAGAGGTGTTCCTGAACCTATGTCTCAGAATCCAGAGATGGACCACTTGGTCTCTCAGTTCAACAAAAAACTGGACAGGTTTGAATCCAGGTACAGAGATCTTATGGCAAAAGAACTGGATGCTCTTGCAGCTCAGTTGGATCGGTACAGCCCGATCTACGCCTTTCCTGTCCTGAAACTTCATCCTTGTCTGCTCTGCAGGATTGAGGTGAAGGGCATTCTGGTGATCTCATGGGTGATCCTCAGTGTGTGGGACCAATCCTGATCTTTTTGTAATTAGGTCTGGATCAGAATCAGGTCCTTGAGTACCATCAAAAGTCAGATCTTGATGCTTGCAAGCTTGTTCCAGAGACTGCTGGCCTCCCATTGTTTGATTAAGACCTTTGAACAGGGTGCCTCTCAGATAGCTCCCCTTGTGCATTCACCTGTAATTCCGTGTGATATGAATTTGGTTCTCTCAGCACCTAAAAAAAAACACCCTTTGAACGTAGCAGGTATATTCCCCCTTTCCACCCCTACTCACAGGGTTGTTTTTGTGGTTGACATCACCTTTGTGAGGTGTGTGTCCGAGTTGGTGGCTTTGTCCTGTAAAGAACCGTTTCTGGTCTTACACAGGGACAAGGTTGTGATGAGGCATATAGTCTCATTTTTCCTAAGGTAATTAGGCTCTTTCACCTTAACCAGGTAATTGAAGGTGGTTTACATAGGTATCAAAAGTTTGATTTACCAAAATTGTTGATTGTTGCTGTATTCAATCATGTCGATACAAACGCATTTTGTGTAGTCATCTGTCTGGTAGTGGCCTGGAATAAACACTAGATGGAGCTGGTGTCATATTAGAGTGACACATCAAAACTCCATCAGCAACATGTTTAGGAGTTAAGCAAGCAATACAGTATTAAGAAACATATATATACTTATATCTATAAGCATGCAATACATGTGTTTATTAGAGGGAAAGGTAATAAGAAAATATGTAGGCTGCTATTGTTCACCTCATTCAGAAAATGCTAGTTGACCTACTGTGTCTGGCGTCAATATATTCCTAATCACAAACCAAGAACAAACATTCAGCTGGTGATGTCAACACACCTGACCGCCATACTTGATGTAGGTCAGGGACTCAGAAAGTATTGCTGCCACTTTCAGCGTCATCAGCAGGTCTGCTAAGTAACCAGCATTTTCAGGTTATTGATAGCAGCCTTCTCAGGAGCAGTTTGCTTTAATGTGCAACTTTTATAAAATGTATTGACACATTACCTTTACTAATTCAATATTCAGGGTTAAAATCCCTAGGAGTTCAAAGACCATAATATAAACCTGACAGAGATTCTAACTTTCCCCTAATCTATCCAAAATTAAAAAAAACAGTTTGAGCCATAGATATCCTTCAACAGATGGATAGGACGTGTTTCTATAATGTATTTAACATTTATTTTATATACTTTAACCACTTGTTACCCAGGCCAATTCTGACATTTCTCTCCTACATGTAAAAATCATCATTTTTTTGCTAGAAAATTACATGAAACCCCCAAACATTATATAAGTTTTTTTTAGCAGAGACCCTAGAGAATAAAGTACAGTATTTGTGCAGCAATTTTTCATGCATTAAAAAAACAAAACAGTAAAGTTAGCCCAATTTTTTTGTATAATGTGAAAGATGATGATACGCAGAGTAAATTGATACCTAACATGTCACACTTCAAAGTTGCACATGCAAGTGGAATGGCACCAAACTTCGCCACTTGAAAATCCCCATAGGCTATGCTTTAAATTTTTTTACATGTTACATGTTTTGAGTTATAGAGGAGGTCTAGTGCTAGAATTATTGCTCTCGCTCCAACGTTCCCGGCGATACCTCACATGCGTGGCTTCTGCGAGCGAGAATGCGGGGACAGGGGCGCTTTAAGTTTTTTTCTTTTTTTTTATTGTTAATTTTACTTTAATTTTTCTAGTTTGATGCTTTCTTTTTACATTTTTTTGATCACTTTTATTCCTATTATTATAATGTAAATATCCCTTGTAATAGGAATATGGCATGACAGGTCCTCTTTTCAGTGAGATATGGGGTCAGTAAGTACCCTAGGCTGGGAAGCCTGAAATAAAAAAAAATAAAAAAAAAGATCTCAGCTTCCCAGCCGAGGCGGCGGAATTTTTCAAATGCAGAGGCTGGGCGTGACGTCAAAACATCACACCCGGCCTCCGAACGACCATAGAGACTCCGAGGACCATCTGGCCCGCCGGAAATCTCTATTGTCAGTATCCGGCGCCAGCGGATCCCTTCTCTGGCTCACCGATTGCACGGGTGAGTCGGTAGAAGCACTGGAGGATGGAGGGGGGGGGAGTCCCCTTCCGCCGCCTGTAAGAATGATCAACAGCCGCTATGATCATTCTTATGGTGCAGGGAATCACCGAGTGCAGGGAATCGCCGGCTGTAAAAGAAGATATCTGAATGATGTCTGTATCTGCAGGCATCACTCAGATATCACCGCTCAAAGTCTGCAACGTCATATGACGTTGGGCGGGCGGCAAGCGGTTAAAGAATTCCAGTATATATTGTTACATTGATCTGGCTTGGACCACTGTAACTATGCATTTTGGAGGGTGGGTTGGAGGGTGGATCACATTCTGTCTAAGTTACAATGGCCACCTGACGTCAAGAAGGAGACCATGGAGGAAAAAGCATGAAAAAGATGTTTAATATTGGGGACACCGCAACACCAGAGAAGGATAAAACTCCTTTGGGCTGAGGATCGCTTTCTGGGTTCATCATCGCTGGTTTTTATCTGCATGCCTTTCACCCCTGCAGGGGTTGGGCAGTCCGATGAGTGAGAGCACGAGTGGGGGTGTAGTGGAAGACGGGGAACACTTGCTACACTGAGATTACTGTTTTCCCATCAGAAGGGCACATCTAAGGAATTTTTTTCTGGACATTGTTTTCATTATAGAATTGGAATTTTTACAGCACTGTTTTTATATTTTTTCACCACTTTGTTTATGAATTGGACTTTTCACGTATTTACGTTGAGGATTTTACTCTAAAGGTTTAATTGTCAAATAAGTTCATACCATCATACCAAAGACTTTTCATCACATGTGGAATATTTTGAGATTTTGCTTTTCACAGATATTTTTGGGCACATATATATATATATTTATTTTAGCACGCTGCACTTTATTGTACAACATTGGTGGGTGGAGCTTCTGCACATATTTCCTAGCTCCCAAGAGCACATTGGTCGCACGTAAAAATAATTTAATTTTATATATGTATTTATTATGTATTTCTATAAGCATTTATATATGAACAGCATTTAATACACATATAGCCGAACAGCGCCAATTCCCTTTTTTAGATTATTTATGCATGTACCATACCTGTGGGATCCCTCTAAAAACTGGAAATCATTGTAGTAGACACTGCTACTACAGTGATCTCCTCTAGCTGCCGGGTCTGTGCTGAGCAGCTGCCCTGCTACATTGTGAGCACAGGAGGTCAGCTGCTCGACACGGGTGCCATTCAGAGAATGTCTTTTGTCCTCTCAATGAATGCAAAACATTCTCTGATTAGACGAAGTGGAGGGCCTGATGTTACTGCCCCGTCTCTTCACCTTGTCCAAGTGGACGACCTCCTGTGTTCACAGCGCAGTAGGGCAGCCACTTGGCATGGGACAAGAAGCTAGCGGTGTCCGCTACAGTGATTTACAGCTTCTAGAGAGATCTCACAGGTATGGTATATGCATAGGTACATCAATCCAAGCTGGACCAATGTAACTATGTATAAAAAAAACATTCCTGGAATTCGTCTTTAGTCATTTTTTGTTTCGTTACAATATTACCTTAAAGGGGTTGTAAAGGTAAAAGTTTTTATGCATAGAATGCATTAAGGTGAAAAAACATCTGACAATACCGGCACCCTAGCCCCCCCCCCCCCCGTTTTACTTACCTGACCCCTCGAAAGTCCAGCGCTCGCTCCCGACATCCTCTTCACCGTTCAGACTGGCCGTTGACTGGTTACAGTGGATGGATTGTAAGCAGTGCGGCCATTGGCTCGCGCTGCTGTCAATCACATCCAATGACGCGGCGCGCCGGGGGGCAGGGCCGAGTGATACAGTGAGCGGCCATGGCCGCCGGCTGTATCACGCAAGCACTCAACACCATGTGAAGGAGTTCGCATGAAAGTGTTGAGTGCTTGCGCAGGGGGAGGAGACGAGACAGCCGCCGAGGGACCCCAGAAGACCAGGTTCGGGGCCACTCTGTGCAAAACGAGCTGCACAGTGGAAGTATAACATGTTTGTTATTAAAAAAAAAAAATAATAACCTTTAGTGATCCTTTAAAGTTATATTGCTTATAGTTTACTAAACCTGGAATGTTAAACTGAACATGTGCTTTTTTCATGCAAGGCTTTAAAGCACAGGTTCACTTATTTTGCTCTGGCAGAACAGCAAAGGGAAGGTAAATATAATCAGCTTGTAGACATTGCATGCATCTTCCCCCTCTCCTAACACCTATTATGACTAACCTGTGTAAAAAAAAAAAAAAAAAAAAAAAAAAAAATCTATATACCGTATATACTCGAGTATAAGTCGTTCCGAGTATAAGTCGAGGCCCTGATTTACCACAAAAAAATTGGGAAAAACTTATTGACCCGAGTATAAGACGAGGGTGAGAAATGCACAGCTACTGTAAGTGGAAAAGAGGCTCAACAATGCCCATTTGCATGCCTCACTGTGCCCATTTGCAGCCATAGGTCCCCTGAACTTCAAACTCGGTAGTTAAGGGTTCCTAGATGCCCCCTAGCTGCAGCCAAAATTTGGGGTCTCTGAACCCAAAGGGTCCCGAAATGACATTGCTGCAGATGGACACAGTTGACCAAATTTGGGGCTCCGTATCTCGGGGCCACTTAGTGCTAAGAACCCCAAATTTGGTGTGCAAACGCAGTGGAACTAGCAGCATAAAATTTCTAAAGCTGGGGTTTCTAGCACCAAGTGGCCCCGAGATACAGGGCCCCAAAAATCAGTTCAGAAAATGTCAAGCACTTTTCTGCAGCAGAGAATGACATTTTCCGAACCGATTTTGGGGCCCCGTATCTCGGGGCCACTTAGAGCTAGGAACTTCATCTTTGGATATGTTGTGGTACCAGTTCCACTGGGTTTGCACACCAAATTGGGGGTTCCTAGCACTAAGTGGCCCTGAGATATGGGGCCCCAAATTCGGTTCAGAAAATGTCAAGCACTTTTCTACAGCAGAGAATGACATTTTCCGAACCGATTTTGGGGCCCCGTATCTCGGGGCCACTTAGAGCTAGGAACTTCATCTTTGGATATGTTGTAGTTCTAGTTCCACTGGGTTTGCACACCAAATTTGGGGTTCCTAGCATCAAGTGGCCCTGAGATACGGGGCCTCAAAGTCGATTCGGAAAATGAAATTTTTTGCTGCAGAAAAGTGCTTGACTCGAGTATAAGTCGAGGGGGGCACTTTCAGCACAAAAAAACATGCTGAAAAATTCGACTTATACTCGAGTATATACGGTACTTATCTATTTTTAGGCCGCTCCGGTCCAGTCACATGATCCAGCTGCCCTGTCTCATCCAGAGTCACTGCAGGGGAGAGGAGGGAGGGCCGACAATGGATGGGCCATACTAATGCCGCGTACACACGGTCGGACTTTTCGTCTACAAAAGTCCAACGGACGCTGACGGACTAAAGCTGGCTGGTAATCCGATCGTGTGTGGGCTTCTTCGGACTTTCAACGTACTTTTTTAGCCTCAAATCCGACGTACTTTAGATTTGAAACATGCTTCAAATCTTTACGTCGTAACTACGACGGACCCCGAAGTCCGCTCGTCTGTATGCTAGTCCTACGGACAAAAAAATGACGCATGCTCATAAGCAAAAACTAAACGGAAGCACTCGGTCTAGTAAAACTAGTGTTCGTATTGTAGGTAGCACATTCATCACGCTGCAAAATCTGTGATCGTTGAATGCAGCGCATTTTATTTCTTCTTTACGAATGCTCTAAAGAATGAAGGTGTTTTGCTGTTCATAATCAGAGTTCTCCCAAACTGATTTCTGAATTCTTTTTCTCTTTGATCTCATGAATGATATAGTATGCTTTTTATAAACAATGTTTCCATACTAATAATACTTTTTCCCTTAATTTTTTTTTTTTTTTTAGGTTTGTAAAGTTACCACAAAGAACCCATTATTCTTTTTTTTTTTTTTCTAGTGATTATTTTTTAGTTTTTAGATAAAGTTAACCCAAAGCACCGTTTTTGTTTATGTATATTTTTTTTTTTCAAGACTTACCACTTGAACATTCTTAACATTAGTAATGTATTTTTGGTGTGTTTTTTTAAAACTCAATGAGATTGTTGTCCCTTGTTAATTTAACATTGTGTGTAAAATCAATGATTTAAAAGAAAACACATAAAGTCTTTTGCTAAACTCAAAAAAGATCCATTTATTCATGGTCAAAATAAAATAAAGAGGAAGTCAACGCTGGAAAAAGTCGGTGTACAAGAAAATTGGGATCTTGAGGAGTCCATATAAGAGGGAGCACAATCTGGTCCAAGAATCCCAGAGATCAACAGCACCAGCAGATGATCTAGATGTCCCCAGACTGTGGTCCTACAACAGCCTGCGTCTTCTGTCAGACCAGACTGAACCCAGGTCATCACTTTCTTCTCTTCCCTGCAGCCTTTCCTCCACGCTGCCCTGCAGCCTTCCCTGCAGCCTTCCCTGCAGCCTTCCCTGTAGCCTTCCCTGTAGCCTTCTTTTGAGGCTGTGGCTCTGGTGTTTCAGTTGTGGCAGGAGGAGGAGGAGGAGGGGGGGGGCTGCCTCATGTAGTTGGGTGTTTTTGGTTAGCGTGCCCTGCAGCCCCTTATGGATTGTTTCCCCAAATAGGCGCTCACAAATGAGGCGCTGCTCCCAATCCATCTGAAGAAGCCTGCTGGCTAAGTAGCAGCCATAGGCTTCTTCCGCTTCGGGGGGGCTTGTTAAAAAACGGGTGGCCTGTTGCATGAGGCGCAGGGACGCGTCCTGTGTGACCATCCCCTTCCTGGCCCTTTTTTTGGGAAGGTGGAGGGGAGGCACTTGGGATTGGGTGAGGCTCCTACTGGGCCCAGCCACCTCACTTGGCCCAGCCACCTCACTTGGCCCAGCCACCTCACTTGGCCCAGCCACCTCACTGGGAGCAGCCACCTCCTGCCTGACACTGGGCCCAGCCTCCTCCAGGATGATGGTGAATCCGGCCTCCTCCAGGCTGTCCATGGGCCCGGTCTCCTCCTGCCTGCCACTTTCCCCACATTCCTCCTGGATGGACTCATCCTGTGTATAAAAAAAGGACAATAGTTTTAGTTTCTTTTTTTGGGTTCATCAATGACACACAGTTTGCTTCTCATGACTAGCAAATTCAATGTGAATACATCTCTTTAATAAAAGAGTCTAATCAGACACCCTAATTATTTCAAGCAGGTGCCAAACATATTTAGTCACTACTATCATTTGATATGTATACACAATTTGGAGTGCTAAATTATTTGAGACAATTATAACATCCAGTTAACATCATTAATATTAGTACAGTAAATATTTGTTAAAATAATTTACCTGACTCCAGATGGTCATATCCGGTTCATCCAGGATGGAAGACCCAGCTTGCTCCTCATCAGCCTCTGCTGGGGTGGAGGGAAGGGTGGAGGGAAGGGTGGAGGGAAGGGTTGAAAGTGATGCCCTGGCTTCATTCTGGTCATCAAGAAAACGGAGTTGATTGTAGTACCACAGCCTGGGTACATAAACATCATCTGCTGATGCTCCTGATCTCCTTGATTCCTGGATCTTCCTATGCTCCCTTTTATACATGTTCCTCAAGACCCCAATTTTCTTGAGCACTGTCTCCATTGTTGCTCCCGGGATGGTCTCCTGGACAAAGGACAGAAGTCTCTCCAGCGTTGACTTCCTCACATGCTTGGCATAATACTGAGGGTGTTTCACCTCCCACAAATTCCTCATCTCTCGATACTTTGAAATAAAAGAAGTAAGGAACTCTGGATCCTTCAATAGGGGATTCATTATATCTGGAAAAGAGAAAGTCACAAGACCAAAAACACTTATTATATGTTTCTGCTAACCCCTCATCATCTTCTCCCTATGTAGGCCTCATCAATCTATCAAGCCATATAGGCCGCTTGCTACAAAGTCATGACCATAAACCCCCCCAAAAAAAAAATATATATATCTCAAATTACCTTCGTTTTGGAACGTCCTGGTCCACTATCACCTACGCACAGAACGTACGTACGACACGCGCGAAAGGCCCTCCTTTATACACTACGCATGTGTGAAACTCCGCCTGCGTCGCCCGCCCCTTACGTTCGAAATTAACTCATGTTCTCCGCCCCCTAATTTGACGCACAGAACGTACGTACGACACGTGCGCAAGGCCCTCCTTTATACACTACGCATGTGTGAAACTCCGCCTGCGTCGCCCGCCCCTGACGTTCGAAATTAACTCATATTCTCCGCCCCCTAATTTGACGCACAGAACGTACGTACGACACGTGCGCAAGGCCCTCCTTTATACACTATGCATGTGTGAAACTCCGCCTGCGTCGCCCGCCCCTGACGTTCGAAATGAACTCATGTTCTCCGCCCATTTTTTGTTACGGCGCGTAGTGGAGTTAAAGAATGGCGGAGACACCTGAAATGTTGACGACCTCAGGTAGTGGAGACAGCCCGGAGGCTGGAACGTCTGGAACGTCAACTAAATCTATGAGGCCTAGATTTAAGGCCTCTAATATGAGTTTCAAAGAGATGGTGGAGATGGTGGCCATTCTTCACAAAGACGACTATGATGGAAATTATGGGCCGTACGCACGGCCAAATTTGCGCAAGGCCAAAATAATGGCGAAGGTCGTGGAGACTTTGCAGGCATCTTTTGGGGTCCAGCGCTCCAAAGATCAATTGCGAAAAAGATGGTCTGACCTGAAACTCAGGGAGCCGGATCAATACCGACGTATCCGGAAAGTTCTTAAAAAAAGTAAGTACTTGTCGTGTTTTTCTCTTGTGTTTATTACCTTGTATACTGCTCCATGTGCTTTTCCTTCCTATACGATTTTTGTTCATCGTTTTAAACGATCTTTTAATAAACCTCGTTACATATCCATATCTATCTATATCTATCTATCTAAATCTATATATATATAAATATAAATATATATATATATATATATATAAATATATATATAAATCTATATATATATAAATATAAATATATATATATATATATATATATATATATATATATATATATAAATATATATATAAATATATATATATATATATATATATATATATATATATATATATATATATATATATATATAAATATATATAAATATAAATATATATATATATATATATATATATATATATAAATATATATATATATATATATATATATATATAAATATATATATATAAAAATATATATAAATATATATATAAATATATATATAAATATATATATATATATAAATATATATATATATATATAAATATATATAAATATATATAAATATATATATATAAAAATATATATATATATATATATCTATATATAAATATAGATATATATATATATAAATATATATAGATAGATATATATATATATAGATATATCGATATATATATATATATATAAATATATATAGATAGATATATATATATATAGATATATAGATATATAGATATATAGATATATATATAGATCTATATATATATAGATATATATATAGATATATAGATATATATATATCTATATATATATATCTATATATAAATATATATATATATCTATATATCTATATATATCTATATCTATATATATCTATATCTATTTGAAGTTCTCTTAATTTTTTGGATTTACATTTAGTTAGATATTTAGAGATTTTGTTCCAGATATAGAGAGAGATCAAAAGATTATTAACTATATTTTGAGATCTTGATATCTATCTATCCGGTATGTCTTTATAATTTTAAATATTGAACTAAAATAGGAACTCTACACAAACCACTTCACTACAAATGTGGGAAAATTATTATGTCCTAAAATATCTGTGTGCTAATTAGATTACTAATTTTTTGTTTCACATAGGGGAAAAATCACTCAGCCAACCACAAGAACACAGTCCACCCCAAGCAAAACAGGATTGGGCAATCAGCCCAAGTCCCATTGAGGATGTGGAGGAAGGAGAGGTGGGCGACATGGGCACCCCACCAGGTGAGTGTCTGACACACCAGCTTACGTTAATCTATGCATGGCTGCCTTTTGTTTAATTGAATTTGGCTACTCTATTTTAGGGGATCTGGTTGTGCTTCATTCAAGCAACAGTGACACCCCCGAGGATGTGGAGGAATTAGGCTACATGGCCACCCCACCAGGTCAGTGTCTGAGACAACAGCTTTATTTCTGGTAAGGTAAACTATGTATGTGTGCATATTTCTAAAGACATTTTTTGGTTTCATTCCACTTTAGGAACAACAAGAAGTGACTATTTCACCTCTGAAAGTGCCCAACGTCTAATTGGTCAAATAATGGCCTGGAATCAAGACATGGATCAAATGCGTAATCGGCTGGATCGTATGCAGCAGGAAATGAAGGACATGATTGATGTTTTGGGTCGAATCTAAATGCCCTTTTTTAAACCCCAAAACATCAATCATGTCCTTCATTTCCTGTTTTGCTGACCCCATTCTGGGCCTTCTCTTTCTTTTTTTGGCATAACATAAATGGCTGTTTAACCTAATGTCAAAAAGGAGGGCTGTCAAAAATCCACAAAAAAAAAAAAATTGATTTTCTAAAAAACACCAAAAAAAAAAAAAAAATTGATTTTAAAAAACCCAAAAAAAAAAAAAAAAAATTGATTTTAAAAAACCCAAAAAAAAAAAAAAAAATTGATTTTAAAAAACCCCAAAAAAAAAAAAAAAAAAAATTGATTTTAAAAAAACCCCAAAAAAAAAAAAAATTGATTTTAAAAAACCCAAAAAAAAAAAAAAAAAAATTGATTTTAAAAAACCCAAAAAAAAAAAAAATATATTGATTTTAAAACACCAAAAAATCAAAAAAATAATTAATGTTAAAAAACCAAAAAAAGTAAAAAAATTGATTTTAAAAAACCAAAAAAAAGAAAAATAATTAATGTTACAAAACCAAAAAAAGTAAAAAAATTGATTTTAAAAAACCAAAAAAAAGAAAAATAATTAATGTTAAAAAACCAAAAAAATTAAAAAAATTGATTTTAAAAAACCAAAAAAAAGAAAAATAATTAATGTTACAAAACCAAAAAAAGGAAAAAAATTGATTTTAAAAAACCAAAAAAAAGAAAAATAATTAATGTTAAAAAACCAAAAAAATTAAAAAAATTGATTTTAAAAAACCAAAAAAAAAGAAAAATAATTAATGTTAAAAAACCAAAAAAATTTAAAAAATTGATTTTAAAAAACCAAAAAAAAACAAAAAAAACTTGCTTTTAAAAAAAAACAAAACTTGATTTTCCAAAAAAAAAGCCTGTTTTCGAAAATCCAAAAGCCAAAAATATTTTTTTGTGGATTAGGTAGAAATATTTAAATATAATTATATTTTGCTACATCATTAAGATACCATTATATTTTTGTCTATGAACATTTTATACTAAATGCAGAACTGAATGCATAACAACCATTAATAAAAACATCTCCTTTTATAGGATTTTAACAAATGTGTGGTTTGTTATTTCAAGGCTCAGTATCAGTTTGGTTATAATTGTCAAAAAGTTGTTTACAGTGGCAATGGAGCTTATTTAGACATTTTTAAAATTCAAATACAGTTGGCACTACAACTGCTCGACCATAACCTAGGAGACAGCCCAAAAGAAAGGCAAGCAATAAATATAATGCCAGATTTCAGCAATATTTTTTTTATTGACAAAAAATTATATATCCTGGCCCATTGCAATGGCCCCCCTACCCATAAAATAATCAACATATTGCTGTCTAACCTGACGGGAACTTTGGGGGGCCAAGCCAGTACGGACAGTATCCAGGCCTGTAAGGTTGGCTTCTATTTGTCCGGCCTCAGGCCCAACTGTGCCTATATAATTGGCAGAATGCTTATTTAAAAAGTTGTGCAGAATGCAGCATGATAAAATTATAAAATTAAGTTTGTATTCCGCCAAATTAATGGCTGTTTGAAACAGGCGGAACCGGCTGGCCAGAATTCCAAACGCATTCTCAACCACTCTTCTAGCTCTGGCCAGCCAGTAATTAAAAACCCTCCTCTCCGGGGTGAGGGTTCTTTGGGGGAATGGCCTCATGAGGTGCTTGCTCAGAGCGAAGGCTTAATCGGCAATGAAGACAAAGGGGAGTCCTTCCACGTTATCCTCATCAGGTGGCAATCCCAGGCCACCACTCTGGAGACGCTGGCAGAACTCCGTCTGGGCAAATACTCCTCCATCCGACATCCGGCCATTCTTCCCCACGTCCACATATAAAAAATCATAGTGTGCCGACACCACCGCCATTAAAACAATACTGTGGAACCCCTTATAATTAAAATAATATGACCCCGAATGGGGTGGTGGCACAATGTGGACATGTTTCCCATCTATAGCCCCTCCACAATTGGGAAAGTCCCAACGGCTGGCAAAATGGGATGCCACAGTCTGCCATTCCTGTGGCGTTGAAGGAAACTGGGGAATCAAACAAGAAAACCAAAATCAATTAATTTGGAAGCTAACATTGCAAGAAAATTAGACAATTAAAAACATTATTCCCCAGCATCAGTATAACATTCAATAATTTAATTCTTCTGGAATAACTAATATGGAAAAAGGCACACTTATCAGATTGCTCACCCCCTCTGATAGAACATTGATTACATTTTAGGGGGTTGTGAAATCCCTAAAAAAAATTACTTTAACAACACGCAGGAATTTAGGGATAACAAAGGCTACAAGACTGCAGTTGTCGCACTCTGCAGGTGCAGTTGCTAACCAGCTTACAGTAAATGAGGTAATGTCAAAAGGCATTCATGTTGCAAAGAGTACACAATCACATGCAAGGGCAATTAATGAAAACACTTTGAGGCTTGCATATGATTTGATGATGGAAATCAGCAGAGCTTCTGCTCATTTACTAAAGCACTGGAACAAATGCACTTGTAGAGTGCACATGCATTTTGCAAAGTGCAACATAGATTTGCTTTAGACAAATCAACACCACAGAACATTCAAGCAAATTTTAACGAGGGTGGGGGTGGGGGGGTTGTGAAATCTAGCTAATTGCTAATTAGCAGCACACTATTTGGAGTGAGTTCAGGTGGGGGGGGGTTGTGAAATCTAGCTAATTGCTAATTAGCAGCACACTATTTGGAGTGAGTTCAGGTGGGGGGGGGGGTTGTGAAATCTAGCTAATTGCTAATTAGCAGCACACTATTTGGAGTGAGTTCAGGTGGGGGGGGGGGTTGTGAAATCTAGCTAATTGCTAATTAGCAGCACACTATTTGGAGTGAGTTCAGGTGGGGGGGGGTTGTGAAATCTAGCTAATTGCTAATTAGCAGCACACTATTTGGAGTGAGTTCAGGTGGGGGGGGGGGGTTGTGAAATCTAGCTAATTGCTAATTATAAGCACACTAAATACACTCCAACAAAATACATTCAAAATGAGTAGACTAGGTGGATATGTTCCCATCACTTCATGCTGGGAAGGTTATTGAAGGAAACTATACATGCATGACAAAAAATAACAGGAAAAAATCCCAGCATGTGTGAGGATAAAAAGGGGACATTCACACTATATTGCAATGATGGGAAGTAGTGTTTGAAGCAAGAAATACATTACATTAGCAAAGATTACATAAAAGAACATGTGATGCTAATAAAATAAAAATAGCTTACCTTAATATAGTCCTTCTGCAGGACCTGTATGATGGCAGAACAGGTCTCTGGGATAATGATCCCCAGAGCCTGGGGGGAGATGCCTGTCGAGAACTTAAGGTCCTGCAGGCTTCTCCCTGTGGCCAAATACCGCAAGGTAGCGACCAGCCTCTGCTCCGGAGTGATGGCTTGCCTCATGCAGGTATCCTGCCTGCTGATATAGGGGGTCAGCAAAGCCACCAAACGATCAAAAACGGGGTCCGTCATCCGGAGAAAGTTCCTGAAATCCTCAGGATTATTCTCACGGATCTCACGGAGCAAAGGCATGTGACAGAACTGGTCACGCTGAAGCAACCAATTCTTGGTCCATGAACTCCTCCTCGCCCTGTTCATGGACTGGTCTTGGGCTGAAGAATAAACTACAGCACCAAGCACATACAATGCACGAGCTCTACGACGAGTACGTACAGGTAACATGGCTTCAAAACGGTCGGCTGGTCAGAACGCACTAAACAGAACGCACTGAAGAACAGCAAGGCCTGTGAAGAACGACCTGAAAATCAGGAACGAGCGGCCAATAAAACAAAGATTTCTCAATGCCAACTGACCAAACGCACTGAAAAGCAGATACAAACCTCACAAGCACAGACTGAACAACAGTTAAAACGAACTGAAAAATACGAGTCTCACAAGCGCGAATCGTCTCTCACCAAACTTCTACTAACACGAGATAAACACGAGATTAGCAGAAGGAGCCCAAAGGGTGTCGTACGGGCTATTGAACTTCCGTTTTATAGTCTCGTCGGACTTGGTGTACGTCACAGCGTACTAAGCTGGCGTACTTTTGTGTGGTCGTGTGTGGGCAAGTCCGTTCGTAAGAAAGTCTGCCCCAAGTCCGCCGAAGGTACGCCGGAAGTATGTCGGACAGGCTGTCCGACTTTTGTAGCTGCAAAGTCCGACCGTGTGTACGCGGCATAAGCCTATGGGTGACATCACTGCTCTCAGGCATAGCCGTTGTCGGGCACTCTTTCCTCTTTCTTGCATCTGGCGCTGGCTGACGCAGGGAAGATTACAAGACTGAACTGGAGCAGGCTGAAAATCTGTAAGCAACAGAGTTTTCCTGCACAGGTTAGTCAGAATAGGTGTTATTAGGGAGAAGGGAGCATTTTTAAGACTAGTTAGGCAAAGCCTGGAATTCAATCTTTTTCTGGTATTGTATTTCTTATAAATCCATTACCTTTGTGAGCACTGTCCGCAAATGTTTTTGAATTGTTATATACTGGCATATATAATGCTTTTTATTTCCTTAAGGATTTAATAGAGCTTTAAAAGCTTTAAAAAGCATAAAATGGACTTCTAAGTAGTTCATTTTCCATACTTTCATATTCCGCAATTAGGCCAGGGCGCCAGAAAGCCCAAGTCTTACCCTGCGTCAGAAAGCATGTCTACTTCCTTTTTGTTGTGCTAATAGAATCATTATAATTTATTACCAAGAAGATGCTTTTATGTGCACATGTTTATGAGGATGTTTGTTTGTTTTGTTGAGGTTAATAATAAGGTGGGGATGTCAGGACAACATAGTTTACATTTTGAATTAGAGTCCAGAAGAATTTAGCTAAGTTACAGGGACGTGCAGTCAGGGGAGGCAGGTGAGACAGTGCCTCACCTGCCATGAACATTGAAAAAAAAAAAAAAAATTGAGCTTCGAGAGTCGTAGCTGCGGGGTATGTAGCCTAATGCCGCGTACACACGATCGGACTTTACGGCATACTTGGTCCGGCATACCGGATTTCGTCGGACAATTCGATCGTGTGTGGGCTCCAGCGGACTTTGTTTTCTCAAAAGTTTGACGGACTTAGATTTGAAACATGTTTCAAATCTATCCGACGGACTCGAGTCCGGTCGAAAAGTCCGCTCGTCTGTATGCTAGTCCGACGGACAAAAAACAATGCTAGGGCAGCTATTGGCTACTGGCTATGAACTTCCTTGTTGTAGTCCGGTCGTACATCATCACGTACGAATCCGTTGGACTTTGGTTGATCGTGCGTAGGCAAGTCCGTTCATTCAGAAAGTCCATCGTAAAGTCCGTCGAAAAGTCCGCCGGGCAAAGTATGCCGTAAAGTCCGGTCGTGTGTACGCGACATAAGTCCTACCCCACCACTGGCTCCTAGGACCTATGGTTCCAGAGATATGGGGCTCCTTGAGCAGCCTGTCAGAAACTAAATACAGAGCGGTCACTTTAAATACAAGCTGACATACTCTGTTTGCAGCAGACTGAGAGGATGAGCTCACAGTGCCTCTCACTTGTTGTCAGAGGCACTGAGCTCAATACTTGGAGTCTTGGACCAATGATAAAGTACCATTGGTCCCAGCAGTCCAAAAAAAAAAATACTGCAGTGGAGGCAACTAGAAAAAGGATATGTGTCTAAAAGATAAATGCTCCCTTCCAGCCTAGCCCTCTTAACTACAAGGAAAAAACATGTGTTTGTGTGTATAACATTTACCCACAATCCCATGTTTTTCTCACACAGTTAAGAGGGAGAATGAAAATCTGCTGCCTGCTGAAAAGGTACTGTTATATTCAAGCTAAATCATACCGTATATTTATATGTGGTAAAATATATATACCTCCCCCTGAAGTGAGAAAGTATTAACAACGCTTTACATGGATTAAGCCACATTAAACCACAAGTGTAATGTTTCATAAAATGTCCATAAATACAATAAAAATAATAAAAAACAGGGCTTAGTCTATGATATCTGTAGAGCCAGGCTACACCGGCAAGTCTTTTTAACAAATGAAACATGCATGCAAATGACGGCATACAAGACGAGCTTTAATTCCACCAAAGTGCTCCATTCATCGGCCTCTACACCTTCACCGAGTCACCTCGTTATAGCCCCCTTTGAGTGTACGCTCACCAGAAGTACGAGTCAGGTAAGCCTGTGATATCTCTCCCAGAGATGGTCTGCTCTATAGTTCTCCATGGCCGTGATGTTTATGGTCATGTCATGCAAGAAAATAGACGGGATGCTTGCCATAGTGTTACATCTTTTATTAAGAACAAACTCAATCCCCCTAATACAAGTTACGCTTACAAGATCAATAGAATTAAAAGGCAGCTTGTCAGTGTGACAGAGTCAGCTCACCGCTGGTCGGAAGACGATGCGTCCTGCCCACCTCGATGAGTCCCGGGATGACGCTGTCTAAACCAAGCTGCAGGGTCGTGTGGTCATGCCCTAAATTAGGTAGGGCGTGCCCATTCATATATTTATATGCTATATGTTATAACATAATAATTTATTATTTATTTACTGTGAAATTACTGGTTGGAAGTTATAACTTCAAACTTCAGTAATTTGTCCATTAAGCCACCTGCTTGAGTACAGATTTTGAAAATATAGTAATTACCTATAGGGTAATTACTATTATAGGGTATAGGGTATTACCTTAAAAACAATATATAATAATTATTTGTATATAACTTACTTATGGTAATTAACCCCTTGCCACCCAGGCCAATTCTGACACTTCTCTCCTACAAAAATCATAATTTTTTTTACTAGAACATACTATTACTCAGAACCCCCAAACATTTTTTATATATATATATATATATATATATATATATATATATATATATATATATATATATATATATATATATATATATATATGTATATATATATATATATTGTTTTAGCAGACACCCTATGGAATAAAATGGTGGTCAATGCAATTTTTTATGTCACATGGCATTTGCGCAGCCGTTTTTTTGGGGGAAAAAGCTCTTTCATGAATAAAAAAAAAACAACACTAACGTTAGCCTGATTTTTTTGTATAATGAAAGATCATGTTACGCCGAGTATATAGATACCTAATATGTCACACTTTAAAATTGCGCACACTTGTGGAATGGCGCCAAACTACTTATAAATCTCTATAGCAGACGCTTTAATTTTTTTTACAGGTTACATGTTTAGAGTTACAGAGGAGGTCTAGTGCTAGAATTATTGCTCTCACTCTAGCGATCGCGGCGTATGTAACCTGTGTGTATCTGGCTCTAATACTAGCCAGTGCCTCACCAGCCACTGACCTCACCGCACGTCCCTGCTAAGTTCCTATTGCCAACCATTTCTACCCTCTACCCCAAAATTCTGTGCAGTTTTCAAAATATAAATGTATACTGCTAAATCTTAATTGGCTACAGCTATATCTTTGTTGATGATGCTTACTGCATGTTGACGTTGTTGTTGCATTGCCCAAATCAGTAATACATTCCTTCAGTATAAAAATACATCAAACACACTAATGTTAGCAAAAGTGAATCAAAAACAGCTAGACTTACTGCACTATTAAATTGGGAATTTCTGTTTAATATTTATTTTTCTCAGAGGTGCATGCAAGCAAAAGAAGGTTTCAAAGGGGTGGCACTTGCCCAAGGCACCTCTTCCAATTGGGTCTGTTGGTAGTTGTATGTTTTGCTAAAAAATAAATAAATATTTTCAAATAAAAACCAGACTTGGAAACACTTACCTGGGTCACCTTCTCTGTGACATTCTGCGTTCTCTCAAAGGCATTACTAGGAGCCACAATCTCAATCTCTGTGGTGGAAGCTGATCGATGCTTTTCTAAGTTGAACTCCACGAAGTTGAGGGTAAACTGGGGTATCTGGCTGATGGTTCTGTATCTCATGAGGTCGGATTCATTGGCAGAGTTCAAGAAGCCTGGCTTCATTTTCGACCTCTCTGAAAAAAAGTTTTGACAATATTGTAACAAAATGTAGGCTATAAAAATACGAATAGAAAAAAGAAGAAAAGTAGAAGAAAAAAATAGCAAAAAGGATAGCCTGGGTGGGCATTTTAAATTAACCTCTACTTATGTGGGGCAAAGCAACAGATTCACTTACAGTGGATATAAATACACAACCCTGTTAAAATGTCAGGTTTCTGTGATGTAAAAAAATGAGACAAAGATAAATCATTTCAGAACTTTTTCCACCTTTAATGTGACCTATTAACTGTGCAACTCAATTGAAAAACAAATTTAAATCTGTTGGGGGGGAAGCAAAAATAAAAAACTAAAATAATGTGGTTGCATAAGTGTGCACAACCTCTTATAAGTGGGGATGTAAATGTGTTCAGAAATAAGCATTCACATTCAAACTCGTGTTAAATAGGAGTTAGTACACACCTGCCATCATTTAAAGTGCCACTGATTAACTCCAAATAAAGTTCAGCTGTTCTAGTAGGTCTTTCCTGGCATTTTCTTAGTCGCATGCTACAGCAAAAGCCATGGTCCGCAGAGATCATCCGAGGGATCTCATTGTTAAAAGGTATCAGTCAGGATAAGGATACAAATGAATTTCCAAGGCATTAGATATACCATGGAACACAGCGAAGACAGTTATCAAGTGGAGAAAATATGGCATAACAGAGACTTTACCAAGAACTGGACGTCCCTCCAAAATTTATGAAACAACGAGAAGAAAACTGGTCAGGGAGGCTGCCAAGAGGACTACTGCAACATTAAAGGAGCTGCAGGAATATCTGGCAAGTACTGGCTGTATGGTACATGTGACAACAATCTCTCGTATTCTTCATATGTCTGGGCTACGAGGTAGAGTGGCAAGACGGAAGCCTTTTCTTACGAAGAAAAACATCAGAGCCCGGCTAAATTTTGCAAAAACACATCTGAAGTCTCCCAAAAGCATGTGGGAAAATGTGTTATGGTCTGATGAAACCAAGGTTGAACTTTTTGTTCCTAATTTCAAAAGATATGTTTGATGCAAAAGCAACACTGCAAATCACCAAAAACACCATACCAACAGTGAAACATGGTGGTGGCGGCATCATGCTTTGGGGCTGTTTTTCTTCAGCTGGAACAGGGGCCTTAGTCAAGGTAGAGGGAATTATAAACAGTTCCAAATACCAGTCAATATTGACACAAAACCTTCAGGTTGTGTATCTATATGTATATGTAGCGCTGGTAGATTTTTATCTACCGCTGATAGGTAAATCTAGTGAGTTACTTATTATAGGAAGTCATATTTGCCTCTGTTTCAGCTTGGCTGACGTTGCGTGTAGTTCCAGTGTTGGAAAAGCAACGTGTTGAAGCGTATGAGTGCTCCTCTGTCCCGGAGATAACTCGGTGGAGGTGGTCCTCCGAGTTGCATTCTGGGAGAGTGTATTTATGGGACAGACGCCATCTTTAGGGGTTCGTTTTCAGCCACCTGCTGGCCCTTCTGGCCGACAGTACCGTTCCGGAGTCCCGGGTCGCTGCGGCGTGTGGGTGGGCCCAGAAGCCTGTCTGGGGCCTACCACAGCGGCAGAGGAATGGTCCTGAGCTGTCTATCCTGAGTGAAGAAGCTGGACAACCGAGAAGATCCCAGGGGAGGACCAGTCATGGAAGGATCACTCAGAGTGCTGGTCTGGAGAGGGGCTTGGTGACTCGGTTGGAGGACGTATCCTGAAGTAATCTTACTGCATAGTACTGCCGGGTTGGCTTAAAGGTTCAAGTACTGTATCTGACATTCATCACAAACCAATACATCCTGTGGCAGAGGATAGTACGGGTTTTATTCCAGATAAGTCTGTGGCAGAGACTTTTGTTTGTGCTGCATACTGGCTCCTAGGCAAGTGAGAGATGTCTATCCAGGCGGGCAAATATTGAATCCTACGAAAGGGGGACTATTCAATTACAAGTGTTCAATTACAAAGAATTTTTTGAAGAAATACAACAGAAAGGTATTTGAGCTTCCCTGCAGCTTTCCTACTACCTCTTTCCTGCTACTTCCCTTGTTCGTTTTATTAAAGCATTGGAAAACCTACTCAAGTGTTTGGTGCTTATATCGTCCAGAGGTAGGCTCAACGGAATCCTAGACCCGGTGCCGAGGTGTCGAGAGTGAAGGTAACAAGCCCGCTTAAACCAGCAGCTCCACTGAGAGTTATTGCTATATATATATATATATATATATATATATATATATATAGAGAGAGAGAGAGAGAGAGAGAGAGAGAGAGAGAGAGAGAGAGAGAGAGAGAGAGAGCGAGTGCAGTTTGGCAATGGAAAGTAGAGCAGTTAACGTCAGTAGGGCAGAGATTGGTGTCAGTATTTTATTTTTATTTTTTTGTATTATTACTTACCATTTTGTTTGTTTATTATTTTTGACACTTTTTTTTTTTTTTACAATTTTTTTTTAGGAGCCCCATTTAATGAAATGTCAGGGGTCTAAACAGCCCCTGATGTCTCACTTTTGAGACGTCTCACTTTTGAGAAAGTACTGGGGACAGAGATTCCCCAGTCCCTTTCTCTGCAGCCAAGCAGCAGGGGGAATCTGCACAGCACAGGGTGATTAGGGTGTGCCCAGGCACACCTGGCACACCCTGTGCGCACGCCTATGATGAAGAGGAACTTCCTCTTTCAGCATGAAAACGACTCAAAGCATACATCCAAATAAACAAAAGAATGGCTTTACCAGAAGAAGATTAAAGTTTTGGAATGGCCCAGCCAGAGCCCAGATCTGAATCTGATTGAAAATCTGTGGGGTGATCTGAAGAGGGCTGTGCACAGGAGATGCCCTCACAATCTGATAGATTTTTATCTACCGCTGATAGGTAAATCTAGTGGGTCACTTATTATAGGAAGTTATATTTGCCTCTGTTCCAGTTTGGCTGTGTTGCATGTAGTTCCACACTGTGCCGGTGGGTGTCGTTGTTGCCATGGGCCAGTGTTGGAAAAGCAACGTGTTGAAGCGTATGGGTGCTCCTCTGTCCCGGAGATAACTCAGTGGAGGTGGTCCTCCGAGTTGCATTCTGGGAGAGGGTATTTATGGGATCGTTTTCAGCCACCTGCTGGCCCTCCTGGCCGACAGGTATGCACTAGGAATACCACCTCGTGGTCCTCCGTTCCGGAGTCCCGCGTCGCTGCGGCGTGTGGGTGGGCCCAGAAGCCTGTCTAGGGCCTACCACAGCGGCAGAGGAATGGTCCTGAGCTGTCTATCCTGAGTGAAGAAGCTGGACAACCGAGAAGATCCCAGGGGAGGACCCATCATGAAAGGATCACTCAGAGTGCTGGTCTGGAGAGGGGCCTGGTAACTCGGTTGGAGGACTCATTCCGAAGTAATCTTACAGCATAGTACGGCCGGGTTGGCGTAAAGGTTCAAGTACTGTATCTGACATTCATCACAAACCAATACATCCTGTGGCAGAGGATCGTACGGGTTTTATCCCAGATAAGTCTGTGGCAGAGACTTTTGTTCGTGCTGCGTACTGGCTGCTAGGCAAGTGAGATGTCTATCCAGGCGGGCAAAGATTGAATCCTACGAAAGGGGGACTATTTAATTACAAGTGTTCAATTACAAAGAATGTTTTGAAGAAATACAACAGAAAGGTATTTGAGCTTCCCTGCAGCTTTCCTACTACCTCTTTCCTGCTACTTCCCTTGTTCGTTTTATTAAAGCATTGGAAAACCTACTCAAGTGTTTGGTGCTTATATTGTCCAGAGGTAAACTCAACGGAATACTAGACCTGGTGCCGAGGTGTCGAGAGTGAAGGCAACAAGCCCTCCTAAACCAGTAGCTCCACCGAGAGTTATTGCTACATATATATAGAGAGAGAGAGAGAGAGAGAAAGAGAGAGAGCAGTTTGGCAAAGGAAAGTGTCAGTAGAGCAGTTAACGTCAGTAGGGCAGAGATTAGTGTCAGTATTTTATTTAATTTTTTTGTATTATTACTTACCATTTTGTTTGTTTATTATTTTTGACACTTCTTTCTACAATTTTTTTTTAGGAGCCCCATTTGGTGAAATGTCAGGGGTCTAAACAGCCCCTGACGTCTCACTTTTGAGACAGAGAAAGGGACTGGGGACAGAGATTCCCCAGTCCCTTTCTCTGCAGCCAAGCAGCAGGGGGAATCTGCACAGCACAGGGTGATTAGGGTGTGCCCAGGCACACCTGGCACACCCTGTGCGCACACCTAGGATGAAGAGGAACTTCCTCTTTCAGCATGAAAACGACTCAAAGCATACATCCAAATAAACAAAGGAATGGCTTTACCAGAAGAAGATTAAAGTTTTGGAATGGCCCAGCCAGAGCCCAGACCTAAATCCGATTGAAAATCTGTGGGGTGATGTGAAGAGGGCTGTGCACAGGAGATGCCCTCACAATCTGATAGATTTAGAGTGTTTTTGCAAAGAAAAGTGGACAAATATTGCCAAGTCAAGATGTGCCATGCTGATAGACTCCTACCCAAAAAGACTACAGAGTGCTGTAATAAAATCAAAAGGTGCTTCAACAAAGTGTTATTTTAAGGGTGTGCACACTTATGCAACCATATTATTTTATTTTTTTTATTTTTACTTCCCTCCACCTAAAAGATTTCAGTTTGTTGTTCAACTGAGTTGTACAGTTTATAGGTCACATTAAAGGTGGAAAACATTCTGAAATGATTTATCTTTTGTCTAGTTTATTTACATCACAGAAACCTGACATTTTAACAGGGGTGTGTAGACTTTTTATATCCACTGTAACTTCCCCCGTCCCCAGTAGCACACACACAGTATTTCTGTGTATGGGGGTACATGCGACCCACTCCATGTGACAGCATTAGATCCGACACCAAGCACCAGAGCTGTAACACAGGGGAGTTCATAGCCCTATGTAAACTATACCTTAAGCAGCTCGGATCTTACACAAGACTGCTTACCCTGCTCCCAGCAGCCAAATGATGGTGGAACAAAGGAAAGGTTAGCATGTGCTATTGGGTAGATAGGTTAAAATGAACTTCTTGCTTTGCCCTTCACAGCTAAAGTAAAACTCCTCTTATGTAAAATCTCTTGTGTAAGTTCAGGAGCAGCTTTAATAATATTTGTAAATCAGGTAAGTTGGAACTCAAATTTGCTTCCCTTTATGTTGTTGCAGGCAGTCTGGCAGATTACAGGTCCATGTATTAGAAACTGTCATGGTAATATTATTACTGAACCACTACATTGAATTGAGTCATTCTGAACATTTTATATGGTTGATTTTACAATTTCAGGATCATACCCGTAAAAAGGAAAATTGGACAAAACTGTAGATTTAAGCCCTAATTAAACAAGGCATGGAGCTTTTGAGTATACTAAAAATTGTCGTTGGTTGTACCTCTATATTTGGCAATAAAACTTTAATCCTAACTTTGAATGCTTTTGCCAAAATAAAATGTTTGTATATATAAATTGAAATGTGCTTTGGATCCGTTTCTAGCTAGAAACAGAATCAACTGCTGTAATGTAATAGGATTCTGGGATTTAAACTGTCGCTGACAGGGTCAGCAGGGATTGTTTTCCCCAATGTGAGGATACATTGGCTTATACCTTATTGGTGTTTTGTTTACTCCCTTCTGTATCACCAATATTAGAGCAGGTGTAATTTGTAAGGGCTCATACACACAGCCACATCATTTTATCTTGGGTCTTGCCTGCAGTAAGACCATACGTAAAATCTGCAAGCATGTAAGCTTTGTGCTAACCAGTGGCGGCCCGTGCATTGTGGGTGCATGGCGCCTCCCCCCATCCTTGCTGCCGCCTCCCTATCCATGCGCCCGGCCTCTTAAAAGATGCCAGGCACATGGACTCCTATGGGGGGGGGGCAGGAGGGGGTGTATTTTTTTTTGAAGCATCTGATTAGAACCAGAGGCTCTAATAGGCGTCAAAAAAGGGTGGGCTCAGGTGCAGAGAGTGCACCCTGATCCCACCCAATTGTGTGACCATAGCGAATTAACATTCGTTATTTTCATACCGCATTGCCTCCCCGCCAATCTGGAGGCAGGTCACTGAGACCTGTTTCCTAATTGGCCAAAGCGCAAGGGTCCGTAGCGGAGGAAGCTGACTGGAGAGGAGACGGCAGAGAAGAGGACACCCGGTAAACGCCGGTCCTCCTGCATGGGGTGTCCCACAATCTATCCGCGCGGGGGGTGTGTGAGTGGGGTGTCCCGCGATCTATGGGGGTGGATGTAATAGGAGTGTCCCACAATCCATCTGCGGGGGGGTGGGGGTTTTTGGTGTGAGCGGGGTGTCACTGGCAGAATATGATGGGCACACTGGCAGCATTTGATGGGCACACTGGCAGCATATGATTGGCACACTTGTAGCATTTCATGGGCACACTGGCAGCGTTTTATGGCACAGTGGCAGCGTTTGAGGGCACTGCTGCAGCGTTTGAGGGCACAGTGGCAGTGTTTGATCGCACAGTGGCAGCGTTTGAAGGCACAGCGGCAGTGTGAATACATATCTGTTGATATTTACATGTCAGCCCTGAACAGTCCAATAGAGTACATTTGCAGTACAGAATATAATACAGTCCATATACATATTTTCATATTTTTGTTTTGCTGATCTGAACACAGTGCAAGTTTACCTATCTTTATGGAGCTACATGAATGGGCCAATAGAAAACAATACACCTGTGTTCAGATCCATTAAAAAAAAATACTAATACTATGTATTTTGCATCTGTGTGCATAAGCCTCAAAAGTGCAAATATATGTAATTACCAGTACCTAAAAGGAAACTGACATTTGTATAATAAAGTTAATAATAAAGGTGGACAGAAAGTTAATAAAGTTAATAACAAAGCATACCTCCCAACATTTTGAGATGGGAATGAGGGACACCTACTAGCAAACGTATGTAGGCATGAGACACACCCCCTGCCACACCCCCTTAAAGGAGGTTTAACCAAAAAAAAAGTTAATTAAATCCACAAGGGCTTTTTTTTCCACTACTATTCCTTTATATTGGCTTTTAAAATGTACAAATGCAGCAATTTAGAAATTGGATGAAAGGTTTAGCACTGGGAAACACTTTTTGAAAGATGAGGGACAGAGGGACATTGCTCCAAATCAGGGACAATTGGGAGCTATGATAAAAGTGGACAGAAAAGATATCAATTTGATAATCTGTTTAAAGTGTACAGTATGTATAGAACAAACTTTTTTTTTCTTTTGATAGAGTAGGGAAAGGATAGAACCCCTGTCAGGTTTTTATAACTGCCTGCATCCCCGCTAATTAGATTCACCCCCTCTATTCATTTTGGTGACCATTGGTACTGGGAAGTTACTGGGAAAGAAAGTGAAGGGAGATGCAAACTTTTATGCCCCGTACACACGGTTGGACTTTTCATCTACAAAAGTCCGACAGCCTGTCCGACAGACTTCCGGCGGACTTTCGGCGGACTTTCGGCGGACTTGCGGCAGACTTTCTAACGAACAGACTTGCCTACACACGACCACACAAAAGTCCGACGGATTCGTACGTGATGACGTACACCGGACTAAAATAAGGAAGTTGATAGCCAGTAGCCAATAGCTGCCCTAGCGTGGGTTTTTGTCCGTAGGACTAGCATACAGACGAGCGGACTTCGGGGTCCGTCGTAGTTACGACGTAAAGATTTGAAGCATGTTTCAAATCTAAAGTACGTCGGATTTGAGGCTAAAAAAGTACGTTGAAAGTCCGGAGAAGCCCACACACGATCGGATTACCAGCCAGCTTTAGTCCGTCAGCGTCCGTTGGACTTTTGTAGCTGAAAAGTCCGACCGTGTGTACGCGGCATTACAGTTGTCTTTGGAACAAATGAAGAGAAAACCATTAATGAGACTCCAGTTCCAGTGAATTATGTCTAAGAGGGGAATTTCCCTTACTTTCTAGAGATTTGTTCTCACTTCTTGTTCCATCACTGGGACAGAAGTGAAGGGAAATCTCGTCACATATTTGAATAGAGGGGCCCTGGCCAAATTTGATAAGGTATGGGGGGACTGAATGGCTTCTGCAGACAGTTCCTGGCTGAATTCATATATACAGTATCTCACAAAAGTGAGCACACCCCTTACATTTTTGTAAATATTTTATTCTATCTTTTCATGTGACAACACTGAAGAAATTACACTTTGCTACAATGTAAAGTAGTGAGTGTACAGCTTGTATAACAGTGTAAATTTGCTGTCCCCTCAAAATAACTCAACACACAGCCATTAATGTCTAAACCGCTGGCAACTAAATTCTTCCGCATTCTGGATAGGGAGGTTGAAGCTCACCTAAATGCGGTAGCTCCTAAACTCTGCTAAAAGCCTATGTGTATGTAGCGCTACCCCCGTAAGGGCTGCTGATTTGGTTAAATAACAATCGGCCAATCACTCTGCTGCCAGGCTCCCCACATTCAGATAAGGCAAGGAATAGTCAATTGCATTGTTTTATTGCCTTTATTGCAGGATACAACTTGGGTGAAACAAAGGGGTGATATGAGATGCCCATAGAAGTTGGTGTATTGTTCAAGAATACTGAATAGCCTTAGCTTGAAGATTGTTATACATCTAGTATTCTCAGTCTCTTTCTTCTGCAAAACTGCTCAAAACACAACTTCTTCACTTCCAATTTTGACAAAGAAGAATCACTCTGAATAATTCCCCCTTGCAGACTATGACGGTTTCTGGGAATCAAAGATCCAGAGGCCTAACACAACCTCTCCCCGGTGGATCAATGAGTTAGATAGCCACACAGTCTTTGAGATAAGATATTACCAATGTGCTAACCAGACCAGAGACAAAACGGTATCTCCCCCCCGATAGTCTGACACATGGTAATAAACGGACTACTGTTCCCAGCCATTCCTTTGCTATCAATGCTGTGTTCCCCGGCCACAGCATTCTACACTGTTCTTGATAACTTCTCTTGTTCTGTCCATTGACCTTTGGTTACTTGGCCGTTCTGTGTCTCCCCGGTCACAGAATGCTGCTCTACTCTCGTCCGCTTTACTGCTACTTCTTCTGCATTGATCTTGTCCAGCATTCAAGTCCTGTGTTCCCCGGTCACGGCAACCTGATACTTTGTTAAAGACGAAGATCTTTATCTTGGACTCCCTCTCTAAGGTTCCTCCATCCCTCCTCCACACTTGGCGCAGCCCCACGTGGGGACGCCTGGAACAGCACCTCCCTACTCCATGCTGTCTTTCCTTTACTCCAGACTCCTGCTTGGCAGCATGTGACCCCAGCTTACATGGGAGGCCTGCCCCCTGCCAATACCGAAAGATAATTGATCAGGGCTCCTCACATGAGCTGCCTGCCACTCAGACTTCAGGTCCAACCCCCATTCCAGAACCTTCTTTCTGAAAGCAGGGGAGGCATCTCTGAATCAGAGCACAGGTGACCACACCCACCACTACACTGAACACTCCCAGTCCCAAATCAAAACAACCAGGCCTAGCCTAAAGCACAGGCCTGGCTAAATTTACCTGCACTTGGGCCCTGAACTAGAAACATCCTATTCTAGCACCTACCTTTAGGTAGAGGGTGCTACATGTACATTGCCACATAGGGGTTGATTTACTAAAGCCAAATGGACTGAGCACTTTGCAATGCACAGTTGCTGCAGAGCTTAGTAGAGCTTAGCTTCACTTTGCAAAGAATACCCAATCATGTACAAGGAAAATAAAAAAAAACTGCATTTTTGCTTGCACATGATTGGATGATGGAAGTCAGCAGAGCTTCTGCTCATTTACTAAGCTCTGGAGCAACCGCACTTGCAGAGTGCAACTGCACTTTTGCAAAGTGTACAGTCTATTTGCTTTTAGTAAATCAACCCCATAGGCTTTTATGGCGTTGAGTTTAGGAGCTTTGGCAAAAAAACGCCAAAAGCTCGCTCCTAAACTCAAGTTTAGGAGCTGCCAGTGTAGGTTAGTGTGCATGAAGCCTAAGACAGTCCTGAGTCTTATACCTTCCCTGGTTGCAAAATTTTTAGGGAACAACTTTCTGAGAATTTGCTGAAACACATAACTGCTTACCAGTACTGGCCTTCCCTCTTAACGGATTGCATTTTACAATGTTAGTGTTCTGTTTGGCCAAAAAGAATATTTGCTACTCTGTGGAATTTTTTTCAGGCCCCCGCGCGGGCGATTCTGGAGCTTGCTATGTTCTGTTTTGAAAATCTAAATAAAAACTATACAAAGAAAAAAAAAATCACTAATATAATTGCCTAAATCTTTATTTTAATGAGCTTTTTGTAGTCCCATACACATTTATGCCCCGTACACACGGTCGGATTTTCCCGACGGAAAATGTGTGATAGGACCTTGTTGTCGGAAATTCCGACCGTGTGTAGGCTCCATCACACATTTTCCATCGGATTTTCCGACACACAAAGTTTGAGAGCAGACTATAAAATTTTCCGACAACAAAATCCGTTGTCGGAATTTCCGATCGTGCGTACACAAATCCGACGCACAAAGTGCCACGCATGCTCAGAATAAATAAAGAGATGAAAGCTATTGGCTACTGCCCCGTTTATACTCCGGACATACGTGTTATACGTCGCCGCGTTCAGAATGATCAGATTTTCCGACAACTTTGTGTGACCGTGTGTATGCAAGACAAGTTTGAGCCAACATCCGTCGGAAAAAATCCTAGGATTTTGTTGTCGGAATGTCCGATCAATGTCCGATCGTGTGTACGGGGCATTAGACTCTGATTAGGAGTAGAAAGGCCAGCCCTGTAAGCTATCTGTGTTTCTGCCACATACAGCGTATGGGTGAATTTTTAGGATTGGAAGACAGGACCACAGAGTTAGCAATGAAATTCCCTGCACATAGATTCTAATGAGAGTGAGAAGATTTGTGCAAAAACACTGCAAATGTATCAACAGGGCAACAATAGTGTCATATTGAGAGAAGGCATGTCTTAAAGATATTACTACTTTATATTAAAAAAAAACACAGTCTCTATTGTTCAGCAACAAATCTAATTTTTTTCAGTGGAAACAACAACACAACCTGCTAACTGATATGAGAAATGCTGATGTTTTTCTGCAGCCCTTTTTTTTTATCGATGAAACCATATAGTCCTTAAAATAGGTCAGCAAGGCCAATATTTTCAAGTGATGTGCCATTTAATCCTTTAAAGTACTGTACTATAATTTATAGCCTGAAGGTGTCACTGTGTTAGTGCTTTATATCTAGCTGCTGGCCATAAGCTTTCTACAGCAATAGCAATAATGCAGGAAGACACTAATTTCTTTATCATCAAAACAACACAAATTCCCCTTCCTTCGCTTTCAATGTTCCTGTCTGAAAGAGAAAGAGCTTTAAGCGGCAACATAAACATTAAGCCATCATTTCAGAATCCACAGATATCCAGGTGGTAGATTTTCAAAAACAGATTGCAATGTTATTGATCACATGTGCTACATAACAACTGATTGTATTGCCCACAGCAAGCAGCAAACTTCTTTATATCAACTGTGAACATTTATGGAATCTAATTGTTGTAGGAAAGAAAGTTTACTAGCTATACATTAATAATGGCATCAGTTGGGACACCTGTCTAAATTGACATTCCAATGTTGTGTTGAAACGGCAGCTCCATGGCTGCCCATCATGTACAGTGCCTTGAAAAAGTATTCACACCCCCTGAAATTTTCCACATTTTGTCATGTTACAACCAAAAACATATATTTATTTTATTGGATTTTTATGTGATAGACCAACACAAAGTGGCACCTAATTTGTGAAGTGGAAAGAAAATGATAAATGGTTGTCAATTTTTTTTTACAAATAAATATCTGAAAAGTGTGGAGTGCATTTGTATTCAGCCCCCTTTACTCTGATACCCTTAACTAAAATATAGTGGAACCAATTGCCTTCAGAAGTCACCTAATTAGTAAATAGAGTCCACCTGTGTGTAATTTAATCTCATTATAAATACAGCTGTTCTGTGAAGCCCTCAGAGGTTTGTTAGAGAACCTTAGTGAACAAACAGGAAGGTCAAGGAACACACCAGACAGATCAGGGATAAAGTTGTGGAGAAGTTTAAGGCAGGATTAGGTTATAAAAAAATATCCCAAGCTTTGAACATCTCATGGAGCACTGTTCAATCCATTATCCGAAAATGAAAAGAGTATGGCACAACTGCAAACCTACCAAGACATGGCTGTCCACCTAAACTGACAGGCCTGGCAAGGAGAGCAATAATCAGAGAAGCAGCCAAGAGGCCCATGGTAACTCTGGAGGAGCTGCAGAGATCCACATCTAAGGTGGGAGAATCTGTCCACAGGACAACTATTAGTCATGCACTCCCCAAATCTGGCCTTTATGGAAGAGTGGCAAGAAGAAAGCCATTGTTGAAAAAAGTCCCGCTTGCAGTTTGCGAGAAGCCATGTGGGGGACACAGCAAAGGTGAAGGTGCTCTGGTCAGATGAGACCAAAATTTAACTTTTTGGCCTCAAAGCAAAGCGCTATGTGTGGCGGAAATCTAACACTGCTCATCACCCTGAACACACCATCCCCACTGTGAAACATGGTGGTGGCAGTATCATGTTGTGGCAGGGACAGGGAAGCTGGTCAGTTGATGGGGAGATGAATGGAGCCAAGTACAGGGCAATCTTAGAAGAAAACCTGTCAGAGTCTGTAAAAGACTTGAGACTGGGGCGGAGGATCACCTTCCAGCAGGACAATGACTCTAAATATACAGCCAGAGCTACAATGGAATGGTTTAGATCAAAGCATATTCATGTGTTAGAATGGCCCGGTCAAATTTCAGACCTAAATCCAATTGAGAATCTGTGGCAAGACTTGAAAATAGCTGTTCACAGACGCTCTCCATCCAAGCTGACAGAACTTAGCTATTTTGCAATGAAGAATGGACAAAATTGTCACTCTCTAGATGTGCAAAGCTGGTAGAGACATCCCCAAAAAGACTTGCAGCTGTAATTGCAGTGAAAGGGGGTTCTACAAAGTATTGACTCAGGGGGGCTGAATACAAATGCATCCCACACTTTTTACATATTTATTTGTAAAAAAAAATTGAAAACCATTTATTATTTTCCTTCCACTTCACAATTATGTGCCACTTTGTGTTGGTCTATCACATAAAATCCCAGTAAAATACATTTATGTTTTTGGTTGCAACATGACAAAATGTGGAAAATTTCAAGGGGTATTAATACTTTTTCAAGGCACTGTATATCATAGCAAGACAGGTTTCTGCACCCACAGTTACATCCCAATATAACAGAAGGTGGTCTGATTGAAAGGTGGAGAGGCTTAGGCCTCTCCACAAAATCCCTGGCACTTTCTTCTACCGGGGGGACCCACACATGCTGCGTACATCCGCCAATACAAGTGAATGGCTGTATGCAGTCGGACTTGAGTAATTGCTGATTGCTTCTGCCTCAGCATTTTTCTGTGTAGGTGAAAGTGGTACGTTAAACACCATATGCGCAAGTAAATACCAGTGTGGAAGCCTTAAGTACTTACCTGACTATGGGTGAGTACAGTGGCATGTGCATCTGCATCCAGGAATTTTAAACTTCAGCACACAGGAGCTGCTAAATGTCTGTATGCATGAGGCTAAATGCAAAAGTGGCGCGTTTGGGGAAAAACACTATACCCGTACGTGTAGGGTAATGCCGATGGAGAAGCATGTAATCGAGATTTAGAGATATGGACATGTTTGTAGTCCACATCAGGAGAGCAGCCTAGGGTGACAACTATATTTCCCTCCATAGATACAGCGGAAGAGTGACATAAACACCCAGGGACAGGAAGAGTGTTATTTGCAGACCACCTGGTGAAAATAAAGCCAAAGAAGCTTGTAAAAAGAAAACAAATACATCCACCAAACCAATAACTAGTAAGCTGGGTTTTGGGTTTGGGTTTTATGCCGTGTACACACGGTCTGACTTTTCGGCTACAAAAGTCCGACAGCCCGTCCGACAGACTTTCGACGGACCTTCAACAGACTTTTGGTGGACTTGCGGCAGACTTTCTAATGACCGGACTTGCCAACATGCGATCATACAAAAGTCCGACGGATTCGTACGTGATGACGTACACCGGACTAAAATAAGGAAGTTGATAGCGAGTAGCCAATAGCTGCCCTAGTGTGGGTTTTTGTCCGTCGGACTAACATACAGACGAGCGGATTTCTGGGTCCGGCGTAGTTACGACATAAAGATTTGAAGCATGTTCCAAATCTAAAGTCCGTCAGATTTGCGGCTGGAAAAGTCCGCTGAAAGTCCGGGGAAGCCCACACACGATCGGATTGTGCGCCGGATTTGGTCCGTCGGCGTCCGTCGGACTTTTGTAGACGAAAAGTCCGACCGTGTGTACGCGGCATTACACTTTAAGTACTGCAAGTGTCCAGGTGGCAAGCCTCAGAAAGTGCATAATTGTTGGCATGTTTGAAGAGCCTTTCTGACTGTGTTAGCATAGTACAACAATGGCTATAGAGTGTTTATTCTCTGCTTATTAACAAATGAATGGAAAACTAGAGGTGTTAGCCCAGCCCAGCCATATAAAATAACAGCTGTCTCCATTTTAAAGGAGATCTATAGTCACAGCATACACTTTCATTTTTTTTCAACTTTGCAAAACAAATGATGGTTATTTTTGACAACCAAAAATATGCTTACTTGGAAAATCTTTCATTTTGGGAGTGCTGCCTATTTGCTGGCCATCTCTTTCCACAACTTATTGAATTCCCTGCATGCTTTGTAGCTTTTCCTTTGTTCATTTACACTAAACTCCTAAGGATGTTATACTGACTCTGCCTCCTGACACTCCGCCTCTTAATGCCTCTGTAGTTCAGAAGGCAGGCTCTGTGAAATGTGTGACACAGCAGTGAATATCCACAGAGCATAGTGAATATGTGTCACTGCATTCAAGGAATATCAGAGATTCTTTACAAAGTGAGTTTACAATTTCAAGATTGTTAGGATTTAAGCAGTAGTCTAGAAATAATTGAAATTCAATGTAATAAGAAATATATGATTTTAAATTTCGATCATAGATACAATTTAATTGAAGGAAATACACCCAGAGTGTCCATTATTATGTATGCATGGAGCCAGCACTAACACATATTTGCAGAGGATACTGGAATGAGAATTTTCTGGGTATATGCAAGGCAATAATTTGATAATAGTGGTGATAGTAGTGGTGATGATGGGGTAATGCCATTTTTTTCCCTGCGTTTTTCTCTTTAACACGGGGAAAGAGCAACTCCCATATTTCTTGGACAAAGTTATGGTAGGAGCAGCTAGATTTTGTGATCCAGAAAGGTGGACAGAAAAGTTGTTAGTACAAAACATGCAGCAAATAATACAGTCACTAACCTGAATTAAAGGCAGCTCGTGTCAACCTCTGATGTAGTGTTTTGTTGGCCTTTCTTGCCAGAAGCAGTGCCAGATCTTCAAAGTTTAGTATAAACATAATGACGTCTCCCTCTTCGTTCTTCACTGGCACAACATCGACCAAGCAGCGTAGACAAGATCCTGTGGGAGGGTTGTTAGAGCTTATTAAAATTAAGTGTAAACATGCACAAAATAAATAAGCACATTAAGGCTCCTTTCACACCTGACAATTTTTTAGGTGGACCCTATCGGACCATCCATTGCCCTCTATGGAGTGGCACTCGTCGACATCTAATACAATCCGGGTTGACACAGACGGATGAGGGATCCATTCCCCATCTGCCTGGTGGATCAGATTGGATGGCAGTCGGGTGTAAATGGACAGGCAGTCGGTTTACATCTGACAGCTAATAGAGGAAAGCAGGCTGTGTCTGCGTCTGCTCTGCATAAGCGTAGCAGACACGGGCAAGCCACCAGCCTGCTCAGCGGGGATCAACGGACAGATTCCCCGCTGATCAGGTGGACTCCTGGTGGAGTCCTCCCAATGTGAAAGGGGCCTTATGCTGTGTACACACGGGCGGACTTTTCTGCATCAAACGTCCGACGGTCTTTCCAACGGAGTTACGAAAAGCTCGCTGAAGGTCCGATGAAGCCCACACACGGTCGGATTGTCCAACCGATTCGTTCCGTCGGACCATCCCGGATCGAAAAGTCCGCCCGTGTGTACACGGCATAAGACTTCAAGCATTTTAAAATTTGCATCCTTGCTTCCATCTTGTACAGCTGGGGCCTCACTGACTACATTTGTATAACTGCCATTTACTCAATGAGCCTATATCCGATCTTGAAAAAAACTCAGCATGGTGTTCTCTGGTTTCCAAACATGGCATTCCAAAACCTATGGAATAATATGTAACTGTGTTCAAAATTTCAGAATATGATACCTAAAAGATGACATCCTAAATCATAAAGAACACTTTGTAGCTGTGTAATTACAATTGTATGCCAGCTGGAAAAGACATTTTTTTGGCCTTAAAATGTTGTATTCAATTTATGCAATTTATCTTATGCCAGCAATAAACTGAAATGAAATTCACAAGCATGCTTGAAACCTCCTAGACATGAAGACTAGTGTTTACAACCTGCCTGAGTTCCGTCTGTTACTAGCTCAGTTTGAAGCCAAAGGAACTATAATTCCTTATACAGCCTGAAGGGTTCATTAAATCATGAGGCAGCACATTGGAATCTGTCAGAGGCTGATGCAAGTGAAAATGACTTGCCTCCCCTTAGTGGTCCATGAGTCTTTATGGAAGTTGGGGCTTAAAACAAACATAATACAGGTGGTGGTCAGGAGGGCTGTCAAGCAGGCATAAGATGATAGTTACCCAATCCAGTCTATTTTAGCATGATCAAGTGGCACATGTTAGCGAAGGGGGGGGGGGGTTGGGGTCTTAAAAGTGATCTCTACCACTCCTTCGGATGTAACACCAGCGCCATAAATATCGTCGTCCATTGCTTTAACATTTAGATGATACAAATGTAGATGCAGATGTTCATGTTGCAATCAACTCAATAAGTGATTGTTTAGTAGTTCACTCATGCATGCACATCTGACCATAATTTTATGTTCATGGCCAGATGAACTGTATTAATTGATGTCAGCCATGCAATATCTCTTACCAGGGACTCAGGCTGCCTAGCAAAGACTTTGTTTAATGATGAAAACATTTAACTTGTCAAAGATGTCAAACAGTTTTTTAAAGGCCATAACCAGCCTAGCTATAACCAGAGGCTGTTTAACGCATGTGTGTATTTATTTTTTTACACTGCAGCTTTTAAAGCGTGGCACCTGGGATCGGTGCAGTGCCAGCATCCTGCAGACTCTCAGTCAGCTGTCTGCCCGTACCTCCCATATGGGCGGACAGTTACTGAATTGTAGGAAGAATTCATTAACTATTATGCTGCATACACACAGGAGGACTTTTCAGCATCAAAGGTCCGCCGGTCTTTCCGACAGTCCGTCAACGGAGTTACGATGGACTTTCGAACGACCGGACTTGCCCACACACGAACGAAATAAAGTCCTTTCGAAAGTCCGTTGGTTTGAACGTGATGACATACGAAGGGACTAGAATAAGGAAGTTCATAGCCAGTAGCCAATAGCTGCCCTAGCGTCCTTTTTTGTCCATCGGACTAGCATACAGACGAACTGATTTTTCGACCAGACTCGAGTCCATCGGAAAGATTTGAAACATGTTCCAAATCTAAAGTCTGCCTCATTTTGGACAGAAAAAGTCAGATGAAGGTCCGATGAAACCCACACATGGTCGGATTGTCCGACGGATTCGTTCCGTTGGACCAGTCCAGTCGAAAAGTCCTGTCATGTGTACACGGCTTTAGAGTGTTCACCATCGCCAATGCAGTTCAATGAGAACTACAAGCCGTCTGCCACGGCGCATGACAATACTTGTAGTTCATTCACAGGAAACTGTGAATTTTAGAGTCTTTTTGACCCCAAATCTCTCCATAAATAGGACCGGTCATCCTTGATTCTATTACAAGGGATGTTTGCATTCCTTGTAATAGAAAAAAAGTGTTAAAAAAAAAGGACAGTGTAAAGATCTAAAATAAAATAAATAAGAAAAAAATAAAAATTAAAGCAAACCCATCAAAAGCAGAAGCAAGCTTATACGTAAGTCGCGCACGCATATGTAAACGGTGTTCGCACCAAACGTGTGAGGTATGGTAACGAACGTCAGAGAGCAATAATTCTAGCGCTAGACCTCCTCTGTAACTCTAAACAGGTAACCTGTAAAGGAGTTTAAAGCGTCACCTATGCAGATTTTTAAAGCGGGGGTCCACCTACATCAGCCTAAAAAAAAAAATATTAAAAGCCAGCAGCTACAAATACTGCAGCTGCTGACTTTTAATACATGGCCACTTACCTGCCCCAGGGTCCAGCGATGTAAAATCCCGTTCGGTTCTCTGCAGCTGCCGCCGCCATCCTAGGTGAGGGAATCAGGAAGTGAAGCGTTGCAGCTTCACTTCCCGGTTCCCTACTGTGCATGCGCGAGTCGCGCTGCGCGTCCCAAGTGGTCCCCGCTCTCTCCTGGGAGCTGTGTGTTTTCCCAGGAGACAGCGCGGAGGGACAGGAAGAGGCATAGACTCTCATGGGAGGCTATGCCGGAAGTGGGTGCAAATACCTGTCTTAGACAGGTGTCTGCACCCCACTCCCCCCTGAAAGGTGCCAAATGTGACACCAGAGGGGGGGAGGGTTCCGAAAAGCGGAAGTTCCATTTTTGTGTGGAACTACGCTTTAAATACTGTAGTTTGTCGCCATTCCACGAGCGTGCGCAGTTTTAAAGCCTGACATGTTAGGTATCTATTTATTCGGTGTAACATTATCTTTCATATTATACATAAAAATTAGATAATATATTGTGCTTATTGTCTTTTTTCCCAAAGAATTGCATTTGAAAACCACTGCGCAAATACCGTGTGGCATACAAAATTGCAACGATCGCCATTTTATTCCCTAAGGCCCCTGCTGAAAAAAATTATATAATGTTTGGGAGTTAGAAGTAATTTTCTAGAAAAAATTTGTGCCTGAAAAAGCTTAGTCTTCAATTGGTTAAAAAAGTGTTAGCAGTAAAAGTTTGACTTTAATTTGTTTGTCAAGTACATCTAAATTTGCTAGTGCATCTAATGCCGCGTACACACGAGCGGACTTTCCGGCAGACTTGGTCCGGCGGACTGGACTTCGTCGGACAATTCGATCGTGTGTGGGCTCCAGCGGACTTTTTTTCCCCAAAAGTCCGACGGACCTAGAAATCATGTTTCAAATCTTTCCGGTCGAAAAATCAGCTCGTCTGTATGAGAGTCCGACGGACTAAAACCGACCCTAGGGCAGCTATTGGCTACTGGCTATGAACTTCCTTATTTTAGTCCGGTCGTACGTCATCACGTACGAATCCGTCGGACTTTGGTGTGATCGTGTGTAGGCAAGTCCGTTCGTTAGGAAAGTCTGTCGGAAGTCCGTCAGATAGACTGTCGGACCAGTCCGGTCGAAAAGTCCGCTCGTGTGTACGCGGCATTAAACTGCTTCTCCAATGGTTAACAATGCTGCTGTCCAAGGGTGGCTTCATTGCTCCTCCTTAGAATGCAGCCACCCTAAATCAGGAGGTGTGTTAATGGAAGGATAACCATCTGAAAATAAATAAAGAAATAAAAAAGCCTAAAAAAGAAAATGAATACAGCCACCATTGGTAAGCTTCAATATAATACAGTTATATATATAATAACACAGTTTTGTTTTTGGGTTTAGATACACTTTAATATAGAAGGAAAGGTCAAACCCTTTGAAAAACTCACAAATACAAATTTTCACAAAATGTGGATCCCAAGAATTATTTGCTTCCAAATTCATTCTAATTTCTCTAACATTATGAATCAATATAAACCTGGAATCATGATCCAGCCAAGAAGGAGCAGGCTTGGATCATATTTCCATAAACATTTTTAAAATCCCTTTATGAAACACAGATATGATGTAGTCGGGCAGAGTTAAAGAGGAACTTCACCCTTCCCAGCTAAAAATGTGTTTTTGTTCCTTGGTAATTGTACCTACATGTCAATTAAAATATAAATACTTACTAGTCCATAGAGTCCAATGTTTTCCTCTTTCAAACCAAAGGTCTTCTCAGAGCTCCCACTCTGTCATCTTGGATCGATATCCCGCACATGCGCAGACATGTCACAGGTCTACTGGCCCTGGCAGAGACCCGTGGCGTTTTTGCGCATGTGCAAAATAACACTTAATACCATGAATACGCAGACATGCTCTCTGCCAGTCTCTGGGACCTTACATATGTGAATTAGCACATGTGTAGAAATACCGTGGGCCTCTGCCAGGCCCTAGAGATCCACAATCTGTCTGCTCTCATTATAATATATTATGCTCTGGTTGCAGAAAAAAAAAAGATTGATTCCCCCATCAACATAGCCGCTGGTGTTGATGGGGGAATCCCTTGCAGAGTTATCTTGTTCTCGTGGCGGGGGGGGGGGGGCACAGGGAGCAGTCCTTGCCAGGAGAACACAGTGATTATAGCTAGTGGCTATAGCCGCTGGCAATAAATGCATGTAAAAATCCGACATGCTAGTGGTACCCAAGTAGATTGATGGATTGAACTGTGGTCTATCAGCCTGCCCATAGTTGGTTCGAATCTTGCCCAGTCCCTGCTGAACCATCTATGGCTAGCTTAACAACCAGGAGGAAGCTGTCACATTTAGCAGTGGTAGTAGTGGTAGAAATACCACTGCTAAATGTTTCACTTCACACTGTAGGTGAAGGATGGTTTTGTTCCTCCGTTTGCACAGAAATCTCTATAGACAGTACACAGTGCAGAATTCTCACTCATTATTTACCCTGCTCATCAAATTTTCTTAGCCTATAGTGTTCAGGGCCATACACACGGGCCAAATATTGGGCGGCATTGGCTGGTTCAAAAGAAACTGGGCAGCATTCAGCCCCTGTGTAAGGCAGCCAGTCCAACAGAAGGCGCATGACCGAAAAAAGGTCTGCTGATCGTCATCTGACCAGCGCTCTCAGCCAATGGCTGAAAGAGCTGACCGGTGTGTTCTGGTGGGAGGGCCATCCCCCTGTCAGAACACAATAGCTCAGCGGGGGATATCGCTGTATTAACATTGGATATTTAGTAAAGCACCTCCTGAGCTCAACGAACAAAAAAAATAATAGCGTGTACCAGGCTTTAGGTTCTTTCTCTATTGGTGAATGTTAGCTCTTATGGTCGAATGTTCTTAGCTATTATTCTCGTAAGATTGAATGTTAAGGAATATTAAATTTACCCCGGTGAAGGGCAACAAAGAAACTATTATTATACCCATATTACAAACATTACAAATATTATCATTTACGCTTGCACAAATGTTGAGACATTCCCAGAGCAAATGTTGTATAAATGGACCCCTAAGCTGATTGGCAGCAGGAAAATTGATGAAGGAGATACAACATCCAGCACTAGAAATCTAACCAAAGAGATCCAATAGGCCTGCCTTGTATGTTGCTGGAAAATGAGCCTGTATGGCGTGTATGCCACTGTTGTAGGATCTGCACATCGTATAAAATAATGTATACTATTGCTTAGTTTATTTTGTGAATGAGAACTGCAGCAAGGCAACAATCTTCTTATGACTGTGGATACCTTTTGCCATTGGTTCTCAATGATTGATACATTTAGGTGACTTGTGCTTTTTTGTGATGTACTGTATTTTATGTGTTACATCAGTGCAATGTTATATTCTAGTATACAGTATCTCACAAAAGTGAGTACACCCCTCACATTTTTGTAAATATTTTATTCTATCTTTTCATGTGACAACACTGAAGAAATGACACTTTGCTACAATGTAAAGTAGTGAGTGTACAGCTAGTATAACAGTGTAAATTTGCTGTCCCCTCAAAATAACTCAACACACAGCCATTAATGTCTAAACCGCTGGCAACAAAAGTGAGTACACCCCTAAGTGAAAATGTTCAAATTGGGCCCAATTAGCCATTTTCCCTCCCCGGTGTCATGTGACTCATTAGTGTTACAAGGTCTCAGGTGTGAATGAGGAGCAGGTGTGTTAAATTTGGTGTTATCACTTTCACTCTCTCATACTGGTCACTGGAGGTTCAACATGGCACCTCATGGCAAAGAACTCTCTGAGGGTCTGCAAAAAAGAATTGTTGCTCTACATAAAGATGACCTAGGCTATAAGAAGATTGCCAAGACCCTGAAACTGAGCTGCAGCACGGTGGCCAAGACCATACAGCGGTTTAACAGGACAGGTTCCACTCAGAACAGGCCTCACTAAGGTCGACCAAAGAAGTTGAGTGCACATGCTCAATGAAATATCCAGAGGTTGTCTTCCGGAAATAGATGTATAAGTGCTGCCAGCATTGCTGCAGAGGTAAATGGGTGGGGGGTCAGCCTGTCAGTGCTCAGACCATACGCCGCACACTGCATAAAATTTGTCTGCATGGCTGTTGTCCCAGAAGGAAGCCTCTTCTAAAGATGTTGCACAAGAAAGCCCACAAACAGTCTGCTGAAGACAAGCAGACTAAGGACATGGATTACTGGAAACATGTCCTGTGGTCTGATGAGACCAAGATAAACATATTTGGTTCAAATGGTGTCAAGCGTGTGTGGCGGCAACCAGGTGAGGAGTATAAAGACAAGTGTGTCTTGCTTACAGTCAAGCATGGTGGTGGGAGTGTCATGGTCTGGGGCTGCATGAGTGCTGCCGGCACTGGGGAGCTACAGTTCATTGAGGGAACCATGAATGCCAACATGTACTGTGACATACTGAAGCAGAGCATGATCCTCTCCCTTTGGAGACTGGGCCACAGGGCAGTATTCCAAGATGATAACAAACCCAAACACACCTCCAAGAAGACCACTGCCTTGCTAAAGAAGCTGAGGGTAAAGGTGATGGCCTGGCCTAGCATGTCTCCAGACCTAAACCCTATTGAGCATCTGTGGGGCATCCTCCAACGGAAGGTGGAGGAGTGCAAGGTCTCTAACATCCACCAGCTCTGTGATGTCGTCATGGAGGAGTAGAAGAGGACTCCAGTGACAACCTTTGAAGCTCTGGTGAACTCCATGCCTAAGATGGTTAAGACAGTGCTGGACATTAACGGTGGCCACAAAAAATATTGAAACCTTGGCCCAATTTGGACATTTCCACTTTTGTTGCCAGCGGTTTAGACATTAATGGCTGTGTGTTGAGTTATTTTGAGGGGGCAGCAAATTTACACTGTTATACAAGCTGTAAATTCACTACTTTACATTGTAGCAAAGTGTCATTTCTTCAGTGTTGTCACATGAAAAGATATAATAAAATATTTACAAAAATGTGAGGGGTGTACTCACTTTTGTGAGATACTGTATATTAACAAACAAATCCAGAGTCCTTTCCCTGCGGACAATTATGATTGCAGAGCATATTCTGTGCGTGTTGTGCTAATATTTAAAAATGGTCTTCATATCCCCCCAAGCAGTATAATGTGTTTATAACAGTTCTAACCTAAAATCCACCAATTAGAATGTATGAAATTAGGAATAAACATACACTTTGCATTCTAGGGATATGCACATTGTAATTTTGCACTATACCACATCAATAATTACGCAGTTCAAACATTTACTTTCAGCCCTGACTGTTTGAGTACAGCTGATATAATAAGCAGTTTGAAAGTGTCAGGAATTGCCGAAGGGCATTGCCCAGGCTCCCTAATGACCAGCCTGGAAAATACCAATTATATACTAGATCAAATAAATACACACAGGATCAGTACCGATTTATCCCAAGTCTGGTGTGTGTAGGAAAGTATTTCCCCCAATTTCACAGTTTTTCATCCTGCAATTACTATAAGTCTTGTCATATCTTTTTTAATAAAAAGCAGCATACATTCTTTTGCAATGGCATAACTATAGCCATAGCAGCCCAGGCAGCTAACATGGGGCCTGGTATGTGAGAGGGCCCCCACTAGGGAGTTTTTTGATGCAACCTAAACATGGAAAATCAGTGTGCTTGTAAGAATAACAAAGACCATTATTGTTTAATTACCCTGATCCTGAGCTGTTACTAGTCCCAGTTCCAGTGGCGGCCCATCCATAGGGGGCGCCTGGGCGACGCCCCCCCCTCCCCCTCCAGGCAGTCACAAAAAATTTTTTTTAAACCGGTCCTTTAAAGAAAAAAAAAAAGGTCCTTAAGTGCACTGTGTTCGGACGTCGGACACAGTGCGACGCCGGACACAGTGCACTTATGGGAAACACCACGTCTATGCAATCATGAGATTGCAGACGTGGTGCTTCATTTGCAGGCGTGTAGCCCGCTTTGCGGCGCTTTCTGAAGTGCCGAGTAGCTTCCGCCCGGCACCTTTAGTATGTATTACTACGGCCGGGCGGTTTAATTGACATCTGAGTTTGATGTCACTTCCTGTTTTCTCTCTCCCATTGCGCCTGGGAGAGAGGAAACAGGAAGTATGAGAGGAACGGACCTCTCCACAGGAGACACCGCTGGAGAGGACAACACACAGCAAGGTAAGTAACGGGGGGACAGGGGTTTGATGTGACACAGACATGCTGCTGCATTTGGTGGTGACACAGGCTGCTGCATTTGGTGGTGACACGTGCTGCTGCATGGTGACACAGGCTGCTGCATTTGGTGGTGACACATGCTGCTGCATTTGGTGGGACACAGGCTGCTGCATTTGGTGGTGACACAGGCTGCTGCATTTGGTGGTGACACAGGCTGCTGCATTTGGTGGTGACACGTGCTGCTGCACGGTGACACAGGCTGCTGCATTTGGTGGTGACACATGCTGCTGCATTTGGTGGGACACAGGCTGCTGCATTTGGTGGTGACACAGGCTGCTGCATTTGGTGGTGACTCATGCTGCTGCATTTGGTGGTGACACATGCTGCTGCATTTGGTGGTGACACAGGCTGCTGCATTTGGTGGTGACACATGCTGCTGCATTTGGTGGTGACACAGGCTGCTGCATTTGGTGGGACACAGGCTGCTGCATTTGGTGGTGACACAGGCTGCTGCATTTGGTGGTAACACATGCTGCTGCATTTGGTGGTGACACAGGCTGCTGCATTTGGTGGGACACAGGCTGCTGCATTTGGTGGTGACACAAGCTGCTGCATTTGGTGGTGACACATGCTGCTGCATTTGGCGGTGACACATGCTGCTGCATTTGGTGGTGACACAGGCTGCTGCATTTGGTGGTGACACAGGCTGCTGCATTTGGTGGTGACACATGCTGCTGCATTTGGCGGTGACACATGGTGCTGCATTTGGTGGTGACACATGCTGCTGCATTTGGCGGTGACACATGGTGCTGCATTTGGCGGTGACACAGGCTGCTGCATTTGGTGGTGACACAGGCTGCTGCATTTGGTGGGACACAGGCTGCTGCATTTGGTGGGACACAGGCAGGCTGTATTTGGTGGGACACAGGCTGTATTTTATGTGACACAGGCTGCATTTTATGTGACACAGTCCTGCATGTAAGGAGGGACTCCGCTGGGGGCACCTGATGTAAGGACGAACTCCGCTGGGGACACCTGATGGCATCTGGTGGCAGGTGACGTGGCTAGTGACATGCTCAGGGTTCCCACTAATTCTGCATTATGGTGAGTTGAATGATTTCCTTTTATATTACAATGTAATAACGGAAATAATGTGCTTCAATCATCCTGACACCATAACAACCATGGTGCCGGGATGATTGAAGTGCTAACACCAGGTGTTTGGAATATCTTTATCTGCTGATTGTTAAACTTTCTAGAATACACATATTTCTATTGTTGTGTAGGATCTGGGCCTGCTGTCCCTCCATCCCTCTCTCCCTCTCCCTCCATCCCTCGTTCATCTCAGACGCTAACCATACCACCTTAGAGCCACGCCCACTTTTTCGCTGAAACCAAGCCCATTTTCACCAAGTGGGAGGGGTCAAAAAGGAAGGGCGGGGTCTGGCACCGCCCCATCCTAAAACTTCACCAGCCGCCACTGCCCAGTTCCCTTTTTAATTTTTTATTAAACTTCATTTTTTGTACCTTATATGATAAAATATGAAAATTGCTATATTTTTTAAAGTGTTACTAAACTCAGGTCCCTGCATTCACTATTTCTGGTCTCCCATAGTAGACAGAACATGGAAATTACATTTTTTAATAAATATAAATATGCTAAATACCTTCTCATCAGCAGTTTACAGCAGTCTTGTGACTGAGCATGTGCAGAGTGACTGCAAAGGCTCTGTACTATCAGGAGATGGATTGAGGATCAGAGAAGACAGGATCAAACATTCGTTTTACACAATGCAGAGGATTAACCCCTTAGGTTCCACAGTGAGTATAACAAGCATGCTTTACCGCATATACAGACTGATTTTACCATTGTGGGTTTAGTAACATTTTAATTTACATGATAAGAACCTATGTGATAGCATAATGCATGTGATAGTTTCTTTTGAGGCCCATAATGTCAAAGACTGTGCTCAGTCAGCTTTCACCCCAGCGAGAGTAGTTAGACATTGACAGCTCTGAACCCGGAAGTGCTCAGAGTGGAGCGCTTCTGTGTTTATACTACCCAGGGGAGATCAGCCAAGGAATGTTTGCTAATATCCCTCAACTCTCCATCCTGACACCGGCATCGGAGGCCCATGTCACCTAGGAGGGACAGGTGAGCCCAGGATACTTGGTGGGGGGGATCAGGTGGTGGTGAGGGGTGGCAAGTTCTGCAGCATGTAGAAGCAATCAGCCCAAAGAAAAGGTAAACAAACTCCTGGATGCTACAGCAGCCAGGGACTTGTTTACATGCCGCTACTGCCGCTGACATGATAGTTACATTGGTGGCAGCTTAAACTTCAGTAAGAAAAGAAACACCAATTCATGCAAATATCTGTTCGTTAAAAAAAATCAAAATCAAATGTCTTTATAAAAGCAAGTAGCATACATAGTGTACTTGCATCTCAGCCTCTTGCAGTCTCCTGAAAAATAGATCAGACAGAGGAAAACAGCACAAGTAGCCAGTCAGTTGTGCTGCAGGCCCCGTGCTAATGAGGAACATGCTGACAGGAGGAAAGAGCAGAATGATAGAGAGATCTTCTGCTTCTCCTTCACTAACCAATTACAGCCTGGGGGAGGGACAAGACCTGGTAATTTACCTGAGATAGAGAACAGTCAGGTCTCCAGGCTGGCTTTTATTAAAGACAGGCCCACATATTGCTAAATCTTGTTCAAGTGAAAGAAAGCTAGAGGCAGCATCCCTGGGAGTGGTGCAGCCCAACATTTTACAATTTAAATATTGCATACAGAGGTTTAATCCAGCCTCTGTGACCCATTGGTTTAAAAGACACTGGGAGGAATTCAATAGCCGCTGCGCCACTTTTCTGTCATTAATCCCTCTTTTTAATGTGTTGCACCAAATTCACAAAGCATTTGCTAAACTTTTGGTTCTGATAGCGACTTGTGCACCTAAGTCAGGTAAAATGCACCACTTTTACATTGCGTCGCATTGAATTTGACAAATGTAAAACGGGAGCTAATTAAGACCAACTTTCTTTCGGTGTACAGACTCAGACAGATTTTACGGAAATGTGTCTCAAGTGCATTCTAAAAGTGGCGCAGCATGAGCAAAATTCAAGTACAAGTTCTGGACAGGTATATGAATTTGGCGCATTCTTCACCACTTTTAGAATGCATGAGAGACACTTTTGCAAATTCTGTCTTCATCAGTCTTTATGAATTCCAGGGACTGTATTTATACTTGTCCATCTGTTGCTTTAATGTTTCTGACTCATGTGTTGATGAAATCTCTTCATCCTTCTGCATATTCATTATCTGTATGTTTCTGATTTATTTACATATTTTGTGGTACAGTTAAGGCAGTTAGATATCTTAACTTGGCATTCAAACCAAAAAAGAGAGTGGCACTCAGGGGTCCCGAAAGGCATTGACATTCAGATATTTATCAGATATATGGCAGGGCGTTTCCTGACTTAGGCCCCTTTCACGCTGGGGCGGTGGGGGAGTCGGCGGTAAAACGCCGCTATTTTTAGCGGCGCTTTACCGTCGTTTTAGCTGCGGTATTCGGCTGAAAAAGGGTCAAAACCGCCGGCGGTATAGCCGTGCTGCCCCATTGATTTCAATGGGCAGGAGTGGTGAAGGAGCGGTGTATACACGTTTGCAGGAGTTATTTTTCCCTCCTGCCAGCGCACACAGCGGTATTCGGACGCTAGCGGGGCGGTTTTAACCCCCCGCTAGTGGCCGAAAAAGGGTTAAAAGCGCCCGCAAAGCGGCGCTATGTCGGCGGTATAACCGCGCTGCCCCATTGATTTCAATGGGCAGGAGCAGTGAAGGAGCGGTGTATACACCACTCCTTCACTGCTCCAAAGATGCTGTTTGCAGGAGTTTTTTTCCCTCCTGCCAGCGCACCGCTCCAGTGTGAAAGCCCTCAGGCCTTAGAGTGCCGTCTACATTTCTTATATAATTTGAAATATGGTCCTTCCCTCTCAAGCATTTCTCTTAGTTTGATTTTAAACCAGAGGCGCTAGTCTGCAGAGCCTTTAGGCCCCTTTCACACTGGGGCGGTTTGCAGACGCTATTGCACTAAAAATAGCGCCTGCAAACTGACCTGAAACTGCCGCTGCTGTGTCTCCAGTGTGAAAGCCTGAGGGCTTTCACACCGGAGCGGTGCGCTGGCAGGAGGGAAAAAAAACTCCTGCAAACAGCATCTTTGGAGCCGTGAAGGAGCGGTGTATACACCGCTCCTGCCCATTGAAATCAATGGGGCAGTGCAGCTATACCGCCGGCATAGCTGCTTTGCGGGCGGTTTTAACCCTTTTTCGGCCACTAGCGAGGGTTAAAACTGGCCCGCTAGCGTCCGAATACCGCCACTAAAACGACGGTAAAGCGTCCATAAAAATAGCGGCGTTTTACCACCAACACCCCCACCGCCCCAGTGTGAAAGGGGCCTTTTACTTTTTTTTTTTTGCCTGTTAAAGTGGAGTTCCACCCACTTTTACAACTCTTCAGCATCCCTCACTAAACTGTGCACTGTAAACAAATTGGATATATATATTTTTTTTTTCTCAGCACCTACTGTATATCTGCTGTATTCATTTTTCACTTCCTCCTCCCTGGCCGGGGCCCATCGCATCATTTCCTGTTTGCAATGCCTTCTGGGAAGGGGCGGCAACTTCCTCTGAAACTGCCGTTGCTATGGAAACCTGACCTGAAACCTATTACACTGCTTGTGCTGCACTGAGCATGTGCGAGATCTGCAAGGATGAGATCCAGGAAAAAATACAGTTTGGCTTCAGATGCCCACACTTAAGATGGCCACGGCCTGCTGTAAGTTTATAAAATAAAAAACTACTACTATAAACCAACAAAACAGACCTTAGTTTACAGATTAAATTTACTAGAATACATTAAGCTTGTGTATTATAGGGGTATTTTTATTTAAAAAGTGTAATTTCCGCCGCAACACCACTTTAAGTTTAGTATTCCTAATGTGTATGCTTATTGTGTATTTTTCAATACAGTTCCAATGGTTAATAAAGAAAAATGTTGATTCCACCCCCAGGGTCAAATTCAGGTCAGCACATGAGAGCTTATTCTTTAAATGCATTCAGCTTATATTTTTGCAGGCATCTAAATGCAGCACTATAAAAATTAGTAAGACCAGCTGGGTCCGCAAACGAAAATGTGCTCCGCGTTTAGCGGTGTCCAGGGTGTATGCAATTAAATATGCATACACTTGTAGCGTCATTGGAGGAACTGAACACCCCTAAACACTGTATGCATCTAAAATTCTAAATGCGAGTACTTTAGACGTGACTGTTTACCAATTTTATTGGTGTTGATATCACTATGCCAAGAAATAACATTGCTAAGCTGCTGGCACAGGAAAATCGATGCTCTGCCTCTGTGAAGGGGCACCAAAAACTTTCGGGCTTTTTTTTTTTTTATGTGTATAGACCAGAGGTCTCCAAACTTTCTAAACAAAGGGCCACTTTAATTTTCTTCAGACTTTAAGGGGGCCAGACTGTGGCCAGTGGAAGTAACCAATGCACTATGATTGGTTATAGTGGGAAGATTAGTGGCCCGTTGTTGGTGTCAGTGGCAGAAAAAGTGCCAGATCAGTGGTATTCAAGGGAGGAATGGTGCCCCAGCATTGGTGTCAGTGGGAGGAATTCTGTCCCAACATTGGCGTCAGTGCGAGGAATGGTGCCCCATCTTTGGTTTCAGCAGATAGAGTGGTGCCCCAAGGGCTGGATAAAGGTGGACAAAGGGCCGTATTCGGCCCGCGGTCCACAGTTTGGAGACCTCTGGTATAGACCATTGACCACATAGGGAGGACATAATGCGAGCCAAAGGCAGCCAAATGTCTTCCTGAGAGAGGTGGCCATTCCAATTCTTGATCATGCTGCTGGAGCCAATTGAGATATTTTTCCCAACTCAAGTTACGACAGCCTTGTTAGCTAGTCAGCATTGTATAAGGCTGGGTTCACACTGGTGCGATGCGGAAACCAGCGTGATTCCTGTGCGGGTTCCCGCATCGCACCCGAATCGCTGGCGGTTCACACTGACATCTGCGAACCGCTGCAGATGTCAATGTAAAGTTAATGACACCCCCAGATCAGTTCGCAGATCGCAGTGTGAACTGTGAAATGGTGCAGGAAAAAAAGGGTCCTGCACCATTTTGCTGCGAATACGATGTGATTTCAGCCATACAGTTTGCATGGCTGAATTTGCATCGCACAGACATCGCATGTGATGTTTTGATCGCACAAGTATGAACCCAGTCTAAATGCTGGACCCATTATAAAATTTTAAAATTCACTTAAACCCTGAGGTGGTTAACTGCTCTTATGCAAAAACACGAGGGTACTTGCTGGTGAGTTTACATCCAACTGGGGAGTGGAGAAACATTTGCTCACGCGGTGTGGTGCCGGATCAACCCATCAACTGATTGTTCATTGATTTATTTCCATCAGGTTTTCCTATGGACTTTTTTCTAGTGTTTGCACATTAACACTTTTGGGTGTGTAATTTAATGTGTTCTTGGTAATTTCACCTACAGCTATTGTTTACCCCTGTCCATTATATATATATTTGGTATATTTTATTCTATGTCTATTTCCCTTTGAAAGTGGCTGCTTGATTATATTTATATTGTGTTTTATCTGTGGCGCAGTGTGTAGATCCCAATTGAGGGCGTTTTATGAGATCTTATCTTTTCAGGATATACAATATATCAATTATTACCACTATAAATAAGATTTTCTCTATAAGCTCCCAATTGGTGAATTTCTAGAACAATGGAATCAGATCCGATGCATGGCATTGTGTCTTTAGTGGAACGGGGGAGTTATTTACTAAAGGCAAATCCACTTTGCACTGCAAGTGCACTTGGGAGTGCGGATCTGAGGGGGGGCATGCAAGGAAAATAAAAAAAAGCATTTTTGCTTGCATATGATTGGATGATAAAATCAGCAGAGCTTCCCCTCATTTCAGATCTACCCCTCAGATCTAAAGCGACTGCAATTACAAGTGCACTTTCAGGTGTACTTTCAGTGCACTTGTAATGCGGAGTGGATTTGTAGTAAATCAACCCCAGTGTGAAGTAAAGATTGTTTCTAATTTTCCACTGTAATTATATCAAATTCCATCCAATAGATCTAAAAGGACTAATGCCTACTCCAGTCTTTACATTTTTATGCTTGTATGCAGGGCTTTTTTTCTCAGACAATAGGTGCAGGAACTCCCCTTTTCCAAGTCACCCCTTTTCCCGCCCTTACCCACCTCCGAGCACCATCCCTTGGTTCCATCCCCTACCCACCTCCCAGTACCATCCCTTTTAGACAATACAAAACCAAGTATCATTTTGTGGTGCTAAGTAATTTGTATGGAATTTGGTAATGATATCAAGAAAAGCAGTAAAATAGATCACCTTCAGCCAGTAACAATAGATCCAACAATGTACCACCCACAACAAAATCCCCCCCCCCCAGCAACAATAGACTCCCAGCAGCATCAACAGATCTCCGCACAGCCAGCATTAATAGACTCTATGGCAGCCATAAACAATAGACCCCTTCCCCAACAGTAGATCTCCTTCAGCAACAACTGATCCCCCAGCAACATAAGACCCACCCCTAGCAAACAATAGGTCCCTTACCAGCAACAATAGACCTCCTCAGCAACAATAGACCCCCCCTGCAAAAATAGATCCCCTCCAGCTAGAATAGATCCCCCAGCAGTGAGCATCAATACCCTGTAGCACACCCCGGCACCCCTTGCCATTACATAAAGTCAGTCCAGGAGGTTCTGGAATTGCGTTCCCCCGCGTTCCCGCTGAAAAAAAGCCCTGCTTGTATGTTACTGGATGGGCAGTTCAGGTAACAAAACACCTCTTTAATTCCTGAGCGTTTAACAGCACAATCACTTCCCTGATCATTATGTAATCTCTCACATGTCAGTAAAAAAACAGTTGTCTGGTCCGTAGGTCATTTTTATAGATTTTTTCTTTCTTAAGTTGGACCTTGTACTACAAGCTAGATCTGCTTATTCATCGGAGGCCCCTACTCCATCCATAAAACACTGCTCGAAAATAAAGAATAATGCCGCGTACACACGAGCGGACTTTTCGAGTGGACTGGTCCGACGGACAATTCGACCGTGTGTGGGCTTCATCGGACCTACTGTACAGCGGACTTTTTTGGTCGAAAATCTGACGGACTTTAGATTTGGAACATGTTTCAAATCTTTCCGACCGACACGAGTCCGGTCGAAAAGTCCGCTTGTCTGTATGCTAGTCTGACGGACGAAAACCGACGCTAGGGCAGCTATTGGCTACTGGCTATCAACTTCCTTATTCTAGTCCGGTCGCACATCATCACGTACGAATCCGTCGGACTTTGGTGTGATCGTGTGTAGGCAAGTCTGTTTGTTCAGAAAATCCGTCGGAAGTCCGTCGGATAGAACGTCGGACCAGTCCGGTCGAAAAGTCTGCTTGTGTGTACGCGGCATAACTGTGGGTAAAAAAAGTTATTTAACATACAGTATTTACATTACCCTCAACTCCGGAGCTGCAGGGGTTGATATCACTATCCTTTGGAAGAGATCCCAGGGAATGATTCATAGCCCAAATCTCATGCAGTGCAGGAGTGCCTTCTTGTGTGATTTGGGCTCTTCTCCGCTCCCAGAATCTCATGGGAAGCTTGGTGATATCACCCTTGTGTGGGCTTCATGGGCAGAAGCATGGGGTAAGTTAAAGTGGAGTTCCACCCACTTTTACAACTCTTCACCATCCCTCACTAAACTGTGCACTGAAAACGAATTGGATATTTAAAAAAAAATTTTCCCAGCACCTACTGTATATCTGCTGTATTCATTTTTCACTTCCTCCTCCCTGGCCGTGGCCCACCGCATCATTTCCTGTTTGCAATGCCTTCTGGGAAGGGGCGGCAACTTCCTCTGACACTGCCGTTGCTATGGAAACCTGACCTGAAACCTATTACACTGCTTGTGCGCACTGAGCATGTGCGAGATCTGCAAGGACAAGATCCAGGAAGAAATACAGTCCGGCTTCAGATGCCCACACTTAAGATGGCCGCGGCCTGCTGTAAGTTTATAAAATAACAAACTACTGCTATAAACTCACAAAACAGACCTTAGTTTACAGACTAACTTTACTAGAATACATTAAGCTTGTGTATTATAGGGGTATTTTTATTTAAAAAGTATCATTTCGGCCGGAATACCACTTTTAGTATGTGTACTAACCTTTTTTACTCATTTTTTCTTTTAATTGCAGTGCAGTGATTTGGCATGGGGGAGGGTGACCTTGGTAAAGAAACGCACCTTTTTTTTTAGCAAGCCTTTACAACATTACTTTTGTATTGTTTGAGAACAGCATTACCCTTCATTATTTTTAATAGTAATCAAATAATAAGCCTACTGACAAAGTGATGCAGCTTATACAAAGTGTAGCAATTATTTCTATGCACATACTGTATATGTGTATGATTTCTGAATACAGAATAGATGAATGTAATTTCTGAATACAGTGGAACCTCGTATTGCGAGTAACGCGGTTAACGAGCGTTTCGCAATACAAGCACTGTATTTTTAAAAATCGTAACTCGGTTTGTGAGTGTTTTCTCGCAAAACGAGCACGATTCAGGCCAAAGCGGTGTGCAGTACCGCTTTTGGCCTGAGGTGGGGGGGCGCCAGAGCCGAGCAGAGCCGAACGTCACGTTCGGAAATGCACGGAAAGGCCCGAGTACAGCACGGCTGACCTCGGCAAATCTCAGGTAGGGAGTCTTTCTAAGGTTTGCCGAGGTCCGCTGAAGTGTCCTCGGGCCTTTTCGGCCGTTTCCGGGGCTCTCCGGCGCCCCTCCGCCTCTGACCGCTTGCTGTATTGCATCTCATTGAAGTCAATGCAGAACTAATTATTTTCGTTTCCATTGACTTCAATGGGAAAACTCGCTTTGATATGCAAGTACTTTGGATTACGAGCATAGTCCTGGAATGGATTATGCTCATAATCCGAGGTTCCACTGTACAGCTTTATTAGGTTAAAGTGTTACTAAACCCACAACAGTAAAATCAGTCTGTATATGCAGTAAAGCATGCTTGTTATACTCACTGTGGAACCTAAGTGGTTAATCCTGCACATTGTGTAAAAAGGCTGTTTGATCCTGTCTTCTCTGAACCTCCCCTTCTTCTACTGCCCCCAACCCTCAATCCATCTCATGATAGTACAGAGCTTTGGGGGACTCTGCTCAGTTTGGTGTGTATTGCTACAGAGTTGTTTTCTTTTTTTGGAAGGGTGCATGTGATCGGCACAGGGTCAATCAGCACTGTCCAGAAAGAGGGTCAGGGGTCCTGCAGCCTCATAGGACAATCAGGGGAGAATGAAAACTCCTCCTACAAGCTTTAACTAGACACTGATAGATGTCACAAGACTGCTATATACTGCTGATGAGAAAAGGTATTTAGCAGGTTAATATGTACTAAAATAATTGCATTTCCATGTTCTGTGTACTGTGGGAGACCAGATATAGTGCAGGGTCCTGGGTTTCCACTTTCATGCAAAAGAATTACACATTGGGGCAGGCATCTTTACATCACAATATTAAATGTAATGTCACTCTTGTAAGGGGGCTTTAACTAGAGACACTTAGCTAATCTGTCCACTGCCATATCAATGTAAGGACCTCTCTGTCCTCATCAGAACACGTTAAAATGAAAAGTTGCTTTATTGTGTGTAAGAAGAGGACCAGAGCCGGCCAATATTCACATAACAAGCTCCCAGGGGGGTGAGGAGCCCAGCATCACCTCCTGTCTCCGCTTCTAAGAGGTGATTTAACACCTCGGAATTCCTGACGTGTTCATCTTACAACATCAGACAAGACAGTACTGGCTTGTTGTTATCGGCGTGAAGGCTAATAAGTCAAATTCTGCTATATTGTTAACATTTAGCTTTAATAAATGGAATTTCAATGAAAAAGACATCTACCTTTTCACATGACACACAAAGAGATGTAGAACCATGTAAGGGCTGGCAGTTGCGTACCCCCTGAAGCCTAACTGCAGCCACATTTTTTTCATTTTATAGACCTGGATAGAGTGGGGAAGTGTTACAATTTCTGGCATGTTTTTTTTTTCTTCTTTGTGACCTCACTGGAGAAGTTTTCACCCACCTCCTGTCACTGTGACACCCATACAAGAAATAGGGGACAAGAAGGCACTGATAGCAATTAAAGCATTGTCAAAAGTTCTAAAGCTCCATCATTCATTAAAGTGGAGTTCCACCCAAAAGAGGAACTTCCACTCATCGGATTCCTCCCCCCCTCCGGTGACACAGTTGGCACCTTTCAAGGGGGAGGGGGGTGCAGATACCTGTATATTACAGGTATCTGTACCCACTTCCGGCACAGAATCTGCGGTTATTTACGCCACTTCCTGCTCCCTCCCCGCTGTCTGCTGGGAAACACACGGGTCCCAGAGACAGCAGGGACCACCCGTATTGCGCTGCGCGACTCGCGCATGCGCGGTAGGGAACCGGGAAGTGAAGCCGCACGGCTTCACTTCCTGATTCCCTTACCGAAGATGGAGGCAGCAGCACCCGAGGACCGAGAGACGGTTCGGCCTCGGCTTCCGACATCGCTGGCACCCTGCACAGGTAAGTGTCCATGTTTTAAAAGTCAGCAGCTGCAGTATTTGTAGCTGCTGACTTTTAAAAAAAAAATTTCAGCGGAGCTCCGCTTTAACTTCTTGCCGCCCGGGCTATAGCCGAAAGACAGCTGCAGTGCGGGCCTTATTAGCCGGGAGGGCGTCCCTGCACTGTCTGCGTGACCCGCTCTGTGATCACCGAGTTTATGAGACTCCGCTGATCACAGATCTGAGTAAGGGGTCAATCCCGGTCCCTTACCACGTGATCAGCTGTCAGCCAATGATGGCTGATCACATGATGTAAACAGAAGCTCGGTAATTGGTATATTTGGTATAAAAAAAGCCGATCACCGGCTTCTGTCAGAGGGACATCGGTCCCTCACACAGAAAGCCGCGGCTGCATTTTCTGTGCCCACCAGTGTCAGCTGCCAGTGCCCACTGTGCCACCTACCAGTGCCACCTATAAGTACCCACCAGTGCCACCTACCAATGCCCACCAGTGCCACCTACCAGTGTCCACAGTGCCACCTACCAGTGCCCACAGTGCCACCAATCAATGCCCACCACTGCTGCCAATCAATTCCCATCAGTGTTTCATAATCAGTGCCACAGATCAGTGCAGCCTATCAGTGTCACCTACCAGTGCCTACCAATGCCCATCAGTGCCACCCATCAGTGATCATCAGTGCTACCCATCAGTGCCAACCATTAGTGCCAACCATCAGTGCAACCCATCAGTGCCACCTATCAGTGTCTCGCCTCATCAGTGCTTATCAGTGCCACCGATCAGTGCCCATTAGTGCCGCCTTATCAGTGCCTATCAGTGCCGCCTATTAGTAAGAGTCAGTGCCGCCTATTAGTAAGAGTCAGTGCCGCCTATTAGTGAGAATCAGTGCCACCTATCAGTGCCCATCAGCGCAGCCTATCAGTGCCCATCAGTGCAGCCTCATCAGCGCACATCAGTGAAGGAGAAAAATTACCTTTTTTCTAAATTTTATAACCAACTTTGAAACAGTTTTTTTTTTTATTTTCAAAATTTTCGTTTTATTGAGCAAAAAAAAAAAAAAAAAACAGCAGCAATTAAATACCACCAAAAGAAATAAAAATTTCATTTGGGTAAACGGTAGCATGACCGCTCAATTGTCCTTCAAAGAGTGACAGCGCTGAAAGCTGAAAATTGGTCTGGGCAGGAAGGGGGTTTGAGTGCCCGGTAACAAGGGGTTCAAAATGAGTTGTATTCCCTCCCATAAGAGAGTATTCCCATCATTTCTTGTTCTGGCAGGAATGAAGCGGAAACATCCCCTGTAGGATCACGGACGGCAATAAAAACCTGACAGATCCCCTCCCTGTTCAGTGCAAACAAAATACTGTCCATTGTTTTCGCTGAAACTGGGATCAGGACAACATTTTTAATTGCTTACATTACGTTGATGTGACAGTACAATACTGTATATCGGGGTCTTTTTGGACAAATATTGCTTTTGTATGGGTGGTACTGTATTTCAATAAGTTTTAATATATTTTAAAGCAAAAAACAAAGATGGTGAAAAACATTTTCCAGTGTGATCCATTTTTAAATGTCATTACAGGCAGTCCCCGAGTTACAAACATCCGACTTACATACAACTCCTACTTACAACCGGAGGGAGGCAACAGGAAGTGAGAGGAAATCTACACCTAGGAAAGAGAATTTCACTCCTGTAAGAGCTATCATGGGAAAAAGGTGTCTCCACTGAAACTTTATCACCAATCCTTGTTTCCACGACAACCCAAAATTTTCTAAATCCAATTGTCACAGGGACAAAAAGTGAGGTTAAATCTTCTGAACAGGGGCACAGACAGCAAGACAAACATTACAGGGGTGAGAACCCTTCCCTATGCTATCCAAAAAATGTAAAAAAAAAAATTTGGGCTGGAGTTACACGTCACAAAGAATTCAACTTGAGAACAATCTTACAGAACCTACCTTGTTTATAACCTGGGGACTGCCCGTATAAAAATGAATAGCCCAATAATGGTAAAATAACAAATCTTTTGCTGTGATATTCAGCTTATTCAAGACTTTTACTCTTTCTGTTCCTGGATGTCCCCAGTCTGATGGCCATCATCGTTCAACCTATTTCCTCCTAACACAGGTCTTCCTGGACCCATCCCATCCTGTAACGGGACAGTGAAAAGAGAAGCAGCACACTGATGAGCTAATTTTCTGTCACTCTGATTTCTCCTCCTATCAGCATTTCTCTTGTGAGCACTAATTAGCTCCTCGTGCTGCTTCTTTCTATCACAAAACAAAGAAAAATTCCCAGCTCCCTTACCAGCCAGCCTGCAACAAACTAAATTGTCCTGTCTAACACTTCACATTAAAAGCAGGGGTTTAGTTTGCACACATTTGCAAATATATGTGTAAGCTGCAGGGCATCACCCTTTTGCTTTTGCTGCAAAAGCCAGTTATAGGTGGGGCAATGGCCATTTGTTTGTATTATTGGAATACTGGTGAGGGGACACACTGGACACCTTCACTGCCACTGTGCTATTGCTGGGTGTCCAGTGCGTCCCTATACCTTTAAGCTGGGGTGGGCTCCCTCCATGCATACCTGCCCTTAATCTATCCATTATTATATATGTGATCCAACTTTGAAGACTCTCAAAATTTAAAGAGTTAGGACTGCAGTACACTGGGGTTTTGTGAAGTGGCCCTGTGCAGCTTACACATATATCGGTAAATGTGTGCAAACTAAATGTCAGGACTGGGCTCAGCCCTTCCTTCTCTGAGCTGGCCGCTCAGCTGTCGGCTAATTGCCAGCTCCCATCTCTCTCCACAGTTACTCAGCTGTTGATGATCCTGCTCGTCAGTCCTGCCTACTTAAGTTGTCCAGTCCAGAGGAGCTCTGCCTTCCCCTTGGTCACATCAAAAGATAGTATCTCCTACGTTCCTGTTTAAAGACTGGCTTTGCTGACTTCCCTTCTAGCTCCAGATCCTGCTTGCTGTTCCACTACTTTGATCCCTGACTTCTGGCTTGGTTGACTATCCGTTCCGGTTACTGAACTCTGGCTATGTTTTGACTACGTTTGTTCTTTTTACTTTTATTTTTAAACAAGTGTGATTTAACTGTACTTCTGTCTCGGTCGAATTCATGGTTTCTGACACTAAACCCCTTGTTTTACCATGAACTGTAAGGCAGGACAATGCGTTTTTTTGCAGGCTTGCTGGTAAGTGAGCTGGGATTTTTTTGTTGTTGTTTTTTGAAATGCGTCGCCCTTCCATGTTTTCCTTGCTGCATAGGCCAGTTATAGGTTGGGGTAGTTGCCGTTTGTTTGTTCTTTCTCTCACCTTCTGTCTCTACTGTACAGGGGGCTACAAGAGGCTGATACCCGGTAAAATACAGGTACTTACACTGCTTGCATTTAAAAATACATTGAATGATGAATTAATAATTACAGATTTGCATTCATTTAAGTCTTTAAAAAGGAACTTCAAGTCCCCTGTGTATTGGCTCCACCCAACCACGTCCTGGCATTGCCCTTTGACACATATGCGGACATGCAAGATATTTCCCATGTACGTGCAAAGATGGCAAAGGTTTAAGACTTTCATAATTGCCATCTTCGTGCATGGAAACCTGCACAAACGCAGATGTGTCACTGGGCTCACTTAAGACCCAAAGCCCTATGGCACATCTGTGCATGCGCAGGAAGAGAGCCATACAGCCAAATGAAGAAGTGCTGCTTTGCAGCGCAAATAAATGTAAACAAAATACATACATTTTCACTACTGTGCAAAAGTTTTAGGCAGGTGTGGAAAAATGCTGTAAACTAAGACTGTTTTCAAAAAAAGAGGTTTAATTGTTTTTTTTTTATCAATTAACAAAATGGAAAGTGAACAGAAGACAAATCCAAATCAAATCAATATATGGTGTGACCACCCTTTGCCTTCAAAACAGAATCAATTCTTCTAGGTACACTTACACACAGTTTTTGAAGGAGCTCAGTGGGTAGGTTGTTCCAAATATCTTGGAGGACTCTGTGGGGGCCAAACCATCTTTTCCAGGACTCCTCATTCTTCTTTACACTGAAGTTAGTTCTTAAGAGAGAAGTATGGGAAAAATGTTTTTTAAGAATCAAACTTACCTAGGTGGATGCAGCATTGGTCCGCATCTGTCCCCCGCCGGCTCTAAGACTGAGAACTGAGACATCAAACACCAGTGTCAGTCACCGCTGTCTGCTCTGCCCCCCGCTCTCACTGGGGCGCTGGGCCTGTAAAGGGGGCAGGAGCAGCTGGCTCAGGCTCTCAGCGGCTCCCTGAGAGGCTGAGCTAGGTGCCAGTCCAGGCATGTGGGTGGATCCTGACCATATGGTCGCAATCTTTCCCCAGCCTGGACCAGCTCTGTGACATCAGCTGACAGCGGGCTATGATGTTGAAGGGAAGTAAGCGTGATGTGTCTTTCATCTGCTGCATTAAGTTTCCTTGGCCAACCACTGCATCTATGGTCCTCAATGTTGTCCATTTCTTTGTGCTTCTTCAAAAAGCTTAAACAACACATCTTGAAACACCAGTCTGCTTTAAAATCATTGCCTGGGTGTGACCTTGCTGACATAACTACCTTGTCTACTTGTTGCTGTGCTCAGTCTTGCCATGGTGTATGATCTGTGACCTGAAACTGTCTTTCACAGCCTCACCTTAGTAGCAGAGTTTGGCTGTTCCTAGCCCAGTTTTAAGCCTTCTACACAGTTTTTTCTGTTTCAGTTAATGACTGTTTCAACTTACATATGAAGATGATGATCATTGGCACCTGCTTGGTATAATTGGTTAATCGTACACCTTACCCTAATCCACCAAATATTGATTTGATTTAGATTTTTCTTCTGTTCGCTCACTTTACATTTTGTAAGTTGATAAAAATAAACAATTAAAATTAATATATTTGTGAAAACATTCTGACTTTACAGTATTCCTTCACACCTGCCCAAAACTTTTGAACAGCACTGTATATCCAATTGTGAGAGAGGGAAGAATGAGGAGGCAAGGCGACATGAAATTTACTTAAAGAGGAACTGCAGTCTGCTCACATAATTTGTAATAAAAACATCTTTGCTATTCTGACGCTTCCCTCCAACTACTTTGCATATTATTTTATTTATACTGTGATTCTGTACTTGCCAAATATGCTTCAAAAATCTCCCTCTACTAAGTCTGGCTGCAGCCATTTTAACTGTGGGCAGCTGAAGCTGCTGCTTGTTCACTTCCTGGATTTACACAGACACACAGAGGCAAACCTCCAGCTCTGCAGCTCTCATTGGCCCTCTTATGACTCTCTCCCTTCCTGGCAAACTCTCACGAGAGTGAGAGAGAAAGCGAGAGAGCTGTGCATGATGTCATACCAGACAAGAAAGAGGAATGGGTGTGTATAAGGTATTTACTGGCAGAAAAAAAATGTTTTACTATCCAAAGTTAAAGCAACAAGGGCAGAAGGGGGCGTGTCCAAGATGGCGAAGTGAGCAGTCGCCTGTTCTGGAGCTCCGCCGAGGCCCACTCTGAAATCCGCAGCCATCGGCACTAACTCTGCGCATGAATTGAACCCCGAGGCCAGTCAAACATTAGTGCACAAGAAAAGCTGCTTCCTGGAACCTGAGGGGCTCGCACAGGGGCGAACGGCCGTCCGACTCATAGAGGCCTGTTCCTCGGGCTTGGCGGCCTATCCGGGGCCTACTCCGGGACAGCGCGGGGAACCTGGAGGTCGGTGGGGGCCCCCTAATAGCGGACACTCTGATCCTGCTCCCTTCCTGCCTCGGCCACTGCCGCTCTGACATCCGCCGGACCGGACATCCCCGTACTGCGGACGCGGGGCCTACGATTCCACTAGGCCCCAGGTGAAGCCGCGGTCTCAATTAGTGGAACGGCCGGAACTATCGGCGGAAGAAACCGGCGCAGGCGCGCTCTCCTCTCCCTCCCGTCACGGCCGCCGGCTGGCCGCCGCTCCCCGGACCTGGCCCTTCCTTGCTGTGGAGGTTGAGGCCTGCTTCCAGTAGGCCCCAAGTGAAGCCGCGGACTCGCCTAGGAGGGCGGCCGGAGCCGCCGGAGTAGGAGGCGGGGCTAACTGCGGGACCCAGGGAGCCCTCTCTCATCCTGCCCCAGCATCACCAGGGACACTCTGACTGGACCTGATTGGACCTCCAGACGCAGGGGACCCCAACGGATCCTGAATGAGGCGACGCCAGTCGGGCGCAGCGGCCGGTAAGGGGAAACAATATAAATTCCCTCCCTCCCCAGAGATACCCCCCACGCAGCAAGTACCCTCACAAGCACCCAGACCCACACGCAGTGCACACAGGGCCTCGCAGACTGCACTAATGGAGGCTGCTGAGGCCAGACCCCCCTGGCTGGCAGAGGTCATGGCAGCTATAGCCACTTGCCAATCCACGCTCACTGCAAAAATAGACGCAGTACAACTAGATGTGGGCCTCTTACGACAGGATATGGACAGGCTCCGTTCCAGGGTGACAGAAACAGAACAGAGGGTCAGTGACGCAGAGGACACAGTCGCTCAACACAGCGCAGCACTTCATACTCTCCAAACTAAGGTTAAGGCCCTGGAGTACAGGGCAGAGGATGCAGAGAACAGAAACAGGCGCAACAACCTGCGCATTGTGGGACTGGCGGAGGGGGCTGAGGGCAACAACCCCACATGCTTTGTGGAGGACATGCTACGCAACCTTCTACCAGAGGCTCGTTTATCCCCCCAATACGCAGTGGAAAGGGCGCATAGAATTCCACCAAAACCTGGCCCTCCAGGGGCCCCTCCTCGTACTTTTATTCTTCGACTTCTCAACTTTCGAGATAGGGACGAGATCCTGCGAGCTTCTAGGAATGTGGGCGACCTACGGTTTCAAAACAACAAATTAATGATCTTTCCTGACTACTCGATAGAAACACAGAAACTCAGGAAGTCATTCGACCATGTGAAAGCGGCATTGCGGGCGCGAAACATCCGCTACAGTGTCCTATTTCCAGCGCGTTTGAGAGTCCAGGATGGTGAATCAGTCCGCTTTTTTACCTCCCCCAGGGAGGCATCCGCCTGGCTTGACACGCTACCCCAGGACCGACAACCGAGAGTCTGATATGGAATCGCTATATGTTCATGTTTGAATATACTGGGCCCTCAGCATTAATATGAGGCAGTTCAGCTACACCTGCCTACCTGATCTTAAATGTGACAGCCTCCATGAGGGACCCACAACTAACAAGCCAGTGCCCCTGGTGGCATACACCAGGAGAACTTTTAAGTTGGAAGTAGTAATGCTCCTCTCCTACAGGATCTTCAGGGAACTGGTTCACCACACACATTCAGATGGCGGAATTACCCCTCTTTTTCTTCTTTTTTACTAAAAATCTTTTTGTTTCACCATTTTTGCCTTTTCCCCCTTTTTTTTATTTTTATTTTTTTATTATATATGTACAGGGACGGGCCCAGCCCAATGTTTAATTGACCTGTTTCGGTTACCCTCCGTATTGCGGGTCCCCCCGAAAGATTTGGTGGTGCCCCGGCGGGGCCCCAACTTAGAGGACAGCGACTCGGCTCACCTGAGACCCCCAAGGACTCTTGGGGGGTCGAACCGCCTCTTGCACAGGACCCCCCTTTGCAGCCGGCGTGCTGATTTTTGTTGGGATGGAAGCCTGCCTCAGTTTCAAGGGGTTGGGTGGGGTGGGGGGAGGGGTTAGTGGCCCCATAAGGGCAGATTTATTGTTTTGGGTTAAACTTTTGTTCTTGAAAAGTTTGGTTTTGAAAAAATGGATTATGAAGGCATTGCAGATGTCAGTAATGTATGGCTTTATGTGCTGTATTCTCCGGGTCGGGGGGGCAGCCTCGAGGGAAGAGTACCCTTGTAATTTGCGCAACCCCAATATACCGTACAATTATGACACCCCTTAATATTTTGTCCTGGAACACCAGGGGTCTGAACTCTAAGATTAAGAGATCACTGGTGTTCCAATTCATCAAAGCTCACAGCCCGCATGTCTGTATATTACAGGAAACCCACCTAGTGGGTAGGAAAACTATGGCCCTAAAGAAACCCTGGATTGGATATCATTATCACTCCACATACTCTAACTTTGCGAGGGGCGTAAGTGTCCTAGTCCACAAATCTCTCCCCTTTAGGCTGCTGAACCTGGTACTTGACCCGGAGGGTAGATATGTGGTGGTTCACGCTCAGATACATTCTATGAGATGGGTGATAGTGGGGGTGTACTTACCCCCCCCAGCATCGATACCTCTCCTGCACCAGGTAGCCGCTAAGATAGCGGACTTTCAAAGTGACAATATAGCTATTTTGGGTGATTTTAATTTGGCCCCCGATCCGGAGGTGGACAGGATGTCCAGTACTGGGCACCCCCACCCCGGCTTAGCGGACTGGGCGGAGCTATACGGTCTGACGGATGTGTGGCGATGGAGGAATCCTCACCATAGGGCCTACACCTGCCACTCAGCCTCACATAGATCCTTTTCCAGGATCGACTTGGCCTATGTGGACCGTTCCGCCCTGTCTAGAGTCAGAGACATCATAATCCTTCCCAGGGGTGTCTCTGACCATGCACCACTCCTCCTGACACTGGAACTTTCTCACACTCCAGGATTATCCCTGTGGAGACTATCCAGATTCTGGGTGTCGGATGAGACGGTGGATGGACACTTCGGGGGGGCTATGAGGGAGTACTGGGATGCCAACCCTGGCTCGGCAAGTGCACTGACGGTTTGGGATGCCTTCAAAGCATATACCAGAGGGAGATACCAGACTATTATAGCCAGGGTTCGCAGGGAGAGGCGAGCGGACTTATCTGACGCAGAGAGGAAGGCAGACCTGCAAGAGGCACAGTTCCTTAGGACGAAGGACCCTGGTGATTAAGACACGCTTCAAATTCTGACTGGGGAGGTTGTCCGGATTCGCACTTCCCTCACTAGGAAAAGCCTTCTCGCCCAGACACAACGCATATTCGAACAGGGGGAGAGGTCAGGGAAGTTATTAGCCTGGTTGTCTAGGGAACAACAGGGGGGGATGTGCATACCACACATTCAAGGACATGACGGACGCCTCACATACGACTCAGACGAGATAAACGATAGCTTTGCCTCCTTTTATAGGAAGCTCTATGGCACTAGGGTCACATACACTAGGGACGAACTTACCGACTACTTGGAGCCCATTGACTTCCCGGTCCTGACGGAAAAATATCGTGACAACCTTGATGCCCCCATCACCACAGACGAATTACTTAAAGCTCTTAAGTCACTCCAGTCAGGCAAATCTCCGGGCCCGGATGGGATACCCGTCGAGTTCTATAAACAGTATGCTGAGGAGCTGACAGGGAAATTACAGGCTATGCTAAAGGAGGCGCAACGACTGGAGACACTTCCAAACTCATTAAGCGAGGCGGTGATTGTTGTAATCCCCAAGCCAGGGAAAGATTTGTCTCTGTGCTCATCTTATCGCCCCATCTCCCTAATAAACGTTGATGCTAAGCTCCTGGCCAAGGTTTTGGCCATGAGACTTAACACAGTAATAACAGCCCTAATACATCCGGACCAAACGGGGTTCATGCCGGGGAGGGGAACGGACATCAACATCAGGAGGCTTTTTACCCATATGGATAGGGCGCAGGCTGAGTCAGCGGGAGTGGTGGTCTCCCTTGACGCCGAGAAGGCCTTTGACTCCGTAGAGTGGGTCTTTTTATGGGAGGTCCTCTCGAAATTTGGATTCGGGACGAATTTCCTAAAATGGTTACGGATGCTATATGCCAACCCCACAGCTAGGATTCGCACTAACGGAACCCTCTCTGATTCTTTCCCCCTGGGCAGGGGCACACGTCAGGGTTGCCCTTTGTCGCCGGGGCTTTTCGCCTTGGCGATAGAACCCCTTGCCATCACTTTGAGGGCGGAGGCGAGGGTGAAGGGCATAACGGTAGGCACAATTGAAGAAAAAGTGTCCCTATACGCGGATGACACATTACTTTATCTTGCTGATCCCAATCAATCATTGCAGGAAGCTTTAAACCTATTTGAAAACTTCGCCCGATTTTCAGGTGTCCGCATAAATTGGGACAAGTCGGTCTTGTTTCCGCTTCATCCCATGCTTCCCAGGGTGGACACTGCCACCCAACTTCAGTGGGTGGACGAGTTCACGTATCTGGGCGTGAGAATCGGAAACACTACCCACGAGTTTTTGGAAAAAAATCTGCAGCCCCTTATCTCCCAACTCACAGCAAAGTGCACGGCCTGGCGTTCCTTACCGCTCACCCCCGTAGGCAGAATTAATTTGCTTAAAATGATATTTCTCCCGAAATTTCTATATTTCTTCCGTAACACACCATCCCACATACCCAAGTCCTTTTTTAGACGTCTAGAGGGGATCTTGACCGCTTTCATCTGGGCTGGGAGACCCCCCAGAGTGGCAAAGAGGGTGCTCTACCTTCCTCTATCAAAAGGGGGACTTGCCCTGCCAAACTTTTTGATATACTATTGGGCCGCTGTACTGGTTACGGTGCGCTGGTGGTTCTCTCAGCCCAGACAAAATCCTGCAGTTAGACTCGAGGCTGCCATCTTGGGCTCCTATGCGGCCCTGTCAAACCTAGTGTACAGGGGTCCCAAGGCTCCCTACCCTCTGACGACCCCAATGAAAACTACCATTAGAGTGTGGAGGGAGGCCAGGGCAATATATGCTGAGCCATCTCGCGTGTCTCCTCACACTCCGCTTTGGGGTAATCCTACCCTATCCCATCTCTATGATATTCCAGATCCCTCCCAGTGGGCTACACGGGGAATAACCACTCTAAAACATGTTATAACCAATGGTAGGCTAACGTCCTTCAATGACCTTAAACGACAGTACTCTCTCCCACGAACTTTTGAGTTCAGATACTGGCAATTGAGACACGCGATGAGGGCGCAATTTCCGGATAAACTGACTCTGGAACCGGACTCAGTTGAACGACTTTTGACCTCAAGTGCAATGGGGAAGCCCCTATCCACATTGTACATGTACCTGACGGTAGCATATGACATTAAGCCCACCCGTACGTTTGACAAATGGAAGGAGGATATTCAAGCACTGGGGGAGGAGGAATGGGAGGACTGTGTCTCGACCTACATCCCAACTGTGATGGCAGCTAAGGACAGGTTCATACAGTTGAAGTTTCTTCATAGGGCCTACTTCACTCCGCATAGGATGGCAAAAATTTATCCCAATGTCGATTCATCATGCCCTCGGTGCAGGAGCGGAGAGGGGACATTCTGGCACATGGTGTGGGCGTGCCCGAAGCTCGGACCATACTGGGAAGGGGTTACAGGGGTGTTAAATGACATATGTGGAACTGAGTTATCACCTGATCCCATGCTGCTTCTGTTGAGCTACTTGGGTGATGTTGAAGGGGACAGATACACTAAACTTTCTATAACACTTATGCTGTTCTATGCAAGGAGGGAGATAATGCTACATTGGAGGGCGGCTGAGCCCCCCACCCTCGGGTCCTGGAAGAAGGCAGTAGACTCAGTGCTGCCACTGTACAAACTTACATATGAAAGCAGACAGTGTCCTGCTAAATTTAATAAGGTCTGGTCGGCCTGGATGGGTGCGCGTGGCTGAGGGACCGGGAGCTGGGGACCGAGTGACGGATTCCCCGGTCTTGGCTTGGGGCTTGCCCCTCCCTCGGACACGGGGGGTCGTCGGGTCGTGTCGGATAACGGTTATATTTAATCGGAGGAACTCTTCACATATGTACTGGATCCGGGGGTGGTGGAGAACACGCTTCCTGCTGATACTCAGAGTTGGCTCCACATAGGAATATCCCACGATTTCATTGGGAGAGGGTGATGGGGAATAAGCGGATGAAGACTAAAGGGGAACTACTAATAAGGCTGTCCAATACTTGGATGTAAGTTGGAAATAGGATAGAATGGGTTATATGTAGACTGCGCAATATTGTTGTTCCATTCTCTCTATATGTTACAAGATATACAGGAAGCTAGTGAATATGCATTTGTGAGATCCTGCACTGTTTCCTTAAAGGGATGCTTTATCATAATGTTGTAATAACTGTATACTAATTGTCGTACACTGATGATTTTGTAATGCTGATTTGTTAAATAAAAACCTCAACTGTTAAAAAAAAAACAAGGGCAGAAGATTTAATAGATGGAAAGATGAAAAAATGACTGAAGTTCTGCTTTAAGGATGAAGGATCACAGGTGTTTGTGATCAGCCGCAATGTGTAGAAACCAATGACAAGCACTGTGGCTGATCGCAATAAATGGACATCCTGGATATCTGGAACAAAGGTCAGAAATATTGGATTTTTCCATTTCTATTTAGATTTATAAAATTGATCATCTCTAACCCAGGTACTGTGTGCCACACAGTCAACTTATCTGCATAATTTGGTTTTTGAGTTCCTGTGTCCCCACAGGGGGTAGGACATGTGGCTGCACACAGTAAGAAGCATCTAAATTATTGTATCCTGCTAGATAGAGCCAGACCCCTCGGTACTGGGAGGTGTGTGTGGCTGAATTCAAAGTGCCATAGATAACAATGAAGGGGGGCAGACTGTTCAGAGTTTACTTCAGTGTTGGACAGAGAAGCTCATGGCTGCAAGTCCCCTGAGGACACTAGAAACTGCATGGAACTGCTGAGGCAGACTTGGCTTTCTGCACAGCTGGACCTCGCAGTTCTGTGCGGCTTTCTGGAATCTGGGACTTTACTCTCTGCTCTTCCTTCAACTGCAGCTTGTAGCCCTGAACCTGAGGCCAAGACACACAACTCTCCATGGACCCCCAATGGTTTGGTGAAGGACATCTGCCCTCTGGATCTTCTTTTTCCTGCCGCTCTGCCTGGACTTCCTCCGCTGTTGACTGGTGAGTCCCTGAACCCTTGCTGAGCCAAGTGCTGCCTATCCCGCATTGTGCCTGGATTGTGATTCTGGACTCTGCTGTACCAGCTTGTGGCCTGCTACTCACTGTGCCTGGATTGTTTTCCTGTGACTCTGGACTATGTTCCTGCTGTACCTGATTGCTGCCCTGTGTGCTGGCCTGTACCCTTGATGTGCCACATTCTGCTGCCCAGAATCCCTGTCCTGTGTGTTAAGGACTTAACCCCTTGTCTGCCCGGATCTCTGCCCTATGTGCTGAGGACTTACCGCCCTGCTGTAGCAACCCTGCTCTGTGTTCAAAGAACTTAACTCCCTGTGCTTTGCCTGTGCTGATGGCTTACCGCTCTGTTGTGCCAACCCTGTTCTGGGCGTCAAGGTCTTAGCCCCCTGTGCCCTGCCTGTGTTGAGGACTCACCACCCTGCTGTACCAACCGTACCCTGTGTGCCAAAGATTTAACCCCCTTTGCTTTGCCTGTGCTAGGGACTTACCGCCCTGCTGTGCCAAACCTGCTCTGGGTGCCAAGGACTTAACCTCCGGTGCTGAGGACTTATTGCCCTACTGGGCCAACCCTCCTCTGTGTGCTAAGGACTTTCACCCCTGCTGTGCCCCCACAGTGCTCTGCCCATGGGCCAAGGTCTTCAACCCCGGCTGTGCCAAAACTGCCTTGCCCTGTTTGCCCTGTGGACTACCTCCTCTTTGCTGTGTCATCTTGTTGCCCCGAGGACCACTGTTCATGGCTGTGCCTAGGACCACTCTTAATTGCTGTGCCTACTGTATGCCCTGTGGGCTCCCTCCCCTTTGCTATCCCATATTGTCATCCTGAGAATCATTCTTCATTGCCGTGTCTTCTGTTGTTCTGTGGACTAGTTCTCCTACCGTCTGTACCCAAGGATCCCCAATAAAGACCCGCACATCGGGTTTCGTGTGATCTGCCTTCGTGTGCTCTCACTCTGCGCTCCTATCGCGTCACACTAACAATGGTTGTGCCTGTTGTAGCCTGATCACTGGGGGAGAGGAGACGATGGAGATGCTTCCTCCTACTTGCAGCAGACCATTTACGTCAGGGTAACATCATCTTGACCTTTGCAAAGTTACTTTACTGGAGTTCAAGGACTGCTTTTCAAAATATATATATATATATATATATATATATATATATATATATATATATATATATACCGTATATACTCGAGTATAAGTCGAGTTTTTCAGCACATTTTTTTGTGCTGAAAGTGCCTCCCTCGACTTATACACGAGTCAAGCACTTTTCTGCAGCAAAAAATTTCATTTTCCGAACCGGCTAGGAACCCCAAATTTGGTGTGCAAACCCAGAGGAACTGGTATCACAACATATCCAAAGCTGAAGTTCCTAGCACTAAGTGGCCCCGAGATACGGGGCCCCAAAATCGGTTCGGAAAATGTCATTCTCTGCTGCAGAAAAGTGCTTGACATTTTCTGAACCGAATTTGGAGCCCCATATCTCAGGGCCACTTGGTGCTAGGAACCCCAGCTTTCCTAAATTTTATGGTGCTAGTTCCACTGGGTTTGCACACCAAATTTGGGGTTCTTAGCACTAAGTGGCCCCGAGATACGGGGCCCCAAATTTGGTCAACTGTGTCCATCTGCAGCAATGTCATTTCGGGACCCTTTGGGTTCAGAGACCCCAAATTTTGGCTCCAGCTAGGGGGCATCTAGGAACCCTTAACTACCGAGTTTGAAGTTCAGGGGACCTATGGCTGCAAATGGGCACAGTGAGGCATGCAAATGGGCACAGTGATGCTGCAAATTGGCATTGTTGACCCTCTTTTCCACTTACAGTAGCTGTGCATTTCTCACCCTCGTCTTATACTCGGGTCAATACGTTTTTCCCATTTTTTTGTGGTAAATTAGGGCCTCGACTTATTGTTTGCCTAAATACAATTTTTGAAAGTCCTAAAATCTAATATAGGATACATTTAAGGAGAGCTTACCAAATTTATAACCAGGTATTCTGAAATTGAAATTGGCACAAGGGTAGGGAGTAAGGAAGTTTGTACACAACCCAGAGACATACTGTACAACTTGCTGTGAAATGATAAAACAACTGTAGAATTACCAGCCAGCACCATGAGGGGCAAGGGTAGGGTACCTCAGAGTCTGTCACGTCATGGAGAGCCTGGATTTCAGGGATGTTAGTTATAGAAGCAAAGCTTTAGAAGTCTCTCTTAAAAATGTTTCCCCCAGTCTTCATACATACTCATAATACTTTTTCTTAATCTTACATTCAGGTACACCTCAGGCCTTGGTGCTTAGGAGTATCACTTTCTCACTCGAAGACTCTGACTACAAATTACAGTTTTATGCCCTATGACTTGCTAAGAGTGCCTGACCCTGTCCAGGTTTGTAAGCCATCCTAATGCCAATGGAGGCATATTTGTCTATTACAGTTTTGCATAATCTCTGAAGGCTACAAAAAAAAATAGTATTCTTTTAAAATGGCTCATTAAACGTAAATTTCAGTCAGATGACAGCACAAAACAAGAATATGCAAATGTTCCCCTTTCAAGGAACAAAATGTTTATAAAAAACTAATATTACACTCCAGCCTGAATAATTCGAATACTATTAAAACACTACATCAATTTCATACAATTGCATTTTGCCTTTTTTCTCATTATAGTAGTCACAGCGGTGAAAGGCGAGACTGGTCCAAATGTATAACTTTAGTCAGACAGCTGCTTACACCCATGGTTGGCCTATAGCTGTCTCTCTGTAAAATGAATAGTTCAGGTAGTATTAGCTTTCAATAGGTCCTAAGTTATTTGCTGTGTGGCCCAGTCATGTTTAGTTATGCCTCTAACTTGTAAATAAGTAAAAAAAAGATTGTAAATATATATATATATAGATATATATATCTATATATATATTATTATTATTATACAGGATTTATATAGCGCCAACAGTTTGCGCAGCGCTTTACAACATGAGGGCAGACAGTACACTTACAATACAAATCAATACAGGAGGGATCAGAGGTATCTATATACCTATATAGAGTTATTCAAAAAGATGGAACATATTTCAACTTTTTAATTCAAACTGTAAGGGATAGAAGCACATTCTGCACATCACTGGATCAAAGTTTTCTGGTCCTAGAGGTTGTATGTACTCAACATAAGCACCATGTTGTTGTGCAACAAACATCAAAACGGTAGACCATTTCTTGCTGCACACAAATCAACTGGTCGCTAATTATTGAATTCACAGCTTCAACAATTCAATGTCTTAGATACTTTTTATGCAGTGGCGGCCCATCCATAAAGGGCGCAGGGGCGCTGCCCCCCCCCAATCCATGCGCCCGGCCCCTAATCTACATGCAGGGCGCCGGACGCATGGATTCCAATGTTTTTTTTTTGTTTTTTTTTAGAAGCATGTGATTAGAGCCAGAGGCTCTAATTGGCTTCAAAAAAGGGTGGACGCAGAGCACTGCGCCCTAAACCCACCCAGTTGTGTGACATTAGCTATTATTTCCTGATTCTCCTTCCAGACATTCAGGAAGCCCGCCATGATGCCAAGGAGGAGGAGGAGACGTAGGGTGAAGCTGATGAGGAGGAAGCGCTGCCCACGACCTAGATGGGGTAAGTGCGTTGTTGGTGGGCTGATGATCAAGCGACGGGGGGGGTCTGTGACCGACCTACCTACCTACCAATTGACAACCTGCCAAATCTGAGCCTATTGCTGGCAATGGCACCATCCGATTCGGTGCGACGCCAACTTTGCGGCGCAGCACCGATTTCTAAAAGTAGTTTCTGCACTACTTTTGGCAAATTTGGGGGCAATTTCAATAGATATCTGTGCATGAACCTGCACAGATGTCTGTCAAATCGCCCCTGAAGTCAGACTAAAATTCCGGTTTGAAATCGTGCCCTCAGTGTGAAGGAGAGCTTACAGTTTGTTTGAAATAAAAAGTTAAAATCTTCTCCATCTTTTTGAATAACCCTGTGTGTGTGTGTATATATGTATGTGTATATATACACAGTATCTCACAAAAGTGAGTACACCCCTCACATTTTTGTAACTATTTTATTCTATCTTTTCATGTGACAACACTGAAGAAATGACACTTTGCTACAATGTAAAGTAGTGAGTGTACAGCTTGTATAACAGTGTAAATTTGCTGTCCCCTCAAAATAACGCAACACACAGTCATTAATGTCTAAACCGCTGGAAACAAAAGTGAGTACACCCCTAAGTGAAAATGTCCAAATTGGGCCCAAAGTGTCAATATTTTGTGTGGCCACCATTATTTTCCAGCACTGACTTAACCCTTTTGGGTATGGAGTTCACCAGAGCTTCACAGGTTGCCACTGGAGTCCTCTTCCACTCCTCCATGACGACCTCACTGATCTAGTACATGTTAAAGACCTTGCGCTCCTCCACCATCCATTTGAGGATGCCCCAGAGATGCTCAATAGGGTTTAGGTCTGGAGACATGCATGGCCAGTCCATCACCTTTACCCTCTTTAGCAAGGCAGTGGTCGTCTTGGAGTTGTGTTTGGGGTCGTTATAATGTTGGAAAACTGCCCTGCGGCCCAGTCTCTGAAGGGAGGGGATCATGCTCTGCTTCAGTATGTCACAGTACATGTTGGCATTCATGGTTCCCTCAATGAACTGTATCTCCGCAGTGCCGGCAGCACTCATACAGCTCCAGACCATGACACTCCCACCACCATGTTTGACTGTAGGCAAGACACACTTGTCTTTGTACTCCTCACCTGGTTGCTGCCACACACGCTTGACACCATCTGAATCAAATAAGTTTAACTTGGTCTCATCAGACCATAGGACATGGTTCCAATAATCCATATCCCTAGTCTGCTTGTCTTCAACAAATTGTGGGCTTTCTTGTGCATCATCTTTCTGGGACAACAGCCATACAGACCAATTTGATGCAGTGTGCGGCGTATGGTCTGAGCACTGACAGGCTGACCTCCCACCCCTTTAATCTCTGCAGCAATGCTGGCAGCACTCATACGTCTATTTCCCAAAGACAACCTCTGGATATGACGCTGAGCAGGTGCACTCAACTTCTTTGGTTGACCATGGCGAGGGCTATTCTGAGTGGAACCTGTCCTGTTGAACCACTGTATGGTCCTGGTCACCGTGCTGCAGCTCAGTTTCAGGGTCTTGGCAATCTTCTTATAGCCTAGGCCATCTTTATGTAGAGCAACAATTCTTTTTTTCAGATCCTCAGAGAGTTCTTTGCCATGAGGTGCCATCTTGAACTTCCAGTGACCAGTATGAGAGAGTGAGAGCGATAACACCAAATTTAACACACCTGTTACCCAATCACACCTAAGACTTTGTAACACTAACGAGTCACATGACACCAGGGAGGGAAAATGGCTAACCGTGCCCAATTTGGACATTTTCACTTAGGGGTGTACTCACTTTTGTTGCCACCAGCTTAGACATTAATGGCTGTGTGTTGAGTTATTTTGAGGGGGGAGCAAATTTACACTGTTATACAAGCTGTACACTCACTACTTTACATTGTAGCAAAGTGTCATTTCTTCAGTGTTGTCACATGAAAAGATAGAATAGTGTGTATATATATGTATACTATATTGTCAAAAGTATTGGGACACCTGCCTTTACACACACATGAACTTTAATGTCATCCCAGTCTTAGTCCGTAGGGTTCCATATTGTATTGACCCACCCTTAGCAGCTATAACAGCTTCAACTCTTTTGAGAAGGCTGTCCACAAGGTTTAGGAGTGTGTCTATGGGAATGTTTGACCATTCTTCCAGAAGCGCATTTGTGACATCAGGCACTGATGTTGGATGAGAAGGCATGGCTCTCAGTCTCCGCTCTGATTCATCCTAAAGGTGTTCTATCAGGTTGAGGTCAGGACTCTGTGCAGGCCAGTCAAGTTCCTCCACTCCAAACTCGCTCATCCATGTCTTTATGGACCTTGTTTTGTCCATAAAAGTGGAGTTCCAGTGGTTTTTGTGTTTATTAAAAGTCAGCAGCTACACACTAACTTGTCTCACGATCCAGCGATACGGCCACCCTAACCTTTAGTTCTCTCCCTTGCCTCTTCCCGGCACTGGCATCACAGGTGTGGCCACCCAGCTGTGACAGCTTCAAAGCCGGGTGCGCACGTGTGAGTCGCGCTGCGCCTCCTTAATGGCTGGGCAATTCTGGGACCTTTAATATGTCCCAGAAGATTGCAGGGAGAGAGGGGTAAAGGAGAACTTCCACTCGAGATGCCTAGGTGGCTCGAGCGGAAGTGGAAGCTAGGTACCTGTCCAAACTAGGTACCTGCCCCCCCCCCCCCAAAAAAAAAAATTACATGCCAAATGTGGCATGTCAGGGGATTAGGAGACCTTAAAGCGGAACCAGGGGCAAACTAGTGATGCTATTGCCCGGGGCCCCATCAGTTGTCAGTCCGCTCCTGAGCGGAACTTCCACTTTTGGGTGGAACTCTGCTTTAAAGTTCATGTGCGTGTACAGGAAGGCTCCCCAAAACTTTTGACAATATAGTGTGTGTGTATTCTGCAAACAATATGTATGTGTCTGTGATTAAATGTCAAATACAACATTCTTCACTGTAAATGTCCATCCATAATAAAAGAAATAACCATCACATTGCAATATTCCAAAGTGTGCAAAAGTAAAGTGCTCTCCCAACTAGGGACCTCCACCAAACCCCAGAAGTTCTTTGCTTGCCTCAATAATTGACCCTCATCACACAGGTCAGTAGCGCATGATATCACATTCAGGACCCTAGTAATTGTAAAGCTCCGCCAGCTAGCATAGGTCTTCAGCCCATTTCTGTCATGCTCCTTAATTTGTGAATCATCTGCCCTTACTCAAGAAGGCCACAGTTAGAAATGCTAAGGGAATGTTTTTTCTAAGTGATTTCTCAACAAAATGAAGCATGGAGACATAGATGGATGGGGGGGTTTTCTCTGAATAGTAAAAATTATTTAAATAGCGTTTTCAGTTTGTGGTGCTCAGATAAAGTTTACAGTAGTGCCCTGGATTACGAGCATAATCCGTTCCAGAAGAATGCTTGTAATCTAAAGCACTCGTATATCAAAGCGAGTTTCCCCATAGGAATCAATGGAAACTCAGTTCCATTCGTTCCACAGCTACGGCTTGTCTATGCAGTACCGCATGTGGCCAGAGGTGGGGGGTGCCGGAGACACTCGGAGACACTCAGAACCACTTGGAACGGAGTGTTTTCGAGTGTCTCCGAGCAGCTCCGAGTGTCACCGTCACCCCTGCACCTCTGGCCAAATGCAATACTGCACACCTCAGAGGCTTGAATCCTGCTCGTCGTGCGAGACAACGCTCGCAAACCGAGTCGGAATTAAAAAAAAAAAAAAAACAGCTCGTATTGCGAAACGTTTGTAAACCGCGTTTCTCGCAATCCAAGGTTTTACTGTAGTTCCACTTATAACCAATAGTGTTTATTGCAGCTTCATATTTCCCATTGTTAACTGTACTACTGAACTCTTCCCTGTTTAGTGTTTATGGATAAACTGGTATTTGTTGGTTATTTTCAGCGGTAAACTGTGTCTTCTGATGCCTCAAGGAAGGATGGGGTCATACAGCACCACAGACAGGGAACGAAACTTGTGAACCAAGGCCCACCTCCTGGCCAATCTGGTCATGATGTTGGCAAGGTCTTTCCCTCTCTCTACCTCTTCATCTGATTAATTTTTCATATTAAACCAAAACAGATGGGACTGAGATTAAAAGGAAGGTAGGATTTAGCAGAACACAGACTCACATTCCCGTCAGTGTGGCACAGTTAAACCTGGGGGTGGGGGAATTCTTGACGTGCACCAGCTTTAACTATTTACCTGCCAAACTGCAAGCAATCAAGACCCCTTTTACAGTTGGTTATGCATGGTTAACTATGCCACTTGTGTCTAAGGAGTGCAGTAAAGACAGAAAACAGAGCTGTATTTTTTTTAAAGGTAAAGTCCAAGCAGATGTACACACAGATCCCTGAAGCAGTGTTGTGTTATCATACACTCTATCCAGGATTGGGAGTGAGAAAGGTGCTGAAATCGGAAGGGTTAATGTACCCAAATCTAAAGTCCCTTATTAATTCGGAGTATTTGGTGACGTTCTGAGGCTTAAAATCTTATAATGAGTTCCCAGGAGTAAACGGCGGCTTTATACCCACACTGCTGGACTTAGATCTTGTGGCAAAAAAGAAACCCATAAACAGAACTGTATCAGGAACAAGCAGCTGCTCACCTGTATAACCCCCTCAGTAATACTCCAATCAGCAAGTAGGGTATGTGTTTCTCTGTTGCATAATACTTTTGAAATACGGTATTTCTGACGATGCACAGCAAACTCTTTTAGTCTTTCCTGATGTATAACACCTCTTTCTGTACAATATGTTGACCTTCCTGCCCATGATACTACTGTAGATATCACTTCCCTCTAAATACCTAACATCATTTTACTGACAATCTTATTGCTGAAGATATAACTTCCCTCTGTACTCCCAACATTGCCCTACTGCCCACCATACTCCTGTAGATATTACTTCTTGGTATAACCCAACATAACCATACTGCCCACCATACTCCTGGAGATATTTTTTCTTGGTATAACCCAACATAGCCATACTGCCTACCATACTCCTGTAGATATTACTTCTTGGTATAACCCAACATAACCATATTGCCCACCATACTCCTGGAGATATTTTTTCTTGGTATAACCCAACATAACCATACTGCCTACCATACTCCTGGAGATATTTTTTCTTGGTATAAGCCAACATAACCATACTGCCCACCATACTCCTGGAGATATTTTTTCTTGGTATAACCCAACATAACCATACTGCCCACCATACTCCGGTAGATATTACTTCTTGGTATAACCCAACATAACCATATTGCCCACCATACTCCTGGAGATATTTTTTCTTGGTATAACCCAACATAACCATACTGCCTACCATACTCCTGGAGATATTTTTTTCTTGGTATAAGCCAACATAACCATACTGCCTACCATACTCCTGTAGATATTACTTCTTGGTATAACCCAACATAACCATATTGCCCACCATACTCCTGGAGATATTTTTTTTTGGTATAACCCAACATAACCATACTGCCTACCATACTCCTGGAGATATTTTTTTCTTGGTATAAGCCAACATAACCATACTGCCCACCATACTCCTGGAGATATTTTTTCTTGGTATAACCCAACATAACCATACTGCCCACCATACTCCAGTAGATATTACTTCTTGGTATAGCCCAACATAACCATACTGCCCCACCATACTCCTGTAGATATTACTTCTTGGTAGGGATGAGCCGAACACCCCCCAGAACATGCGAACAGGCAAAAAATGTGTGCGAACACCGTTAAAGTCTATGGGAATCGAACGTGAAAACTCTAAAGTGCTTATTTTAAAGGCTAATGTGCAAGTTATTGTCATAAAAAGTGTTTGGGGACCCAGGTGCTGCCCCAGGGGACATGTATCAATGCAAAAAAAGTTTTAAAAACAGACGTTTTTTTGGGAGCAGTGATTTTAATAATGCTTAAAGTGAAACAATAAAAGTGAAATATTCCTTTAAATATTGTGCCTGGGGGGTGACTATAGTATGCCTGTAAAGTGGCACATGTTTCTCATGTTTAGAACAGTCCCTGCACAAAATGACATTTCTAAAGGAATAAAAGTCATTTAAAACTGCTTGCGGCAGTAATTTAATGTTGCCCCCAGCCCATTACTAGGCTCTTTGGGTCTGGTATGGATATTAAGGGGAACCCCGCACCCAAATAAAAAAAAAAAAAAGTGTGGGGCCCCCAGGCACTATATACTCTGGGTTACAAACAAGATAGGGACTGTAGGTTTGTTCTTAAGTTGAATCTGTTTTTAATTTGGAACATGTACATTTTGTAAGTGTAGCTCCATCCAAAAAAATCTATTTTTAAGCTTTTTGGATAACATAGGGAAGGGTTATCATCACCCCTGTAACATTTGTTTTGCTGTCTGTACCCCTGTTCAGAAGATTTCACCTCACTTTCTGTCCCAATCACAATTGGATTTTTGGGGTTATTAGGGAAACAAGGATTGGTGATAAAGCATCAGTGGAGACACCTTTTTCCCATATTAACTCTTACAGGAGAGAATTTCCCTCCCTAGGGGTAGATTTCCTCTCACCTCCTATTGTGTCACTCCGTTTGTAAGTAGGAGTCATTTGTAAGTCGGACGTTTGAAAATAGGGGACCGCCTGTATATACTATACGGCCTTCCCTATACACTCTGTGGAAAATTGGGCCTTAGGTGTTGGTGGTACCAGAACACTGTAAGCCCACACAGTTACTCGTGGTGGGCGCTGAAACGGGTCCTGCTGTGAAATATTATATCAGGAATTGTAATTACGCTCCCCTGTTAAACAGGGGCATAAAAATTGGGCCTTAGGCGATGGTTGCACAACACTGTAAAGCCTCACAGATACTTTTGTTGAGCGCAGGAACAGGCCCTGCTGTGTAATATTAGACCAAAAATTGTAATTACGCGTCCCTGTTAAACAGGGGCATAGAAATTGGGCCTTAGGCGGTGGTGGTGGTGCTGGTGGTGGCACAACACTGTAAAGCCTCACAGATACTTTTGTTGAGCACAGGAACAGGCCCTGCTGTGAAATATTATATCAAGAATTGTAATTACGCGTCCCTGTTAAACAGGGGCATAAAAATTGGGCCTTAGGCGGTGGTGGCACAACACTGTAAAGCCTCACAGACACTTTTGTTGAGCCATGAACAGGCCCTGCTGTAAAATATTAGACCAAAAATTGTAATTACGCGCTCCTGTTAAACAGGGGCATAAAAATTGGGCCTTAGGCGGTGGTGGTGGTGCTGGTGGTGGCACAACACTGTAAAGCCTCACAGATACTTTTGTTGAGCACAGAAACAGGCCCTGCTGTGAAATATTAGATCAAAAATTGTAATTACGCGCCCCTGTTAAACAGAGGTGTAAAAATTGGGCCTTAGGTGGTGGTGGTGGTGGTGGCACAACACTGTAAAGCCTCACAGATACTTTTGTTGAGCGCAGGAACAGGCCCTGCTGTGAAATATTAGATCACAAATTGTAATTATGTGCCCCTGTTAAACAGGGGCATAAAAATGTGGCCTTAGGCGGTGGTGGCACAACACTGTAAAGCCTCACAGATACTTTTGTTGAGCGCAGGAACAGGCCCTGCTGTGAAATATTAGATCAAAAATTGTAATTACGCCCCCCCGTTAAATAGGGGCAGAAAAATTGGGCCTTAGGCACTGGTGGTGGTGCCCTGAACCGCAAATATTCCTAGAAGCTATCATCATGAAGATTGAGGAGGAATAGGATAGTCACTCAGCATAATAGGATAGTCACTCAGCATATGCAGTCTTCAAGGATCCCACATCCATTGAAAAATCAATCGGTTACATCAGCATCGGGTGCTTGGTAGCTGGTGATCCAAGACTGATTCATTTTTATGAATGTGAGCCGATCAACAGAGTCTGTGGACAGGCGCACTCTGTGATCAGTTACAAAGCCTCCAGCTGCACTGAATATGCATTCAGAAAGAATGCTGAATGCAGGACAGGCCAGTAGCTCAATTACATATTGAGCAAGCTCTGGCCAGTGGTCCTTCCACTGTTCCAGTAACCCAGTGGATGTTCTGGTGGAAAGGTCTCCAAGTCTGATCTTGCCCCTAGATATTCCTGCACAATGTAATATATATATATTACATATAATTACATAATTATATATATATATATATATATATATATATATATATATATATATATATATATATATATATATATATTATATATATATATTAAATACACTGCAGCTAACTGAATAACCTGCCTGCCTGCTCAATCTAAATGACATTCTCTCTCTGTCCACACCAACAACACACTACACGGGGCCGACGTGCCAGCAGCCTTATATAGTGTGGGGCGTGGACTTAGTCCCCCTGAGCCATGATTGGCAAAAGGCACCCCGCCTTTGGCCAATTTTGGCTCTCTAAGCTTAGGGCGCTAGGATTGGCCAAAGCATGCAGGTCATGGTGCATGCTTTGGCCAATCATCATAAAGCAATGCACTGCGGGAGCCATTACACATCGCTCAAATTGGCGCGAACGGCCCATAATGTTCTGTTTTCGATGAATGGGCGAACAGTCAATGTTCGAGTCGAACTCATGTTCGACCCAAACAGAAAGCTCATCCCTACTTCTTGGTATAACCCAACATAACCATACTGCCCACCATACTCTTGGAGATATTTTTTCTTGGTATAACCCAATATAACCATACTGCCCACCATACTCTTCAAGTGATTACTTTTTTTTATAATCTGATTAAGTGATATTATGTCTTGGTATGAATCAACATTCTGTTACTACCAAAGAGGACAGAGACAGCACTAAAACCTGACAGAGGTGTCTTAGCTGTGAGCACTTTCCCAAGACAAACAACGGCAAGAAGAATGCAGAAGGAGGAGGGGACATATCAGCCTCTGCATTCCCCTTGTCTTTGCATGTCTCAGGTATGTACTCACAGCTGAACAAGCTTCAGATATGAATCACCAGACTCCTTTACAGGAGATGTTGGATTAGCCACAGCAGGAGGGGAGGGGGGGGGGCAGGTCAGTCCTCATAACTAGGGTTTAGAAAGCACTTACTGTAGATACAAGGGACAAAGTACTACACGTATTTTTCCCATAGGGTGAAGCACTGTAAAATGTGTAATGATAAATCTTCTTTAATTCATTCTGACTTCTATATATTTAATGAGGTAAAGGGTGGGTGTCATTAAAGGAGATGTAACCACCTGATATATATATATATAAACCATTCCCATCAAGGTGAGAGGAGAACACTGCTTAGGCCCAGCTGACAAAATATAGACTTAGAGACAAGACTGGATCATACGAAAATACTTCTTTCATTTGGAATTCTTTTCCATATAAAATTAAATGTAACAATTTTTGAATCCTATGTGCTGCTTTGGGATACCATAATGATAATATGATCCATGCATTTTTCATATTCCCATTTATAAGCTGTCCTTTCCCTGACTAAATCAGGAGCAGGTTTTCTTCCCACAGGCAAAATTGTGTTAATGGCTTAAAAATAAAATGGAAAGATTAATGCAGAGATATATTTAACCCTACAATAGAAAGTCTTTTTTTCAAGAACTTATAATAGTCCTTCTTGTTCAATTGGGTGCTTTTACAGTAAAGAAAGGATACTTAAGGGGCAGACGTACTCAGCAGAAAAAACTATGCCAAGCTGAAACTTTCTTCAGTAAGCATTGGATGTAGTGTGCAGAATAGCCACAGTTTGAAATGGTGGATAAATACTAGTGGATCTTCCAAGACTGATGAGCACTGGTAGGGGGCACTGGTAGGTGGCACTGATGGGAACTGGTAGTTGGCAATGATGGGCACTGGTAGGTGGCACTGATGAGGCACTGATGGACATTGATTGACAGCACTGATGGGCACTGCTTGCCAGCACTGTTGGGACTGCACTGATAATGTGGACACTGATAATCAGTGCCCTGTTTATCAGTGTACATGTCCCTTTTACACAAGCCGGTTATCAGCTCTCTTCTCCTCTCCTCATGCTGTCAGCATGAGGAAAGGAGTGCTGATAACTGGCTTTTTTTTACATTGTGATCAGTTGTGATTGGACACAGCTGATCACCTGGTAAAGAGACGCTGATTGGCTCCTTATTTCTGTTCTTTTTTGGGCTTTCCTCCTACTTTATTTCAATTCAAGCCAATACATGCAAAGCAGAGTTGCCAAAGAAATGTTACTTGGCATTGCCCCCAAACAGGCTAAGCTACCACTCCGAACCAAAGTAGCATCAGGCAGTGGAGATGGAGATCCCCAAGACCCAGCATGGAACATGTTTTGTTTTTAATATTCACTCTCTCTCTCTATTGCCCCGTACACGCGGTCGTATTTTCCGATGGAAAATGTCCGATCGGAGCGTGTTTTTGGAAATTCCAACCGTGTGTGGGCTCCATCGGACATTTTCCATCGGATTTTCCGACACACAAAGTTGGAGAGCAGGAGATAAAATTTTCCGACAACAAAATCCGTTGTCGGAAATTCCGATCGTGTGTACACAAATCCGACGGACAAAGTGCCACGCATGCTCAGAATAAATAAAGAGATGAAAGCTATTGGCCACTGCCCCGTTTATAGTCCCGACGTACGTGTTTTACGTCACCGCGTTCAGAATGATCGGATTTTCCGACAACTTTGTGTGACCGTGTGTATGCAAGACAAATTTGAGCCAACATCCGTCGGAAAAAATCCTAGGATTTTGTTGTCGGAATGTCCGAACAAAGTCCGACCGTGTGTACGTCCTATTAGAGTCTTTGTTTTGAAAAATGTTTTTTATTGCACTTTAGTGTAAATGTTAGATCTGAGGTCTTTTTGACACCAGATCTCACATTTTCTTTTCAATCATATTTTATTCCAAGGTAAAGGGAGAACAAATGTAGTAATCACGTTACAGTATATTATACACATGTAGCTTACATATAGTATTGAGTTGAACCTTTACGAAATATGTACAATCCGATGCAACTTTGCTTTAGGATCTCTGATGGAATAATGGTGTATCTCACAATGTAATTATATGCCACATAGATGAGTGGGCGGGTTCCAACATACAATTCATCTCTAATGTAATGTAAACCCATGATGTCATGTGGTCCTTCCTAATCGGGGTGGTATGCTGTAGGGATCCCTCATTGTCTTAGAGTAGATATCTAGTTCACTGATCTATTCTGGGCATACGGCCTCCGTTCTTATGCTTGGGTGTTTGGTTCAAAGCGGGAAGGAGAGCAAGCAGGAAGAGAGAAGAAGGTTATATCAAGGAAAGGAATAAGGGAGGTTAAAGAGGTTAGAGAGCACTCCAGCATGGCTATCCGGTAGATGAAGTTTGGGTCGTCAGCAGCTCATAAAGTAAAGTCTTCAGAGTAGCGAAACACTGACCATGAGGTCCAGGTGATGGAGAACTGTTTCTCCTTCCCGGATTCCTGTGCCAACAGACGCTCCAGATCTCTTATCTGATCCACTTCAACAGCCCAATCGCCCAGGGAAGGTACATCCACTGTTCTCCAATGACGGGGAATTGGACCATCCTAGCTGCGGCCAGAAAGTGGTGCAATGCATCTTTTTTAATCGACTTTAGGGGTCCTGGGATCATAGTTAGGAGGGCTATCTCTGGTGTGGGCTTAATTGAGGTCGCCATCAGCCTGCAGTATAGGTCATGGCTCTTTATTTCAATCTGTGATCAGCAGTGTCCGGAGGACACAGCAATGCGATTACAGGAGGCCATCATATGACACCCTCCCAGAACTGGCCTCCCGCGATGTAGCCGTCATTTCGCTATAGCATGGTCAGCAAGGGGTTAGAAAAAAAAAATGCGGGGTTGATTCACTAAAGGCAAATAGACTGTGCACTCTACAAGTGCAGTTGCTTCAGAGCTTAGTTATTGAGGGAAAGCTCTGATGACTTCCATCATCCAATCGTGTGCCAACAAAAATGCAGCTTTCTTTCTTGCTGCATATGATTGGGTATGCTTTGCAAGTTAAGCTTAACCTCATTTACTAAGCTGTGGAGCAACTGCACTTGCAAAATTCAAAATTTATTTGCCTTTAGTAAATCAACCCCTTTGTGTCATACATTCCTATCTCCAGTTTTGCAGCATACCATTTGATCCAAAACTACAGGTGAACTTTAACACCATACATTTATCAAATACCAAAAGCACCATACAAGAAGGACTACAGCATTATTTAAAATAAAATAATGGCTCCCTCCAGAGATTTTAGGACAAGGCATTGTACCAAGTTCCATTCCATTCCATTGTTGCACTTTCTCTTATGCCGCGTACACACGAGCGGACTGTCCGACGGAAGCTTTTCATCGTATATTCCGATCGTGTGTAGGCCTCATGACTTTTTTTTTTTTCGAAAAATCTGACGGACCTAGAAATGGAACATGTTCCAAATCTTTCCGACGACCCAATTCCTATTGGGAAAACCGATCGTCTGTAGGCTGGCCTGACGGACCAAAAAAGACGCATGCTCTGTAGCAAGTACGAGACAGAAGCTATTGGCTACTGGCTATTGAACTTCCTTTTTCTAGTCCCGTCGTACGTGCTGTACGTCACCATGTTCTGGACGGTCGGACTTTGGTCGGACTTTGGGTTGACCGTGTGTTGGTAAGACCGCTTGAATGGAATTCCGTCAGAGTTTATTAACCGTCGGCTAAACCGGTCGCGTGTACGCGGCATTAGTCTCCAGCTGAGATATAGCAAAGCTAAAAGCAACGTGGTACATGCTACACAGGAGTGTGATCAATCTGCAGCATCTCCAGAGTACGTTCTAAAGCCTGAAGAGATCTTTTTTCATTCTGGTGTTGGCACTGTAGTATCATACCAGAGGCGTCTGCTTATATTAATCAATACAGCTGCTTTAAATGATTCACGTAGAAATGTGTGTAAACATGCAAAAACATCCTATATGCAATGGATATAAAAAGTCTATACACCCCTGATAAAATGTCAGGTTTCTGTGATGTAAAAAAATGAGACAAAGATAAATCATTTCAGAACTTTTTCCACCTTTATAAGCATAAGTGTGCACACCTTCTTATAACTGAGGATGTAGCTGTGTTCAAAATTAAGAAATCACATTCAAAGTCATGTTAAACATGAGTCAGTACACACCTGCCATCATTTAGCCACTTGCCGCACGCCCACCATCAAATGACAGAGGGACGGTGCGACTCTCGCTCTGGGTGGACACCATATGATGGCGCACCCGATCGGTCGCGCAGCGTTGAAAGGACATGGTACAACCCTCATCTCTGTAAAGAGTCGCTGACGCGGCTCTTTAATCGTGAGATCGGCTGTGTCCAAGCACAGCCAGTCACATGTTAACAAGGAAGTGCCGGTAATCGGCGCTCCTCGCCTCACACTGACAGAGTGTGTGGCGAGGAGAGCCGATCAGCGGCATCTCCTCGCAGGGCTGAGTAAGAGATGTAATCAGGGCACTGATGATCAGTGCCCAGAATACATTAGAGCGCCAGAAGTGCCAGCAATCAGTGCCCACCAGTCCCAACAATCAGTGCCCACATTAGATCCAGCAATCAGTGCCCATTAGTGATGCCAGTCAGTGCTGGCTTTCAGTGCTCATCAATGCCGCCTATCAGTGCTGCCCATCAATGCAGCCCATCAATGCCCATCAGTAAAGCCCATCAGTAACGCCTATCCATGCCGGCTATCAGTGCCCGTCAGTGTCACCTATCAGTGCCCACCAGTGCCACCCATCAGTGCCGCTTATCAGTGCTCATCAATGCCACATATCAGTGCCACCTATCAGTGCCCATAAGAGCAGAATATTAGTGCATCCTCATCAATGTCACCTAATCAGTGCCCATAAGTGCTGCCTCATCAGTGCTCATAAGTGCCACCTCATCAGTGCCCATCAGTGCAGCCTATCAGTGCCGCCTCATCAGTGCACATCAGTGAAGGAGAAGATTTACTTATTTACAAAATTTACTGACTGAAAGAAAAAAGTAAAAAATAAAAAACCTAGCAGTGATTAAATACCACTGAAAGAAAGCTCTATTTGTGTGCAGAAAATTATAAAAATTTCACATGGTTACAGTGTAGCATGACTGCGCAATTGTCATTCACAGTGCGACAGCGCTGAGAGCTGAAAAATGGCCTGGGCAGGTTGGGGGTGAAAGTGCCCTGTAGGTAAGTGTTTAAAGTGCCTCTGATCAACCCCAAATAAAGTTCAACTGTTCTAGTATGTCTTTCCTGACATTTTCTTAGGCCCCTTTCATACTTGTGCAACTTGTCCTGTGACTTGGGATTGCAAAGTCGCATGACAAGTCGTTCCCCATGATTTCCAATGATAACCATTCATATATGTGCGACTTCAAGTCGTGCTGACTTCAAAGTAGTCCCTGTACTACTTTGGTCTGACTTTCATGCGAGTTGAGGTCCATAGGCCTCAAGTTTACACAGGCATTTCCTGAAATGGCGGCTGCAAAATCGCTGTATAATCACATGACTTTTAAGTTGCGGCAGTGTGAAAGGGGCCTTAGTCGCATCCTACAGCAAAAGCCATGGTCCGCAGAGAGCTTCCAAAGCATCAGAGGGATCTCATTGTTAAAAGGTATCAGTCAGTAGAAGGGTACAAAAGAATTTCCAAGGCATTAGATATATCATGGAACACGGTAAAGACAGTCATCATCAAGTGAAGAAAATATGGCACAACAGTGACATTACCAAGAACTGGACGTCCCTCCAAACTTGATGAAAAGACAAGAGAAAAAATGGTCAGGGAGGCTGCCAAGAGGACTACAGCAACATTGAAGAAGCTGGAGGAATATCTGGCACGTGACAACAATCAACAGTATTCTTCATATGACTGGGCTTTGTGGCAAGATGGAAGCCTTTTCTTCCTTTTTGGCCATAATTCCAAAAGAAATGTTTGGTGCAAAAACAAAACTGCACATCACCAAAAGAACACCATAACCACAGTGAAGCATGGTGGTGGCAGAATCATGCTTTGGGGCTGTTTTTCTTTGGCTGGAACAGGAGCCTTATGCAGCGTACACACGGTCGGACTTTTCGTCCGGACTTGTCCGACGAACCAAATCCGGCGGCCAATCTGATCGTGTGTGGGCTTCACCGGACCATCAGCGGACTTTTCCAGTCGCAAATCTGACGGACTTTAGATTTGGAACATGCTTCAAATCTTTATGTCGTTACTCCGCCGGACCCAGAAATCCGCTCGTCTGTATGCTAGTCTGAGGGACAAAAACTGATGCTATTGGCTACTGGCTATCAACTTCCTTATTTTAGTCTGGTGTACGTCATCACATACGAATCCGTCGGACTTTGGTGTGATCGTGTGTAGGCAAGTCCGTTCGTCGGAAGTCCGTCAAAAGTCCGTCGAAAGTCCGCTGGAAAGTCTGTCGGACAAGTCCGGTCGAAAAGTCCACCCGTGTGTATACGGCCTTAGTCAAGGTAGAGGGAATTATGAACAGTTCCAAATACCAGTCAATATGGGCACAAAACCTTCAGGCTTCTGCTAAAAAGCTGAACATGAAGAGGAACTTCATTTTTTAGCATGACAATGGGGTTTATTTACTAAAGGCAAATCCACTTTGCACTACAAGTGCATTTGGAGGTGCAGTCGCTGTAGATCTGAGGGGGACAAGCAAGGAAAATAAAAAAAACAGCATTTTTGCTTGCACATGATTGGATGATAGAAATGAGCAGAGCTTTCCCTGATTTCACATCTTCCCCTCAGATCTACAGCGACCGCACTTCCAAGTGCACTTGTAGTGCAAAGTGGATTTGCCTTTAGTAAATCAACCCCACTGACCCAAAGCATACATCCAAATCAACAAAGGAATGACTTCACCAGAAGAAGATTAAAGTTTTGGGTTGGCCCAGCCAGAGCCCAGACCTGAATCCGACTGAAAATCTGTGGGGTGATCTGAAGCAATCTGACAGATTTGGAGTGTTTTTGCAAAGAAGAGTGGGCAAATATTGCCAAGTCAAGATGTGCCATGCTGATAGACTCATACTTAAAAAGACTGAGCGCTGTAATAAAATCAAAGGGTGCTTTTACAAAGTATTAGTATAAGGGTGTGCACACTTATGCAACCATATTATTTTATTTTTTTATTTCTACTTCCCTCCACCTAAAAGTTTTCTGTTTGTTGTTCAACTGAGTTGTACAGTTTATAGGTCACATTAAAGGTGGAAAAAGTTCTGAAATGATTTATCTTTGTCTCATTTTTTTACATAATAGAAACCTGAGATTCTAACAGGGGTGTGTATACTTTTTATATCCACTGTATAAATATAGCACTGCCAGCTAGCAAATGGGACTTGATTTAGTACCTGAATCTAAAATAAACTTAAAAAAGGAGGCTGATACTCAGTATACAGGCACCACCATTATCAAAGAGCTAGCCAAGTGTGGTCCTACAGTAATCTATTGGAGTACCAACATTAAACATATATATATATATATATATATATATATATATATATATATATATATATATAGTCATGACTTCATTGAAAGCAAATCTTAACTGGAGATTAAACCAGCCCTTCTTTTGAAATTGAAATCTGTTTTGGAAAGGGAAAAGACTCAGTCCTCTTTTGATATTTTAAATGCTGCCTGAAAGTCTTCAGTTTTGGGATGAGTTGGGTAAAACTCAATAACCCTTTGGGTTTCCAGTGGTGTCAACGGCTCTACCAAAGGTATCACCCTCCCCCAGCACAGCTTTGCTTGTAGGAAAATGGCAAACTACTTGAGTCAACAGCCTGAGTGAATACTCCATAATTCTTATTCCTATATATTCCTGTGAAAAATCCCCTGGTACATGCATAGTGCAATATATCATTGCCCTCTAGTAGGTTCTCTATTAGAACACTATATGACATCAACTGAAAAGTGTTCTGTATCAAATGCTGCTTTATACACTGAAATACCTGCATAGGCCCTAAACAGTATAGTCAACTGCTGACTTGGCACCATCCAGAGGCAGTTTAACTCTTTAATAAGACACGGAGGATGAATTCAACACAATTTTACTTCACCTAATTGCAGTACATAGGCTGTTTCTCCAGTCTTTTGAACTGGAAAAAGACAATCAATTTCCTAAACCTTGTCTCTGAAAAGGCACTAACATTGACTGAAGTGTCTCCAAAAGCATAGGGGGAGTCCAGCCGCCATTCTGTTTTCAGGGTGGTGGCCCAGGGTGTAAGTTGTCTACTACCAACTTTTATTCTGAACAAACATATGCGGCTGTTATTACTGTGATACACTTGAGGCCCAGCCGCCCTTCTTTTAGTCTGGCGGCATCAGATGTAAGTGGTGTGACCCAGACTATGTCATAGCACTTTATTTGTGGACTATGTGTGTTTTTAAAGTTTTTTATACTTTTAATCTTTTGTTGAAAATAAAAACTACACTATAAGCCTTTTTCTCTCTAGCATTGGTGATTCACTGTTTGGATGGATACGAGTGAGTTTTCCCATTGATGTCCATGTACAATGTTGGAGGAATCTTTATATCCAGTGAATGCTGCATGCTCCCCTTGTGAAGAGGGATCAGAGAGTAATGAACAAGTTTTGCTGCTCTATATGTTAGACAACAATTGGTTTTGGTGAGTTCGCACTCTGTATGTTTGGTGGAGGCAAGAACCCCAAGGTGGAGGTTCCCACACAGTCAATTATCTTTATTTTCATATGAACCTTACTATTTGTTTATGCTTTAAAGGACTATTTTTTGGCGCCATGTATGCCATGTCACATCAATTTTCTCTATAGTATTGATTGTCAGTGTTCACTTCAATTCAACACTTATTTGGGATATATGAAATTATTTCATTATTTAGAGCGCTGCATTTACCTGTACTTATTGTTTTGTTGTCTGTATATCTGCACATATTGCACACCCCCACAAATTGACCAACCTAGCGCTGACACACAATCTCTTTACTGAAGTGTTTCCATGCCTGAACAGTCTTCCTGCTGGGGCTGTTGTAATAGACTGTAGTAGCATTAGTTACATACATTAAGGAGCACTATTTTCTGGTATGCGAACACTTCCTATCTGCTGCTGGGTATAGATGGAATCAGTCTTAGTGCATCTCTGTCATTCAGGAGAAGCCTTGTATTTTTATCAATGAATACAACACTTCCTCTAATTGTCCTTGGTGAAGAGGTGGGTGGATAATGTTATGAATCGGTTTTAGACCAAAGATTGATCATGTTTAATTAGTGGTCTAAGCCCTCAAAAACAGCAGAAGAAGGAGCATAAATTCTTTTGAGTGTTGTCAGATCTAGGAATAAAATACTTTTTACAAGTGGCCCCGAACATATTCAACTATAATGTTGTCACCCAAATTGCTCCACCACTCCGAGTGCAGACAGAATTCTTACTTTGCCCATTGTTGGTTACTTCATGATGACATCCAGTCTACTTATCAAGCTTATTTCAGTTATTGATTTGAAGCCACTAGGCAAAGCATCTACTAATACCTTTTAGGTCTAGATCTCTTCTAGAAACTATAATAAACATCATGTCTTCATATCCAACTTTAGCCAGTATTATAAACTGTTCTTTATTTTTTTCTCCATTTGACAGACTAGTTTATTTTAATGGTGGTTTTCTCAGATATTCAAGTGCATTTTCTTACTACAGATGAATCAAAACATTTTTTATTAATGTTTTTTATTAAAGGTCAAATTCGCATTGACCGAAACCCTGTTGAACCGGCCAAAATATGATCCATCTATGGTCAGCTTTAGCTTTAGAGTGAAGCTATTTAGGTGCATGGTAGAGGGTTTTATGAATATTAGTTAAAAGCATGCTCCTTTTGGTGTTTGCCCTTATGCTGGCTATACATGTCTCGAATTTCAGCCAATTCCTTTAGAATCGGGTGAAATTTGAACCATGGGTAGCCCTGTTGGCACCACCCGCCTAAACAAACTTTGATCTGAAAATCGAAGGTGCTGGGCTGAAAATCCTTGGCCAAACAGTGACTGCAGCTAATGAGATGGCTGGTGCTGCGGCTGTCAGAATACAACAGCCAGCAGGTGAGATTCCTGCATCCAATGCTTTTTAATGTGGATAAAGGAACTTATTAAATGATTTCCCCCGTTCAGCCTGCAGGGCTGAATAAGGCCCCTTTCACACTTATACGACTTCAAAGTCGCGCGATTTTACCGCGATTTCGCGGCCCCGATTTTGCCGCGATTTTACCGCGATTTGCCGCGATGTTACCGCGATTTGGGAGCAGTACTACTTTGCCACGTTTTTGGCATTAACAAATGAAAACACAGTAGTTGGTATAAATCATAAGGGGGAACTCCACGCCAAGTTTTAAATAAAAAAACTGGCGTGGGTTCCCCCCAGGGGCATACCAGGCCCTTAGGTCTGGTATGGATTGTAATGGGGAACCCCCTACGGCGAAAAATCGGCGTGGGGGTCCCCCCAAAATCCATACCAGACCCTTATCCGAGCACGCAGCCCGGCCGGTCAGGAATGGGGGTGGGGACGAGCTGGCGGCCCCCCCCCTCCTGGACCGTACCAGGCCGCATGCCCTCAACATGGGGGGTGGGTGCTTTGGGGCATGGGGGGCGCAGTGCGGCCCCCCACCCCAAAGCACCTTGTCCCCATGTTGATGAGGACAAGGGCCTCTTCCCGACAACCCTGGCCGTTGGTTGTCGGGGTCTGCGGGCGGGGGGCTTATCGGAATCTGGGAGCCCCCTTTAATAAGGGGGCCCCCAGATCCCGGCCCCCCACCCTATGTGAATAAGTATGGGGTACATGGTACCCCTACCCATTCACCTAGGGAAAAAAGCGCCAATAAAAAACACAGTACACAGGTTTTTAAAATAATTTATTAGGCAGCTCCGGGATCTTCTTCCGACTTCGGGGGTCCTCTTCCGGCTTCGGGGGTCTCTCCGCCGTCTCCTCCCGGTGTCCGCATCTTCTGCCGGCTCCACCTCTATCTTCTGGCGCTCTTTTGCCAGCGGTGTTCCGGACCTCTGGATCGTCTTCTTCCCTCTTCTCTTCCAGAGATGTTGACACGACGCTCTCTCCAGCCAGAATGGTCTCTGTGCGCTCCGCACCGGACTTATATAGGCGGTGACCCCGCCCCCTTATGCCGTCACAGTCCCTGGGCATGCTGGGACTGTGACGTTTTAGGAGGCGTGGTCACTGGATGATGACCACGCCCCCTTATGACGGCACAGTCCCAGCATGCCCCGGGACAGTGACCTCATAAGGGGGCGGGGCCACCGCCTATATAAGTCAGTTGCGGAGTGTTCAGAGACCATTCCAGCTGGAGAGAGCGTCGTGTCAACATCTCTGGAAGAAAAGAAGAAGGCAGAAGTCCGGACCACCGCTAGCAATTGAGCTGCAGAAGATAGCGGAGGAGCCGGCAGAAGATGCGGACACCGGGAGGAGACGGCGGAGAGACCCCCAAAGTCGGAAGAGGACCCCCGAAGTCTGAAGAAGACCCCGGAGCTGCCTAATAAATTATTTTAAAAACCTGTGTACTGTGTTTTTTATTGATGCTTTTTTCCCTAGGTGAATGGGTAGGGGTACCATGTACCCCATACTTATTCACATAGGGTGGGGGGCCGGGATCTGGGGGCCCCCTTATTAAAGGGGGCTCCCAGATTCCGATAAGCCCCCCGCCCGCAGACCCCGACAACCAACGGCCAGGGTTGTCGGGAAGAGGCCCTTGTCCTCATCAACATGGGGACAAGGTGCTTTGGGGTGGGGGGGCCCGCAGGGTGCCCCCCATGCCCCAAAGCACCCAACCCCCATGTTGAGGGCATGCGGCCTGGTATGGTCCAGGAGGGGGGGGGGCGCTCGCTCGTCCCCACCCCCATTCCTGACCGGCCGGGCTGCGTGCTCGGATAAGGGTCTGGTATGGATTTTGGGGGGGACCCCACGCCGATTTTTCGGCGTAGGGGGTTCCCCTTAGATCCATACCAGACCTAAGGGCCTGGTATGCCCCTGGGGGGAACCCACGCCGGTTTTTTCATTTAAAACTTGGCGCGGCGTTCCCCCTCTGGATTCATACCAGACAGCTGTCAGCACTGTCTGTCGCTCATCGGGAAAGGAAAGAAAAGTTTTCCTTTCCCGAATAGCGAGGCCAGGCTTGTGCTTACAAAGTCGTACTGAAGTCGTGTCAATATAATATTCAGGCACGACTTGCATGCTACTTCAGGGTTTAACATTGAGGTCTATGGAGTACAACTCGCATAGAAGTTGGACCAAAGTAGTGCAGGGACTACTTTCAAGTCGGCACGACTTAAAGTCGTGCCAATATGAATGGTAGTCATTGAAAATCATGGAGAATGACTTGTCATACGGTTTTGCAGTACAAAATCGTGGGACAAGTCGTATAAGTGTGAAAGGGGCCTAATGGAAATGTTATATAGCTAGCATTATTCAGGACATTTATGGAAAAAGATATACAGATTCAGAAGCAGAACATAGTCTATTGCCTATTTATTCATTTATTGTATATAAGCTAATAGTGATGGGCCAACCCCCCCCCCCCCCCCGTTCGGTTCGCACCAGAACTCCCGAACAGGGAAAAAGTTCGGCCCTGAGCCGCAAACTCTATTAAGGTCTATTGCAAGCCATTGTTGGAAATACAAAATAGAAATGAAAAAAAACTTCAACATTTAAAATAAAAAACTGCGTGGGCCCCCCTTCAAAATCCATACCAGACCCTTATCCGAGCATGCAGCCTGGTATGCCAAGAAAGGGGTTAACGAGTGTCCCCCCCCCCAGAATCATACCAGGTACATGCCCCAAAGCACTTTGTCCCCATGTTAATGGGACAAAGGCTTCTTCCACACAACCCTGGGTGGTGGTAGTGGGGGTCTGTAGGCAGGGGCTTATCGGAATCTGGAAGCCCTCTTTAACAAGGGGGCCCTAAGATCCTGCACCCCCATGTGAATGAGTATGTGAATGAGTATGGGGTGCACTGTACCTCTACTCATTCAACAAAAAAAGTGTCACAAATAAAGACATAAGCCAGTTTTTGACAATTACATTATTATAAAAAAATAAAAACAATGTCCCTGATGTAGCCCTTTGGGTCTGGTATGGATTTTAAGGGGAACCCCATTGCAAAATTAAATAAAAATGGCGTGGGGTCTGCCCAAGATCCATATTTTGAGGGGAACCCCCATGACAAAATTATAAGAAACAAAATGGCGTGGGGTCCCACCAATATTCATACCAGACCCTTATCTGAGCACGCACCCTGACAGGCCAAGAAAGGGGCGGATGAGCCCCACCTCCTGAACCATACTAGGCCACATGCCCCAAAGCACTTTGTCCTCATGTTGATGGGACAAAGGCCTCTTTCCGACAACCCTGGGCGGTGGTTGTGGGGGTTAGCGGGTAGGGGGCTTATCAGAATCTGGAGGCTCCCTCTAACAATGGGGCCCCCAGATCCCGCCCCCCATGTGAATGAGCAGGGGTACATTGTACCCCTACTCATTCACCAAAAAAAGTGTCAAATATAAATAAAGACATGAGACAGTTTTTGGCAATTCCTTTAAAAAATAAAAAAACAATGTCAACCAATGTAAATCAATTATCAATCACGACACCAGCTGCACCGGCAGACCCGAAAAAAGAAAAAAAAAACTCTCTGCCTTTAAAGAAAGGCTGACTTACGAATGCCTGCTCTGCTGGTTCTGACAGTTCTTAAATAGGTAAGGGTCGGGGCCACCTGGTGATGTCACATGTGGCCCCACCTCCTTGTGATGTCACCGACCCAGCATGCACCGGTCAGTGACATCACAAGGGACGGGGCCACTAGGTAACGTCACCAGCTGGACCCGCCCCTTACCTATTTAAAGCAGAGCTCCGCCCAAAAGGGAAAGCTCCGCTTACCTGCCTTCTCCCCCCCTCCGGTGCCACCCCACTTCCGGAAGACCTCATTGCGGCGAGGTGGGGCAAGGTCCCCTGGAAGTTTGGCCCTCCTCCTCCTTCCCTCCACCGCCAGGCAATTCATAAAGCGCAGCGCGCTTCGCACATGCGCAGTAGGAAACCAGCTGTGATGACACAAGGCTTCACTGCCGGTTTCCATTACAGGCAATGGCGGCGGCAACACCCGAGACCCAATGGAAACATTGGCTGGGGTGCCGACATCTCTCGGATTCCAGGACAGGCAAGTGTCCTTATATTATAAGTTAGCAGCTACAGTATTTGTAGCTGCTGACTTTAAATATTTTCGTGGGGGGGCTGGAGCTCCTCTTTAAGAACTGTCGGAGGAGCAGGCATTTGACATGCCAGGCTTCCACGTGTGCGGAGCGTTTTTTTTTTCTTTTTTTCGGGTCCGGTGGTGCGAAGGGCATCATGATTGACAATGAATCTACATCAGGGGCATTGTTTTTTGGGGTTTTTTTTCAGCCCCGGACAATTTGGCTGGCCAAAGACCAGAGCGTTTTTTTGCGGTTCGGCACTGCGTCGCTTTAACTGACAATTTCGCGATCGTGCGACGTGACTCCCAAACAAAATTGACGTCCTTTTTTCCCCACAAGTATAGCTTTCTTTTGGTGGTATTTGATCACCTCTGCGGTTTTTATTTTTTGCGCTATAAACAAAAAAGGGCAACAATTTTGAAAAAAACGCAATTTTTTTACTTTTTGCTATAATAAATATCCCCAAAAATTATATAAAAAAACATTTTTTTCCTCAGTTTAGGCCGAAACGTATTCTACATATTTTTGGTAAAAAAAACGCAATAAGCGTTTATTGATTGGTTTGCGCAAAAGTTATAGAGTCTACAAAATAGGGAATAGTTTTATGGCATTTTTATTAATATTTTTTTTTTACTAGTACTGGCGGCGATCTGCGATTTTTATCATGACTGCGACATTATGGCGGACAGATGGGACACTTTTGGCGCTATTTTGGGACCATTCACATTTATACAGCGATCAGTGCGATTAAAAATGCACTGATTACTGTGTAAATGTGACTGGCAGCGAAGGGGTTAACCAGTAAGGGGCGCTGCAGGGGTTAAGTGTGTCCTAGGGATGTGTTCTAACTGTGGGGGGGATGGGCTACGTGTGTCACGACACTGATCACCGCTCCCGATCACAGGGAGCGGTGATCAGTGTCCTGTCACTAGGAAGAATGGGGAAATGCTTGTTTACATCAGCATTTCGCCGTTCTTCATCTCCGTGAGACGATCGCGGGTATCCCCGCGGACATCGAGTCCGCGGGACCCGCGATCACACTCACGGAGCTCATGGTGGGCGCGCACAATGCCGCATCTTAAAGGGCAATGTACAGGAACGTTAATTTGCCTGTACGTGCCATTCTGTCGATGTATATCAGCGTGAGCCGGTCGGCAAGGGGTTAAATGAAGGAATTGTCAAAAACTGTCTCATGTCTTTATTTTTGACACTTTGATGAATGAGAGGGGTACATACTGATTTACATGGGGGGGTCGGGATCTGGGGGCCCCCTTGTTAAAGAGGGCTTACAGATTCTGATAAGCCCCCTGCCCACAGTCCCCCACGACCACTGGCCAGGGTTGTAGGGAAGAGGTCTTTGCCCCTATCAACAAAGCACCCCCTCTCCCCCCCATGTTGAGGGCTTACTCGTCCCCGCCTTTCCTGCTCAGATAGGGGATTGGTATGGATTGTGAGGGGGGACCCCACAACGTTTTTTTTTTTAAATTTGGTGTTTTTCCCACATTTCTTTTTTCCAGTGATTATTTTTTTTATATTCAGCTGTCAGCGGGGAAGACTGTTGACAGCCTCTGACTCATTCGTTGGTAAAGACACGTCAGCCGACTTTCCTTAACAACCTATTGACTGTGCGCTCAGCAGGGGGAACATCCCGCCAAGCGCACAGAAAATTCTGGTGTTTGGCGAACACTCGAACGGGCCAAACTTATGCTCGGCCTGAACCGGTCGCCTATCCCCATAAAGATGCCTCAGTGTGTAAAGTCAGTAAATTGCAGCCTATAGCATTTCCATTGTTTTTACAGTAAGGTGACCAGATTTTTAAAATGAAATCCGGGGACATATTTTTTTTTTAACTTGTAATGGCAGCAGTCGACGACTCTTTGCCCGTCTCCGCCGCCGCCGCCCGCAGCCTGTCAAGTCTAAAGTCACATACACACTATCAGATTTTCTGCTGATTTTTTTCCTTCCGATTTACCAAAACCATATAATATGAGGTCAATACTTAGGAGTTTCAATTTGTATGCAATCAGGCAGGCCCTTGCACTACATGGTTTTAGTAAATCTGAAGACAAAAATCAGCAGAAAATCTGATAGTATATGGGGATTTACTCTTCGGGCCACGGCTACTACTGGGTGGGGAGCAGAGGAAGATCACTCCACCAGGGAAGGCAAGGAGATAAGCAGGCAGGCGGCTGGCCGGGACTTGAGCCAAGGCAGAAGAACATGCGAGTGGAGCTGAATGGGCATGCGCCCGAAACTGAAGAAATAGTCCCTCTGCTCCGACCAGCACATGATCATCAGAATGGGGCACAGATAATGGAAAAAAATAAACTCCCATAAGCTAGTAGGAGCGGCAGAGGAGAGGCGGGTGCAATTCAGATTTTTTCTTTTTATTCTGCATGGGCTGTCTTTGAAATTGCCCCAGCCCCTGTTCAAATCCAATCTGGGGACAAAACTGGGGACAGACTTGGTCCGGGGACAGTGTCCTCAATCCGGGGACTGTCCCCAGAAACCGGGGATGTCTGGTCACCCTATTTTACAGTGAAATAGATTTATCTCTATAGGTAACTGCATTCTGCACATCATCACTGCTAGTTACACTGCTTTGATTCCTATGGCTTGTTATCTTTGCAAATATTTTGAACACACACTGTTGCATGTTTTTATTGGTTTTTAATTGTTCATTCCATGAAAATCTGCACCAATTCACAATAAAAACATGCATAAATGCACCTATTAGAAATACATGAGATTGATAAATACAAGGGTGTGAATGGGGCCTCCGCCCCATTGTCCCTTCCACAGAATAGGTAGGCTCTACTGTATGCACACTTGTTAGCAGCCGTGCTCAACATATGAACAGTACTTGAGGGAAATCTAAATGAGTTAAAATAATTCAGATTCACAGCGTTCCCTGCCTAATTACTGCTGCGCATATTAATGAGCTCAGGCAGGGAGCGCTGTACAGACATGGGAAAATCTGCATTGACGAGCAGAAAGGTAACTCTTTCAGCAGCAAAGAACAAGGAACAAAATTGCTCTCTTCTGTTGATATATAGTACTGGGCAATGAAATCCATTCATGTACTCCACCCGGTCCCTCCCCCATCCTGCATGACAGCTCCCAGCAGATTTAATCCTTGAGATTCACAATAACTCACTCTGTACCAGTGTTATATAACAGAGGAGGACAGGAGATGATGTTGGACACAGAGAGCAGTCTAAAAGGTCATCCACAAGTGTTTATCCAGGGGAGAGATGGAAAGATAGATGAGGGAACAAGGTAAAGTCAGCTGGGAAATGAAAAGATGTGATGGCTATCTTACAAAGACAAAAAAAAATCAATGACTTTATGCCCACAGGCACATTTGTTTGCATCTGTGTTGCACTGCAATGTGGCGCGCATGGTTCTTGGTTAGGTCCAGCCACATATCGCTGGTCAAACTTGAGTTCATTGCCAAGGTGGAGATGGATGGAACGCTATATGTACACCTGTCATGGGAAAATTATGGAAGCTGCCATCGCTAGCTCCTGGAAATGTTAAATGACTGGCTGTGTTTGGATTCAATACTTCTATAGATCACAAACCTAGAAGAAGCATGCAGCACATGAAACATCAGAATTCCTTATCTCTAATGCCCCGTACACAGGGTCGGATTTTCCGATGGAAAATGTCCGACCGGAGCGTGTTGTCGGAAATTCCGACCGTGTGTGGGCTCCATCGGACATTTTCCATCGGATTTTCCGACACACAAAGTTTGAGAGCAGGATATAAAATGTTCCGACAACAAAATCCAAAAATTGTCGGAAATTCCGATCGTGTGTACACAAATCCGACGGACAAAGTGCCACGCATGCTCAGAATAAATAAAGAGATGAAAGCTATTGGCCACTGCCCCGTTTATAGTCCTGACGTACGTGTTTTACGTCACCGCGTTTAGAACGATCGGATTTTCTGACAACTTTGTGTGACCGTGTGTATGCAAGACAAGTTTGAGCCAACATCCGTCGGAAAAAATCCCATGGATTTTGTTGTCGGAATGTCCGAACAAAGTCCGACCGTGTGTACGGGGCATTAGACTGTTGTCAAGTATTGAAGCCAATACATCAATATGACAGCTTGCATACTGATGTACCTTTAAATGGAAAATCCCTCAAGGGGTTTTTTTTAGCAACTAAGTAGGTATTCCAATCAAATGTGAGAAAATCATATATAAACTCAATACATATTAAAAATGCCATAAACTTATGTAGAGTTTCGCATGATATCCCTACGCGTTTCGACCTGTATAGGTAAAGGTCTTCTTCAGGGTAATTTGCTCTATGCGAGAGAGAAAACAATTTAGATTGAGCTATCTATAAACAGATCAATTATTCAATACATTCATTTCATGTTATAAAATTGGATGGATTGGATTGGATTGGACTGATGTACCTTTTACCTATGGTAAAAAAAAAGAGAATAAAAAAAAGGTTTACCATAAAGGTATGGGCACAGAGGAACTTCTTTTATTAGATTGTTGGTCAAGATATTCCTTTACATCACTATGTTTGTGTTATTATCTTAGATAATAATCGTACTTTATGGTCATTATTCAGTCAAAAAGAAATAATACTTCAACATTAGCACACATCACTTCCTGCCCCACAAATGAACTTTACTTATATAAAAAAAAAGAATAGACAGTTTCTCAGAAGAATGGCAATGTTTACTATGTTTACTATGAGTATCTTGTTTCATGGGGTGGGCGAGAGACACCACCTCCTATGACTCCAAGGAGGAAAATCCACCAACACATCTCACTACTTTCTGTGTCACATTTAATTCCCATCTGTCTGCATGTTACCATGTTACAGTAATCGTTATGAACATGGAATTATCTAGTGTGTGTGACATAACAGATGTCACTGAAATAGCAACCATGAGCCACAATGTAAAAGTCGCTAGACACAACCCTGTCGCTCACATCACAACACACGAGTTGCTGGCAATGATGCTGACCTCAGTGATAACGCATTTCACACTGATACCCCTACCCTTATCTACCCAGTTTAGTAACTAGCAGACAGGCACGATGACTGATTTGAGATCAGGACGCAGGAATGTTACAGGTCGAATGTGAAGAGGACAAAGGACAGACATCTGTGTCCAATGTCTGTACAGTTTCTTTGTATTCAGCAACTGACACTTCTAATATCCATATAAAGCCTCTTAAAGTCTTTGAAGTTCCGGCAGAGAAATTCTTCTTAAATGGAAACTGCCCCATCCCACTACTTTGTCCTTGTGGTGTGCCGCTATTGATAATGCCCCTTGCCAATGTAAACGTTGACCTGTGCGAGCAAAAACTGTCCTAAAAAACGTCATAAAATTTGGTCCGCCTGGATAAATTCTTGAGGCTCTAATTAACATCCTCTTTGGAAGCAGTGGGTTTTTGTGTGCATCAGGTTCTCTTTTTATAGAGTTGGATATTCTCTTGTCGCTGCCACCCCCCCTCCATACTTATTGCCCCTTGTGTGCCCCTTTCACACGGGCGGATAGAATTTAGCTTTTAGCTGCAGATAGATGAAGTTATTTACCGCAGCCAAACTCAGACAATACTTTTCTATGGCGCCATTCACACACTGCATTTAGCGACGGTTTCAAAACATAGGGTTTTGGGCAGTTAGAAAAAATAAATTTGACTGTGTCCAGGACTGATTTATCGCAGGTATCTGTACATAACCGCAGGTAATCGCAGTGTACTATTTCACCTGCAGATAGCAGCGGCAATAAGGAAAGAAAAACAGGAAACGCATCAGAAATGGCAAGAATGTTCCACCGCAGCTAAACGCAGCCGCATGTAAATGCAAATAAACGCAATGTACAAATGCAAGTGATCGCTCCTTTTCGTATGGAGAGCACTATGTCCTGTTGTTTTTGTTTTTATCATGATATATATCAACCGATGAGACAGAATTTGGGATACTGCCTGTGGACCCCTATCTCCATATAATCTACCCTGTGGAAGGAAATGCATGAGTGACCTTGCTGTTAACGCAGAAGGTCCACTCAATAAGGTGAGCAGCCTAGACCCTTGGTGGAGGTTCACATTGGTGGTGATACAACGAATAGAATCTTATCCTATCACTGCACCCTTTCTTTGCCAACTGAGGGATCCCCCTTCTGCAAGTGGGCAGCTTTTGATCTCCTCGGACTAAGATCTACTTTTTGGGACTTTGCCTCATGCGTTTTATTTATGTACGTTTAATATGTACATTTTATGTGTATACATCTGACCTGTATTGAGCGCTGCACTGCTATATTTTGTGTAAGTGATCGCTGTGCCTGGAGTCTTGGAATTTCAAAAAAATAAAACATGCTTTTAACAGCAGCAAAACATCCGCTCATGTGAAAGAGGCCTTTGTGTGTCTTTTCCCTGTACAGTGGAATCTTGGATTACGAGCATAATCTGTTCCAGGAGAATGCTTGTAATCCAAAGCACTCGCATATCAAAGTGAGTTTCCCCATAAAAGTCAATGGAAACAAGATAATTTGTTCCGCATTGACTTCTATTGCATGCAATACCGCATGTAGCCAGAGGTTGGGGGGGCGCCGAAGAGCCTTGGAAATACTTGGGGACAGTTCGGCTGAACTCGGAAAGGCTTGGGAACGGAATATTTCCGAGTGTTTCCAAGTATTTATGAGTGTTGCCGAACGGCTCCGAACCGTTCCGAGTGTCTCCGGCGCCCCCGAACCTATGGCCAAATGCGGTACTGCACACCTCATTAGATTGAATTATGCTAGTTTTGCAAGACAACACTCGCAAACCGAGTCAGAATTTAAAACAAAAGTTGCTCGTCTTTCAAAACGCTGGTTAACCGTGTTACTCGTTAACCGAGGTTCCACTGTAACTACTTCCCCTGCCCCCTCTTACTTTGCCTTTCTTCTTCTTTTCTTTAAATACTCACCTGTTCTGGTTTGATTTGTGAACCTTAATGAATTTTGTTGTATTAGTATAGGCCCCTGCTCTGAGTATTGGTATGAAGTTCCTCTCTTAAAGTATAAAAGAAAGGCAATTTTTTTTTTTGTAGTTTTGGAACCCCTGTCAGTTTCTTATTGCTGTTTGTGCCCCCCGTTAAGGAGATTCACCCTCTCTATTTGTCCTGTTTACCATTATCATAGAAAGTGCAAGTAAAAGAAAATCCCACATTTTGGGTTGTCCCCAGAAAAATAAAAGAGGGGGAAATCTTCCAATGAGGACACTAGTTCTGGTGATCTGGGGGTCCCCAAGAAATTCTCCCTATTTGCAGGGATTTAGAGGTACAATCAAAAGTCTGTGGACGCCTGACCATCAAACCTATCTTTCTAGACATCCCACCCCAAAACATGGCCATTCTAATGAAACTGCAGCCCCCCCCCATCTACCCCCACCACTGCAGCTACAGTATAACAATCTTCACTCTTCGGGTAAGGCTTTCCAATAGATTTTAGAGAGTGTCTGTGGAAATTTGTTGTGATTCAGCCAAAAGAGCATTTGTTAGGTCAGTAACTGATGCTGCATGGCAAGACTTGGTTAACAATCAGAATTCTAATTAATCCCAAAGGTATACAATAGAGTGGAGGTGGGGGCTCAAACCAGCTGGATCTGTGCAAAGGGGCACAGTCATAATGAACAAAAAAAGACTGTTAGTACAAGTGTGGAAGCACACAATTGTAGGTATGCTGGAGAATTAACAATACCCTTCACTAGAAACACCTGGACTCAATAAATTAGAGGGGTTCCTATATACTTTTCTATATAATATATCTTCATGTCCTTTGTGGTGTCTTTAAAGTGATTGCAAAGGATAACATTTTCTTTTTATTAAAGTGGAAGTAAACCCATCCATAAAACAGTTTCATTTCTGGCACATGCCGGAAATGAAACACTCCCATTGGTTGTGCTCTCAACCAAACTGTCGAACCATCCAATGGCTGGTGTCATAACTGATCACATGTGCAGCATCATGGCATTTGTAGAATATACAGAGGCAAAGATGGCAGCTTCCATGGCAGAAAATGATGAGGGGGTTTACTTACACTTTAAAGTGGTGTTCCAGCCAAAATTATACTTTTTAAATAAAAATACCCCTATAATACACAAGCTTAATGTATTCTAGTAAAGTTAGTCTGTAAATTAAGGTCTGTTTTGTTAGTTTATAGCAGTAGTTTGTTATTTTATAAACTTACAGCGGGCCGTGGCCATCTTAAGTGTGGGCATCTGAAGCCAGACTGTATTTCTTCCTGGGTCTCATCCTTGCAGATCTCGCACATGCTCAGTGCAGCACAAGCAATGTAATAGGTTTCAGGTCAGGTTTCCATAGCAACGGCAGTTTCAGAGGAAGTTGCCGCCCCTTCCCAGAAGGCATTGCAAACAGGAAATAATGCGATGGGCCGCGGCCAGGGAGGAGGAAGTGAAAAATGAATACAGCAGATATACAGTAGGTGCTGAGAAAAAAAAATAAAAAAAAACCCAATTTGTTTACAGTGCACAGTTTAGTGAGGGATGCTGAAGAGTTGTAAAAGTGGGTGGAACTCCACTTTAAATAACAAACCTGCCATATTTATCTGCTATGTGCAATGGTTTTGCACAGAAAAGCCCCCGATACTCCTCTTCTGTGATCCCCCGATTGTGCTCCTAGCCCTCCCCCCCCATAGCTGCTTGTTATGGGGGCATTCACACAGAGTGCGGCTTGGCCCCTCCCTCTGCTCCTTTCTTACTGTCTTTGATTGACAGGAGCAGGAGCAATGGCTCCTGCTGCTGCGTCTGAGCCAATGAGCAGGGAGAGAGCTGAGAGGGCCTCTACTCTCATGCCCATCGCTGGATTGAGATTGGCTCAGGTAAGTATCTAGGGGGTGCTGGGGAAGGGGGAGGGCGCTTGCAGAAGTTTTTTTAACCTTGATTGTAAATTCTCATTTTTTTAAATTAAAAATAAGAAACATGTTATAGCGATGACGTCATTCCTGCGCATGCACGTGGGAGCCGCCATTAACGGCACAGGGCCCGGAAGAAACGAAACCCATGGCTGAATGTAATGTAAATATCTCCTAAACAATGCACGTTTAGAGATGTTTACACTACCTATAGGTAAGCCTTGTTATAGGCTTACCTATAGGTACATGTCTGCAGAAGAAGTTTACTTCCTCTTTAATGCAGATAATACATTAAGGTAAAAACCGATTGCCTTTAGAACCACATTCAGGTAAATGGTTTGCTGTTGAACTTTCATTTAAGGCAATCTGTTTTCAGTTTGCAGTCAGGTCAGCATACGTCCCAACTTTCTGAGATGGGAATGAGGGACACCTATTAGCAAACGTATGTAGGCATAGGACACACCCCCTGCTACGCCCCCTTAAAGGAGAATTGTACCAAAACATGATTGGTTAAACCTACAAGTGCTTTTTTTACCACTACTATTCCTTTATACTGACTTTTGGAATTTAAAAATGCAGCAATTTTGAAATTGGATGAAAGGTTTAGCACTGGGAAACACTTTTTTATAGTGTATTTTATATACAACTCTATAGATCAGACAAAAATGAGGGACAAATGAGGAGGAAAGAGGGACAGATAGACTTTGTTCCAAATCAGGGACAGTCCCTCGAAATCAGGGACAGTTGGGAGCTATGGGTCGGTGAGGAGATGAAGTCTGTTTGCCTGCTAAAGCTTACTGCACTTTACATCAACTCATTGAACAAGTCAAATATGTCTTCCTCATTGTGTGCAGGTTATGTAACAATTCTCTTTAACCTCCCTGGCGGTATTCCCGAGTCTGGTTCGGGGTGGATTTTCAGTACCAAAAGCGGTAACCCCGAGCCAGACTCGGGATCGCATCGCAGGATCCATGTAGAGGTCACCTACCTTGTCCCCAGGATCCTGCGATGTCCCCCCGCTGTGATCTGCGAGCCGCCGTGTCTCCCTCGATTCACAGTGCCGAGCTCCGTTCCCTGCGAGCGTTGCGACACACGGGGACGGAGTTCGGCGCCACATTCAAAAAGTAAAAAACACAGTATAGATACAGTATCCTGTAATCTTACAGATTACAGTACTGTATCAAATTATTACACATCCCCTTTGTCCCTAGTGGTCTGCCCAGTGTCCTGCATGCAGTTTTATATTATAAATACTATTCTTTCTGCCTGGAAACTGGTGATTGTCTATAGCAGGAATATGCAATTAGCGGACCTCCAGCTGTTGCAAAACTACAAGTCCCATCATGCCTCTGGCTCTGGGTGTCATGCTTGTGGCTGTCAGGGACTTGCCATGGCTCATGGGACTTGTAGTTCTGCAACAGCTGGAGGTCCGCTAATTGCATATCCCTGGTCTATAGCAACCAAAAAAATGTCCCTTTACGTCAAAAGTGCTTTTAGACCAGCTAGAAAACAGCGATAATAAATTAAAATCACTTGCAGAATTGAGCGATAGTGATTTGTGGGGAAATCCGTCATCAAACACTAATGCCCCGTACACAGGGTCGGACATTGATCCGACATTCCGACAACAAAATCCTAGGATTTTTTCAGACGGATGTTGGCTCAAACTTGTCTTGCATACACACGGTCACACAAAGTTGTTGGAAAATTTGATCGTTCTGAACGCGGTGACGTAAAACACGTACGTCGGGACTATAAACGGGGCAGTAACCAATAGCTTTCATCTCTTTATTTATTCTGAGCATGCGGGGCACTTTGTGCGTCGGATTTGTGTACACACGATCGGAATTTCCAACAACGGATTTTGTTGTCGGAAAATTTTATAGCCTGCTCTCAAACTTTGTGTGTCAGAAAATCCAATGTAAAATGTGTGATGGAGCCTACACACGGTCGGAATTTCCGACAACAAGGTCCTATCACACATTTTCCGTTGGAAAATCCGACCGTGTGTAATGACAGCGACAATTCTGCAATGGAGCAAATTTCAGTGTTTTTGATTTGATTACATTATTGAATAATAATAATTATTATTATTATATTATTATTTCTTATAAATATTTATAGTTATTTATTATATTCTAATTTTTGATTTCATTTTTCAAACTTTATCATACCCGGGATGTCTACTAGACTCTTGTTTGGACAGATTTAAGTGAGTTATTCCTAAGAATTACAGACCTACAATATAAAACACCAAATTTCCATGCAAAATAATTGTACCGCTTTCAGCATCAAAAATCTGAAATAATCATACCGCCAGGGAGGTTAAAATACTTTTTAACAGTAACAAAGAAATACCTGCCATGTTTGCAATAAATAGGCTGACAAGCTACCAAGCATTTTGTTTTCGACATGTGAAGTATACGTTTGTCAGAAACTGTATCTTGAATAGTTGACCAATTCCTTTGGGTGACCCTGGTGTGGACTTTGTGTCTCATGTGTCCTGTATTCTGTTTTATTCATATGTAGCTGTCTGTTTCACTCATTCTTCTCACAACCTTCCCGTACCCCTGTGTTGTTTTTCCATGCCCACTTCTCTATCCTTCTGATGTGACAGTACACTTGCCGGCTGCTGTGTCTGCAGTTTCCACAACTGAAATGAACTCCCTGTCACAATACCTTTCCGTCACAGCCTTGCTGCCTGATAAAATGTATGAGCGTCCACTATTTTCTTATCGCTCTGCTTTACCCTTCATATTGCAATTACAAAACTGGTATAGAAACACAGACTAGTTTATTGTCAGCTATCTTTTCCTGTGACAAATGGCTGTTTGGTACATTTTTATTTTAATTCAGTTCACCTAATGTCTCTCACATATCTACTATTGAAAGGAAGATTCAGTTAAAGAGTCTTATGTGGCGTACACACGGTCTGACTTTTCGACCGGACTGATCCGACGGACCGAGTCTGGCGGACAATCCGACCGTGTGTGGGCTTCATCGGACCTGCAGCGGACTTTTCCAGTTGAAAATCTGTCGGACTTTAGATTTGGAACATGCTTCAAATCTTTACATTGTAATGCCCCGTACACACGGTCGGACTTTGATCGGACATTCCGACAACAAAATCCTAGGATTTTTTCCGACGGATGTTGGCTCAAACTTGTCTTGCATACACACGGTCACACAAAGTTGTCGGAAAATCCGATCGTTCTGAACGCGGTGACGTAAAATACGTATGTCGGGACTCTAAACGGGGCAGTAGCCAATAGCTTTCATCTCTTTATTTATTCTGAGCATGCGTGCGTCAGATTTGTGTACACACGATCGGAAATTCCGACAACGGATTTTGTTGTCGGAAAATTTTATATCCTGCTCTCAAACTTTGTGTGTCGGAAAATCCGATGGAAAATGTGTGATGGAGCCCACACACGGTCAGAATTTCCGACAACAGGGTCCTATCACACATTTTCCTTCGGAAAATCCGACCGTGTGTACGGGGCATTACTCCGCCGGACCCAGAAATCCGCTTGTCTGACGGACAAAAACCCACGCTAGGGCAGCTATTGGCTACTGGCTATCAACTTCCTTATTTTAGTCCGGTGTACGTCATCATGTACGAATTAGTCGGACTTTGGTGTGATCGTGTGTAGGCAAGTCCGTTCGTTAAAAAGTCAGTCGGAAGTCCGTAGGACCAGTCCGGTCGAAAAGTCCGCCCGTGTGTACGCAGCTTTACTTCTACGGTAGCCTTCCAGAGCTTGACTGCCTCCACTGTGTGCAGTAGCACATGTTGGGGCTTTGTATCTATGACTTGAAGTCATCATAGAGAAATAAGTAAATTAGTCTGTAATTTGCTCGTGCTATCCTGTAACATTGCATCTGTTTTGGTTAGAATGGTTACCCGAAGCCCTATATTAGCCAAAACATTCTTTGCCATAATGTTTTACAGTAAGGAAGGATATAAAGTAGGGCTGTGGAAATTAACGATTAATTCCTCGATTAATCGTTAATTTTTCTGGATCGATCAAAATCCTTTTGAACGGTACTCACCTCTTTGCCGGCTTCCGGGTCTTCAGGGAGTTCCTTCGGAGATCCAGTGGCGTCACGGACATCGACGTTGTGTTCCACCAACATTATTTCCGGCCGATGTGTCATCACGGAGGTTTGTCCTTTCGTGATTGCCGTCATTTGCTATCTAGCCATTAGGAAGTGTTAGGCGATGAGGCGCAGGCGCTGTGTGTGTTGCGCTCCACCAACCCCGCTTCCTGTTGACACACCACCCAGGGGGTTCGGTCTTCCTGGACTGCTGAGAAGTGGGGAGCTAAAACAGCGGTGTACCAGTGGAGGAGTACTCAGTCATTAAAACGGCATTATTCATCAGGTTCAATGAATTACAAATACTGCAGGAAAATGATTGAAACTTAAAATAAGTTCTCCTTCAGATGGACAATATGAGCAAATACATCCTATTCTCATTCTATGCCATACTGGACAAAACCCATTTTTTACATAGATTTATCCAGGATCTGTATGTGCGTTATAATTAGATATAATCGAAATTAGATGATTAATCGATTAAAAAAATAAATCAATTAATCGAACACGAAAATTTTAATCAGTAACAGCCCTAATATAAAGCTGAACTATACTCTTCTCCTCTCCGGTACTGTGGTGTCCCGAAGCTCCCTACTGGCCCCTGACATCTTTGGCCAGTCAGCTTCTGGTTACCAATCTTCTGTCATTTTCATTGGCCAGGCTAAGATGATGCCACTCCTGCACATGCTCAGAAGCTCATTCATCTCGGCATTGCAGAAATTATACACTGAACTGAGCATGCACAGCTCAGTATACAGGAGCGCACAGGCAGGTAAGGAATTTTAATGCAGAAGAGACATAGTATATCTCTTCTGCATTAAAATTCCTTACCTGCCTGTTCGCTCCTGTATGAATGTCGGCATTTGAGGAACTTGTAAGCAAAACTATACTAAATACTTTTTAATAGTCCTTATGTAGCATCAGAAAATTGCAAAAAAAAAAATTGTCAGGGGGAAAATGCTGGAAATTATGTTGAATGGGCTCAGACACCTGTGTGAAAGAGCCGTAATACTCACATACAGAAAAAACATTTTTGGAGCTACGGTATCTCACAAAAGTGAGTGCACCCCTCACATTTTTTAAAAAATATTTTATTCTATCTTTTCATGTGACAGCACTGAAGAAATAACACTTTGCCACAATGTAAAGTAGTGAGTGTACAGCTTGTATAACAGTGAAAATTTGCTAAAAATAACTCAACACTCAGCCATTAATGTCCAAACCGCTGGCAACAAAAGTGAGTACACCCCTAAGTGAAAAATGTCCAAATTGGGACCAAAGTGTCAATATTTTGTGGCCACCATTATTTTCCGGCACTGCCTTAACCCTCTTGGGCATGGAGTTCACCAGAGCTTCACAGGTTGCCACTGGAGTCCTCTTCCACTCCTCCATGACGACATCACGGAGCTGGTGGATGTTAAAGACCTTGCGCTCCTCCACCTTCTGTTTGAGGATGCCCCACAGATGCTCAATAGGGTTTAGGTCTGGAGAAATGCTTGGCCAGTCCATTACCCTCAGCTTCTTTAGCTTTGTAGCAAAGTGTAATTCCTTCAATGTTGTCACATGAAAAGATATTATAAAATATTTGCAAAAATGTGAGGGGTGTGCTCACTTTTGTGAGATACTGTATAGTTTTAGAAAAATTCCTATTCAGGGGCCAACATAAGCCAAAGAAACACTTTATTTGCCTAATAGTTTATACCATGAAGATCCACTTATTTTCACTTTCTGGCCTTTCTGTGCCAAACAGCCATTTTTTAAGTCTATCCAGTGGGATGGAAGAATTCATGGTGTACGTGGGAGGCACACTGGTTGGTCCATATGCTCTGAAGGATCTGTTTATTCAGGGAAGGAAGGCCTTGAAGCACGTGCAGTAAAACCAAACAATTAGGGCACTTTCACACTGCAGTGTGCAGGCGTTGGCGGTAAAGCGCCGCTATTTTTAGTGGTGCTTTACCGTTGTTATTGCTGCGCTTTTCGGACGCTAGGGGGGGCGCTTTTAACCCCCGCTACTGGCTAAAAAAGGGTTAAAAGTGCCGCAAAAATGATGGCGCTCCTACAGCGCCTCAAAGAAGCTGCTTGCAGGACTTTTTGGAGCGTCCTGCCAGTACACCGTTCCAGTGGCTTTCACACTGGAGTGAGAGGAGAGGCGCTTTGCAGGCGCTCATTTTAGCGTTATAGCACCTGTAAAGCGCCTCAGTGTGGAAGAAGCCTTTAGATCCCTTTATCACTGAGGCGCTTTACAGGCGCTATAGTGCTAAAAATAGCGCATGCAAGGCACCTGTAAAGTGCCGTTCCTGTCACTCCAATGTGAAAGATTGAGGGCTTTCACACTGGAACTGTGCGCTGGCAGGACGTCAAAAAAAGTCCTGCAAGCAGCATCTTTGAGGCACTTTAGGAGTGTATGAAATCAATAGGCAGCCCCACCGAAGCGCCGGTAAAGTGTTGCTGCAGCGGCGCTTTGCGGGTGCTTGTAATCCTTTTTCGGCTCGCCTGGGGGTTAAAAGCGCCCCACTAGCGGCCAAAAAGCGCCGCTAAAATGACAGTAAAGTGCCGCTAAAAATAGCAGCACTTTACCACCGATGCCCCCAATGCCCCAGTGTGAAAGGGCTCTTACCTTCTGTACACACGAGAGGACTTCTCGTCGGACTGAACCCCGAAGGACTTTTCAACGGAGTTCCGACGGAGTTCCAACGGACTACACACAATCCCACCAAAGTCCGATCGTTTCAAACGTGATGACGTACGACCGGATTAGAATAAGGAAGTTCATAGCCAGTAGCCAATAGCTGCCCTAGCGTGGGTTTTTGTCTGTCGGACTAGCATACAGATGAGCGGATTTTTCGATAGAAATCGAGTCCATCGGAAAGATTTGAAACTTGTTCTATTTCTAAGGTCCGTCAGATTTTTAGACAGAAAAGGTCCGATGAAGCCCACATACGATTGAATTGTCCCACGGATTTGTTCCGGCGGACCTTTGATGCCGAAAAGTCAGTTCGTGTGTCTGCATCAGTTTTTCTTTCATTGAGTTTCCCCAAAGGTCAGTTTAATGACGGCTTCTGCCTGCTGTTGGTTAATGTTCCTGGCAAGTGAGCAAGAAAATATAGTAAATCTGTGTTATATATATTTATGTCTCTCTGACCAACCATGTAGGAGTTTTTTTGCCAGTGGTGCATGCTAGGGGAGGATTTAAATATTTAAGGTGACCTTCCAGAAAGGCCATTTGTCCTTGCCTCCTGGGGCTTTTGCCAGGACAGGAGACTGTGTTGGAAGTCTCTGCCTCCTGGGATTGCTGCCTAGTGAAGGTGAAGCCAAGCCTGGACCTGAGGGGCTTGTACTGCCTGATTGAGGGTACGCCTAGGAGGAGTGAAGTTGGAGTCTTGCTGGGGCACTAGGGAAAGAAACCTTCCAGTTAAACAGTGTTTTGGAGAGCTGGGTGGAAGCTGCTGCCAGTGAACATTGTAGGACTGGTGGCTCAGCAGGAAAGGTACTTCTGTGGCCTAAAAGTGCGCAACAATCTTAAGGCACCAAGGAATGACGCTATGTGTCTTTCATGGCTTTTTAGGCTGCCTTGATCGCACCCTTACATTTATTTAGGTATTCTTTGTAGTGTTAAAATCTCAACGATGACCCCTCTGCCTTATATTTTGTAAAGGATGTTTTTTTCTTGTTTAGATATCTCTTTACGCTAGAATTTAACCACCCAGGTTTTACTTTAGTTATTTTATATTTGGTGCCCATTGGAATGCTCTGATCAATACCATTATTTAATATGTTCTTAAAGCACTCCTTTTTTTCCTCAGTGTTATTTGTTTTTGGAAAATTCATCCCATTTAATGTTGTGTGGTACGCAATTTATTAAAGTTTGCTCTCTTGAATTTTAAAGTGGCTCTAAAGGCAGAAGTTTTTTTTTTAACTTTAAAGGGGTTGTAAACCCTCATGTTTTTTCACCTTCATGCATCCTATGCATGAAGGTGAAAAAACACCTGGCAGTCACCAGCCCCCCAGCCCCCCTGTTTTACTTACCTGAGCCCTGGAATTTCACCTGGTGGAGACACGCTCTTCCTTTCTCCAGGGTTCTCGGCTCTTGATTGGATAGATGGATTGAATAGCCATTGGCTCCTGCTGCTGTCAATCAAATCCAATGACTCGGGGGGCGGGGCCGAGTCCTGCATTCGTATCTATGGACGCAAATGCTGGACTCGGGAACGCGCCCGCAAGGTAACCCCCCCGGGAGATAACCTAGGGGGTTATCTGATAAGAGGAGGTGCCGCGAGAGCCACCAAGAGACCCCAGAAGTCGGTGTTTGGGGCCATTCTGTACAGAACGAACTGCACAGTGGAGGTAAGTATGACATGTTTGTTATTAAAAAAAAAACGTGAACCTTTACAATCACTTTAATGCATTCTATGCATTAAGGTAAAAAACCTTTTGGGTGCAGCTCCTCCCCAGCCCCTCCCTTATACTTACGTAAGTCCCATCTAGATCCAGCTACGTGCTTGAGAGCAGCGGCTTTCCTGGGTCTCTCTATCCTCCCTGGTTCACACAGCAGCCGGAGCCAATGAGCCGGAGCTGCTGTCAATCACAGCCAGTGAGCCAATGAAGAGAGAGCGGGGGGAAGCAGAGTGATTGCTCCGTGTGTGAATGGACAATATCCATTCATAGGAGTGCTCCTACTCGAGTGCCCCCATAGCAAGAGGCTTGCCATTGGGGGCACTCGGCAGGGGGGAGGAGCCAGGGGCCTCCTGCGGGGGACCCAAAGAAAAATGGGATCGGGGCTGCTCTGTGCAAAACCATCACACAGAGCAGGTAAGCATATCATGTTTATAATTTTTTTTTTTTTTTTTAAATTTATTACAACCTTTAGAATCACTTTAATGTTCTTATCCTACCCTTTTTCTATGAATTACGTTGAATGCAATTTTTCTGTGATCACTGTTTCCAAAGTTAGCCCTAACTTTCACACCAGCAATCAGATCTGTGTTGTTTGCTTGAGATTTGTGTTGTTTGTAATCAGATCTGTGTTGTTGGCTGTGCTTAAATGTTCTACATTAACTGGGGCCCAATTTCTTTCACCCCCTCAATGAGTCAAGAATACTGCCATGTGGTTTTTAAATGCTACCTGACTGAGCCACATGTGAGTTCATCTTCACTGCCTAGGGGTAAGGGGGTGCTACAGCTGACTGGCAAGCTTTTAGTTGTCCACACCTGCCACCTGTGAGTGGCCTCTGAGCCTGTGAAAAAGCAAACCAAGTGTTCCCTGGTTTTGAAGAATGCTCCCTCTCTCAGCCCACCCTAGCCTTACCTAAGAACATGATAGAGACTGCACAGGACAAAGTTATGTGAAAAGAAACCAGAAGCACAGACTGATCTTGCTGAGAAGAATATATAAAGGGTTAATTGAATTATCAAACCTTCGCCCAGTTGCAGCGGATATCAGTAGCAGTCACTATCTGACCTCGCTTGTTTCTGGGAGTTGCTCTTTAAATTATGCCTATTACTGTGCCTGAAGCTGTTTAACCACTTCTGCCCCGGAAGGATTTGCCCCCTTAATGACCAGGCCATTTTTTGCGATACGGCACTGCGTCGCTTTAATTGACAATTGCGCGGTCGTGCGACGCTGTACCCAAATAAAATTTACGTCCTTTTTTACCCACAAATAGAGCTTTCTTTTGGTGGTATTTGATCACCTCTGCATTTTTTATTTTTTGCGCTATAAACAAAAAAAAATGTTTTTTTGGGCTGGAGCACCCCTCACCCTCCTCATTACCTCCTATTTAGTGGCCCCCAGTGTTTAGGATGTATCCCCTTCAGTTCTCCCACATAGAGGAGTTCAGCTCCCATGGTTGAGACAGAGGATCTTCCATTCTATTACTAGTGTAGGACCCACTAATTCGGGGTACTTTGTCGCAGTAAGTGGGCTTAGCACTATATGACCATATAGTGTGACCAAACCCCCGTATTTTTTGAATATGTTCAGGTGTTTTTAACTAGCCCTGCAGGAAATGTCATTCTTGTATGTGTGCGCTGTAAAATATTTTGTACTTTATAAACAAAAAAAAGACCAACAATTAAAAAAAATATATATAAAAAACAAATTTGTTTATCAGTTTAGGCTGATATATATTCTTCTACATATTTTTGGTGAAAAAAAATTGCAATATATTGATTGGTTTGCGCAAAAGTTATCGCGTCTACAAATAGTGGCATGGATTTAGGGACTTTTATTTCTTTTTTATTGTTTTTACTGGTAAGAGCAGTGATGTGCCATTTTTAGCAGGACTGTGACATTGCGGCAGACAAATCTGACCCCAAATGACACTTTATGGGGACCAGTGACATTATTACATTGATCAGTGCTATAAAAAAGCACTGATCAATGTAAAAATGTCACTGGCAGGGAAGGGGTTAACACTAGGAGGCAATCAAGAGGTTAAGTGTGTTCCCTCAGTTTGTGCTAACTGTAGGGCGGATGGGCTTACTGAATAATGACAGAGATCACTGTTCCCGATCACTGAGATCAGTAGATCTCTGTCACGTTATCTGGCAGAACGGGGGAATCACCTTATTTACATAGGCAGTTCTCTGTTCTGCCTCTCCTCACTGCGATCGCGGGTCGCCGGCGGACATGGAGTCTGCCCGACCCGCGGGGCGTGGCAGGCACACTCGCGCCCACTATCCTCCTTGCAGGGTTCGCACAGGAGAGCCAACCTGCCGCAGTATATCTGCGTGAGCTGGTCGGCTAGTGGTTAACTTACATGGAACATTTTTATGAACAGATGCTTTAGCCAACTGCATTATTAAAATGAACGAACATGCCAGGAATGATTAAAGAGTTAAAATTATATATTTTTCATGCCCTATATAAAATAACACCCTGGGCATCTGCTGTCTGGAATAATAGCTCCCTTACAAAGTCCATTGTCTTCTGAATTCTTGATTAGGGATTCCCCTAGCGATTCCATCCTTTCTATAGATCACAGAACTGCAGTCTCATTAAAGAGGGGGAATAAAATGCATCTTTGGCTTTTTTTTTCCCCTGTAAAATTAAAGGGAAGTTTTAAGGGAGATCATTTAAACTATAATGAGGCTTTTGCTCATTAATCTGTTTTTGTGAATCGTGTACAGAAGGTATCAACCATTTCCCACTAGATTACCACCCTTGTAGTGCAAACAACCCCATGTTACAGAAATAGGGTGACGAGTAAAATCTAGAAAACATTGTATAGTCAGAAAGTCTAGCTAGATTGCCTTTAATCTGAACTGTATATATTCTATTTTACTCAAATTTTTGCAGTTGCTTCTGTGCAGAATTACAGCCTCATGCCTCAAGACCCTTTACTATACAGGAGCTCAAAACCTTTTCCCATCTCGGTTTCCATTTTTACAGTTTTCATACATAGGGCCACTTAATAAATAAGGCTACCAGCAAGCACATGTACATCCTACGACAATTACATCAGCTCCAAATCTCAGCTTCATTGTGCTGGCCTATGGTCCATGTGTGTGTAGAGCAAGGGTCTTCAAACTACGGCCCTCCAGTTGTTCAGGAACTACAATTCCCATCATGCCTAGTCATGTCTGTGAATGTCAGAGCTTTACAATGCCTCATGGGATGTGTAGTTCTGCAACAGCTGGAGGGCCGTAGTTTGAGGATCCTTGGTGTAGAGAATACCTCTGTCTCCATGCAGGGATCTCAGTCCTAGGTCCTCATGTGGGACATCAGGGGGGTGGTAACCTGGTTCATAGAGGAGAAAAAAATTTTGTTGACTACTTGAACAGCAGAGGCACCCATAGTAACGTGTGTTGTTGTTTAGGAATGTGTCAAAGTTATTGTTTTTAATTTGGACATGGAATTTATTTATTAACAGAAATAAATAAACTCCATATCTAAATTAAAAACGATGACTTAGACCCATTTCTAATAAACAACACATTCTACTGTTGGCAGAGGCGTAACTAGAACCTTCAGGGCCCCGGTTCAAGAAACCATGATGGGCCCCCCTTCCATCCGAGCCCCGGGCTTCCAATTTTGAGAGAGTGTCCATGGACATCCTCCCAAAACCGTGGTTCCTGCATGACCCCTGGGACGTGCATCCAGCGCAATCACATCGGGCCTTTACCATGTGATCAGCTGATCACATGTAAACAGACTTGCCGGTTATCCACAGCCCTTTCCTCACACGCTGTGTCTCTGTGAGGAAAGGACTGCCGTTAACTGTCAAGAATGTCAGTAAATTGTTTACACTGATAATCAGTGCCCCAATCATCAGTGCCATCTATCAGTGCCCATCAGTGCTGCCTATCAGTGCCCATCAATTCCACCTACAAGTGTTACCTATCAGTGCTCATTAATGCCGCCTAACAGCGTCCATCAGTGCCACCTATCAGTACTCTTCAATTCTGCCCATCAAAGCCCATCAATACTGCCTGAGTTCTGCCTATCAGTATTCGTAAGTGCCCATCAGTACCACCTATCAGTGCCCATCAATGGCAAGGGGGAGCTGTAAGATCAGCTGTGTGTCCTCTCTCATCTGTGCCAGAGAGCACGGACGGGCAAATAGAACATTAATGTCGCTGGTGTCTCAAAGTGTGTGTGAAGAGCAACCCCGCTGGGCCCCCCCCCCCACAGTGGCAGAATGCCAGGCCCCGTCGCAACTGCGACTGTTGCGACCCTGGTAATTCTGCCACTGACTGTTGGCTTCTTTGCTGTCTAAATAGTCAACGGGATTTTTTTTCCTCTACGAAATGGACATATCGGTATGGATAAATCCAATCACAATATTCCCAATGCACACATTCCTGAAAATGGCTATGCAATGTTGGTGGGTGCTGCAGTGACCACTGGCTGGGAACCGCAGACATTCAAAGCAAAAAATTTTGTGTCACCAGCACACCAAGGATTTCTCCAATGGGTCCAAAGCTTTATTCAGTGATTACATGATATTTACAAAGGCAACATTTCGGAGCCATGTAGAGCCCCTTCATCAGGCAAGTGATGATCGTGTCAACTGAAAAAAAGCTTTGGACCCATTGGATGAATACTTGGTGTGCTGGTGTCAGAAAGGGCAAGCCAGTAACCAAAATGTCAGAAGAACATCTGTGCACAGGTTCCCAGTAAGAAGAGCTGCACGGCGCACGCGTATGCGCTGATGCGCGAATGATGGTGCGCTCGCATTGTGACAGTTCTTGGCGCCAGATGCGCTATTTAAAGGAGACTGATGCCCAGGTTCATTGTTGTCTGGTCTACAGCATTCCCTGTGACTCCTGTTACCCGATCCTGAATACCTGTTCCAGTTGACTTTCAGCTTGTTCCTGACTACTCCTGCCTTCTGCCTGCCTCTGATCCCGGCTTGTCCTGACTTTGCTCTTCTATCTCTCTTGGTATCCTTGCTGCCTGCCTGTTACCGACTCGGCCTGTACCTTGACTCTATTCCAGCTACTGCACTTGTACCTGTTCTGTCCGCTAGTGTATGACCCAGCTTGCCTGTACCTGTCTGTGTTCTGATCTACAGTACACCTCCTTGCCGAGTACTGAGTCCTGCTTCCAGTCTGATCCTATCTCCATCCTCCTTGCTGAGAGCCTCTTCACAGTCTCATTGGAAGTTCGGACCAGCCCCTGCATCAGCGATCCTGCCAGGCACTTGTGCCACTCTGCACTTCCGAGCTTCCTGTCTACTCTATCAGGGGTTCTCGAGTCAGAGGTATAAGAGAAGCCTTTCCCTGCTTACCGGACTCTACAATCAGGTACGTGACAGCTAGTGACATATTTTTTACTTTGAATATCGGTATGGCTGTCACACTGCTTCCTTTCAGCCCCAAATTGAGTCACTGTCCGATTCTTCAATACATGGATTGAAAATTTGGCTAATCCCTGCTGAACTGGCCAAACTTTGATCCATGTATGGCCACGCATAGTTTGTACTTGAGATTTTACCAAACCCCAAAGCAATGAAGGGAGCAGGAGTGAGAACCTACAGACAGTATGAAAGTATAATTTGGGTTAACGCATATGTTTATGTTGATACACAGATATATGTCTTACTGCTGCCATTACAAGTTAACATGTGTGAACTGGTCCAACTGTTTTGCTGGTATTGTATTTTTATGACTTTTCAGACATTTCTGACCTGATATACAGTATCTCACAAAAGTGAGTACACCCCTCACATTTTTGTAAATATTTTATTATGTCTTTTCATGTGACAACACTGAAGAAATGACACTTTGCTACAATGTAAAGTAGTGAGTGTACAGCTTGTATAACAGTGTAAATTTGCTGTCCCCTCAAAATAACTCAACACACAGCCAATAATGGTTTAAAACGCAACAAAAGTGAGTACACCCCTGAGTGAAAATGTCCAAATTGGGCCTAAAGTGTCAATATATTGTGTGGCCACCAATATTTTCCAGCACTGCCTTAACCCTCTTGGGCATGGAGTTCACCAGAGATTCACAGGTTGCCACTGGAGTCCTCTTCCCCTCCTCCATGACGACATCACAGAGCTGGTGGATGTTAGAGACCTTGCTCTCCTCTACTTTCCATTTGAAGATGCCCCACAGATGCTCAATAGGGTTTAGGTCTGGAAACATGCTTGGCCAGTCCATCGCCTTTACCCTCAGCTTCTTTAGCAAGGCAGTGGTTGTCTTGGAGGTGTGTTTGGGGTTGTTATGTTGGAATACTGCCCTGCGGCCCAGTCTCCGAAGGGAGGGGATCATGCTCTGCTTCAGTATGTCACAGTACATGTTGGCATTCGTGGTTCCCTCAATGAACTGTAGCTCCCCAGTGTCGGCAGCAGTCATGCAGCCCCAGACCATGACACTCCCACCACCATGCTTGACTGTAGGCAAGACACACTTGTCTTTGTACTCCTCACCTGGTTGCCGCCACACACGCTTGACACCATCTGAACCAAATAAGTTTATCTTGGTCTCATCAGACCACAGGACATTGTTCCAGTAATCCATGTCCTCAGTCTGCTTGTCTTCAGCAAACTGTCTGCGGGCTTTCTTGCGCATCATCTTTAGAAGAGGCTTCCTTCTGGGATGACAGCCATGCAGACCAATTTGATGCAGTGTGCGGCGTATGGTCTGAGCACCGACAGGCTGACCCCCCACCCCATCAACCTGCAGCAATGCTGGCAGCACTCATACGTCTATTTCCCATAGATAACCTCTGGTTATGACACTGAGCATGTGCACTCAACTTCTTTGATTGACCATGGCGAGGCCTGTTCTGAGTGGAACCTGTCCTGTTGAAACGCTGTATGGTCTTGGCCACCACACTGAAGCTCAGTTTCAGGGTCTGGGCAATCTTCTTATAGCCTAGGCCATCTTTATGTAGAGCAACAATTCTTTTTTTCAGATCCTCAGAGAGTTCTTGTTCCATGAGGTGCCATCTTGAACTTCCAGTGACCAGTATGAGAGAGTGAGATTGATAACACCAAATTTAACACACCTGCACCCCATTCACACCTGAGACCTTGTAAAACTAACAAGTCACATGACACTGGGGAGGGAAAATGGCTAATTGGGCCCAATTTGGACATTTTCACTTAGGGGTGTACTCACTTATGTTGCCAGCGGTTTAGACATTAATGGCTGTGTGTTGAGTTATTTTGAGGGGACAGCAAATTTACACTGTTATACAAGCTGTACACTCATTACTTTACATTGTAGCAAAGTGTCATTTCTTCAGTGTTGTCACATGAAAAGATATAATAAAATATTTACAAAAATGTGAGGGGTGTACTCACTTTTGTGAGATACTGTATAAATGCCCGTTGCGGAATGTTTTGTTTCACAGTGGTGTAGTGGGTAGCATTCTCGCCTAGCAGTAAGAAGGGTCGCTGATTCGTATCCCAACCACGACACTACCTGCCTGCAGTTTGCATGTTCTCCCTGTGCCTGCGTAGGTTTCCTCCGGGTACTCCGGTTTCCTCCCACACTCCAAAGACATGCTGGTAGGTTAATTGGATCCTGTCTAAATTGTCCCTAGAATATATAAATGTGAGTTAGGGACCTTAGATTGTAAGCTCCTTGAGGGTAGGGACTGATGTAAATGTACAATGTATATGTAAAGCACTGCGTAAATTGACGGCGCTATATAAGTACCTGAAAACACAAAATGTCTGTGATTTATACCGCTTATAGGAGGCACAACACATACACTCAGGTCAGCAGTTCCTCATTATACTACACCCTCAATGCCTGAGGTACGGCATATGCAGGGCCGTTTTTAAGGCAGGGCAAAAGGGGCAGCTGCCCTGGGCCCTGTCATTGTTGTGGGGCCCAAAGCAGCTGCCTCCTACTTGCCAACTATCCTGGTTTAAATTAATTCGTCCCTTGAGGTTTTAGTCCTGTGCTGTGTCCCAATATCTCAGTGTGAAGTGCTGCTACTAATGCTGCCCAGCTCTGCCCTTTTGTTGTGTACAGATGACTCACCTGCAGACCCTGTGTTTACATGTAAATTACCTGCATTCATTCATATGTAAATAGTGGCAGCCGGCGGCATTGATATGTATATCATGCCCCCCTGAGGTCATATCCACAGTAATCTCTAGCAGCCAATCAACAAGCAGAAATCGTGTGCTGTAACCTCTAGCAACTAATCAGTGAGCCGGAATGTGTGCTGTAACCTCTAGAAACCAGTCAGTGAGCGGTAATGATACACTGTAACCTCTGACAACCAATCACAATAGCTGCCTGATCTGAATCAGTAAACTGATTTTGAGTCTAGCTGCTTTTTATTGTATGTCTCAGAGCAGGTGGAGAGTGAAACTGTATGGAGGGGCCCAAGAAAAGTTTTGCCCAGGGTCCAATCAATATTAAAGACAGCCCTGGGCATATGTACTGGGGTTAGCAGGGTAGTTGTAGGTAGGGATTGGATAGGGTCTTTGGGAGGGGATGTGTGTAAAGGGGGGTAGGGGGGAAAAGAGGAGGGAGATTTTGATGTGACACAATGCTGTATTACTGTTTTTTTAACCTTCAGATATTACTTAGTAAATATGCATTTTTTATATTTGGTGGTTATATTTTGTGATCTGGTAGTTGGTGTCTCCTCATACTCTAATTCTTTTATTTTTGTCACAGTATCAAAGTCACCAGGTAAGTCTCCATTGCCGATTTTAACTGCACAAGAGCACTTTGGAAGCTACTTCATCGGGGGGCGAGATCTATTATTAATATTATACAGGATTTATATAGCACCAACCATTTACGCAGCACTTTACAATATAAAGGGGACAGTATGATTACAACACAGTTCAATACAGAAGGAATATTTACATGTAACTGCTCTAACACTAGCTTGTGCTTCGTTTTTATTGTCCCTTTTCTACCATGTTTTAGAGCTTTGTTTTTTAACCTTTTTGCCTAACTTTTTTGTTTTATTTGCTTTTATTAGTGACGACATTCTAAAAAAATAAAGTAGTTACGTCATCATATCTGGACCTAATTCTAATTCTGTGCAGACCCTGCAGCCCAGCTTCTGGACCTGATTATTGTTCACCTTTCTATTCAGCATGAAAATTGTTATATTTGTACAAATTTACGTCACCCTTATTTATTCATTCATTTTAATACATTCATCTGTTAAATTCATGATTGGTTTTCATCTACTTATATGGATTTAGAGCCGCAATTGTTAAATCTTATGCCTGATTGACGACTTAAAACTGTAATCAAAGGCTTCAAACCAAAGTAATTTTGTGCACACATTTTGGATAGACGTGACTTGCACAAAATCCAGATTTCCTATATGGCACAGAACCTTTTCAACACAATGGGGGGGCCTAATTCCAAAACAGGATGTGCAGCTTGAATACCTGCAAACAGCAAACCTATAAACCTGACCTAAGCTTGCGTCAGCTGTATTGGGATCCTTTGTTCGTTCAGCTTGGGGCACAGTCCGATGCCTCACTGTCTTTACCCCTGAAACAGCCCTGGTGTGGCTATTACTTGTTCACAAAAGAAGCTCAGGTACAGTATAAAAGGAAACACTTCTCTTTCCTATAAACAAAAATGAACATTCAACCATTTTGCCTTTCAGACATAGAAAGCTTGGTGGCAGAAAAGGCTTTCGAACACAGCCGAAGGTTGTTAAATTATAAAGATAGCACTTTAAGAGTTTCCCAGCTAAGCAAGCTTTTCTTTGCCTCGGCGAAGATGAGAATACAAAGGCAGACAAAGGAGGGAGGCCTCTGCATGTATTTGTTATCTGACAGATTCTGGGACAGTGGAAGAAGATAAAAATTCTGGAACTGTATTATCTCCTGCACTAAAGGCAATTATCATATGCTAATGGTTTGCAAACGTACACAGGCCCTATGGTGAAAAAGGGAGAGAAATTCAGATATTCTTAAGTTCATACAACACATTGGGTCTGATTAACAAATATGAGAAAAGTAATTTTCAATTACCTACACCAACCAATCAGATTTTATGCTTCATTTAAAAAGGGGAACATATATCATTTTTAATTGCTGGAATTTTGGAAAACACCCTGTTCCAAAACAGACGAGGGTTGAACTGCATTATTAAAAATGCGGTTTAGCAGTTAGTGGACCTGCTTTATCCCCTCTTTTGCCGCGTACACACGATCGGAAATTCCGCCAGCAAAAGTCCGATGAGAGCTTTTGGTCGGAAAATGCGACCGTGTGTGTGCTCCATCGGACTTTTGCTGGCGGAATTCCAGCCAGCAAAAGATTGAGAGCAGGTTCTCAATTTTTCGGTCGTAAAAAGTTTCGGTCGGAAATTCCGATCGTCTGTACATATTCCGACGCGCAAAATTCCTACGCATGCTCGGAAACAATTCGACGCATGCTCGGAAGCATTGAACTTCATTTTCTCGGCTCGTCGTAGTGTTGTACGTCACCGCGTTCTTGACAGTCGAAAGTTCAGCAAACTTTTGTGTGACCGTGTGTATGCAAGGCAAGCTTGAGCGGAATTCCGTCGGAAAAACCATCCAAGATTTTTCCGATGGAAAATCCGCTCGTGTGTACGTGGCATTACACATATTCTTGATGGAACTGGATGTTGTTCCTTGTTGAAAAAAACATCTCTATGTCTTTATTTGCCCTCGGGGAGCTCACCTCTGTCAATATCCAAGCTTGCAGATCTACTTTGTATATACTGTAATGTACACTCTTATCCCAGATACTGTATATTGTGCTACTTTAGGTGTATCAAGATGCTTAAAGGCTAAGTTTACCTGTTTTTTTTTCTAAATCCAGCTCCCCTATGTACCAATATAGCATTAATGTACTTATCTTGCAAAAAGAAAGCAGCTTTCTATTAATTCTACACAGGCTTAGCTCACTCTCTTCATAGCTGCTCGATTACTTCTGCCTTACTTCCTGGTCAGACTTTAGGTCATGACACAGGAAGGAGTTGACCAGCTGAGGGTAGATGATGCAGGGTGTGTGCTAATGAGATCAGTTGTTCAACTCCTTCCCATCTGCGGGCCCAGGAGCTCCATGGCGGGTTCCGTCACCCCCCTACCCCCACATATACACACGCACGAACGTAAACACATGCGTTGGAGCTCCTAAGCGCGAAAGCGTAAATTGCAATACACATGTTACAAATCACCACGCACACCGGAGTGAGAGCAATAATTCTAACACATGACCTCCTCTGTAACATTAAGCTGATACCTATAGGGGGCTTTTGAAGCGTCGCCAATAAAAATATAGGCCATTTCACAGACGCATAAAAAGGTTTGGCATGTTGGATATCTATTTACTCAGTGCAACCTCGTCTTTTTTACTTTCCCAAAAGTGTGGGTAATTTATTGTGTTTGCTTGCCCTAAAATTCACTGTTTTTCACGGAAATTTTGCATTTCCTAGACCTTTGTGGTAATATCATGTGACATAAAAAAATTAACTACTGCTATTTTATTCTCTAGGGTGTCTGCTTTCAGAAAATATATAATATTTGTGGGTTATGTGTAATTATTTTTTAAACAAGTATGCAAAAAAAACACAAAAACGGCTCTGGCAGCGAAAGGGTTAAAAAATGCTAGTTGCTAAATGCTAATGCTAAAAATGCTATTAGGTGCATTTTTACAAATGCACTAGCAAAGTTGTGGCTATTGGTTGAACAGGCTGAGTATAGAAGGAGTGTCACAAATACCCGATTGGGTTAAAGCGGGGTTCCACTCAAATTTTTAACTTAATCCTACCCCCTTCAGTTAATTGCATAGATGTTCAAATGCCACACGAAAAAAATTTTTATCGCTGTAATTACCTTTATATTGTACTTTATTGTGGCACTTCCTGTCTCTCCTCCCATGGGAGTAGGCGTGTTTATTGTCTTTCCCCGGCGCCGCACTGTCTCCTGGGAGCTTAGTGTCAGGCTTCCCAAGAGTCAGTGCGGAAACAATGATCATGCGCGTGAACAAGCTGTGAATGAACAGCATTCACCGCATCCAGGAAATCAATGCTTGTGGGCTTCACATGCCCACAAGCAAGATGGAAACAGCCAGCATCACATTTTTTAAGTTATTCTTCAGTACGAAAACAGACAGAGGCGGAAATATTACACCCAAATTGTGAGTATTATTTTGGGATTAGCAAAGTGTCTCAATGACCTAAAAAAAAAAAAAGATTGGTCGCCGGACTCCCACTTTAAGTTAGAAGCTCAAGCTGGTCTCCCTCTCCCCATAGATCTGCGATACTTTGCCCGACATTGTTGCATTTTCCTCCGTCTCTGGGACCCTGTAAAACACACACGTTCCAGTCTATCAATACTCCGGTGGCCCCTCTTTTCAGCAACCCAATGCTCCCCTGGATCTATCTCCTCACTGCTTTTCCTGGTGGCTTAAAGTGGTTGTAAAGGCACAAGTTATCAATGGCACAAGAAATCAATGGTGGAGAAGGATCTGGATGTTCTGATAGATCATAAGCTTAAAAAATAGCATACGCGTGGCCTAGGCATGGCAGCGTGAGGACGCTTCTTCACAAGGCTCCCAGCCATCGGCTCTCCTGTGGCCATACAGCAATCTATTACAGCACATTACCCACACCTGCTTGTACCCCTGGACGTCTGTGAAGCCCAACCGCCATCCCGCTGCTCCTGCAATCAGTATGGATCTCTACTTGCGGCAATACCAGCCGGCGGTTTAAACACCAGCCTCCAAGATGGCGCTGGCCCACCATGCAGCTACAGACACAGCAGGGGTAATCAGTGTGCCTGATCCTCCACGAATGGTGGATAACCACACAATTCCGCCCTTCTCACCCCCCCAGTGACCTCTCTCCCGTTTCCCATGATCGCTGGCAGCCTCCACAGACATAGAGGATGTACTGCTCAGCCCAGAGCTCACAGCTTCTCCTTTGACTCCCATGCCACCCAGCGCTCTATGCTTCAGCCCAGAAGCCTTGGAGGGACAGAGGGACAAAGCTGTGGGCTTTCTTGCAGCAGCTGCCCACAAGAGATGATTTGAAAACCCTTGTGCAGAGAATAGCTATGAAGGGGGAAATACAAAACTCTCAGGCAAGAAGTGTCTGTGCTAGACTCCCGTGTTAATGTGATAGAACAAGAACAGGGTATAGTGTCCCAATCTGTGCAAACCCTGCAGACCTCTCACTCTGAACTTACTGACCAAATCATACAACTGCACCTCCTTCAGGATGACTTGGAGAATTGCAGCTGCCGACAGAACATTCGGTTGTGGGGGGTTCCCGAATCTGTCCTACATTCATAATTACGTCTAACAGTAACCAACGTCTTCAACCGTTACCTAGAACACCAGTCAGACTCTGAGATCATCATAGAACTCTGGTCCCATGATCTGACCCATCTGACAGACCCAGAGACGTCCTCTGCTGTTTACACCCCTTTAACCTTAAGGAGGAAATTCTGCGGCGGGCCTGGAGGGTGGGAGTCCTGGAATTTGATGGCACAGCTGTCCACCTCCTACCAGAGGTTTCCAGAAAGACACTCTTAATGCGATGGACACTCAAACCTCTTCTCGATGGCCTTGGCGAGAAAGGTGTTACCTATAGGTGGGGGTCACCCATTTCACCTCATAGTCCGTAAAGGACCAGATACCCTCTCTCTGCATCATCCCTCTGAGCTTCCAGGCTTGTTTGCCTTTGCTGAAATGGATCCAATTCCAGTACTTGACTGGCTTGTGGCAGTTGTCTCCAAAGATCCTCAGCATCAAGCACCTCCGGGTACACCACAAAGGGCTCACTATAATCATCGTGGTCGTGGGGGCCCTTCACAAGCAAGACTGGCGAGTAACCCTGTTTCCAACCCCCGAATGAAGAAGTGGCCAGCTGATCCTACCAGCATACATTCAGCTTAATGTTTCCTTTTTTTTGTTTTTCATGATCGAACTTTTTGAGTCAAATTAACTTCATCGTTATTTCTGAGTGTCATCCCAGGAACACTGTGTGATGAGCCTGCGAGCTTGGGGTCCTTCTGGCTTGACCTTCAGTTAACCCTAGTTTGCTGATGAGTGACGGCCCCTTTTCTGCTTCCAATATTTGATACGATTCCTAACTTGTCTCCCACGTTGTCTGTTAGACTTTGTACAGTATTATGTCTGTTATTGTCTACCTTTGATTACCACCTCCACATTGATATACTCTGAGCGTCCCGTTTGAGCCATGGTTTCCCTGATTACGCTCAGGTACAGTGGCTCTCCCTTGGGATGGGCTTGGTTGCCATATAGACCCATAGTTGTGGCACGGTGCTAACAATCTCTCCCGAGCTCGGAGTGCCAAACCAATGGGGAGGATGCAATCGGATGTACGTAGACTTCCAGCATAGACTACCAGCATACTCTCTCCAACAAATACTTAACGTAGTTGATAACTTGTTTATATTGCTGTTCACCAGCTTGCATCTTATGTTTATTAATACTATTTATCTTTAATACCTTCACATTGATTTGGTTTAGATGCCTTGGGTTGATCGCAGTTTTTCAGGTCACACCTGGGTGCTGTGGTCCTACCTCGAGACGAGCCTTGCAACACATTGATTCTGGGGCCGTGTTGTCGGCTTGTCTCGGGCCAGGAACACTGGACCAGGGCTGTTTCCTATTATTCTCCTGGAGGTTCTCAGTTCATTGCTATCGCAGTTACTTTGTGGTCATAGTTTACCAGACAGTCTTTACCACTTCACTCTCTCGGGTAACGATGGTGCCTTAAAAGCATGGTTAAGATGGCTGGAAGGGCCCAAAATGGCTGTGGCCCAGAGCTTATCTGTGCCCTACTACTTCCCGCACTAGGAATACTCTGCCCTGGTGGCAGTATTTTCTCTCAGCAGAGTTTCTATCCTTAACTAGGTTTCTTCTTATCTTCTACCTTCACTTTTTCTCGCTCTCTCTTTCCCCATCCCCTTCCTCCTTTCACATATCCCCCCCTCCCCTCACACCCTGGGAGCTAACACGAGCTGACATACATTTTTTGACAGTATGACTGTTAAGATCCTCTCTTGGAACATTAAGGGGTTGAATTCCCAGAAGAAGTGCACTAGCTGTCGTGCCGAGCTTTGGAGACAAAGGGCTCACATAGCATTTCTCCAAGAGACTCTCTTTAGGGCAGGCAGGATAACCAAACTATCGAACAAACACTTCCCGACGGCTTATCATAGTCTGTCATTATCCGCTAAATATAAATGGACGAGTATTCTCATATCTAAGTCTCTCCACTGGCAATTTCTTGAGTACCGTGATCAGGAGGGCAGATTCCTGCTTTTAAAGGGAAAATTTATTCTCAGACCTTCACTCTTGCGAACATTTATCTTCCAAATTCCAATCCACTTCCCACCCTTGAGGCTTTTCTGTCCACCCTTGACTCCTTCCTCATGGGAACCCTTGTCTTAGGAGAGGATTTCAATTTAACTCTAGACCTTGTGGAGAGTAAGCCTGGGGCAGGGTTACGAAGGGGTTAATTAAAGAGGGCAGGTACTTCCCCTTCAGACCTGCTTATTACCAGCTGAGTTGAAAATGTCAGGGAGGAGAAGTGTGTTTGGAGAGAGATGGCTGTTGAGCTATCAAAGCTGAGAGGAGCTTGAAGCTGGAAGGACCCCTGTTACCTATGACTTGAACCTGATGGGTCAACTTGCCTAAACCGGGACTTTGCTGTGTTACAGTATCTCACAAAAGTGAGTACACCCCTCACATTTTTGTAAATATTTTATTATATCTTTCCATGTGACACTGAAGAAATGACATTTTGCTACAATATAAAGTAGTGAGTGTACAGCTTGTATAACAGTGTAAATTTGCTGTCCCCTCAAAATAACTCAACACACAGCCATTAATGTCTAAACTGTTGGCAACAAAAGTGAGTACACCCCTAAGTGAAAATGTCCAAATTGGGCCCAAAGTGTCAATATTTTGTGTGGCCATCATTATTTTCCAGCACTGCCTTAACCCTCTTGGGTATGGAGTTCACCAGAGCTTCACAGGTTGCCATTTGAGTACTCTTCCACTCCTCCATGACGACATCATGGAGCTGGTGGATGTTAGAGACCTTGCGCTCCTCCACCTTCCATTTGAGGATGCCCCACAGATGCTCAATAGGGTTTAGGTCTGGAGACATGCTTGGCCAGTCCATCACCTTTACCCTCAGCTTCTTTAGCAGGGCAGCGGTCATCATGGAGGTGTGTTTGGGGTCGTTATCATGTTGGAATACTGCCCTGCGGGCCAGTCTCTGAAGGGAGAGGATGATCATCTCTGCTTCAGTATGTCACAGTACATGTTGGCATTCATGGTTCCCTCAATGAACTGTAGCTCCCCAGTGCCTGCAGCACTTATGCAGCCCCAGACCACGACACTCCCACCACCATGCTTGACTGTAGGCAAGGCACACTTGTCTTTGTACTCCTCCCCTGGTTGCCACCCCGACACACGCTTGACACCATCTGAACCAAATAAGTTTATCTTGGTTTCATCAGACCACAGGACATGGTTCCAATAATCCATGTCCTTAGTCTGCTTGTCTTCAGCAAACTGTTTGCAGGCTTTCTTGTGCATCATCATCAGAAGAGGCTTCCTTCTGGAATGACAGCCATGCAGACCAATTTGATGCAGAGTGTGGTGTATGGTCTGAGCACTGACAAGCTGATCCCACCCCTTTAACCTTTGCAGCAATGCTGGCAGCACGCATACGTCTATTTCCCAAAGACAACCTCTGGATATGACGCTGAGCATGTGCATTCAACTTCTTTGGTTGACCATGGCCAAGCCTGTTCTGAGTGGAACCTGTCCTGTTAAACTGCTGTATGGTCTTGGCCAACGTGCTGCAGCTCAGTTTCAGGGTTTTGGCAATCTTCTTATAGCCTAGGTCATCTTCATGTAGAGCAACAATTCTTTTTTTCAGATCCTCAGAGAGTTCTTTGCCACGAGGTGCCATGTTGAGCTTCCAGTGACCAGTATGAGAGAGTGAGAGCAATAACACCAAATTTAACATACCTGCTCCCCATTCACACCTGATACCTTGTAACACTAACGAGTCCCATAACATCGGGGAGGGAAAATGGCTAATTGGGCCCAATTTGGACAGTTTCACTTAGGAGTGTACCCACTTTTGTTGCCAGCGGTTTAGACATTAATGGCTGTGTGTTGAGTTATTTTGAGGGGACAGCAAATTTACACTGTTATGCAAGCTGTACACTCACTACTTTACATTATAGCAAAGTGTCATTTCTTCAGTGTTGTCACATGAAAAGATATAATAAAATATTTACAAAAATGTGAGGGGTGTATTCACTTTTGTGAGATACTGTGTATGCTGTGGCTGGGATGCTGAGCATTATTTAAAAGGACTGTCTTATACTGCTAAGAAGAGTATTTGTGTTGTTTGAACTGCCTATGAAGACAAAGCTTGTCAATTTTCTGTTGCTTTTTGCTGAATAAAGCCTTTTAAATTGACTGAACTGTCTGAGCCAACTTGTCACCCCCTGATTCCTTACAACCCTCATAGAGACTCCTCCTCGAACTTATCTTCCCTACCACAGGGAACCCAACGTCACATCAAAGATCTTTTGCACTCACATCAACTAGTTGATATCTGGAGAATAGTCCATCCACAAGAGCAGGATTATACTTTTTACTCTACCATCCATGGGTCCTACTCTAAAATCAACCTTTTTCTCCTATAACACTCAGCAATTCCCCTGGTCACCAAGACGGATATCGGTCACATCGCACTCTCAGACCATGCCCCCATCCTGCTGGAATTGGCTATTTCACAAGCGTCCCCTAGGACCTCTACCTGGCGACTTAACGAGGCGCTGCTAAAAGATCCTGAAATTGCTGCAGACATCCTTAGGGAAATTAACTCCTACTTCTCTACTAACGTAGACACTGTTGACAATCCGATCTCGGTGTGGTCAGCGCATAAGTGCCTTATCTGGGGAATTCTAATCAAACATGGTCATGCAGCCAAGCAACGCAGTGTCAAAAACCCTGTCTGACCTCCTGGTGTGACTTCACACTTTAGAACGTCAGCACAAGACACGGCCAGATAGTAGTATCGAAGTGGAACTGGTTAGTCTTCGGGAAGCTATATGGGACCATTCCATGTATGAAGTGAAACATGTACTGTTAAAGGCCCGTCGTTCATTTTACAAATACGGTGATAAATGCCTTATGTGCCAAGCGCTCTCAGACATATGTTCCCGCACTTCTCTCGTCTTCAGGTTCATTCTTCTTCAGAAGTAGCAGAGACTTTTCATGCTTTTTACTCCAAATTATATAATTTGGACCCAACTTCTACTTCCCAGTTGATGCCTCAAAACTCTCTAGATATCTGCAATTATCTTCGTGAAACCGGCAATCCTACGCTGACGACGGAAGAGTGAGAAGACCTGTCTAAGCCTATTACAGTGAAGGAATTCACATCAGTCATAGCCGACACTCAATCTGGCAAGGCACCCGGACCTGATGGATTCACCCTTCCTTACTATAAAACGTACCAGGACCCTTTGGCGCCTTACTTTCTTGCGGCCTTCAATGCTGTGATGAACGGACACAGCTTTCCTGCAGATATGCTGCGCGCCTCAATATCCGTAACATTCCTAAGCCGGGTAAAGACCCATTACTATGTGCCAGTTTCAGGCCCATTTCACTCCTGAACTGTGATGTGAAACTATTTACCAAAATCCTTGCCTCTAGGATGAATATCTTACTGCAACGTCTAATTGTAACAGACCAAGTTGGCTTTATTCAGACTAGAAAGGCTAAGGACAACACTATTTGTACACTGAACATCATAGAAAAAGCAAAACTATCCCGTATTCCCCTAATGCTCCTGTCCACAGATCCCGAGAAGGCTTTTGACAGGGTGGACTGGACTTTTCTCCAGGAGATGCTCAAATTCGTGGGAATTCCGGATCCCATCCTGTCATGGATATTGGCAATTTATGATAATCCCACAGCTACAGTACGGGAGAATAGCTATGACTCTAGCCCTTTCTCCATTTCAAATGGCACCAGATAGGGCTGCCCCCTGTCCCCATTGCTATTCCTTCCTTCCCTGTGTTTTTACAGCACATCAGAGGTAATATTTTATTTTATATTACTGAGCCCCTTACCTATTTACCCTCCCTGTTACAGGAGCTGAAGCGCTATAGTACCCTGTCTAATTTTAAAGGTTATCTGCAAAAGTTGGAGGCCCTGAATGTCTCCTTGTCAGATTCTACCATTTCAAACCTGCGCCCCTTTTTCCCGTTCAAGTGGGCTGCCCGCTCCATTCAATACCTGAGAATTTCTGTAAACCTGCATGACATTATTCCCCTCAACTACCAGCCTCTCTTATCTACGCTCACCGCTGATCTTAAAAAGTGGGACTCTCTGGCCCATTCCTGGTTCGGCCGTGGCAATATACTCAAAATGAATGCAATGCCCAGACTTTTGTACTTATTGCAGGCACAGCCTGTCAAAATACCCCAGAAATTTTTTCACTTCGTTTGTTCAATATTCATCAGATTCATCTGGCGCGGTAAACACCCACGTCTCAGCAGAGCACTATTACTATGACCAAAGATTAAGGGCGGTCTCAGGTTTCCGGACCCAGCCCTATATTACACCGCGGCACATATGACCAGGGTTGTGGACTGGTGCAGACACAGCTTCCTGAAACTCTGGGTATTGTTGGAACAAGAGGCTTCCCGGGCCCCACTCGCTGGTCTACCTTGGGCAGGGAAAACTCATCTCACTTGACTACTCATCCGCTGATTGGCCCTACTCTTATTGAACTAAATAGGTTTTTCCATTTATCTTCACTGAAAAGTTTTCCATCCCTATGACGCCGCTTGATGGTCATCCGGACTTTATACCTGGTCTAACTGACCCGGCTTTTCTTTCGCAAGCCCCACAGGGACTCATAAGGGCCTCTTTGTTCCTAGGTTCCTCCTGTTGGACAACTATGGAGAACTTGCTCTCTGGATGGGCTCCTCTCATATTAGATCACTGGAGGATTAATCAACCCAAACCAGCCCTTTTTAACCGAAAGCTCCACTCCTTTGAGGAACTTTGCTTGGGAGAGGGACCGACCCGGGAGATCCTTATCAACCTCTTACAAATTCCTGCTAGATCTTCACGCCACGGAGGACCCCCCCATTCTTGGCAAAATGGGAAAGGGACTTGCATGACATGACTTGCATGTCACCTTCACCAAACCCCAAAAAGAATACATACTTTTTTCGCACAGAAATCTTCTCTATGTAGCAAACACCAAGAGACCACCTGGTATAGAACCCCTTCTGTTCTGGATAAGCTATTTCCTCAACAAACTGTTCGTTGTCGGTGCTGCGGCCTACACCCTCCTACATATTTTTTGGGATTGCCCTGTGCTACAAACTTTTTGGCAACCGGTGCTTAAGTTCATACATAAATTCACAGATATCTCCTTACAAGATAACCCAGCAGCAGTCCTACTTAACCTCACCCCTTTATCAAGGAAATGTTATCATAAATCCCTTCTCAAACATCTCCTTAATGCTGCACAGGCCTGCATCCCACCTCTATGGAAGCAGCAGTCCGTGCCAATGGTGGCCCACTGGCTCACAAGAGTGAAGGACATTGAGCAAATAGAAGATCTGACCTCTGCTTTACGAGATAAATCAGAGGAACATAAGTCCAGATGGTCTTACTGGGATCTCTTCCACTTTTCTGATGAATTCCTCCAATACACGTTAGGATCCACCGTCTGGGATCTCTATTGCGTGTTCAGGGCTATTGATCCTGGCTCCCTGGGGGTGATACCCCCACTCCCCCACTTTTCCCCCCTTTTCTTTTTTGCTCTCTCTCTCTCTTATCTTTTTTTTCTTCTCCATTTCTCCTTCTGAACCAAAAAACAAAAAGTGATGAGCACAGAAGCATATATGTACCTTGTATTAGACTTCAGTTGGTGGTGTGAACCTGATTGATGAGTTCCCTTCACTCATATGCAGTTGTTTTGTATGGTTGTGCTTATTGCACTCGTTATTATTTCTATGCAATGCAAAGTTGTCTTTATACTTGTATCTGTGTCACATCTTTAAATAAAAAAATAAATAAATGGCATACAATGCCAAGCTGCGGTTTCCAAAGCGAGCAAAGTCCTTTCTTGTATTAAGAGAGGTATGGACTCCAGAGAGAGAGATATCATTTTACCCCTGTACAAATCATTGGTAAGACCTCATCTGGAATACGCAGTTCAGTTTTGGGCTCCAGTTCACAAAAAGGATATCAAGGAACTGGAGAAAGTGCAGAGAAGTGCAACCAAACTGATAAGAGGCATGGAGGAGCTCAGCTATGTGGAAAGATTAGAGGAACTGAATGTATTCTCTCTTCAGAAGAGGAGATTGAGGGGAAATATGATTAACATGTATAAATACATAAGTGGTCTATACAGTTAACTTGGTGTTGAGTTATTCACTCTTTATGTCTGGAGGAAAGGAGATTTAGGCCGGCCATAAATGTTGAACCTTCTTATACAATTTTCCTTTAGCTTAACCAAAAACCATATAATATGAGGTCAAAACAATCCAATTAGGCAGGCCCTTGCACTACATAGTTTAAGGTAAATCTAAAGGAAAATTGTTAAAGTTAATTGAACATGTATGGCCAGCTTTAATCTACAAATATAGAAAGGTTTCTTCACAGTAAGAGCTGTGAAAATATGATATAGACTTCATCAAGACCGAGGATTATTTCCTAAATTTACATAATATAACGGGATACTAACATTTATAGGTAAAGTTGATCCAGGGAATATCCGATTGCCTCTTGGGGGATCAGGAAGGAATTTCTTTCCCCCGCTGGAGCAAATTGGATCATGCTTCAGTGGGGTTTTTTGCCTTCCTCTGGATCAACTGTGGGCATGGGATTGTGTATATAAGATTGTATAGTTTTCTTTCTCCCTTTATTGGTTGAACTAGACGGCCTTATGTCTTTTTTCAACCAGACTAACTACCGAATTTATCAGCATATAACACGCACTGGCGTATAACACGCACCCTGATTTTAAGAGGGAAGTTTCAGGAGAAAAACTTTCCACAGCCCCCTGCACAGCACACAGACCCCCTGCACAGCATCCCTGCACAGTACAAGGACTCCTTTCATTATAAAGCCTCTTGGGACAGCGCTGTCAGCATACCTTTAGGGGTTGAGAAGGTGTTACTGACAGCCCTTTCTCGTGCGCCGCTCCTCCTGTGGCATGCTGATTTTAGATGGGGGATTCTGTGTGCCTCAATTGATGCCTTTCTCTCGTGGACTCGGTCATGTGACTATCCTCTGCTGTTTCATTGATGGTCACATGACCACTCTCCTCCTCCAATCAAAAGCGACAATCGAGGAGGAGGCGGAGACGGAGGAGAGCGGTCATGTGGCCAGCAATGAGCAGAGGAGAGTCACTCTGAAGGCAAGGGGAATCTTGTGAAAATTGCTGGCAAGATGAATGCACCATGTTATCAGAAAATACTGGCAGACAATTTTCATTGTTCTGCATTAAAGCTGCGCATGGGACGCTCTTGGGCTTTCCAGCACGACTATGATCCTAAGCACAAGGCCAAGTTGACCCTCCCATGATTACAGCAGAAAAAGGTAAAGGCTCCTGACCTTAATATCATCGACCCACTCTGGGGAGATCTCAAATCTGCGGTTCATGCAAGACAACCAAAGACTTTGCATGACCTGGAGGCATTTTACCAAGACGAATGGACAGCTATACCACCTGCAAAAATTCAGGGCCTCATAGACCCTTATTTCTCCTCAATTGTCGCTCTTTTTGGTCTGATGTACAAATATCTATGAAAATGTACTATTTAACTACTAAAAGTGTTGTTCTGCACTAAACCTTCATCCTATCTCTTAATTATCTTGTTTGCTGTAAAGCCAGTTTAAAGGAAAGGTTGTGGTGGGAAAATTGTTTTATTTTTGGTATAACCAATTACTTTTGGAATATACAGTGCATACTTGTTGGTCTGCGTAACTAGGGATGTGGTAAGGGTTTGTCTATTGCCTATACATGACTATATACTGTACACTCACTGGCCACTTTATTAGGTATACCTGTTCAATTGCTTAGTAACATAAATTGCTATTCAGCCAATTACATGGCAGCAACTCAATGCATTTAGGCATCTAGATGTGGTGAAGACGACTTGCTGAGTTCAAACTGAGCATCAGAATGGGGAAGAAAGGGGGTTTAAGTGACTTTGAACATGGTATGGTTGTTGCCAGATGGGCTGGTCTGAGTATTCCAAAAACTGCTGATCTACTGGGATTTTCACGCACATGAAAGCATGGATACATCCTGCCCTGTATCAATGGTTCAGGCTGGTGGTGGGGGTGTCATGGTGTGGGGGATATTTTCTTGGCACACCTTGGGCCCCTTAGTACCAACTGAACATTGTTTAAACACCATGGCCTGCCTGAGTATTGTTGCTGACCATGTCCATCCCTTTATGATCACAGTGTACCCATCTTTTGATGGCTCCTTCCAGCAGGATAATGCACCATGTCACAAAGCTCAAATCATCTCACCACTGGTTTCTTGAACATGACAATGAGTTCACTGTACTTCATGGATGTGCAGCTGACACATCTTAAGCAACTGCTTGATGCTATCATGTCAATATGAACAAAAATTTCTGAGGAAGGTGTTTCCAACACCTTGTTGAATCTATGCCACAAAGAATTAAGGCAGTTCTGAAGGCAAAAGGGGGCCCAACCCGGTACTAGCAAGGTGTACCTAATAAAGTGGTCGGTGGGTGTATATTGCCCATGGGAAGGTGTGCCTCGTTCTCCTCCCAGAAAATGAAAGTAAGTGTTATATTGTTCACTACTGACTGGTCTCACACTGTCACTGGGGGATAAGGTTACCTAGAGTTATGCTTCCTGTAACGGAGCATCCCACACTCCGCTTGAGTGCTTCCGCCATATACCACTTCCTCCAGTCTGAATACAGATATTAGATATTATATCGGCATATTACAACCAAGAACTAGGCAGGACTCGTTTGGCTGCAAAGCTGGAACATGAACTGCTTATTTGAACACAGGTACAGACTTTTATACACTTGAGAAGGAGGTTCCATCCTTTCTGATCATATTACCCTAACAATACAAACCTAATGCCTAAGTCAGGATTTCAGAGCTGTCAGCTGATATTTCCTGATAGTCCCAGGCAAAGGGAGCCCAGACCTGTGGCTGAGCAGAATCTAGCAGCCGCCTGTAGACGATCTCCTGCTCCCATTTCTGATTGGCTAGAAACTCTAAATCTTCCAGTGCCCATTGAACTTCTGAGACATTCAGCATCTATTCTCTATGCCCCTGTTGAAGACCCCTAGGTCGAAACGCGTTGGGTACATACACCACTCTCTTTGTTGCCCATTTGCTTTTATCCACCGTGATCACGCTTTTATTTGTGCATGGTCGTTTTTGTCAATAAAAACACCCTTTTTTATCTGCACCATGTGGAGGCACATTCTTTTTGTTTCCACATTTACTACATGAGATCCAGTCCCTCCAACTGCTCCTTTCGGGGGACCGTTTGTGAAACTTCTGATGCACGCTGGGACGGTTCGGTGTGAGGACGGTTCGTTGTTAGGACCCATCCGGTTGCCGGCCGAGATCCATACAGACCACAATCCAAGGGATTGGCGATTCCTGAGCTCCCATTCCACGTCATTTGTGACAAACTGCGCATGCGATTCCCTGTCGCTGACATGGGAATCCACAGGATCTGGTAAGAGGCTTTTTTGCACTTTCTCTGAATGACCCATTGGGACCCAGTTTCTCGGTTGGGAAGTCGCTGTATGATGACAGGTGTTTTCTGACAACCATCAGACCATCACCACCCCTTGGAGTACTTACACCTCCTGTGCGGTTGGACATTCACATCCATCTATGGACGTTTGTGTTTCAAGGCACCTGTGGTTAACTAGTGATTTCTTTACTGTTTCACCATTATAAAGACCTATATTCATTTGTACATGCGCTGCATTTTTCTATATGTCTATTCTCTGTATTACAAGATTTCTTCCAAACGTCACTCCAAATCGCTCCCAAAATCAGGGTCCTCGGACAGCCTCTCTGATAACAGCCCCAGGCCGCCATAGCCAAAGCCTTCTGTTGGGGTGTTGTCTGCTGTCTACGGGCACACTTGGGCTATATACCAGCAGAGGGCTCTGTAGCTCTCGTCCAACTGCATCTCAGCCTGACCAGCCTGGAAGAAGGAGAGAATTTTTCCCTGGTGTCGCTGCTCACTGGCTAGTGCTTCCTTCCAGAGTTCCCAGTGGATAGAATCATACCATCCCAGCAGGATCTGCTCTGACACTGGTCCCCTGTGCTGTATCTGCATTTCTCGCAACCTCCTTCCGAATTCCTCTTCCATGGCAGCTGGTATTTGTACCTCTCCTCTCCTACTATCTGGACCTTGGATGTCCAGGTGGAGGTTTGGATGTCCAAGACTGCAGGAAGCATCCCACTGCTTGCCACCAATGCAACAGAACATCCCACACTTCGCTTGAGTGCTTCCGCCATATGCAACTTCCTCCAGTCTGAATGTAGATATTAGAGCCACATATTACAACCAAGAACTAGGCAGGACTCGTTTGGCTGCAAAGCTGGAACATGGACTGTTTTTTTGAACACAGGTACAGACTTTTGTACACTTGAGAAGGAGGTTCCCCCCTTCTGATCATATTACCCTAACAATACAGACTGTAACCAGAAACATAAATTAACATGAGCTAATTAAATCATCATTTAACCAGCCTAGCTGACTCAGAGGTATGACCTTTCAGGTCAGACGTGCCGTCTTTTAGCTCAGAAGACACAATACACATTATCAGGGGACCACCAGTTGCAGACTATCCATCTCCTACATCGCGCAGAGGCCAATGTGATCAGCTCTTTCAATTAAAATGTATAGTTCAGAATCAAATAAACCAGGATTGGTCTTTGTATATTTCCAGGGAGATATTGTGGATAAATATTACTGTCCCATTTGCTTGGCCACCCTGTGCCCTTATAGACACAGTGTAACTTAGACATAGGAGGGCATGGAGAGCTGAAACAAAGGTTTCCCTTAACAAACCAGGGCCCATAGTCAGTAGGCAAGAGGCTAGCATTCAGTCCCCTCCAAAAGCCTCTGTCACGGTTGAGTCTGTCACACTTCCTATACATTAAAGTACTATTTACTTCAGTATATTAAAACTGTAAATGTAATATTTATCCTCTTTTTCCATTTTCTGGAAGACTCAATATGTAATTTCAGTTAAAGCTCTCCCAAGAGTATCTAAAATAAATAATCCATATCACTCATCTTCAGAAGAAGAAATTGTTACCCTTTGCATAGCATATTTGTTTAAATTAAATTTGTTTAAATTTTTTTAAAGCTTTTTAAAACAACAAGCAGTATAAAAAGTAGAAGCCATTTCACTCTGTGTCAGTAGATGACCAAGATGACCAAGGAGAGTGCTAGTAGAAGGAAAAATATTCCAAGCTCAGTTGATGTAAGAGCTATTGTTACTTCTTTTCAAATTTATATGGACATGGCATACTATAATTTTTGAGAGATTATACTTGATTTTAAAAAAACATGTATTGAGGCAGTAGGGATGGGAACACCACTCCAGATTGGTCTGCCCAAATCTACCAAGTCACACAACACAGGTGCCGGCCCAACTCTTAAGGAGATATTTTCCAGACAGCCACGTACTGAAATCATAATCATAAGCACTAGTAAGCAACACATTAGCTTGTCTCTCACCCCTCCGCTCTGTATTCACTCGTCTTTGTTTGCTTTTATGAACATTCTATGGATATTTTTCAATAAAGGTAATTTTAGAGTGTAGCCATCCAGATTTTCTCCTTCTCATGTATTGAGACAGTGTTATTGGTCCATTCCAGTGGCGTCACTAGGGGCCATTCCTACCCGTAAAAGTATTTATTTTTCTATGATGTCAGTCCTTGTAAGTGTTCCCCAAAGTAATATGCCAGTTTTACCATTATTGTTTAACTGCACTTGTCAGGCCAGGCTCCTCCCTACCATCTGCATTTGTTCCAAAGGAAATCTTCCAAATGGAAAGTCCCCACAGAGTACAATCTTTCCATTGAAATTATGTAAATCTTGTGATGCAATAATAGGAAAACATATCGTACGTGATAAACAATCTGTAGTTATGGGTATAATATATGTGTTTGTGTGTGTGTATAGAACATACACATATATTGCCATTTGTCCTTAGTAAGACATTAGCAGATGTGACTTATCAGAAGTTTTTTTTTGTTTGGATAGATGTGGACATATGTGACATTTTATTTATGATGACCCTTTTTATTTGTCTTTTTTAAAATGTTAAACTTGTTGAACAAATTTTTAACAAAAAAAAAAAACAGTTTGGTGTTACTAGTTGAAGGCTGCATATAGACAGTCCTGATAATTTTTTGTCAAACTTTATAGTGAAATTGACAATATGCATGCGCGGGAGAAGCCAGGCCCAATAATAAAGATTTTTAAAGAAGAGGCATTGCATTGCAGAAGGGTGCACACTTAATGCCCCAGCAGAGCAGGGACAGGTAAGTACAGTAAAACCTTGGATTGTAAGCATAATTCGTTCCAGAAACATGCTTGTAATTTAAAGCACTTGTATATCAAAGCGAATTTCCCCATAAGAAATAATGGAAACTCAGATGATTCGTTCCACAACCATCTATTCATATAAAATAATTACAGCAATACAAAATACAGTATAAAGTGTACTGTAAAAATAAAACAAATTAACCTGCACTTCAGGAGCTACAGCGTATAAAAGAGGAGAGAGGCGGTTCACACTGCCGTGACCTGAAAGTTGGTACGACTTTGCCAGACAACTTCAGGGAATGCCTGGGTAATCTTCCAAATCACATCAATTAAGATAAAGATCCGACTTGAAGGCGACGTCCATTAAAGTCTATGAGCACAAGTTGAATAGAAGTGGCCTTAAAGTAGTACAGAAACCTTTTCTAAAGTCGGAGCGACTTCAGTACTAATTAAAGCAGAGTTCCACCCAGAAATGGAACTTCCACTGTCCGGATTCCTACCCCCCCTCTGGTGTCACATTTGGCACCTTTCAGGGAGGAGGGGGGAGAAGATACCTGTCTAATACAGGTATTTGCTCCCACTTCCGGCAAAAGATTGCTGCAGTATCCGGGGTGATCTATGCCATGTCCGGCCCCTCCTCCGTCCCCCCCCCCACTGTCTTCCCAGAAGACAGCAGGGACCACTCAGAACGCGCAGCGCGACTCACGCATGCGAAGTAGGGAAGGCAAGGCTTCACTTCCTGATTCCCTCCACCTGGAGCTGAGCGATGGGTCACTTCGGGTGAGGACATCGCGGGCACCCTGGACAGTTAAGTCTGCTTATTTTAAAAGTCAGCAGCTGCAGTATTTGTAGTTTCTGACTTTGAATTTTTTCTTTTTTAGACTGAACTCCGCTTTAAGACAGCCCTCATAGACTATCATTATATTTCACATGTTAGGTGACTTGGAGTCTCACAAGTCGGATCCCAAGTCGCGGCAGTGTGAACCGAGCCTTATACTAGTTGTGACGTGACGCTACTCGTATTGCAAAACCTCGCTCGTTTATCAAGTTCAAATTTATGAAAAAATGTTGCTTGTCTTGAAAAACACCAAAACCAAGTTACTTGCAATCCAAGGTTTAACTGTGTATAATACTTGGAAAGGGTCGGGGCATTGGATTCAGTGAGCCAGCATACTTTGTTTTTTGCTTGCCAGTATTACTATGGAAAATATTGTTACTAGATCACTGAGAATGGGTGATGTTTAGGCAGAGGCAGCCAATTGCCAGCTCTGCCTAAACATAGTTCCGCCTGTTGACAGAAAGGGGTGAGGAAAAATTATGAGCTTGGTTTTGTAAAGATTAAGTTTTAGGATGTGGTGTGATATCCATAATGATATGCCAGTTAACAAATTAGTGATGACAGGGAAACTAAAGGGGTGAGCTGAGAAGTAGAGAGATAGATTTGGGGATCACCAGCTTTGAGATGACACTGGCAGCCATAGGATATTTTCAACTGACCAGTGAGTCAATGGCTTTATATATAGATAGATAGATAGATAGATAGATAGATAGATAGATAGATAGATAGATAGATAGATAGATAGATAGATAGATAGATAGATAGATAGATAGATAGATAGATAGATCCTTTTCCCCCCAAACGTTGTTCCTGATTTCATGGGATGTAGGGTAAAGTGAATACCTGATGAAACACAAACTTTCACACTAAGACAGGCCAGACCTATAACGATAACTTTAGCTCTCTCATCAAACAAGATCAAACAAGACAGCAGGATGGTAAGGCTATCCCAATGATTTAGATATATATTTAACATTTGTAGGTCAAATCAGTGTACAATTTGTGATCTTTACAAACAGTACATGAACTTTAAAACAAGCCCTTACTGACCACTTGCAGCCATTGTGGAGCAATTTATCCTCAATTTTCGCAAGAGAAGCAGTGACGTTGTCTATGTAGGTTCCTGAACAGTTCAGTTGCCTCACTGTGCGGGGGCGCACAGTGAGGCAATCGTGGCCACACTGTGTTGCTAGGACACGGCGCGACCCTGAGCTCTGTAAAGAGCCACAGCCAGTCACATGTAAATACGGAAGTGCCGTGAATTGGCTCTCCTCGTCTCACACTGAAAAAGTGTTTGGCGAGGAGTGCCAATCAGCGGCATCTCCCCACAGAGGAGACCTAGGCCAGGTAATCAAGGCACTGATCATCAGTGCCCTTATTACAGGAAAGCCCCATCAGTGCCCATCAGTGCCACCAATCAGTGCCCATCTGTGCCACCAATCAGTGCCCATAAGTGCCACCAATCAGTGCCCATTAGTGATGCCAGTCAGTGCAGCCTCTCAGTGCTGCTCACCAGTGCTGCCCATCAATGCCTCCCATCAGTGCCGATCAGTGCTGCCCATCAATGCTGTGGAGACCTAGGCCAGGTAATCAAGACACTGATCATCAGTGCCCTTATTACAGGAAAGCCCCAGCAGTGCCCATCTGTGCCACCAATCAGTGTCCTTAAGTGCCACCAATCAGTGCCCAATCAGTGCCCATAAGTGATGCCAGTCAGTGCAGCCTCTCAGTGCTGCTCACCAGTGCTGCCCATCAATGCCTCCCATCCGTGCCCACCAGTGCTGCCCATCAGTGCCCACCACTGCCGCGTAGCAGTGCCCACCAGTGCCACCTAGCAGTGCCCACCAGTGCCGCCTATCAGTGCCCATCAGTGCAGCCTTTTCAGCGCACATCAGTGAAGGAGAAAAATGACTTATTTACAAAATGTACTGACTGAAACTAGGAAAAACTTTTTTTTTTTTCAAAATGTATCATTTAAAGTAAAAAAAAATCCCAGCAGTGATAAAATACCACCGAAAGCTCTATTTGTGTGAAGAAAAAGATACAAAAATTAATTTGGGTATAGTGTTGCATGACCGTGCAATTGTCATTCAAAGTTTAATACTTAAAGTGATTGTAAATGTAAAATAAAATAAAAAAATACAGGTTTATATTCATTTGCTCTGTGCAATTAAACTGTATAGAGCGCCCCTGAACCTTCTCCTCTCAAGTCCCCCTCTGGTGCTCCTGGCTCCTCCGCTCGCTCCCAAGCCTCACTGTCTGCGTCTATTTATACAGACAGCAGGACTCAGCCCTGTTCCCTGGTCACTGGCTTTGATTGACAGCAACAGGAGCCAATGGCTCCCGCCGCCTCAGCAAAGCCAGTGAGACCAGGAAGTGAGGCAAAAGAGCTGCAAAGGGGCACAAAGCTGGATTGAATGAGGGCTCAGGTAAGTAAAAAGGGGGGGGGATTAGTAAGGGGGGATACTGATGCCTAAACAACAATTAGGCTTTATAACCACTTTAAATGTTTTATAGTATGTCATGTTTATAATACAGTACAGAATACAGGACTTGAATACTTAAACCATGGGTTATCATATGCAGCTACCTTTAGGTGATTGGCAAAAAACTTGCTAGGTCAGTTTCTAGAGTGCACCACTCTGTGAGGCTCTGGTGTCGTCAGGTGCTTGTCTAATAATGGAGAATTATTTTTATTTTTCTAACCATTCAATTTTTTCTCTTCTGAAGCTTCTATATGAGGAAAAACGCATCTTCTACAAGAGCCTTTGACAGTAATTACCTTTTTGGGGAATCTCTTGATAGATTCACAGGAAGTCACGTAGGGGAAAGGAACTTTTACCCCACAAGAAGAAGTCTCCTGTCCTTACGGCTACTACCTCTTGTCTTCGTAAGAGTTCTTTTCACTTTCCCCAGGCTTCAAAGCCAAGGCTTGGCATCTCCTTTCGCTGCAAGCTCTGGACTCCCAAGTACACCAAGCCTGCCCAGAAGTTCTCCTCCCAGTGGAGTGACAACCCCACCTTTAGGCATTAATACTTCCACCAATTTGGATCTGAGATGTCCTGGACCTATGGATCCAATCTGTTATTTCAAAGGAATACAAACTAGAGTTTCCATTTCTGCCCTCCTCGTATATTGCTTTTTAATCTGCCAACTTCAGACCAAAAGAAGGCAGACTTAATGACTGTCTTACACCAACTTTAGGCACAAGAAGTGGTTGTACCAGTTGATTTCAAAGATTGGTTGAAAGTTTTCTATTCAAACCTATTAACTGTCCCAAAACTAAATGAGGGAATTTAACCAACACTGGACTTTAAATCTCTAAAGAGATTTCTTCAGGCACCAAACCTGTAAGTGAAATCAACAAGATCTGTCATTATTTCTTTAAGACAAATGGAATTTATGGCATCAGAAGGCATACAAGATCAATGTATTTTTTTGTGGCATCAGAAGGGTTTTCACGAGTTGTTTACATACTCCATGCATATATTATATCTAAGCCATGCAAGGTTTACATACTGTTTGTATTTTGGATATTTCTTCTTCTGTTAACATATTAGAACTCTGTATTATACAGAGTATCTGATGCAAGCTATCACTTCACCCCTGAAAGAGATCTCTTGATGGAAACGTGTTGGGTCTTATAATTATGGTGTGGTTCTACATATACAATTGCCCTTTGGATTGTGGCTTATGGAATATTTACAAATATATATGTGAATGGAGGAATAGAAAGTGGATATACAGTATGTATAGAGCAGAGCGATCTATGTATGAAGCTGTGTCAGCTTTTTTGGTTTTAACCAATTGCTATTTTATTGATGTTTTCTTTATAATAAAAAAAAGTTTTTTTTCTATGTATGTTTCCTATGCTATTACTAGTGCCTTAAAATTCCATGATGCCTCAAAAAACACATGCTTTCTAGTTGAGGGAAGTGTCACTAACAAGGTTGGGTTTGTTAAACAGAGTTTTGGATTTACAAGACATACAAGATCTACACATTCTCATTTTCCCATCACATCGTTTGTTGGTGCGCTCTGGGGGCGGCCCTACCAAGTTTTCTTGCCAGTGTCCAATCACCTGAAGGTAGCTGCATATAACCCATGGTCTAAGAAAATAAGTCCTGTATCCTGTACTGTACTCTAAGATAAGGATTTTACTTGTAACTCAATATTTCTATTTTTTTTCTTCTTCCGTCATACTAACGAAAAAAAAACTCTTCTGTAAATGAGCCCCATGAGAACATATGAAAAAAGAAATGTAATAAATCACCTTGCTGTATACAAAGAACCGAGAAATGGAAATATTTATTCCTTATAGGAAATACCTCAGAGATCACAATGGAATGCTTTATAGATGACCCATTACTTTATCCTGCAAAACTTCTAAGCATGATGTGGGAACATTAGTGAGAATTAGAGCAATTTACAGAACTTCAAATTGAAGTTCCACACAACCATGTGCAAAATAATGCATTTTGGACACGACAGTCTAAAAGCCACAATATGATTAATTGCATTCTGCTAGGCAGAGAAACAAATATAAAAAACACAGGTTATTATTTCCCATGACTATGAAGTAAGCAAGGAAATAAGAATAAATTTAGCAGAATTTAAAGATTTATAGCAAACCTTTACATTTCTCAGAACAATATATACAATTTTTTTACAGATGACTAGGTTTCTTTTCATTTGCTTTCAGTGGGGCTTGTTTACTACAGAAGTCCATTTTCTCCAAGCTCAGGGAAGCTGTTTTTACATCCATCAGTGTTGCCAACCGTCAGTATTTTTACTGGCGGCCAGTAAAAAATGGGCACTTTCTCCTGCCAGTAAATGTTAGTGACCGGAAAAGGTGATGCTCAGCTCGAAACTGCGCAGTTCCGGTCCAAATCTGGGCAAGACCATCCAAAGTAATGCTACAGTGTGTTCGGTGGCGCTGGGGGGTCTGGTGGAGGTGGTGCCTGAGAGTGGCATGTGATGTCATGGTGTAAGGGAACCGAGCAGAGTGGCAGGAGCCTCGTATGCAGGTCTACAAGACAGGAGCAGGACTGTCAGTGCTGTTTGGACTGGAGTGGACTGAAGGGACCACCTGGTGTGGAGAGAGACTGTCACTGTGACTCAGGAGGAGACATGTCGTGTCGATGAGTTGTCATCATCATCGTCTGTTCTGCTGCACACTGCCGTCAGTGTCACTGTGAGAGTCAGTCTCATGTGAGTGAGCCGCCCATTCTAATTTCTTGCCCTCCTGAGTCCTGTCCCTGAGCTATTTACTAATATCAAAGATAAAATTTGAAATATGTTTTGTGCCTTAAATCACATTGCAAATTGCATATGGTACGTATTTGAAGCCTACATGCTGAAATTTGCACTTAAAACTCTAATTTGGTAATTTTTGGAAATGTCAGGAAATACCTGGCTGTGCCTGTAAATTTTGAGTGTCGTATCAGTAAATTTCAATCTGGTAGGTCGGCAAAACTGACTTCCATAAACCAATCATGTGCAAATGAGGTTCCTGCTTTCTAAACTCACCTGCATTGGATTGAGTGTTTCACTTGTCTAATGCCGCGTACACACGAGCGGACTTTACGGCAGACTTTGCCCGGCGGACTTTTCGACGGACTTTACGACAGACTTTCCGAATGAACGGACTTGCCTACAAATGATCAACCAAAGTCCGACGGATTCGTACGTGATGACGTACGACCGGACTAAAACAAGGAAGTTCATAGCCAGTAGCCAATAGCTGCCCTAGCGTCGGTTTTTGTCCGTCGGACCAGCATACAGACGAGCGGACTTTTCGACCGGACTCCATCGGATAGATTTGAAACATGCTTCAAATCTAAGTCCGTCAAACTTTTGATAAAGCAAAGTCCGCTGGAGGCCACACACGATCGAATTGTCCGACGAAATCCAGTACACCGGACCAAGTATGCCGTAAAGTCCGATCGTGTGTACGCGGCATAAGTGTACAGTGCCTTGAAAAAGTATTCATACCCCTTGAAATTTTCCACATTTTGTCATGTTACAACCAAAAACGTAAATGTATTTTATTGGGATTTTATGTGATAGACCAACACGAAGTGACACATAATTGTGAAGTGGAAGGAAAATGATAATGGTTTTCAGTGGACACAGTTACATTACAATTTGATACAAAAGGAATCAGAGGGCCCTGCTCGTTAGAGCTTACAATCTAAAAAGGAAGGGTCAATTGATACAAAAGGTAATAGCTGAGGGGGGATGAGCTGATGGAGGAAGTAAAACAGAGTTAGTTAGAAGCAGGATAGGCTTCTTTGAAGGGAAGGGTTTTCAGGGATCGCCTAAAGATGGATAGATTAGGGGACAGTCGGACAGATTGGGGTAGGGAGTTCCAAAGGATGGGAGAAGCTCTGGAGAAATCCTGGAGGCGAGCATGGGAGGAGGTGACAAGGGAGCTAGAGAGTAGGAGGTCTTGGGATGACCGAAGAGAGCGGCTTGGTTGGTATTTTGGGACTAGGTTAGTGATGTAGCTGGGGGCAGAGTTATGGATGGCTTTGTAAATTATTGTTAGTACTTTGAATTTTATTCGTTGGGTGAGTGGAAGCCAGTGGAGGGATTGGCAGAGAGGGGTGGAGGACACTGAATGGTTGGTAAGGTGGATGAGTCTTGCAGCGGCATTCATTATGGACTGAAGGGGGGATAGTCTATGTAAAGGCAATCCAATGAGGAGGGAGTTGCAGTAATCGAGGCGCGAGATGACCAGGGAGTGAATTAGAAGCTTGGTGGTGTCATTAGTTAAAAAGGGGCGTATTTTGGAAATGTTGCGGAGGCTAAGGTGGCATGATTTGGTTAGGGATTGTATGTGGGCCTGAAAGGACAGTGATATCAGATGATGATGGTTTATACTTGAGATAGAGGCCCTGGATTGTATGGGGACAAATTTTGGATTGCAAAGGCTTGATGGTTAAAAGACTCACCATGGACAAATAGATGTATTTATAGGCATTAAAGCAGAAGTTCAGGAAAATTATTTTTTTCCCCATGTAGTGGGGCTGTGCCCACACTGCATAAGTTAACGGCTAATTTTTGTCTAGGGAATTGCAGAGCATAGATATACACTTACCCAATCCGCCTATCCTCCCAACCCAAAGCTGGTCCCTGCAGCTCCTGCCCCCATCTGTCTTGTGCGGTGGACTGTTCTTGACTTTATCATGCTCATAGACCAGCTCTTGACATGAGGATGGCAGGAATAGTCCACTGTTGGATGTGGAGGAGTACGGTTTTCCAGAGGATTGACGGATCAGGTGAGTATAAACATTGCACTCATTTCTAGACAAAAGGAGCAGTTAACCCATGCAATGCAGGCACAGCTCCACTGCATGGGAAAAATCATATGTTGAAGCAACAAAAAAACTGTGGTTAAAACAGCTGATAATAAATACTCTGCATCAGCAATGGTGTACAACTAGTTGAAGCAAACGTTAACTGTAGATAGTAGTGTAAAAACCTGAATAGTTCACAAGCAAACACCCTACACCCTGTGATACCTCCACTGCGCTTCTGAATAAGTGAAAAAAGTATAATTTAAATAAGCTATAGCTGCCACTTAATATGTAACAAATACGTGACTGAATTTAAACCTCTAGAGATAAGTGGAGTAAATAGTAGCGCTCAAATAAATAAAAAATGAAAAAATGAAAAATAAAAATAAAAATGTGCTAATGAAAGCAATGATCAATCTAAATGAACAGTAAAAGTGTATATGTGTGAATATTGACAATAATACCCTCATTGAAAATCAGTCACAATATGAATGTGATCTGACAAAAAAAGTTATTGGTGAACACTGTGAGCAAACACATCCTATCACATAATGTTCAAAGCAACACACCCTGTGGCAGATGTGAAAATAATAAATTAAATCTTAACATAAAGTTCATATCATGTGAATATATTGTAACAAAAAAAAGTTATTGGTGAACACTGTGAGCAAACACATCATATCACATAATAATCAAAACAACACACCCTGTGACAGATGTGAAAATAATGAATAAAGTGTTGACGTAAAGTTCATAAATTATGAATATTCCGATGAATGGTCTATAAAAATCTATAAATGAAAACTCTTGGTTGTTCTTTGTGATCCTCCACCACACCTCAGTGTTTGTGCTTCCACACCCACTTAAAGATTTGCACTCACCAGCTACAATTGCCTCCCACTCTCGTGTTTGGCATAACTCGCCTCAACCCACACTTATTGGTAGTTAAAATGTAATCTCCAGATTCCAAACGTGATCTCCAAATAGCGAGCGTAAATGCAAAAAATCATTTTCCTCAAGAAGTGATTGCTCCACATGAAAATGAAAAAAATGCTCCAAATAGTGTGATAAAGTAGTGATAAAGGAAATCGTAACATAAACTCCATGCACTGGTAAAGCGATCTATAGTGGTCACGGCGGACCCAGGATAGTGTGTCAGCTGTGCAGTTTCACCCACTCCTAGTCTCAAGCCTCCACCATTCGATGCAGCGTGTCACATCACAGCGTCCTGCGTCACGCTTCAGATGCTTGCCGGATAGCCATGCCCCGACATGTTTCGTTGTATATACATATATATATACACACACACACACACTCTATTTACAGTATAGTAGTATATTACGCTTCAGTAACAGTAAATTTATGGATGTTCAGTCACTATATACTACTATGAAAATGGGTGCTATATATAAAAAATTGACTTAGGCCTCTTTCACACGGGGCAGATCAGTCATGATCCGCCCCGTGAACATCCGCTGGCTCAGCGGGGATAGCTCCGCCGATCCCCGCTGAGCAGGAAGATGACAGGTGCATCGCTGCACACTCTGCAGAGACGGACCTGTCAGAGCGCCGCTCTCCCCTATGGGGAATCGGATGATGACGGTCCGTAGTGTCCGTCGTCATCCGATCCGATCCGAAAACGGAGGGAAAAGTAGGTTTTTCCTCCGTTACACTTTTCGGATCGGAGCGGGTCGGATGTCAGCGGACATGTCACCGCTGACATCCGACGCTCCATAGGGATGACTGTATGTCCGTTTTTCATCCGAAAACGGAAGGATGAAAAACGGACATACGGATCGTCCGTGTGAAAGAGGCCTTAATTTTCAGAGCATCTGCGGTGCCAATATGTTCTATTATTATTATTATACAGGATTTATATAGCACCAACAGTTTGCACAGCTCGTTACAACATGAGGGCAGGAAGTACACTTACAATACAAATCAATACAGGAGGGATCAGAGGGCCCTGCTCGTTAGAGCTTACAATCTAGAAGGCAGGGTCAAAAATGTTCTATTATGAAAACCTCTGTAATCAATATGTGCAATGGCCACTGAGGTCACCATTATGTTTTTGTTGACCAAAAGAAAGGCATGGAACAACAAGGAGAAGGCCAAATCTGTCAAACCACTGGATTGTGGTCAATGTTTGCATTAAAAAGTAGTGGTGCACTGAAATTATCGGCCGAAAATTGTGTTTTTAGGCATCAGTTGAAAGAAAAAAATGCCAATAATAGAGCACCGAAAGGGGGGGGGGGGTCTGTCCAAGGTGCCGCCCATTGCGGGGGGTGTCATCCCTGTGCAGCCCAGTCCTCCTCCTCCCTCCTTCCCACGCAGAGCAGAGATCTCCATGTGTCACGGAGCTGAATTGTCCGGGCAGCCGCAGTAACAATGTCCCGCCTCCTTTGATAGACGGCACTGATCTAATGGCAGGATATTGAATCAGTGTGACGTGATCACAGGAGGCAGGACAGGCAGGCTGCATCTAACAGGCACTGAGAGGCTGCATCTGACATGCACCTGTAGGCTGCATCTGACATGCACATGTAGGCTGCATCTGACTGGCACAGGTAGGCTGCATCTGACTGGCACTGGGAGGCTGCATCTGACTGGCACTGGGAGGCTGCATCTGACTGGCACTGGGAGGCTGCATCTGACAGGCACTGGCAAGTCTGCATCTGACTGTTAGGCTGCATCTGACATGCACTGGTGAGGCTGCATTTGATGGACACTGGTGAGGCTGAATTAATCTCTTGTATCATGTCTGTAGTCTCTGACCATCTCCTGTATCATGTCTGCTAGAGGTGCACTGAATGGAAATTTTGCTAATACTATTAGCAGTGTGTTTAAGGTTAAGTAAGAGATTACAGACATGCTACCCGAGATAGTTAGAGACTGTGGACATGATACAAGAGATGGTTAGAGACTGAGGACATGATAAAAGAGATGGTTAGAGACTGCGGACATGATACAAGAGATGGTTAGAGACTAGGGACATGATACAAGAGATGGTTAGAGACTGAGGACATGATACAAGAGATGGTTAGAGACTGAGGACATGATACAAGAGATGGTTAGAGACTGAGGACATGATTAGAGACTGGGGACATGATACAAGAGATGGTTAGAGACTGGGGACATGATACAAGAGATGGTTAGAGACTGGGGACATGATACAAGAGATGGTTAGAGACTGGGGACATGATACAAGAGATGGTTAGAGACTGAGGATATGATACAAGAAATGGTTAGAGACTGAGGACATGATACAAGAGATGGTTAGAGACTGAGGACATGATACAAGAGATGGTTAGAGACTGCGGACATGATACAAGAGATGGTTAGAGACTGAGGACATGATACAAGAGATGGTTAGAGACTGAGGACATGATTAGAGACTGGGGACATGATACAAGAGATGGTTAGAGACTGGGGACATGATACAAGAGATGGTTAGAGACTGGGGACATGATACAAGAGATGGTTAGAGACTGGGGACATGATACAAGAGATGGTTAGAGACTGAGGATATGATACAAGAAATGGTTAGAGACTGAGGACATGATACAAGAGATGGTTAGAGACCGAGGACATGATACAAGAGATGGTTAGAGACTGAGGATATGATACAAGAAATGGTTAGAGACTGAGGACATGATACAAGAGATGGTTAGAGACTGAGGACATGATTAGAGACTGGGGACATGATACAAGAGATGGTTAGAGACTGGGGACATGATACAAGAGATGGTTAGAGACTGGGGACATGATACAAGAGATGGTTAGAGACTGGGGACATGATACAAGAGATGGTTAGAGACTGAGGATATGATACAAGAAATGGTTAGAGACTGAGGACATGATACAAGAGATGGTTAGAGACCGAGGACATGATACAAGAGATGGTTAGAGACTGAGGATATGATACAAGAAATGGTTAGAGACCGAGGACATGATACAAGAGATAGTTAGAGACTGAGGACATGATACAAGAGATGGTTAGAGACTGAGGACATGATACAAGAGATGGTTAGAGACTGGGGACATGATACAAGAGATGGTTAGAGACTGAGGACATGATACAAGAGATGGTTAGAGACTGGGGACATGATACAAGAGATGGTTAGAGACTGAGGACATGATACAAGAGATGGTTAGAGACTGAGGACATGATTAGAGACTGGGGACATGATACAAGAGATGGTTAGAGACTGGGGACATGATACAAGAGATGGTTAGAGACTGGGGACATGATACAAGAGATGGTTAGAGACTGGGGACATGATACAAGAGATGGTTAGAGACTGAGGATATGATACAAGAAATGGTTAGAGACTGAGGACATGATACAAGAGATGGTTAGAGACCGAGGACATGATACAAGAGATGGTTAGAGACTGAGGATATGATACAAGAAATGGTTAGAGACCGAGGACATGATACAAGAGATAGTTAGAGACTGAGGACATGATACAAGAGATGGTTAGAGACTGAGGACATGATTAGAGACTGGGGACATGATACAAGAGATGGTTAGAGACTGGGGACATGATACAAGAGATGGTTAGAGACTGGGGACATGATACAAGAGATGGTTAGAGACTGGGGACATGATACAAGAGATGGTTAGAGACTGAGGATATGATACAAGAAATGGTTAGAGACTGAGGACATGATACAAGAGATGGTTAGAGACCGAGGACATGATACAAGAGATGGTTAGAGACTGAGGATATGATACAAGAAATGGTTAGAGACTGAGGACATGATACAAGAGATGGTTAGAGACTGAGGACATGATTAGAGACTGGGGACATGATACAAGAGATGGTTAGAGACTGGGGACATGATACAAGAGATGGTTAGAGACTGGGGACATGATACAAGAGATGGTTAGAGACTGGGGACATGATACAAGAGATGGTTAGAGACTGAGGATATGATACAAGAAATGGTTAGAGACTGAGGACATGATACAAGAGATGGTTAGAGACCGAGGACATGATACAAGAGATGGTTAGAGACTGAGGATATGATACAAGAAATGGTTAGAGACCGAGGACATGATACAAGAGATAGTTAGAGACTGAGGACATGATACAAGAGATGGTTAGAGACTGAGGACATGATACAAGAGATGGTTAGAGACTGGGGACATGATACAAGAGATGGTTAGAGACTGAGGACATGATACAAGAGATGGTTAGAGACTGGGGACATGATACAAGAGATGGTTAGAGACTGAGGACATGATACAAGAGATGGTTAGAGACTGAGGACATGATTAGAGACTGGGGACATGATACAAGAGATGGTTAGAGACTGGGGACATGATACAAGAGATGGTTAGAGACTGGGGACATGATACAAGAGATGGTTAGAGACTGGGGACATGATACAAGAGATGGTTAGAGACTGAGGATATGATACAAGAAATGGTTAGAGACTGAGGACATGATACAAGAGATGGTTAGAGACCGAGGACATGATACAAGAGATGGTTAGAGACTGAGGATATGATACAAGAAATGGTTAGAGACCGAGGACATGATACAAGAGATAGTTAGAGACTGAGGACATGATACAAGAGATGGTTAGAGACTGAGGACACGATACAAGAGATAGTTAGAGACTGAGGACATGATACAAGAGATGGTTAGAGACTGAGGACATGATACAAGAGATGGTTAGAGACTGGGGACATGATACAAGAGATGGTTAGAGACTGAAGACATGATACAAGAGATGGTTAGAGACTGGGGACATGATACAAGAGATGGTTAAAGATTGCAGACTGCATTTTTCTTGACCTTTCTTGCACTTAAGGTGCCAATAATGGCCAACAATAAATTAATATTAATTTAAAATGATGATATTAATTAAAAAGTTGAATATAATACAGTTATATATAAAAATATAAATATTTTTTACAAACTGTCATTTTCGGTTTTCGGCCAAGTGCATTCTGCAGTTTCGGTTTCGGGACTAAAATTTCTAGTCGGTGCACCCCTATTAAAAAGTGTGCCCATATTTTAGGTATACTCTAGCACTCTGATTAAAAAAAGGCATAGATCTGAATAGATCTGGGGCCATGTTACAAAGTTAGGAGGTAATGCAGAATGCTTTAAATATACTGATATGTGTCTCTATTTAATCCACAATTTTCTAACATTTACTTTTTCATTCTAATTTAAAATGAAACAAAAATTGCTGCTCACAGAATTGAGGGTCTACTATTGAGCAGCAATATTGTCTCCTGTAGTAGGGTATAGTATATGACTTTAAAACATTATTCCTTGCCTAAAAAAGGATTGTTTAATAGATTTTATGAATACAGGGTTACAAAAATCTGACTTACAAACGACTCATACTTACAAACGGAGTGAGACAACGGGAACCGAGAGGAAATCTACCCCTAGGAAGGGAAATTCACTCCTGTAAGAGCTATCATAGAAAAAAGGTGTCTCCACTGGAGCTGTATCACCAATCCTTGTTTCCACAACCCAAAATGTTCAAAATCCAATTGTCATGGGGACAGAAAGTGAGGTTAAGTCTTCTGAAAAGGGGCTCAGACAGCAAAACAAATGTTACAGGGGTGTTAACCCTTCCCTGTGCTATCAAAAAAAAGAATTTTTTTGGCTGGAGCTACATTTAAAAAATGTACCTGTTCTGACTTACAAACAAATTCAACTTAAGAACAAACCTACAGAATCTTGTTTGTAACCCGGGGACTGCCTGTATATTTGATGAAGGGTAAAAAATCTTCTGACAGTTTTCAGGGCAGTTCCACTTTCTTTTGACTTGATTCTTAGCTCGTAGTTGGCTCTATACAACTCACTTTAGCAAATCTCTCCTACATTTCCCTCTTGTACCTCCTTTTTTTTTTAAGTCGTTCTGATCCTTGTAAAGTTATCTTTCCAGTTATACAAACATTAAAGAGGAGTTTTTTTTGCCCATACTTCTCTTCTGGGTCACAGAGGTGCACTTACTTGTGCCTTTCTGTGACCCAGAACCAGCCATGTCAGCTGATGTCACAGATTGCTCCAGGCTCTGGAAGGATCCTGACCATATTGTCGGGATCCAACCAGATGCCTGTTTAGCAGCTGTTGCAGGCTCTCAGCATGCCACTGAGAGCCTGAGCCAGCTGCTCCTGCCCCCTCTCCATCCCAACACTGCAGTGAGGGCTGGAGGGGCAGAGCAGAGAGCAGCGACCGACAGTCTCTACTTACCACTGAGAGTAGACTGAGAACTGAGTGATCAGTGGTCATGTGACCTGAGCTTAGTTCTTGGGCTTAGAGCCAGCTGCAGCATCGCATCGAGGCTGTAGCATGGAGGTGAGTATCTATGTTTTTTTTTATGACTTCTCCTTTAACCTACTCCACACTCCTCCCCTGTATCATGTGGGAGGGATATTTTAAAATGGACATAGTATGAAACGTTTTAAGCTGAAAGTCAGATATCAAGTCTTCATTTTATAACTTGCATTAAATTGATTGTCAATAAAGATTCTTCAGTGTGACCAGGGCTTTTTTCCAGCAGGAACTAGGGGGAACTCAGTTCCACCACCTCTGGCTCGGGTCTTCTGCTCCCTGCTCACCACTATCACTTGGTAACACTTTAGTCCAGCTTCTGCGTTTACAAGTGATAGCTTAGCTTAGTGTAGATCCCACCGAGTGCCGGACAGGGACAAGGGAGATACAGAACAGGTGCCCAGGGTTGGGTTCAGTGCAGTCATGGGCACGAGAGGGTGCGTGGTAGGCTGCACCCTCTGTGGTCTCCATTTTTTCCCTGGTGACCAGTTGTTGATTCTCCTACTGCATAATCTCCCTTGCAAGTGACTGTAATATAGTATAGTATGCTGGGAGGTACTACAGCCGGATAGGTGTTTCAGATTAATATTGCAACAAAGGTAAGAAATATGACAGATGGTGGAGCTTTTAAGGAGGGGGGAGAAGATGAGGGCAGTGGAGGGAGGGGGTTGTATGCAGAGGGAAGAGCTACTATTTGATGCCATTTGGCAGGTATGTGCATGTGGCGGGCATGGTTGAGTTCCTGCACCTATTCTCTGAGAAAAAAAGCCCCGAGTGTGACAGATACTTTTCAAGTTCACTCAGCAGTGTTGCTGTCCAGTCTTCAAAACACCCTCCTGCACAATTTGTACAGGGAAATAGGCAAATGCTTAGAACCAATGAATAGAAGAAAACTGGCAGCCATGTAATAGATAGCTATGATGTGTACGTTGCTTTTTTTAAGATTCAGCTGCCAAAAAAAAAAACAGTAAAAGCCTGTACTTCCCTTTCAGAAACAATGGCTTAGCCAAAGGGCACTTGGGTTCAATTTTGCTAATGCTATTGCTGCTATTCCTTTTAATACATAACTGCCATTGGCCTAATGAATGCAAAGCACATGATGTTATAACAGAGGAAATTGTACATTAGGCATGGAAACCTTTAAAACTGTATATCATGTTTTGTTCTGAAGAACAGATCTTCAGCAGAAGTAATTTCATATACTGGAGAAAAGCCAAGAAAAAACAGGCTGCTTAAAATTTCGATTATCTGTGCTATTATGGCTATGTACAAGAGCTATTATATGGGAATTGTTTATCAAAGGCCAACAGAGAGTTCGTTGTATTTTTCTTAGCTTACATGGACTTTCTTTGTATGTGCTGAACACTGGAAGTGGTCATTTTTTTTTCAGGTGAGCTTAGTACTTACAACACTTACTGTAGAAGTATCTTTATAAAGCAATACAACTAAAAAGATTCTTGTACTTAGTAGAAAAATATCACTTAAGTGGAAAAGCAGCGCACTAACAATCTGAATATAGGACACAAACAAACATATAAACCACAATAGCTGAGCTATTCCTTTAGGACCAATAAAAAATCAGTGAACCTCAATAAGCATGAAGAAATAACATTCAATACAATATATAAGGTAAAAACAATCACTTTTGGAGTAGTTCTAAAAAAAAAAAAAGTGTGTATCCATTTAAAAGTGAAATCATATGAATAAAAGTTCTCAGTCCTTGTTCCTAGTAATGTGCTGTGGCAAAAGCACTACACTCCAGTGTAGGTTTCCGTGTATCACAGCAACCAAGTGCTCAGACTCCTTACTGGATATACTGTATATGACCTCTATGTTATAAGAAATATGCAGTGTATTAAGAGTAGTGAAGTTCGCAACCTTGGTCAGCAAAACCAAGAAGAAAAACTGTTGATTTGGCTGGAAATGCAATGCTAATCCAGGAACGATGTTACATATCTGGTAGACTTGCCCATGGCTCACTCCATTCTGGTCCTCCATTTTTAATAATTATAACCATCTAACAGTCCCCACAATACAACATACTCTAAACTTGCCCTTCTTTATATTTTCCCTGGCAGTATAGCATCCACCAAGAAAAGTCTTTCTGTTCTTGTTTACATCTATCAGGGCAGTCATCCCTAGGCAATAGAAGACTGTCACACCCCCGTCTGTATGATAATGGCTGGGTGGGATGCAACGTCTGAAGCAAAAGGAGGAGATAACAGAAAACCTATATGACTGATACACACAAATGATACTACCTCTATTATAGCTACAGGACCAAGCCCATTGTAACTCTACTATAGCATGGTGGTGCTACCTTTTCCATTGGATGCCTCCCTATTCTTTTAACTTTCCCTTCCTTCTCCTTACTTCCTTCTTCCTCTTTACTTCTTCTTTCTTGACATCTGTCTTTTCTACAGGACATCTGACCACAGCTCTCCGTAGCGCAGAGTCTGCCTAACAGGCTAATCACATCTGACGCTTCACTGAGATGGTAGGGTAAATGTGCTATGTATAATACATTCTTAGTCCTATAGGGTGGTTCCAGTGCTTTGCAAGGTCTCAATGGAGCCACCCTCACACACAAGGTCCCAGGACTACCACTGTACATAAAGCCAATCAAGACACAAACAGCCTTTTCTGTGAACTGCAGTAGTGCAGCTACACCCACCAGATCTTAGTTTGACAGCTGGTTTTGCTCCTACATACATGTGTGATGTGCACATAGTGCTCCCTGGCCAGAAGTTCAGAGAAGCAGCACAGAAAGAGTTATGCAGCTTTGATTATCTATTAAAAAGTTGAAATTTATTTTAGAAATAAAATAGGGTAAAAATAAACGGCAGCTATCAAAATTGATCTAGAGGTAAACACGAAAAATAGATGAGGCTTAAAGTGACTGTAAAGATTTGATTTTTTTTTTTTAAATAACAAACAGGCATGGAATTGTACAGAGTGGCCCCAAACTAGGGGTGCACCGAATGGGTTTTTTGGTGCCGAAACCAATACTGAAAATGAAAAAATGCACTAGGCTGAAAACCGAAACCGATACCGAAAATGACTGAAACCGAAAATGACTGTTTTTAAAACATATTTTTATATAAAAATGTATTTTTATATTTTAAATAAAACGTATACATTTTTATATAACACATTGCTAATAGTATTAGCAAAATTTCCATGCGGTGCACCTCTAGCAGATATGATACAGGAGATGGTCAGGGACTGCAGACATTGTACAGGAGATGGTCAGAGACTGCAGACGTGGTACAGGAGATGGTCAGAGACTGCAGACGTGGTACAGGAGATGGTCAGAGACTGCAGACGTGGTGCAGGAGATGGTCAGAGACTGCAGACGTGGTACAGGAGATGGTCAAAGACTGCAGACGTGGTACAGGAGATGGTCAGAGATGGCAGACATGGTACAGGAGATGGTCAGAGACTGCAGACGTGGTACAGGAGATGGTCAAAGACTGCAGACGTGGTACAGGAGATGGTCAGAGATGGCAGACATGGTACAGGAGATGGTCAGAGACTGCAGACGTGGTACAGAAGATGGTCAAAGACTGCAGACGTGGTACAGGAATCAATTAAGCTTCACCAGTGTCCATCAAATGCAGCCTGCCAGTGCCCAGCAACCTACCAGTGCCCATCATATGCAGCCTGCCTGTGCCTCACCAGTGCCCAGCAGCCTACCAGTGCCCTTCATGCAGCCTGCCTTAGTATGTCAGACAGGATCAGGACAGGGTAGTGTTAGCAAGGCAAAGCCAAGAACAGTGCTCTATCTATGGAGGATAGCTTAGCTTCACCGAGTGGGCTCACTGTTTCTAACAGCATGTCAAACAACAAGTCCTGCACTCTTAACCCCCGCGGCGCTGCACACTGATAAACCTCCTCCCGCTGATTATACCGACAAGCCGCTCCTTATCATGGTGTGCTGACAGCTTTCCTCCATCAGCCGCCTTGTCGAGGAGAGAGGGAGGGGAGGAGAGAAGAGAGAGGAAAGGACTGAACGGGGGGCGCTCCAGAACGACACCCCCAGTAGTAGGCGGGAACAAGGGGCGGGGCCCCACCAGCCCCCGCCCCATTTTCGGCTCTATTATCGGCATGTTTTCTCTTTTGGCACAGTGCCGAAAATGCCATTTTCGGACAATATGTTTTGGTGGCCGAAATTTCGGTGCATCCCTACCCCAAACCTCCTCTAGTCAAGTTCCCCGGTGCTCCTGGCTCCTCCCCTCCCCTGAATGCCCCCATAGAAAGTTGCTCCGGAGCCTTGCAGACTGTGTCTGTAGACACAGAGGGACTTGCCCCCCCCCTCGCTCCCTTGTCACTGGTTTTGATTGACAGAAGCGGGAACCAATGGCTCCCTCAGCAAAGCCTGTGAGACTAGAAAGTGATGGGAGAGAACATCTGCAGTGTGCACAGTGCTGGATCGAATGAGGGCTCAGGTAAGTAAAGGGAGGGGTGAGGGGGATACCGATGTCTAAACATTTTTTTACTGCCAACTGAAAGAAGAGCAGACACGCCCTTTCCTCTGTTACTTAATGCAGGGTTCAGTGTCTGAGCAACCTTTAATCAGGTCCAAGAACCAGTATATGTGTGTTTGCATGGTTTTTTTTTTGTTTTTTTTTTTGAGGGGGGGGGGGGGAGAATTGCTCTATTTAGCTACCAGCAGTGAAGAAAAATGCGTGGTATATCTGGTCATGCGTGACTCATTCCGCATCCTTCCATGTGAAAACACTGATAGTTGACTACTAGCCACTCAGGTGCCCAAAGTGGGAAGAGAGTTTTTAGTCCTGTGTAAGTGCTAAGTCTTGACTTGGAGTGTACACAGGGCTTCCTTTCCGCATTCCCAATGGCTAAATTGGGGGAGTGACAGAGGCAATTGGCTCACAGCCTTACGCATCTCCTCCTTCTGCTCTGACCTATTCTCTTCCACCCACACCCATATACCCCTAACAGTATACGAGCAGCTGTGTTCTCTCTCGGAAACACCCAGGCATCTACTATCCACCATCTACAAATTATTACACTCACTGACTCACGATCAACTACCACCTTACACGAGGAGATGGGCCATTGACCTAGGCAAAGAACTTTCACCAGATGACTGGCAAAAGTCTTTTCACTTTACACACAAGTCCTCCATCTCTTGCCATACACAAGAGAAAAATTTTAAGCTCTTGGCACGGTGGTACAGGGACCCCCAATCGTTACACAAAATTTTTCCCTCTACTGCCACGACTTGTTGGAGATGTGGAAATCCAGAGGGCAGTTATCTCCACATATGGTGGAACTGCAACGCCATCCAGCCACTATGGTCACAGGTTTTTGCCGTATACAGTAGCCTCTACGATAGACCCACGACGCCCACGCCTGAAGTGGCGCTGCTGTCCATGCTACCAGGCTCAATACCCTCTCAGAAACGAACCCTACTTCGTTTCTTCCTATCAGCAGCTAGACAACTCATACCACTTTACTAGAAGACTACTACTACCCCACCGCTGTCCTCATGGGTCTCCATTGTCAATGATATCATGCGAATGGAGGAGATGATCACCTTAGACAATGACACCTACGATAAATTCAAAACTATGTGGCTAATATGGATTGATTACGCCGCCTCAAATGCTCTGAAAAATCTGCTAAAGCCACTTGACTAAATAGATTCCATCCAGAGCCCCCAAGGTGTTGCCCCAGGACCTGCCAGCTCGACTTGACCCTCCTACCCTTACCTGTTCCCCACCTTCCTCCCTCTCTTCCCCTCCTCTCTCTTTTTCTTCTTTTCACCACTCTCTCTCTCCTCTTTCTTTTATGAATAATCAGCAGATGCTGAAATTAACGAATTGTAGCTGTTCTGTAACATGGTCTATACATTATTCATGGGATGGAAACTGAATCAAACTGATATATATTCAATCTTATGTACCCCGCTCTTTATATGTATAGTTTGTGCACAGGCAAATTGATTTCTACCATGACAATTGCTATATGGTATGTTTTGCCAATGTTAAATGGCTCTGTATTACCCTGCAAACTTAATAAAAACATATTTGACTCTAAATTGGGGGAGTGAAAAGTAGTATATGCAACAGGTGGAACTGGCATTACATTTAACCTGTTGATTTGCCCTGAATGAGCAAATCAATGGTTCACTATAAGTCAGTCTTTGTAAAATATGGGAAGAGACTGACCGAGTAACTCCGCTCATCCCTTAGTTGTTAAAAGCTGAACATTTAACACAAAGCAGTAATACAAGCAGTTTAAACTTTTTTTCCCTCTAATTGATTTTTTTAAGGAAAATCTTCAGGAGGACAGGTATGGAAGCCATCTTAATTGACCTCTCCTTCTAAAATCCTAGTTGTCTGGCCATCATGCTGACCCCTCTAGTCTTAATACCTCTGGGTCCATGACAAAAAACATACGTTTTTCAGACTTTGCTCTAACGTTTCTGATTTGCATGCTTTCTTGAGTCAGTGGGGTTGATTTACTAAAATTGGAGATCACAAAATCTGGTGCAGCTGTATATGGTGGCCAACCAGCTCCTAACTTCAGCTTGTTAAATATAAAGTGGATGTAAACCCAATGTCATCCTTTCTAAACTACTGGCATAGGGGTTATCTATAAGGATATACATGCCTCCTGCATGTATCTTTACCTGTCAAATGTCTCCCCTCTGTCTGTTATTAGACCCGAAAAACTGCAGATTCTGTGGGTGGGTCTGTTGTCTGGAGCTCGGTGGGTGGAGTCGTGATGTCAGTAGATTCCCCGCCCACCTCTACACTCCCCTTGTCAATATGCATTTTCTCCTGTGTATTTCTAACACTGAACTTCTGCTATAATCTCTAACATCCAGTGAAAAGACAGGAAAGTAACCACATGACTTCAGCATGCCCAATTATGCTGAGGTGTGGAACAGCCAATCCTTGCAGAGCTGCTGAAGAAAGGAGTCGGGGTTGGAATTAAAAAATAATGCACGAGATATGTAAATCACCTGTCACTCACAGTAAGGGGGAGGATTTGATAAAGTTTTTCTCTGTTTGTCAAGTTTTATCTCACTGAACAATAAAAGAGGATTGCTCAGAGCTGAATTAACTCTTTGTGGCAAGACTGGGCTCAAATGATAGGAAATCTTATACTCTACATTATGACATAAAAAAAAAATTGGGTTTACATCCACTTTAAGCTTTGATAAAAAAAAAACTGAAAGCTGATTGGTTTCTTATGCAGAGTTGCACCAGATTTTGCACGCTCTAGTTTTAGTAAATCAACTCCAGTATCTCAGGAAGTCTAATAGTCAATAGGATAGCATGACTGCCAGGGCTTTAGCATTTTCAGAAGGGGGTTAGCACTGGCAGACCCCTGTCATGATAGGTTTTTCTGTATAATCGGTGGTTGATTAGATCATTTAGGGATATGGTTTACTGAATCTATGAAGCCTAAACAATAGATTTTATAGAAATTCACAAAAAAAACATTGTATGATTCCTCCAGCTGTGATGACTATAAAACATATGTGCTTGTAAGATTACACAAAAACCCATTCATCACCATTATCAGCCAGGATCTTCACACCTTGCACAGATGCATACACTGTATTACCAGCCAATATAGTCGGTCCCCTATTGCATTCTGGGATCTCTGCCTCCCAGGAGTTGAGTTAAAAGCAGACACGACCTTGGCATGACATGTTACAGCCTTAAAATATCACATGTTATCATGAACGTGAACGTGAAAAGGGTGCAACACGTATGAGTAATGCATCTTACTATGCTACAGAAAAGCTACTAGGTCACAGTATGGAATAATGCTTTCATTTCTATGAGCAGTAAAAATCACAAGAAGAAAATCTGTTACCTCCGGGGAGAAAAGTTCAGCGCTTTGTAAAAGCAGTGTCCTTCCTTCTCCGTCTTTGCTCCCCCTTCTTTTATACTCGCTACTAATTTAGCAGGAACAATTAATGTGACTTTCCCATTGACTGCCCTAAATAGAAAGCAGAGCTCCAGTGGGGCTTTCTACTTCTGCATTAATATACAGTATATCCCTTATCCAGCCATTCACAGAAGATTCCCTTGGGGTGCATTAACAGGCCATCCCCATTGCTATAATGCTCTTTCTGATGTTCTTATATGATGATACCAGCAAAAGCATCCATCCAATGCTTGCATCCCCCAGGTACAAGCTAGCTCTAACACATTGCTGTGATTGATATAGAAATACTTTTAGGGAGAATATTACAACTTGCGATATCTGTGTTCATATTAGCAGGCCATGAAATAGGTCTTTATCAAGTGCCTGTGAGTGCCAGTATCATGTTGATTCTATGTATGCATTACATTCAGTTTGCATTTTTTTTAAGGCATTCTGTCACAAAGTGCAATACCTAAAGCCCTAGAATGCATCCTAGAAGTAAAAATGGCAGCTTTCCTCTTTAGATTATTACGGCTAACACTTAAAGGATCCCTAAAGCTTTTTTTTTTTTTAAATAACAAACATGGTATACTTACCTCCACTGTGCAGCTCGTTTTGCACAGAGTGTCCCCGAACCTGGTTTTCTGGGGTCCCTCCGCGGCTGTCTCGGCTCCCCCCCCTCAAGGACTCAACACTTTTATGTGAGCTCCCTCGCATGGTGTTGAGTGCTTGCGGCCGCGCTCCCGTGATACAGCCGGCGGTCATAGCCGCTCACTGTATCACTCGGCCCCGCCCCCCGGCGTGCTGCGTCATTGGATGTGATTAACAGCAGCTCGAGCCAATGGCTGCGCTGCTTTCAATCCATCCACTCTAGCCAATCAACGACCAGGCTGAGCTGCGAAGATGGATGTCTGGAGCGAGCACGGGACTTTCGAGGGGTCAGGAAAGTAAAACGGGGGGGCTGGGGGGGTGGTATTGTCGAATGTTTTTTCACCTTAATGCATAGAATGCATTAAGGTGAAAAAATTTTTACCTTTACAACCCCTTTAAAGTGATATTTAAGCTTAATTTTCTTTCTTTTTTTTTTTAAATCAGCACGAGGAACGGCACATTGAATGAGAAGTGTCGCTTGTGGCCTCTCTCTTCTTTTAATGTTCAGTCTTCTGGCCCCCACCCCTATCCCCCATACCCCCCCACAGCTCCCTCAACTGTAATCTTCTGGTGCTGCGGGGTTAATATGAGCCACTGAACTATTCTGACACTTTCCACCCACCCCACCCCCTCCGTTCATAGAAACTGTACTATAGCTTCCAGCATTGAAAAGCACTCTATGAAAGGGGCAGATGAATGAAAGGTCTGAATTTTCAATTCATAGAGTGCTTTTTACTGCCAGAAGCTATAGTACAGCTTTTATCAATGAAGGAGTTAAGATGGAAAGGGCAAACATAGTCAGCACTCTCGATTAGTGCCTAAGAAATGGCATCGGAAGATTACTGCTGCAGGGGAGATTTGGGGGGTGGGGGGCAAAGGACTGAAGATGTAAATAAAGAGAGAAGTCATCACCATAAGGCACCTCTCATTCATGGTAAGTAGTTTATTTTTTTACGTTTGGCTAAACTTCAAGTGTATCTATGGTCAAAATGTAAAATCATATATTCATTTCCACATTATTTTCCAATTATTTCCAGCCTACCCCTATTACTATGAATTAGGGCTGTTACTGATTAAAATTTTCGTGTTCGATTAATCGATTTTTTTCTTAATCAATTATTCGACTAATTTCGATTAATTATAACGCACATACAGATCCAACTACTTTTAGCTGATCTCCTTGCATTGCAACTCTGCATTAGTCAGTGGTAAATGTGGTATACACTATATACAATCACCCAACACTAGTTAGTTTCCACAATCCATGACTTAACTTCACAGTTCACACAAATACGTTTTAAATTCAAACTGTAGCACTGACGTAAGTCATTTTTTTTATTAAACTTTAAGAAAAACGTAGAAAGTTAGTTTAACTCTCTACTCTACAAAAAATAATACTAAAAAAAATAATCTTTTAAGTGTCCCTGTTTTGGGAGCTTTCCCTTTACTAAAAGAAGTGTGGGGGGAAATCTTCCCAATGTCCACTCAGCCACCAATAAAAACTGGACAGACGCTGATGGTATTTTGAGTCCATAAACCAGCCAGCCACCACACCTTCAGAACAGTATCCACCACCCCAGCAAGGAATTTGTACTGAACAATGCAATAATTACCAACTGAAACATAAAACTGTGTTTAGCTGACGCACAACTTTCTTTAAAATATGTGCAAGTTGCCACCTTAAGGTAAATTAACCATAATACTTTTTTTGCTTGCCATAGCAGTAACAATTTTGAGCAGTGTTAACCTCCGTTTTATTACCTTGCTTTCTTAAAACGTAAAATACTGATTTATGCAATACTATGTAAGTCTTTTTTGATTAAAAAAAAAATTAAAATATGTATATGACTCCTCCCCCCTTCCCTTCGTTAGCAGATGGAGGCACTTGGGGAAGGGGGGAGGAGTCCGGTGACGTCGATGTCCGTGACGTCACCGGAACCTCAACGGAACTCCCTGAAGACCCGGAAGCCGGCGGAGAGGTGAGTACCGATCAAAAGAATTTTGATCGATCAAAAAAATTAATGATTAATCGAGGAATTAATCATTAATTTCCGCAGCCCTACTATGAATGATTTTGAAGTTTAACTTACTCCCCAAAATAAGCTTTTATTGGATTGTCAAAAATAACTAGTGTTTGTATTGTTACTACATTGCTGATAATAAAAAAAATAGAGTGTGTGCTGTGACCATAGATTTCCTTTTTTTTACATAAATGTTTATAAAAACAATATTTTTTTTATAAACATTTTAGCTGTAGATGTCTTAATTTTTATTGTGTGCTGCCTATTTTTTTCAAGCTCTCCTATATTCTCTTCCTGCCAGTCCCACGATTACTGCCCCCCTCCACTTTCCTGTTATCAGGTGTTTCCTTTGCCTTGTTTGGTCCTTTGGAGCCCCCCATTCCATGTATGTTCCCGAGAGGGGACTACAATCTGACATGAGGGCCCTGCCTAAATATACAGTATGCCTCTGCTACTTCTCCAAGTGACAGCAGCTCCCAAGAAACACAGAAAATGTCCTTATATCGTCCACATTTTCCCAATGACAGGGCATGTATGCACACTGATACAATGCATGATGGGACATGTAGTCCTGATGAATGTGATCTAGGGATTGGTAATAATTTTAGGAGTACGTGCTTTCTGACTGGAGTTTCGGGAAAGGAGCCACAGAAAGCCGGAGGATGCGGCAACAAAAAGAAAATGATGTAAGTGTTTACAAACTTTGCTGAACAAAATGAATTCTTGTCCTGTGCTACAATAATGAATAACAACCTATTGTGGTGATAGAAAAAAAAAACAAGGGGTTAAGTGCTACTCTAAAAGTACAAAGTGGACTGTCAATCCATTCAGCCCCTCTGGTCACAGGTCTTTGTCATATACAGCAGTCTATATGATCGGCCCCTGCAACCTTCCCCAGAAATAGCTCTACTATCCATGCTCCCTGGCTCCGTAGCTTCCCAGAAACGTACCTTTTTGCGCTTCTTCCTCTCAGCCGCCAGATAGCTTATACCCTTATTTTGGAAAACTACCACTAGCCCCCCCCCTGGCCTTATGGGTCTCCACAGTCAATGACATCATGTGCATGGAGGAGATGTTAGCCCTTGATAATGACACCTTTGACAAATTTAAGATCCTGTGGCTCATATGGATTGACTACTCTACATCAGACTCCCTGAAAACTTTGTTGACACCCCAAGGTCAACCCGGACACATATCCTAATTATACCATACAGGTTTGCCACACCAAGGTCTGCCCAAGCCCCCTTCACTCCTGTCCTTTCTTTCCCTCCCCCTTCTCCCCCCTACTCTTCTTCTCCCTCCTCTCTTATTACAAATATAACCTTTCACCGCATTCTCAGATGTTATATCCTTTGACCAGATTAGCCCTCACGGTTCCTTGAACAGGTTGTTACCGTCTGCTCTTGATGGGTGGCGGGATATCGGTGCTCTTGTTGACAAGGTTTCGTGTTGTATACTGGAAATGTGACATACTTTGTACTATCTATGATATTGACATCTGACCAATACTTATGTTACCTTATTTTGATAATGACAATAAAAACATATTTGAATCTAAAATTACAAAGTGCCTAATGCATTGTCATTCCTTCCAACCTTCTGAGATGGGAAAGAGGGACACCATTTACCACTAAATATTTAGACAATGAACTCACCCTTGCCAAGCAGACCATGCTCATTTAAAGCTGAAGAATGATCACTCTTTTCAGTACCAGTTCTCCTTTACATTAGCATTAATATAATATAACTAACAGAAAAAAGTAATTATACATTACAGTAATTCATATGGCCAAAAGAGGAACCTTAATAATGAAGGACAGAGTGATTTGTTTCCAAATGAGGGACAGTTGGGTTCTATTTGCTCTGCACTCTAGTGCTAGTGTACTCGGCAACCAGGACTCCCCTGTGTCTGTGAAATGGAGTGTAAAGACTTACCCATATTCACACTAAAGAGGCTGACTTCAGTGAAAGTCTGCCTGATGCTCCTCACAGGGCCATGACACCATTAGCGGTGGAGCTTAGTGGATTTAGTCCCATGAGGTCACTTTCAGTAAGCTTTGCCTTAACTACCCACATGGAGTTCAGGCTTTATAATACCTTTCAGATAAGATCCTGAGGAAGTGGGGGGGGGAGGTAAGAAAATGAATAACAAAATGCAGGATTTATGTTGTAAAAACTTAGAATATATATCTTACCCTCCTTTCTGTAGTAGAGAATCTCTAGCTTGCGCTCTTCAGATCCCAGTAGGGCTTGGGTGAGTTGCATAATGCTGCTGTGCGTGGTTTCAGGGCCCGTTAGGAAATCACAGGTACAAGGTCTCTGCATGACCTCCACCCGGGAAAAGCCAAACATATCACAGAACCCATCATTACAGTAGATGATAGCACAGTTGTCCATCTGAGCATTGGCAATCAGAAACTTGCGACCTGAAGATAAAGAATAAAGAATTAGAATGTATTTATTGTATATTTCATGGAAAATTTAAAACATTGTTGTACCCAGACCTAAACTGTATATCTTGTGAGTTAATACCATTTTATATTTTTATAGTGCCAGTCATTGTAGACATTAAAAGCTGTGGAACCACCAATGGTGGTATTTTTTAAACAAATTGTGAAGCCACGTGGGATTAAGTTACTGGTCCTTATAATAATGGTAGAACAGACAAACGTAAAAGGGAGGCCGCAGCCATGGGATGGAGACAAATATGCACCTGGGAAAGGTAGCAAAATGAATAAAAGAATAAGTGCAGTATTTTTTTTTATTTTCAAAGAATATTGGTGTTCAAATAGAGTACAGTCTGTAACATTAGATAGTACATATGAATACATGGCTGAATCAAAGATTCATCATTTGTAACAACTTTGTACTATGGTATCTTTGGTGATTTTGAAAATCAACATTGCAGGTACACTAATATGAATAAGCAATTGTTTACAGAATATTGTCATAGGCAACCAACTTAAGCTAATACATTTTGGGAATGAGGAGTCTGAACCCCCTCTACAAAACTTGATCTGAAGAAAAGAATGACATCATAGTTTGGTTTATTGTGGGCTGCGTGCTAAGGAGGAGGGGTCTGGTGGCTGTATTGGTATTGGAGAGTATGGCGTGTGGGGAGGTAGGGGGTGAGGTATGATGTAGAGTCTCCGGAGTAGGTGATACTTTCCCTGTGTAACAAAAGGAGTCAATGCTTATGACCTTATGAATTCCCAGATATTATGTAACATGGTCCCAGGTGCTTTCTTACATTTCTAACCAGGGTCTGGAAACATGTGTACGAGAAAGGGAACCAGTGCAAAAGAATCGTACATCATTGTTGCTGGAATTTATTTATTTGTGATGGAGGATTTATGGGTGAGGGTTCAGGGTTGATTTGAGTGCCTAGTTCTGACTCCCATCTCTCAATGTATAGCAGGGCCTTGTCTGTTGGAGGCACGATTAAAGCAGAACTACACAGTATCTGAGCACCACAAACCAAAAGCACTGTATTAATTCATTTTTAATATAAAATTAACATTTTTAATATACATTTTTCATATACAAAGCAAAGTCACCCATCCATGAAGGTGTTCATGGATTATTTTGCTGAGAAATCCATTAGAACTGCCCCAAGCATTTCCATAAGGATTCAAAATAGTCAATGTTGATGGAGAAAGTGAAGTTCCAGTTTAAAAGTGTGTATGCTTAGAGATAAACAGTTTTTGGTATGTTGCGTTCCTGTTGGGAAGGGATTGAGGGATTGAGAGCAAGACATGGTTGTAGTGCACTCCAGGAATCCAACAGAGTTCTGTACGGTTCCTGATTTCTTCCTGTGTGAGCCATACCTGAGGAGCTAAGAAGTAATTAACCTGAAATTTACTCATTTTCTGTAGTGTTTGGGATAGGAGTTCAGGGTCCCCCAAAATTGGAGTAAGGGATTGCGGATTGCGGAGAGACGGTGGTCATAGCCAAGACACTCCAGGTAATTTGAGCTTGATACTCCTATAGTTTGTGCACCTGATAACGATAGAAGATCTTGAAGTGTCAAGATTCAGTCTTCAGATTACATAGAGTAGATACCCAGGGTTTCAGGGTGGAATTCGTTAAGAGCCATTTCACACTGCCAGCGCCCGGGCATCGGTGGTAAAGCTCTGCTAGTTTTAGCTGCGCTTTACCGTCGTTTTTGCTGAGCTTTTCGGGCGCTTTTAAACCCCGCTAGCGGCCGAATAAAGGGTTAAAAGCGCCCGCGCTTTGCATGCGCTTCGGTGGTGCTGCCCATTGATTTCAATGGGCAGGGGCGCTTTAGGAGTGGTGTATTCACCGCTCCTAAAGTGCTGCAAAGAAGCTGCTTGCACTCAAGCTTTCACACTGGGATTGCAGATGAGGCTTTTTTCAGGCGCTATTTTTAGCGCTAAAGGGCCTGAAAAACACCTCCAGTGTGAAAAGGGTCTAACAAGTCTATGGGTGGAGTGTGCAGCTTTATGATATAGTTTATTGTTAGGGAGGCCAATGCCTCCAGATGCCTTAGGAAGCACCAGTGGTGTGTGTTTAAGCAGTGCCACCCAATGGTCCTATAAAAGGCAGACAGTTGAGAGAAGAACAGGGCTAGAATCCTGATGTGTCCTGTAGCAAACACAAGAGATGGGGGGGGAGACATTCATTTTAATAGCGTTGCAGCATCCAAACATTCAAACAAGATCAAAGTGAATTTGGGCCAAGTATGTTCCTCTTTCTTGAGCGAATGCAGCAATGGAAAGAAGTTGCAGGAAAACATGGGAAGTTACAGAAAACTTCCTTAAATCCACACTAAGGTATATTCCTAGATGCTTAAGCTTGGTCTACACCCATCTAAATAGAAATTGTGAAAGGAAGGATGGAATGGAAGTTGGAAAGAAGTTGCATGAAAACATGGGAAGTTACAGAAAGCTTCTGTAAATCCACACTAAGGTATATTCCTAGATGCTTAAGCTTGGTCTACACCCATCTAAAAAGAAATTGTGACTGGAGGGCTGTAATGGAGTGGGGAGCCTTAGATTTAGTATGGATAAATTGGATAATATGCTGTAATGTTGAAGTTTTATGTTAAGGATGGAGGTTAAGGATCTTGTGAATATTAGGTTGTCTGCGGAGGTGGCCAGTTTATAATGGCTTGATGATTTCTGGAGACCCACAATTCCTGGATGGGCTACATCCCCCCACTGTATTGGTTCTACTCCCTCACTGCTACATCACTACAGGACCCCACTAACCACCACAGCAAGCAGCAGGAATCTTGGCGTTAGACACACCCAGAAGAGTCAATTACTAGTGGCAGCTGTAGGTTTGTGAAGAGTGCAAAGATTGGAGTTTAAGAATGAAGGACAGGTAAGTAATTATAGCATATCTATGGTCAAAATGTAAAATCATGTATTTATTTCCATATTGTATTTCAAGCCTACTCCTATTACTCTGAACGATCTTGAAGTTTGTAAAATTACTTTGTGAAGATCCTCCCACACATTCACTGCCTTAAATTCTGTTACACATATTAACTATGCCATGTTGATAGTCCCTGTTATGTCACAGAATTGACAAAGCCTTCCTTCTGAACTGAAACAAGAAAAGCCGATCCAAGTGAGGGAGTCTCTGGTTATTCCCCACACGCACTAGTCGGGTGTTAGCCCAGCTCGCATGCTCTGTAACATAAGGAAATTATTCAGGACGGCTGCATTTCCAAAAATCCTTTTATTGACGCTTCATATGACAAGTGGTTGACAGATTGAGCAGGGGACAAAGAGGTAGATGCCTAGAGGCGCTGAGAGAAGGAGTTTAAGGAGGCGGAGTCAGTACATGGGATATGGCAGCAAGATACCATGGGATGTGGCAGCAATATACCATGGGATACGTAGTCCTTAAAGATTGAAATTAAAAAACAGAGGGGAAGCTGCAAAGTATGCAGGGAATCCAGGAAGTCGTGGAAAGAGTTGGCCAGCAGACAGGCTGCACTCACAATCTGATCAGTAAGTAAGCTTATATTGGATTGTCAACAATAACTATTGTTTGTATTGCTATAACAGTGCTGATGTTATAAAATAAAAATGTATGCTCTGCTTTTAAGTATCAATTATTAATCCTCTTTTACAAGAAACCTGTTTATTTTTTTTTGGCTGTAGTGGCAGGGTCACTTTAAATGTAAAATCAGGTGTAACCCCCAGAAACAGCCAAAGGCAGAATTGGCATTGATTTCCCACCATTCCTTTAAAACATCTGTACCGATTGTGGGCTAAAGCAAAGTCTGAAAATAGTGTAGGCCAGATTCCAAAGCAGAACGCTTTGGAAAAAGTACAATTTCCACAACTATTTGATCAATAGTGTTCTAAAACCAATATTATTTCTACATATGTTTATTAAAAGGCCAAGTTTGTAGCTGTTGCTGCAGCCAAGTTAATTTTTGTGCTGGTCTCTTTCCCATTCCTGTCTGGTTTATACCTTATATTATTTAGTACATTTACAGATCCCAGGAGCCAGTGTTGTAAACGGAATATAAAATTAACTTTTTTAGCCCTTTTTGCTGTTGCTAATAAAGAATATAACCTCTATTTCCTTCAAGAGAAACTTATAGAATATTTTGGGAGTTCATTTAAATGTGATCAACTTAAAAGCAACCTGTCCGAAAAGAAATATGGGGGCTGCCGTTGCTGATTTTATGAGCTTTGGGACTGCTGTCCTTATCGTTTCTTCCTAAAAAAACCCTAACCTGAAACAAATGCCCATTCATATCAGTTCTAGGACACCCGGTATGCTTATAAATCCAATCAGCATGCACTGAATAGTGAAGCAAGAATAAAAAATCAATTGCTTTGAGCCTGCACTGCAACTTCAGGAATAAATTCATGAATGGCAACTCCCATATTTTATCCTTACAGATTCTCTTTAAAGTAAAATATACTTATGTAAATATACAGTAGTGTGTATGTGTCTTAAAAATCTTGTTTTTTTTCATTCAATTTTATTCTAGTTTCATCTAAGTTTAATCTAGTTATTTTTTGTAAGATGCTACATGTTTAAACTGTTTTTTTATCTCTGTTTTTGCCTTATCTATATACAATAAACATTAAATATATGGCAAAGGGTTCACAAAGCACTATGGTTTAGCTAAAGACACAGCGCAGTAGCTATGAAAAACTAACCATGCTAATGATGTGAAAAAGAATCTAGAGTGCCACCTGTTACAAGATTGCATAATACTAATATAAAATACTTGATATTTATCGACTAAAAAAAAAAATAGAAAATAATTTTTTGGGTCCTAACCACAAAAAACAGAATAGGAAATAAGTTTTGTGTTTCTAAATAAGGTTTTATTGACATTTTATCTGTACAGAATCAAGGGGTTAACTGTGTTCCCTAGTGTGTGTTTCTAACTGTGGAGGGATGGGACTGTCTAGGAGGAGAGAGAGATCAGTGTTCATACATAGTATGAACACAGGATCTGTCTCCTTTCCCCTGAAAGAACCGGGATGTGTGTGTTTACACACACAGATCCCAATTCTCGATTCTCGCTCTGTCACAAGCGATCGCGGGAGCCCGGCGGTCATCGTGCCCGCCGGGCACTCGCATCGGGGTCAGGCACATGCTGCGGGCGCGCGCGTGCCCCTAGTGGCCAAAAGGCGAAGCAACGCAAGGTAACATCATTTCGCCCAGCCGTGCCATTCTGCCGCAGTAAAACTGTGGTGGCTGGTCGTCAAGCGATTAAAATATCTTTTCATTTGGGCTCTGTCAACTGCCCTGGGACTTAAAGTAAATCTAAGGTCAAAAACTAAAAAAAATCAATATGTGAAAAAACTAAGATGTAAAATATGTCTGTCTTTGCTTTATATGTAAATACAGGTATATAGAGAAATTTACCTGCTCCCCCTCCAGCTTGTCAGCTTCCTTTGTTGTGGAGACAACGTAGCTTTCTCATTTTCCAAATGGTTCCGTTGTCCCCTTTTGTGTTACACCGTTATTTAAGAGAGAACAGCACGGCGGCGTGACATTAGTAGGGGATGTTGCTTCCTTTACTTAGAAAGCCCCAGTGTGTCGATCATCTTAGAAGACACGCCAAGGCTCCGCCCACTTTTCCTCACATTCAGTCCTCCTATGCCCTGCCCATGCTCTGCCTTTGCCACTATTCACTGCCTATTGAATCAGAGCTAGCATAGTGTAAGGCAGGGGTCTCAAACTGGCGGCCCTCCAGCTGTTGCAAAACTACAAGTCCCATGAGGCATTGCAAGGCTGACAGTTACAAGCATGACTCCCACAGTCAGAGGGATGATGGGACTTGTAGTTTCGCAACAGCTGGAGGGCCACCAGTTTGAGACCCCTGGTGTAAGGCAATGACATGCTAGCTCTGCAAAACTCCTCCCACCATCACAATCAGAATCCAGCGACATGAGTCCAGAAGGGGGTTAGAACCAGCAATTGCAGGTAAATGCCGAGGTAATCACAATTTTAGTATGGTATTTATTATTATGTGCCGTTTTCATGAGCTTTCTTAAGGGTTCACTGAAAATATATAGGATGCCTTTAGTTGTACTTTGAAGTGGTTATATGAGCAAATCGTATCCTTCTATAGTGTGTACTTGCCTCGATCCAAAGCACTAAGTGTCATCTCTCTCTGATCCCTCCGCTATACTGATAATACTCTATGCCGACACAGCCTATTGGGAGATGGCCCCAGCTCACAGCAGGTGACACATAGCCTCAGCTCTGAATGTTTTTCTGTGAGCCTGTGTACTGGGGGTGTGTCCATTCCCTCCACTCAGATTACAGGGACTGTGCTCTAGCTCTGCCATCAGTGTGAGGTCAGAGCCCCCTGCTTTCTGTTGCTGAGAAAAATCCTTTGGTCTGTGTACTGCGAACTGATGTAGAGAAGAGAGATCTGCAGATAAAAATGTACAACTTATCACCAAAGTCTAGTCAATTCATTGGGTATATATCATGTGTACAACCACTTTAAAGTACCTGCCAGAGGTGATATCTGGAAGTAGCTGAACTGGAAAAGGATCTTCTTGCTAAAGAGTGTTGTAGAGGTGCTGGGTAGAAGCTACCATCTGGACATTGTAAGAAGGATTCATTGCTCATGGATACTGTAAAAGTATCTTTGACTGCTATCAGAAGGTCAAGGGACAACTTGATTAGAGAAAGAGATCCACTGCAACTTAGTAGTGACTGTGACTGCTCTTACAGAGTCATAGATGCTGCTTGATAGGGCTGCTTTGATAGGGCCAGCAATTAGTAAAAGGCTGCTCTTAAAGGGACTTCAGAATACTTGTCCTATTTTTGTGCTTTTTGGTTATCATGCATTCCTAAATCCTCTCTCCTAGACTTGTACTTAGCAATAAATGTAAAAAAAAAACTAAAGTGACTCTTGCCAAACATATTTTCCACCCCACCATACACCAAGGATCAGGCTGTGAGATTGTAATGTTAGCCTACCAAGCTACCCGGAGGGCCACACCAGACACCCAGGGGTAAGGAGATGTTAAACACAGATAAACACTAAGATAGGGGAACAACAGGAAAGAGGGGGTTGATCCCGCTTTAAAGACCTGGGTCACCAATCGTTTAGTTGCCCTTATGAAGTGGGCAGGTTTGTAGTACTTTCAAAAGGTATGTAACACATTCTAATGTATGATAATATTTGATATTCCAACAGCAATCCACTGGAGTCTGAGTTTTTATAATGTAGACAGCAGGCCCAGGTTTTGTAATAGGATTCATACTCAGATTTTCTTTCAGGATCAGACTCTTATCTTCATTTAGAAGGTGAGGTATTATTGATTTATTGTATTTGGAGGCAAACTTGGTTATACTGTGGAATAATAGAACCCAGGGGCCCTGTCTTTTTTTTAATTATCAAATTAGCAATCTGTACCCAAAAAGGTTTTTGTTAGGGAACAGTTCCACCAGATATTAAAGAAATTGCCCAGGGCCAATACCCACATTCAGCACAATGGGGAGATCTTGGAGTTCCATCTACTTAGTCATACTGGGACTCTGTACTTAAAACTGCTCTCTTAAATATTAATGCTAATGGTCAAGAAAATAATTTTGGAAAGTGTTCTGCAAAGAACATATGTCACTGCAAGTATTAGCTTGTATAGAGGCAAAATATCATGGGAGGGCCTAGAGAATGGTAAAAAAAATCCCCCTTCTATTGGGTTTAAAGAGTCCAAATTTCATAGTGGCTGTTGAAGACTTTTAGCAAAATTATCAGAGTCATCTTTAGGAATCTGGACTAATATAATCCTAGCAACTTCTTATTTCGGAGAGATCAAAGACCCTTCCACCTTTATACATGTGCGTACTAGAATGTTTACCTCCTCTATAGGCTACAGAAAGTGAGACTGAACCATTCTTTACTTTAAAGCAGTATAATGAGTCTAATTTCAATGACTCTAGGAATATAGAATCTTTAAGAAGGATTTAATTTGGTATCCAGTAGCAAGATTTCAGATTTCGGGTGCCAGGTCTTACATCTGGTCTTACTTTGGGGCATGATCTTTTAATGTGCTGTTAAGGATGGTGGCAGAGATATCCTGTGGCAAATTAAATTAAATCTAGACTGGAATAGATAGAGTTCACCATAGAATAATATGTGAAATTTGTCCAATGAAAGTATCTAAAAGGAGATTTAGACACAAATAAGGTGCCCTTCCAATATGATAAGGCCCTCCTGTAAGCCCCCTAGCTTAATAAAAGTAAAGTTAAGATTTTTGTTGGGACAAAATATTAGCTTTCATAATATCCATCCAGATGTTTTCTTGTCACAAAGTAAAGAAAAATTTGAACAGCTCTAATGCTTCACTCTGAAACAAATAAAGACGGAAGTTGTATACTAATCTGGGTTCAGGCCCACATTTCCTTTGTTTCTTCTCCTGGTGTCGAAGAAGTAATGTGATAGGCTATGTTCACCCTTCATGAGGGCTAAAACAAATGCAAACAATGTGTATGCAATCAAGAACAATAAGACGTAAGTAATATAAAATATTAAATTAGTGGGAGTTATGAAAAACCGAGAGGATCTAAGCCTTTCCCACACAGTTAAAAACTAAAAACTCCTCCACCAAAAGCACTTTCCCTGGTTAAATAAAAAAACACAAATATCTTAGTTCAGTTGTGTTCAATTGCTCTATACACTTCAGTCAAACTTGAAAATGAACCCTTTAAATGTAAAAAAAGAACACTGATTTTGCCAAAGGTATTTGCACTAGTATAGGTACAGCCCCTATATCTGTGACTATGCTCTCAGGCTTGGTGAGGTTGCTCAGGAATTTAGCATTGCATTGAGGAGACGAGTACCCTGTTTCCCCGAAAATAAGACCTAGCATGATTCTCGGTGATGGCTGCAATATAAGCCCTACCCCCCCAAATAAGCCCTACCCTGTTTCCCCGAAAATAAGCCCTACCCTGAAAACAAGACCTACAAGGACTTTAACTAGGGCTTATTTGGGGGGTAGGGCTTATATTGCAGCCATCATCGACAATCACGCTAGGTCTTATTTTCGGGGAAACAGGGTATGTCCCAAAACCAGAAAGTGATGGCTAGCTTGAGGAGAACTGTGGATAAAATAAGGAGCTGGGAGCTAAATTTAGCCTGACGGCAGTCACCAAATGGTATGGTAATTGTGGAAATCCTGACTTGCTGCACCTGTCTACCATGGAACTGGAAATTTAAATAAAGGGGGCAAAAGGGCACTCCTAAATGTGATAACAGCTGCAAGAATTAGTGTAAAACCTTCTGAATAGGAAAACTTAAAATAATAAGATTCTTAAGAAGAAAGGACTTTTTAATTTGGGATCTTTGCTCTATTCTCATTTTCCCATTTTATAATTTTTGTTCTTTATTAGGAATCTGACAAACCATTAAACTAGTTTGCCTGACTTCTCCAAGTTCCCAGAAATATGAAAATCCATGAATTAATACTGATTGGCTCGAGGCTTGGAGCCAAATGTCTATATGGTGAAATCAGTTTAGGCACAAGACAGTGTTCCAATGTTTAGGGTAAAGTTTAATTTTTGGCTTATAAAAAATTAAAGTGTGCTGAAATTACAGCATGGTAATTAAGCTTGCACAGCATGCTAATTAAATTATGACATCACGAGACAGGATTATTTCAGGAGACAGAGATAAATTACTAGCATATATTTCTAGAATTTTACTGTATTTCTGGAAAAAAAAGACTACTTTGTTTCCTCTTGAGGTTCTACTAAAGCCTTCTTCAGTTTAGCTTGGCAGTGTAAACAATAGGCTGCACAGCACAATCAGTGTAAATGTCAAATTTACTAGGTATTGTACTAGTTGTGTTTTACAAAAGCTTTTACAAGTACATGTAGACATGAAATAAATGCCTCCCATAGTGTAAATCGTTACAAACAAAAGACAATTTTTAATAAACCATTGCTTGTTTGTAACGATTCACACTATGGGAGGCATTTACATGTAATCTGGAACACTAAGTGATCCAACAAGAGCAGATAGCTTGGAGCCTGGAGGTTGGAGATCGCTAACACCCATATGTGTCCCTACAGCTGATTCATCGCTGCATAGAGGTGAGAGTTCTGTGAGCAATTGTGTGAAGGCACAGGATTATTGTTTGGTGGAAGTTCTACCTACGAGGACTTTATATATATATATATTTTATTTTTTTTCATTTTTTCACCGACACTTGGATGGTCGTTTTGGACTTATTGATTTTACACTGTGCACTTTATTTATTGAGACATTTAGGAATTTGATTCGTCACTTTATTCAGCAACAATTGGATGTTTGTTTTTAGATTCATGCACACTCAGCACTTTATATTTAATTGATAATTGAGGAATTGCACTGATCATTTTTTTCTTTATAGCTCTGGCTGTATGTTTAGGGTTGTTGTCCTGCTGGAGGGTGAATCTCCGCCCCAGTCTCAAGCCTTTTGCAGACTCTAACAGGTTTTCTTCTAAGATTGTCCTGTATTTGGCTCCATCCATCTTCCCATCAACTCTGACCAGCTTCCCTGTCCCTGCTGAAGAAAAGCATCCCCACAACATGATACTGCCGCCACCATGTTTCACGGTGGGGATAGTGTGTTCAGGGTGATGTGCAGTGTTAGTTTTCCGCCACACATAGCATTTTGCTTTTAGGCCAAAAAGTTCTATATTGGACTTAACTGACCAGAGCACCTTCTTCCACATGTTTCCTGTCCCCCCCACGTGGCTTCTAGCAAACTGCAAACGAGACATCTTATGGCTTTCTTTCAACAATGGCTATCTTATTGCCACTCTTCCATAAAGGCCAGATTTGTGGAGAGCACGACTAATAGTTGTCCTGTGGACAGATTCTCCCACCTGAGCTGTGGATCTCTGCAGCTCCTCCAGAGTTACCATGGGCCTCTTGGCTGCTTCTCTGATTAATGCTCTCCTTGCCTGGCCTGTAAGTTTAGGTGCACAGCCATGTCTTGGTCGGTTTGCAGATGTGCCATACTCTTCATTTTCGGATGGTGGATTGAACAGTGCTCTGTGAGATGTTCAAAGTTTGGGATATTTTTTTTTTTATAACCTAAACATGCTTTAAACTTCTTTACAACTTTATCCCTGACCTGTCTGGTGTGTTCCTTGGCCTGCATGATGCTGTTTGTTCACTAAGGTTCTTTAACAACCTTTGAGGGGTTCACAGAACACTCAGATCAGGGCTGTCGTTTTTTACTGGACCCTGGGCAAACATTTTCTTGGGCCCCTCCATCGAAAACGCCAAACGCCCCACCCCCCCCGCCCCCGGAATGCAATTTTGCTCTCTACCTAGTCTGAGGCATACAATAGATATCAGCTAGATTCAAGATCTGTTTACTGCAGTAGATCAAGAAGCACACATAATGGCTTACTGATTAGTTGCTAAAGGTTACAGCACAATATTTCTGCTCGCTGGCTGGTTGCTAAAGGTTACTGCACATCCTTACCACTCACCCATCAACTGCTTGAGGTAACTGCACATCATTAACGCTCACCCATTGGTTGCTAGAGGTTATGAACATCCTTACTGCTCCATGATTGGTTGCTAGAGACTACTGCACATCATTATCACACGCTGATTGGTTCCTAGAGGTTACTGCACATCATTATTGCTCATCCATTGGTTTCTAGAGGTTACTGCAAATCCTTACTGCTCCCACTCACTGATTGGTTGCTAGAGGTTACTGCACACCATTACCACTCAGGGTTTTGTTCCTAGAGGTTAATGCACATCATTACTGCTCGAGGTAACTGCACATCATTAACGCTCACCCATTGATTGCTAGAGGTTATGAACATCCTTACTGCTCCCTGATTGGTTGCTAGAGACTACTGCACATCATTATCACATGCTGATTGGTTCCGAGAGGTTACTGCACATCATTATTGCTCATACATTGGTTTCTAGAGGTTACTGCTCCCACTCACTGATTAGTTGCTAGAGGTTACTGCACACCATTACCACTCAGGGTTTGGTTCCTACAGGTTAATGCACATCATTACTGCTCATCCATTGGTTGCCAGAGGTTACTGCACATTATTAACACTCACGGATTGGTTGCTAGTGGTTACAGCACATCATTATTGCTCACCCATTGGTTTGCGTGAGGTTACGGCAAATCTTTACTGTTCCTGCTCACTGATTGGTTGCTAGAGGTTACTGCAAATCAATACCGCTCACTGATTGGTTGCTAGAGGTTACTGAACATAATTACTGCTCACTCATTGGTTGCTAGAGGTTAGTGCATATCATTACAGCTCACTGGTTGCTAGAGGTTACTGCACATAATACTGGTGACTGGTTGCTTGAGATTACTGAACATCATTACTGTTAACTGATTGATTGCTAGAGGTTACTGCACATAATTACTGCTCACTGATAGATTGCTATAAACTCACACAGCAGCACTTGCCAGAGTTGAACTGTTGTCTTGCATTGCAGCAGAATTTAACATGTGGCTGAAAAGATGAAGTTAATGGAGCTGACCAGGATTACATTCAAAACAGTACTGTCAAAGAGCATAGCAAGCAGAGAGTCAGAGATAAGTGACTTTAGCCGCTAAAGCACTGAAAGTTCAACTCAGCAGAGCAAACTAGCAAATTCAGATTGCTAATCACAAAACATACCAGCTGTCTGCTCGTCCATGCCGACCAGTGTATGTACAGGCATTGCTAGTAATGTTAATAGCAAGCAAATGTCAGCTTAGCCGAGCACATGTTCTTATTCACATTGTAACTTTTGCACCACCACCTTTTCTTTCATGTACACGGGACGTTGTTTATCCTCTCCTGAACGATTTAACTTGACAGCTAGAAACCGACATCTAAAAACGTCCGTTTAGACGCATTTACAAATGCCGCATTTAGCCGTATTTGCGTCTAGAAATGTTTAATATATATATATATATATATATATAAAAATTTTGGTTAAACTGAAAAACGTTCTGTAAACGAAACAATGCTAAACACCAGTTACCGTGTTTAGCAGCGTTTACAGGCTGTTACAGGCATTTGGCGTTTCAAATGCCTCTGAACATCCGTCCTGAACATATTTTTTTGCCTTCCAAAAAATGCTTCTAAACTCATCTGCCTAGAAATGACTATATATGACCCTGTACTGATAAGATAACATAGGGGGGAGTTCAGGGGCAGCTTAAAAAAATGCCCAACTGCTCCTAAACGTCTGTTTACCAGCAGCAGTGTACATAAGGCCTTAGGAATCTCCTCTATGCAATCCTCCCTCACTCCATTCTCTGCCACTGCTTGCCCGTGTGTCTCTCCACCCTGCCAGCTCCGCTGTCAGGCATGGACACCCCCAATCACTGCTTCCCCTTCCCTTCAGCTACAGCTGCATGTGCCAGGGAGTGCTTGTTAGGATGTCGGGCCCCACAACACTGACAGGGCCCCATTTGCGCCTCCTTAAAGATGGCCCTGACTGACATTAAATTGCACACAGGTAGACTCTATTTACTAATTAGATGACTTCTGAAGGCAATTGGTTCCATTAGATTTTAGTTAGGGATATCAGAGTAAAAGGGGCTGAACACAAATACACGTCACGCTTTTCAGATATTCATTTGTAAAAATAATTGAAAACCATTTATTATTTTCCTTCCACGTCACAATTATGTGCCACTTTGTGTTGGTCTATCACATAAAATCCCAATAAAATACATTTACATTTTTGGTTGTAACATGACAAAATGTGGAAAATTTCAAGGGGTATGAAGGTATGAATACTTTTTTAAGGCACTGTATTTAGGTATATATGATGTATGACTTATTATTTGCTTAAAATCTAGACTGTTGACATGAACTACTAAAAGAAAAAGATTAACACCCTTAAACATATCAGAGAAACCCACTGGGGTACATGTGGAGAAAAAAGCTGCATCTTTACAGATGTATGTTTCCATGTTAGGCTTAATGTACACGTGATGTTTTTACAACCTCTCCTGAACAATTTAACTTGACAGATAGAAACCCATGTTTAAAATGTCCGTTTTGCCGTGTTTACATGCCGCGTTTAGCCGCGTTTGCGTTTAGAAGCGTTTTTTTTCAAAATAGACAAAAATAGAAAACGCCTGTAAACGAAACACTGCTAAACGTGAGTTACTGCGTTTAGCTGCGTTTAGAAGCGTTTGACACTTGAAATGCCTCTAAACTCAGCGTCTGCAGTGGCGTCTCCAGCTTTCATATTTAGGGGGGGCACATGGGGGGACAGGGACAAAAGTAGGGGGGCAACTATAAAATGCACATATATATATATATATATCTATAGATATATATATATCTATAGATATATAGATATATAAATATATACTGGGGCCCTTTACTACGACCCCACAACGGCCCTTTCACATGTTCTGCAGTGAGCTCCCTTCCTACTGTATTGGGGTCCCCCAGGGTGGCAGAAAACAAGATATATATGTCACCAGCATACCAAGAAAATATAAGGATCCAAAGCAGTGGGAGAACTATCAGGGTTGCAAAGGTTGTCTTGCCTCCGGGCCCTGGTGTTCTGCCACTGTGGGGTTTCCCAGCCTCCTCTTGCTGTCCTGCCCCTGCTATTGACTGCTCTGGTCTGGCATCTCTTGGAATTTACAGGCTGGTTCTCCTGTCCTAAGGATGGGAGAAATTAGTCTGTTTTTTCAGTAACTGAGAGTCCTGGTGGAGTCCTTCCTGCAACTCGCTCTTCTCCCTGCCAATGAGGATGCAGGGGAAGGAGCAGATTGGGCGGCCATGGTTGTGTGAGCGCTCGCATTATGCAGTGTCAACAAGCAGAGGGAGGGGGGAGGAATCACCCGCAGGAGCTGACTGGGAACTCTCTCCCTCTTAGACATTGATTTTTTGTAAAAAAAAAAAATAATAATTTTTTTTTATTGGGGGGGGGGGGGCACATGGTGGGGCACAGCATAATGTTGGGGGGGGTCAGGGCCCCCTCTGGCCCCCCCTAGGGACGCCATTGAGCGTCTGAACTCATTTTTTCGCTTTCCAAAAAAAGGCCTCTAAACTCAACTGCCTAGAAATGACTATAAATGACCCTGTGTACATGTACTGATAAGATAACATAGAGGAGAGTTCATGAGCAGTCGAAAAAATGCTAAACGTCCGTTTACCAGCAGCAGTGTTTGCCTATCTCTTGTAAGCCCTCAAATGGCATGGAGGTGTCATTGCTGTAGTTTGCCAAAACAAAACAAAAAAACTCACCCCTCTGTTCTATAGCAAATTTTACCTGGGACAATAAAAAGACTTTCACTGCACCAAAATGCACATGATGGCATAGAGTCGTGATTGGGTTGTTCAACAAACCTTGCAAAAGCTGATTTAAAACTATAACAGCTGTTAGTATATTTTCAGGAAAAAAGCTAAAAAAAAAAAGACTTTCCTGTAAGCAGCAAGATAAATCCTAGGTGACCTGAGACAGACACAATGTACTCTCCAGTTACTGTACATTTATATATATTACATATACTGTGCGGGATTAAAACAATCCAGATTAGATAAATACAGTTGTGCAATGATGATACATAATATCATGTCCAAAATGGGTAGAAAAACGTTTAAGCTTTGCAGTGCTGAACCTACAGCAGAAAATACACACAAATCCCTCTCATATGGTTTTGCATTGGACAATCATGTAAATACATTCATACTTTTTTATTGAGGATATTTTCTACATCACCCAAACGATAGACTGCTGGGTCCCCGGGCTCTAGGGCCAGTGAGGTGGCGAGTTTTTTTTTTACACAACCCAATGTAAACTGTGTTTGCCTATAAAGGCAGCATTTATGTTGCTTGCTGTGTATCCTTTCAGGACCTAAAGACTGTTGTAGGTCACTAGGTAAGGGCGAACGGTTCAGCCCGAGCACAGGTTCGAGAGAGTCCGGTCGAAAAATCCGCTCGTCTGTATGCTAGTCCGACGGACAAAAACCGACGCTAGGGCAGCTATTGTGATTTTAGTCCGTCATCACGTACGAATCCGTCGGACTTTGGTGTGATCGTGTGTAGGCAAGTCCGTTCGTTCGAAAGTCCGTCAAAAGTCCGTAGAAAGTCCGTCGGAAAGTCTGTTGGAGCAGTCCGGTCGAAAAGTCCGCCCGTGTGTACGCGGCATTAGGCTACTTTTACACTGAAGTGTTTCTCAGGCGCTAAAGAGCTAGAAATATTGCCTGTAAAGTGCCTGAAAAACGCCTTTCCTGCCACCCCAGTGTGAAAGCCTGAGTGCTTTCACACTGGAGCGGTGCGCTTGCAGGACGGGAAAAAAGGTGCTGCAAGCAGCATAATTAGGGAGTGAACACACCGCTCCTAAAATGGCCCTGCCACTGAAATCAATGTGCAGCAATGCCGAAGCACCTGTAATGGCGTGGCGCTTTGCGGGCACTTTTAACCCTTTTTTGGCCACTAGCGGGGGTTAAAAGTGCCCCGCTAGTGGCCGAAAATCGCAGCTAAAACGACAGTAAAGTGCTGCTAAAAATGGCGGCGCTTTACAGCCGACGCCCCCTCGCCCCAGTGTAAAAGTGCCCTTAGAATTAGGGCATTAAAATTAGGACACCCTAAGGCTCAGTGATAGAAAAGAGGAACTGAGACTATTTGACAGCCACGAAAACCACCCCATGCCTGAGAAAGACTAAATTGGTTGTTAACCCTCACCTTGTAAAACAACCACCTTTCAGTTTAAAATAGAAATGAAAGGCATTTGTATATAGATGTAAAATAAAAAATAAAAAAATTACAAACACTTTTCCCCCTTTCTTTGTGATCACATTTCCTCAGCTGCATTAGAGCTGAGGGAGGAGAAACAGCAGCAAACTAAGCTTCCCAGTGAATGGCTGTGCAGGGGGCGTGTCGGGCGTGGCGGGACAAGATCATTGCAGAAGAGCAGGCCATTGAGAGGAAGATCATTGAAGTTTCCAGCATAGCTAGAGAACTGGCCACACTGTGTTCTCCTGCTTAGCATGGTCAGTTTTTAATAGCAAAGCAGAGGGACTGGCAAGAACTGCGGGGATTTTACACAAAGGAAGCAATACAAAGAGAACAGGATACTATTTTATACAGGTACATGGTGCAGCAGGGACATATCAGGAATATGAAATGTTGGGTTTACATATTCTTTAAAGCTCAGTGATACAAAAGATGATTTGAGACTAGTCGACAACCATGAAGACCGCTCCCATGAATCTTTTAGACTTTAGACTATTGACTCCAGGGTCTGCGCCAATGATTTATATATAACGACACAGTAATGGGTATGTGTTATCTTTACATGCACACAAATATTCTGTGTTTATTTGCTTCAGCATCCTTGCCTAATGGAGCTGCTTACTGGGCTGCTATGGTTATTGCTATGCATGGAATCAACATTACTTATACTGTATGTGGTTTCTTAGCAGTTGAGCTCCTTGGAGCTCCAATTTACCAATTTTGTGTGTTTGTAACTTATGCTTTTTTCCTCTCACTTCTTCACGTACTGTATATTACAGAAAATGTGGTTTAATGCTGAGTACAACTGCTGAGATACATCTTGTGCTATAGGGCAGATTTCCCATCAGTTTCTTATGCAAATGTTGATATTGATGAAGCCAAGTTGCTAACTCTGCAACTCTACTCTTTCCCCAGCATGGGTTTGGTGATGTCCATGACCGAGAAAGGCTAGTTTGTTCAGTATGTCTTTGGGCAGAGGGAGGAAACTGAAACACCTAAACGTAACCCACACACACATAGGGTAAACACAGGGCCGGCCCAAGACATTGTGCTGCCTGGTACCAAGAATGAAATGCTGCCCCCCCCCCCCCCAAAAAAAATTACGCCCACCAAAAGGCCACCACATCCATTATTTTATATCATGATAACTAAATAGGACCTGTCATGGCACTATACATATATATAGGAGTATAAAGAGGACCTGTCATCGCTCTATACATGTATATAGGAGTATAAAGAGGAACTGTCATGGCTCTATACATGTATAAAGGAGTATAAAGGAGACTGGTCATGGCACTATACGTGTATATAGAGAGGACCTGTCATGGCTCTATACATGTATATAGGGGTATAAAGAGGACCTGTCATGGCTCTATACATGTATATAGGAGTATAAAGAGGACCTGTCATGGCTCTATACATGTATAAAGGAGTATAAAGGAGACTGGTCATGGCACTATACGTGTATATAGAGAGGACCTGTCATGGCTCTATACATGTATATAGGGGTATAAAGAGGACCTGTCATGGCTCTATACATGTATATAGGAGTATAAAGATGACCTGTCATGGCTCTATACATGTATAAAGGAGTATAAAGGAGACTGGTCATGGCACTATACGTGTATATAGAAGTATAAAGAGGACCTGTCATGGCTCTATACATGTATAAAGGAGTATAAAGGAGACTGGTCATGGCATTATACATGTATATAGAAGTATAGAGAGGACCTGTCATGGCTCTATACATGTATATAGGGGTATAAAGAGGACCTGTCATCGCTCTATACATGTATATAGGAGTATAAAGATGACCTGTCATGGCTCTATACATGTATAAAGGAGTATTAAGAAGACTGGTCATGGCACTATACGTGTATATAGAAGTATAGGGAGGACCTGTCATGGCTCTATACATGTATATAGGGGTATAAAGAGGACCTGTCATGGCTATATACATGTATTTTTTAAAATTTTTATTTTAATTTAATTTTATTTATTTTGATTGGCCAGCACCTGCCGACTGGCGTGCCCGCTCACTCACCCACCGACCAACCCGCTGACTAATATCCTGTTATGCCCGCACACTCCTGTCACCTCGGCGCTGGGCTCCTCCACGCTCCACCTTCACCTCGGTGCCGGGCTCCTCCACGCTCCACCTTCACCTCGGCGCCGTGGGATAAGCAGCGGAGCTTCAGGAACATGCTCGCTGGTGGGCGGAAATTGGCCTCCCCCCTGAAAGTGCCACCTGGGACCGATGGAACCATCGAGTCCCATGGTAGGGCCGGCCCTGAGTGAACATGTCATCTCAGTACAAGTGGTACTTGAAGTAGGAACAAAAAATAAGGCTCCAAGGCAAGCGTGCTAACTGGTTAGCCACCTAGCTACTCTTGAATGCTTCAGAGATGGAAAATGTGTAGGGATAATGAAAGGATAATGAAACAAGAGGTGGGTTTGGTCACATCTATGTGGCCTTTTTTTTCAAATGCATATTTGATGGTGGCCACTCACGATCCATTCATTTGAGGAATGCAGAAACAATAGAGCTCTTCTACTTCTTTATCATGTTTCCTGGTGATGGACTTATCATTTCCATAATACCTGTGTGTGTTTGTCAGCTCTACTATTGTGCCATTTCAAGCAAGAAGTATGTTCAGACATTGTTTACATATTCAGCTGTTCAGTAACAGCTTCCACAATTGTTCCACGGTATTTTTGTTACATGGTATAGGGTACTGGATAAAAAAATGGTGTTGCTACTTGAATAAACAGAGCACAGTTGGGACTTGTCCTTAATATGACCCCAGTGACTTAAGTCACTAAAGGTCGATAATGTGGTGGTATTACCTGAAGTATTCTATCTCCAGACTTCGTATGCTACATTTAACACGAGTTAGAAAAAAAAGTGTGATTTTTTTTTTTATACGTGTTGTTTGAGAGACTGAGCTTGCAAAAAACCTTCAAAATGTGTGATAAATACTTTTTTGCTTCAGATAAGTGGTATATTTATCATACGGGAGTTATGTTAAACCTGTACTGTAGAAAACATGTCGTTTTTTGGAGGATCAAACGGGAACCACCAAACAGAAAACAAAAATCATATACACTACTGTGCAAAAATATTAAGCAGGTATGAAAAATGCTGAAAATTAAGAATGCTTTCAGAAATAGAAGTGTTAATAGTTTATTTGTATCAAGTAACAAGCATCAATTCTTCTAGGTACACTGTACACTGTATTTGAAAGAATTCGGCAAGTACAGTATGTTGTTCCAAATATTTTGGAGAACCAACCACAGGCCTTTTGTGGATGTAGGCTGCCTCAAATTCTTCTGTCTCCTCATCTAATCCCAGACAGACACAATGATGTTGAGATCAGGGCTCTGTGGGGGCCAAGCCATCACTTCCAAGACTCCTTGTCCTTCTTTACACTGAAGATAGTTCTTAGGCCAGCCAAAGCTGGAGCGAATTTCTTTCCTGCAACTACGAAAACAGACAATGTTGACAGGGGAATCCCTCCCACTAGGCCATTGTGTTCTGCCAGCAAAAGCGGGGGAAGCTGTCCCTGCCAGGAGAAGACAGTGATTATTGTTAGCAGCTTGACCAGCAGCCAATAATAATCTCATGTAAAATCCAGCAGGCTGGTTGTACCCAAGTTGATCCATCTATCAACTTGGGTACATTCAGCCTGCCCATACCTGGTTCTGATGTATGGCATAATGGATAACTATCTGCCTGTATTTCTCAGCTTTGGGGACACCACTGATCCTGACGAAATCTCTTACTCTATTTGCAGAAATGCAGCTACAAACTTGCAATGAAAATCCATCATGCTTTACTGTTGATTACAGACACTCATTATTGTACTGCTCTCCAGCCCTTCAGCAAACTGCCTCCTGCCACAGCCAAATATTCCACATTTTGATTCATCAGTCCAGAGCACCTGCTGCCATTTTTCTTCACCCCCTGTTCCTATTTTGTAGTGCATAGCTTAGTCGCTTAGCCTTGTTTTCACATCTGAGTAATGGCTCTTTGGCTGCAATTCTTCTATGAAGACCATTTCTGACCAGACTTCTCCAGACAGAAGATGAGTGTACCTGGATCTCATTGGTTTCCATCTGTTCTGTGCTGATGGCATCTTCGGTCCTCAGCATTGCCTGTTTCTTTGTGCTTCTTCAAAAGAGCTTGAACAGCACAAGTCTGCTTTGAAATCTTTGCCTGGGAGAGACCTTGCTGATGAGGTATAACTTACCTTGTGTTATAAATATAATAGGTAGTCTTGCGAGCAACTAAAATACAATCTGAGTAATGTATGTAAGCAACAAGTAACACACTCCCGATATAAATGTGCAAGTAAACTCAAAACAAATAATGATGTTCTGGTGATAATTAATGTATCCAACCACTTAGGCATCATTCTCATGAGGCGGATCTGCTGCCCTGAAGTCCGCCTCTGTCCGCCAGCTCAGCGGGAGATCTCTCCGTTGATCTCCGCTGAGTCAGCGGATGACAGGTCCCTCTCTGCTCACTGAGTGGGGAGGGGCTTGTCGAGCGCCGCTGGTTACTATGGAGAGATCGGACGAAAACGGACAGCTTGTCCATTTTCATCAGATCTCACCCAATCCGCCAGGGACGGATGCGAACGTAGGGGCATCCGTCTGATTTCAGCGGATCGGACCGGGTCGGATGTCAGCGGTGACATCCGTCGCTCCATAGACTAGCATGGAGCGCCCGTTCAGGTCCGCCGACAAAACTGACAGGCGGACCTGAACGGTCCGACAGTGTGAAAGGGGCCTTAGTGTATCAATTCTCCTGTGCAAATATGAGAGCCAACATAATAACATGTGAATATACAATAATATGATACATTCATGTGTATTTCTTCTTGTAATATTATAAATCCCGTGCTTGAGTGCAGTCAAATATTAATGAATATTAATTATTCCTATTAATGAAAATGTCAGAAAAAAGTTGTAACTTGTTGGGTCTTCACAAATTCTCAAATGCTTTGTATCTATTCGCCTTACTGCTCCCCCATAAGAAATATGCTTTGGTGAAATAAAGCTTTTTACTAACAGATCAAACCTTTCTCCTCGTTGCTCCATTGATGTGCCTCCATTATGACTTAAATAAAAGATCTCCAAATAGTGCTTATATTGTTTTTAAACAATATTCAATTTATTAAAAATTTGCATAAAACTCATATTTAAAAGGTGCCCCAGTGCACCAACTGTATACAGCGTATATCATATAAAACCACGATGCTGCAGCTACTTCGTGCCTACTTTAACCCTGTGATGTAATACGTAGGGGAGGGGCAGATTGGTTTGGCAAGACGCTTTTGCATCTCTCACTGAGAGGCACGAAGTAGCTGCAGCCTCGTGATTTTATATGATAAAAAGGAGCTCTATTTGGAGCTCTTTTTCTCTCATATATATCGAGTCATAATGGAGACACATCAATGGAGCAACGAGGAGGAAAGCATGATCTGTTAGTCCGGGGTGACTAAAAAGCTTTATTTGACCAAACTTAAGTGTGAGATGAGCGCATTTCTTATGGGGGAGCACTGAGGTGAATAGATACAAAGCACAGATTTTTTGAGAATTTGTGAAGACTCAAGTTACAACTTTTTTCTGACATTTTCATTAATAGGAATAACTAATATTCATTAATATTTGACTGCACTCAAGCACGGGATTTATATTATTATTATTATTACAAGAGGAAATACACATGAATGTATCACATTATTGTATATTCACATGTTATTATGTCGCCACTCATATTTGCACAGGAGAAGTGATATACTAAGTGGTTTGATACATTTATTATCACTAGCACAGCATTATTTGTTTTGAATAACTACCTTGTGTCTTGTTGCTGTGCTCAGGCTTGCCATCATGTATGATCTGTGACATGAAACTGTCTTCCACGACCTCACCTTAGTAGCAGAGTTTGGCTGTTCCTCACCCAGTTTTAAGCCTCCCACACAGCAGTTTCAGTTAATGAAGGTGTTTTAACCTACATATGAAATTGATGATCCTGCTTTATATGATTGATTAATCGTACACCTGACTCTAATCCTACAAAATCCAAAGTGTAAGAATTGATGCTGGTTTAAAGCCAAAGAGAAGTCACACCAAATATTGATTTTATTTAGATTTTTCGTCTGTTTGAATTCTGTAAATTGATTAAAATAAACAATTAAAATATATATTTTTGAAAGCATTCTTATTTTACAGCATTTCTTCACACATGCCTAAATCTTTTGCACAGTACTGCATATGTATGGTTCAGGTTATAGAGTATCATTTGAGCTCCTCCCATGTGCTTGGGTCTAGAGGTAAATTGCTACTGTCACATGACAGAGAGGGTGATTTAACAAATCGTTCTAGCCTTTAAAGCTGCGAAAACACTGGCCGATTTTTCAAATGTACGAAAATTCTAATCAGCGTATATGATGACATGACGAATGACGCTTGGAAGCTTTGAAAACTTCAAAAAACGTTTGCAACACTGACCAATTTTTCAAATGTACCAAAATTTTAAATAGTGTATATGATGACATGACGAATGTCGCTTTGAGAACTTCAAAAAACTTTTGCTTTCAATGTTTGATTTTGGAGCAAATAGGCTTTCCTGAAGAAAAACTCCATTCACTGTTAGAAATTGGTTTGTTCAAGAAACATTTTACATCATGCTTCTTTGAATTTTCTCAACACAGTGGTTAAAAACAATGTAAGGAAGAGAGGAAAGATCCCTGGTGCCGCACATTCACAGAGTCTTATGGTGGTATGAGAGAGACAACCTCGGCCTGGGCCCTGACCAGGCCTGGCTTGGTGGGAGCCCAGGCTGAGGTTGTCTCTCTGATACCACCATAGGACTCTGTGGATATGTGGCACCAGGGATCGTTCCTCTCTTTCTTCCAGTGACTACAGCAGCTGGGATGAGCTCCATCCCTTGCTGGCACTCCTGCAATGGTTGCAGCATTACCCACACTACTCCCCATAGTGATCGAGCCTGAACGGCACACTAAGCAAACCGTGGTTGAAAACAATGTTGGTTTAACCACACTAACAAGTAAAACATTTTCAAACAAAAATCTACTGGCCAACTTATCATCAACCGATACCAGTGTGACATCAGAAGGAGCAGAATGGGATTAGTGGGTCATAAAGGAAAAGAACGGTTGGGTGAGGGAGGTTCACAGTCAGCGTTGCTTTTCTTAAATCAGACAACAGGTGCCTTCCTGACGAACTTACATTTTTCAAGATGCAAAGTCCCAAAATGTGTTCGGTTTCCTTGATGGCTATTCACCCCTATAGCTAAATGAAAATACTAACTTTCAGAGAACGCTGCAACAGCTCCACCACCACACAGAAGTGCTAGGCCTTCTGAAAGTTCCCTTAAGTTCACCTCCCCCCCAGGGAAAGTGAGCAGGTTTATCCCATAAGTACCATGTTTATGGAGCTGAAGTGGCCCACCCCATCGAAGAGGCAAACAAGAGGAAAGATTTGTTTGTGAGAAAGTTTGTTGGAGGCTTAATTTGGATTAAAGAGTTGAGCAGGTGCGCATTAAGCTAATGTTAAAGTAAAAGGAAAGGCTCCCCTTCAACTCTCCGCTAAACACTCACTAACCATAATGGTAGAAATTCTGCATAGTTACAATTTTTAAAATATGCTTCTTTGTACCTCATTTTCTTTTAAAACTCTCCCTGTCAAGTGACCACACAGCTTTCGGCTTCAGTAGATCAGTGCTGCCTCACTCTCCCTAGGCTTGTCACTACCAGAAGTGACTTACCTAGCTGATGGTACAGATGGCCAGGCAGTGCAGTATGGGGGCAGAGCCGAGTGGGATGGGGGAAGGCGTGTCAGGGCGTGGCTACTCAGAGCTCTGCTGATTTTATCACACAGAGTCCGACAACCGTTTACGGAAGTGCCTGTGAGCTGCCACATTCAGCTCAACAGGCAGACCGTTGTCGATACATAACAGGAGATTGCTGATTCTCTAGCTTAGACTACTGTTTCTAATCTAGACCAGCCTTTTTTAACCAGGGTGCCCAGGCACCCTGGGGTGCCTTGGCAAAATGCCTAATAATTGATTACCATGTGTGGATCAAACCTGCCCTTTAGTTACACAAAGCCACAGGTTTTCATTATGCACCATTATACATAGTTACATAGTTACATAGTTAGTCAGGTTGAAAAAAGACACAAGTCCATCCAGTTCTACCTTAAAAACAATAAATAAATAAAATAAAAAATATCGTACAATCCAATATACCCAATTTTATACCCTCAGTTGATCCACAGGAAGGCAAAAAACCCCAGCAGCGCATGCTCCAATTTGCTACAGCAGGGGAAAAAATTCCTTCCTGATCCCCCAAGAGGCAATCGGATTTTCCCTGGATCAACTTTACCTATAAATGTCAGTACCCAGTTATATTATGTTACATTTAGGAAAGTATCCAGGCCTTTCTTAAAGCAATCTACTGAGCTGGCCAGAACCATCTCTGGAGGGAGTCTATTCCACATTTTTACAGCTCTTACTGTGAAGAAACCTCTGCGTATTTGGAGATGAAATCTCTTTTCCTCTAGACGTAAAGAGTGCTCCCGTGTCCTCTGGGTTGACCGTAAAGAGAATAACTGAACACCAAGTTCACTATATGGACCCCTTATATATTTGAACATGTTGATCATATCCCCCCTTATTCTCCTCTTCTCAAGAGTGAATAAATTCAGTTCCTCTAATCTTTCCTCATAGCTGAGCTCCTCCATGCCTCTTATCAGTTTGTTTGCCCTTCTCTGCACTTTCTCCAGTTCCCGATATCCTTTTTGAGAACAAAACTGAACTGCATATTCCAGATGAAGTCTTACTAATGATTTGAACAGGGGCAAAATTATATCTCTCTCTCTAGAGACCATACCTCTCTTAATACATGACTTTCTAGATGCTGGCATCCTATGATGTCATTAGTCAAAAAGGAGGATGTCTGTTGCCTTCACAGCATCCTTGTTTGACCCTCCTGTGACTCTCTCCTTCAGCGCTGGGGTGGCATTAGCTGGCTGACGGAGAAATATTGAGGGAGAAGAGAAATATTGGCGTACTAGTCAGTACCAGTGTGCAAAAGTGTATTTGCTTTGGAAGAATAAATCACCTCTAACGTTGGGTGTCCTACATGTGAATTTTTCCGCATTACGTAAAGCTATTAGAATAGATTTTTTATATTTTAGAATGGGGTGCCTTGAGACTGTCCATAATTTTAAAGGGTGCCTTGACTAAAAAAAGGTTGAGAAACATTGATCTAGACAATCAGCAATTCAAAAAATGAATAATATAAAATTATTAGTATTAGTAAATTAGTATTTGACATACTAATCATACTAATAATGATTAGTAGCTATAATAATATTAATCATTGGCAAATTTTGCTTTTTTGAGTGGAATTCCACTTTAAAGTAAAATATCTAGCCATGTAAATGAAAAAGTATGAGCACATTGAAAGCATCTGTCACTTGATATTTGCTTGGTAAAAAAGGTGATGTTTCACTCTAAGGTGTTAATGTAAATGTGAATATGCCTGGGTGAACTTGACCAGATTAAATTTAATAACCAGAAGTACCTTTTGCTGTTTCCCAGCTGGTGCATGTACCGTGGATGAAACTACCGTATCACATTGCTATTCCTTCTATTCTACTCTTTGTTTTCTCTTTTTTTCTGCTCTGACTTTGAGAGTTTGGGCCATCATATGATGACAGGAGAGCTCCCATTATGCAGTATTCCTCTCATCCCAGGCTGACAGAATGGGCCCAGAGTAATTTACTGCCAATAGCACTCTGAATACACGGGTAGGCTGAGGCCCTAATATGGAAACTTGAGACCTTTCATTTCTACTCAGTGGTTACAGATCCATCCCTTTATTCATTTTCATAATATAATTACATTTGTTTCCATTTTACGCTAATAGATGCTTTTATAGCAAAGAAAAGCTGCTCTGGTTGTGAAAAGATTTATAAATAAAACAGATGAGTCTAACAATACAGATGAGCTCAGTAATGTCAGAGAACAGGTGACACCTAGGAAAAGATGGAAGCATGTCTGAAATGATAATATTTCTGAGTTACGGCTTGTGGACTTGCAGCAGGTCGCTGCTACATAGTTACATAGTAGGTGAGGTTGAAAAAAGACACAAGTCCATCAAGTCCATCCATGTGCGTGATTATATGTCAGTATTACATTGTATAACCCTGTATGATGTGGTCGTTCAGGTGTTTATCTAATAGTTTTTTGAAACTATCGATGTTCCCTGCTGATACCACCGCCTGTGGAAGGGAATTCCACATCCTTGCCGCTTTTACAGTACAGAACCCTCTACGTAGGTTAAACCTCTTTTATTCTAATTTTAATGAGTGGCCACGTGTCTTGTTAAACTCCCTTCCGCAAAAAAGTTTTATCCCTATTGTGGGGTCACCAGTATGGTATTTGTAAATTGAAAACATATCCCCTGTCAAGCGCCTCTTCTCCAGAGAGAATAAATTCAGTGCTCGCAACCTTTCCTCATAACTAACATCCTCCAGACCCTTTATTAGCTTTGTTGCCCTTCTTTGTACTTGCTCCATTTCCAGTACATCCTACCTGAGGACTGGTGCCCAGAACTGGACAGCATACTCTAGGTGCGGCCGGACCAGAGTCTTGTAGAATGGGAGAATTATCGTTTTATCTCTGGAATGAATCCCCTTTTTAATACATGCCAGTATTCCGTTTGCTTTGTTAGCAGCAGCTTGGCATTGCATGCCATTGTTGAGCCTATCATCTAGTAGGACCCCCAGGTCCTTTTCCATCCTAGATTCCCCCAGAGGTTCTCCCCCCCAGTGTATAGATTGCATTCATATTTTTACCACCCAAATGCATTATTTAAAATTTTTCTACATTATATCTCATTTGCCATGTAGTCTCCCACCCCATTAATTTGTTTAGATCTTTTTTGCAAGGTTTCCACATCCTGCTGAGAAGTTATTGCCCTGCTTAGCTTAGTATCGTCCACAAATACAGGGATTGAACTGTTTACCCCATCCTCCAGGTCGTTTATGAACAAATTAAATAGGATTGGTCCCAGCACAGAACCCTGGGGGACCCCACCACCCACCCCTGACCATTCCAAGTACTCCCCATTTATCACCACCCTCTGAACTCGCCCTTGTAGCCAGTTTTCAATCCATGTGCTTACCCTAATGTCCATACCAATGGAACATTTATGGGGAACTGTGTCAAATGCTTTTGCAAAATCCAGATATACCACGTCTACGGGCCTTCCTTTATCTAGGTGGCAACTCACCTCCTCATAGAAAGTTAATAGATTGGTTTGGCAAGAACGATAAATCCATGCTGATTACTGCTAATGATACCATTCTCATTACTAAAATCATGTATATAGTCCCTTATCATCCCCTCCAAGAGCTTGCATACTATTGATGTTAGGCTAACTGGTCTGTAATTCTCAGGGATGTATTTTGGTCCCTTTTTAAATATTGGTGCTACATTGGCTTTTCTCCAATCAGCTGGTACCATTCCAGTCAGTAGACTGTCAGTAAAAATTAGGAACAATGGTCTGGCAATTACTTGACTGAGTTCCCTAAGTACCCTCGGGTGCAAGCCATCTGGTCCCGGTGATTTATTAATGTTAAGTTTCTCAAGTCTAATTTTAATTCTGTGTTCTGTTAACCATTGAGGTGCTTCCTGTGATGTGTCATGAGGATAAACACTGCAGTTTTGGTTACTGAAGCCCCCCGATTCCCTCAATACCTTCAATTTTTACATTGGAGTTAATCCATCCAGGACTTTTGTTTGCTCTTTTAAATTTATTACCCAATAAGATGCATTGGCTAATGCCCTTATTTAATATGCTCTTAAAGCAAACCCATCTCTCTTCCGTGTTCTTTGTTCCTAAGATTTTATCCCAGTTTATGCCTTCTAGCAAGGTTCGTAGTTTAGGGGGGTTGGCTCTTTTGAAATTCAGTGTCTTTGTATTCCCCTTGTGTTTCCTAACTTACATTATTCTTGATATACAGGCATACCCCTCCCCTTTTTTTACCCTCTCTATCCCTGCAATAAAGGGTATACCCTTGAATGGTTGCCAGCCAATCATGAGAGCTGTTGAACCAGGTCTCTGAAATTCCCACAAATGCCTAATCCTCCTCGTACAACAGTATCTCTATCCACCAGGCTCCTGGCATTGGTGAACATCCACGTAGTTTAGGCCGGTCGCATACTATCCTCTTATTGGGTGTTCCGAGATTGCAAATAGGACTTGTTACTATACTTACCTTGGGTTTATGTGCTTTAGTCAACCTACCACTAATGCCCCCAATACTACCCTCTGGAATATGTTCTGCGCTTACTATCTCTAACTCTGCTACAGCAACAACTCCTGGAAAACAGTTTTCTGAGATATATGTGCAGCATTCTGGGTATGATTAATGGCCAGGACTTGAAAATATATACAAGGACATTAATGGAAAGCAGAAGAAAATAACTATGAAATATAATGTGTATAGACAGAGGCCCTCAGCCACAGCTGCTTGATTAGCTAATTATAAGGAGATGGAGAAATACACATGCTGATTTCACAATCAGGCCAAATTGGTACTTCATGCCTTCTTTTTCCAAATGATAAGCACCCATCCAAATTAGCTCACATTCACAACTAAGGATTTTGTTGTACGATTCCCAAAGTGTGTCAGCGCTCAAGATGAGGAATTCCACTATTCTCAGTGTCATGTTGTCTATCTTTTGTCATGGGAAGCTCAAAAAAGTACCGTATATACTCTAGTATAAGTCGTTCCGAGTATAAGTCGAGGCCCTAATTTACCACAAAAAAATGGGAAAAATTTATTGACCCGAGTATAAGACGAGGGTGAGAAATGCACAGCTACTGTAAGTGGAAAAGAGGGTCAACAATGCCCATTTGCAGCATCACTGTGCCCATTTGCAGCCATAGGTCCCCTGAACTTCAAACTCGGTAGTTAAGGGTTCCTAGATGCCCCCTAGCTGCAGCCAAAATTTGGGGTCTTTGAACCCAAAGGGTCCCGAAATGACATTGCTGCAGATGGACACAGTTGACCGTATTTGGGGCCCTGTATCTCAGGGCCACTTAGTGCTAAGAACCCCAAATTTGGTGTGCAAACCCAATCGAACTAGCCCATAAAATTTCCAAAGCTGGGGTTTCTAGCACCAAGTGGCCCCGAGATACAGGGCCCCAAAAATCAGTTCAGAAAATGTCAAGCACTTTTCTGCAGCAGAGAATGACATTTTCCGAACCGGTTTTGGGGCCCCGTATCTCAGGGCCACTTAGTGCTAGGAACTTCAGCTTTGGATATATTGTGGTACCAGCTCCACTGGGTTTGCACACCCAATTTGGGGTTACTAGCATCAAGTGGCCCTGAGATATGAGGCCCCAAATTCGGTTCAGAAAATGTCAAGCACTTTTCTGCAGCAGAGAATGACATTTTCCGAACCGATTTTGGGGCCCCATATCTCGGGGCCACTTAGTGCTAAGAACTTCAGCTTTGGATATGTTGTGCTACCAGGTCCACTGGGTTTGCACACCAAATTTGGAGTTCTTAGCACCAAGTGGCCCTGAGATACGGGGCCACAAATTCGGTTCGGAAAAATGAAATTTTTTGCTGCAGAAAAGTGCTTGACTCGAGTATAAGTCGAGGGGGGCACTTTCAGCACAAAAAAATGTGCTGAAAAATTCGACTTATACTCGAGTATATACGGTACATGATTTTTGGCCCCATAGACTTTAAAGTGATATTAAAGGCTAATATTTTTTTAAATAAAAGTAAAGAAGAGATTATACTTACCTGCTCTGTGGAACAGAATTTCGCAGAGTGGTCCCTTACCTCCTCTTCGGGAAGTCCCCCTGTCTACTTCTACCTGCTCCGGGTGCCTCCTTATCACGTAGTGCCCTGTAGGCACACTCCTGAGCCAGGCTGTGTGCGTCCATAGCCACTCACAGCACCGCTAAGACACTCCCCGCTCCCTCTTCACAGGAGTTTGACTGACAGCAGCAGAAAATGAGAGGGGAGGTGCTGCAGCCCGAACAGCGCTAGAGCAGTGAGAGGAGGTAGTCAAGTGTTTAGGGAAGGGGAGGGAACAGTTACTCGGGCCTTTTTTCACCTTAAAGTGGTCCTAAAGCTAAAAAGTTTTTAACCTTAATGCAAACCCTGCATTAGGGTAAAAAAAAAAATTGCCATTTGCTGGGCTTCTTCCCCCCCAAACACTTACAGTGGGTATAGAGAAGAATCACCCCCTTTAAAGTAATCACATTTTGTTGCTTTGCAGCCTGAAGTGAAGACAGACAACGTTTTTGTTTTATCCAGCTTTATTTACTACCAAAACTTATAACATGCAAGTGAAAGATTTAACATCAACATGTCAGAGAAAAAAATAAATACATAAAAAACAGAAGAAGAGTTGGAAAAAGGACACCCCCCATGTCAATATTTTGTTGGGCCACATTTTGCTTTAATTACAGCATTCTGTTGGCATATGTCTCTACTAACTTTGCACATCTAGACTTTGCAATATTTGCCCACTCTTCTTTGCAGAACTGCTCAAGTTCAGTTATCGCCAATGGTGACCGGTGTTGACTGCAGTCTTCAAGAAATTTCATGCAAGGACATTCACCTTTTTCTCTTCCAACCACTATGTGGTCATTTTGCTGTGTGCTTTGGGTCATTGCCATGTTGGAAGGTAAACCTTCTTCCCATTGACAACTTTCTGGCAGAGTGCAGCAGATTTTCCTCAAGAATTTGACGGTATTTTGCCCCATTCATTTTCTTCTATCCTGACAAGTGCTCCAGTCCCTGCTGCAGAGAAACTCCCCCATAATAGGATATTACGCCCTCCATGCCTTACTGTAGGAATGGTATTATTTGGATGGTGAGCTGCATTGGATTCAATTTTAGTCACATCTGACCACCTTAAATGCACTTTGAAGATTCTTAGGCCATGTGGAATAAGGTGTTATGGTCAGATGAGACTAAAATTGAATAATTTGGCCTCAACACCAAACAATACGTCTGGTGGAAATCCAATACAGCTCATGTGATTATTTTAACGGGGGGTGATTCTTTTCTATAACCACTGTACCTGAGTCCTCTATCAATCCAGCCCTGTGCTCGGTTGCAGATCTTCTCTCACTTCTCCCTTCTCTCACTACACCGAGAGCTGTGGGAGCCAATGGCTTCTGCTGCTGTCAGTCAAATCATGTGATGAGGAAGTGGGGGGCGGGGCCAAGCCCCACTGTGTGCATCTATGGATGCACATAGCCCGACTCGGGAGCATGCTTGCACGTGTGTCCTCATAGCACACAGTGTGCTATAGAGCACACACAGAAGAAGAGAAGCGGGGGCATGGGCGGGGGACCCCAGAAGAATAGTTAAGGGACTGCTCTGTGTAATACCATTGTACAGAGCAGGCAAGTATAACATGTTCATTATTTTAATTTAAAAAAAAATTGCCCTTAGAACTTCATTAATGCAGGGAAAGCCTGAATTACACGTAACCACTTTAATAGGAGTGCCTGAAAAATGCTTGAAAAACATGTTTACGTGTGTTTTCCACATGTTCCCATTTAATTTAAGAGCCAAACTTGCGATTCTGCTCCTGTGCTATAAATCATTTGTAAAAACCAGTAAATAATCATGCTCACAGATTCCCAGAAAAATGCCTCTCAAGTCTCTGGCTATGCTCACCCTAAAGCCCTGTACACGCGGTCGGATTTTCCGATGGAAAATGTTCTAAGGGAGCTTGTTGTCGGAAATCCCGACCGTGTGTGGGCTCCATTGGACATTTTCCATCGGAATTTCCGTCACACAAAATATGAGAGCTGGTTCTCAAATTTTCCAACAACAAAATCCGTTGTCGTAAATTCCGATCGTGTGTACACAATTTCCGACGCACAAAGTTCCACGCATGCTCGGAATCAAGCAGAAGATCTCCCAGTCTATGGATAGTGTAGGACCCACCAATCATGGGGTACTTTGTCGCAGTAAGTGGGCTTAAGCACCATATAGCAATATGGTGTGACCAAATCCCCGTATTTTTTGATAATGCTTTTTGAAAATGCCTAGGTGTTTTAAATAAGCCTTGCAGGAGGTAAATGTCTTTTTTACATGTGTGCGCTGTAATATTTTTTTCTGCTGTATGGTCTTATGGCTGCACCATCTTTAATGCATCTTTTAGGTTGTGCCCCCCAAATATCTTGCTTATCAAGCAGAAGAGCCGCACTGGCTATTGAACTTCATTTTTCTCGGCTCGTCGTACGTGTTGTACGTCACCACGTTCTTGACGTTCGGAATTTCCGACAAGATTTGTGTATGCAAGACAAGTTTGAGCCAACATCCGTCGGAAAAAAACATGGATTTTGTTGTCGGAAAATCCTATCGTGTGTACGGGGCATAAGTGTGAATAGGGACTAGTGGACAGATTTATAACTTTTTCAAATCCTACAATAAGAAATTCCTGACATGTCACAATTTAGAGCAACAGTATCATTTTCATTATTAAAAAAGTCATCTTTTAAGCTCCAGTATAGTGAATGTGTCTGTGAACTGTCTCTCAAGCTCTCTGCCTTTAGGGGAAATTTCTACTCCTGTTAGCAGGAAGCATTTCCTTTCTTATACCTTCCCTAATGTTCACAAGAGCATTGCAACTGGTCAGAGGGTAAGATGGGGGTAATCTGTGATTTTCATGCTGGAAAGTCACAGGGTGGGAGGCAGCAAGGGCAGAGAGCCCTCTGAATATGTTGGATTTTTGCAGTGGCTGGTCACAGACTATAATAGGCAATAGCAGGAGGTTGAGTTGTGTCGCGAAAAACCAGGATTTACAGGATTATGTTATTCCTGAGCCAACAATTAGTCAAGGAGGAAGATGCTTGCCTTGGAACATCAATAAGCAAAGATGGAACTGACCTTCTGTGAAGAGGGGGGAAGTAAACGAACTGTCGGAGGGGTACTGTGATGTCTGTGAGCGGTAATAAATACTTGCATTACCCTTAGGCATGACTTAGAATGCATGCATTGGGAAAATAAAAAATATATTAGTTGCTAGGACCATCTAAAAGAATTATGTGTGATAAAAAAAAAAATTGATATTGTTTCAAAGTAACACTAAGTATAATTAACATTGCAATTGCCTTTCCTGGTGGTGGGTGAGCTGCTGATATTTATCCCAGTACTTGACAGCTTTAAAAAACAGTATTTGCGGCAAAAGTCGGAACTAACTCATAGCACGCAGCTTGCACAGCACAAAAAAAAAAGCTTTTATTTCATCAGGGGAGCACAGCTTTTCTCCTGGTTTAGGCTGAATCCGTTTCATAAAGGATCAGGGATGGGGCTCTGTAGGAGCTTGCTGAATAAGTGGAGCAGATCAAATAAGCATTCATATCATACCAATAATTAAGCCAAAACATGACTTAATATTGCTACTAACGCACTGTTTCCAACGGTCCCTTAGCGCCTCAGAAGTGGGTCGCACTTCATTACCCCAAGCTATAACAGAACTATTTAAGGCACATACAGATTTGAGCATCAGGAAGTTCTTATCTAACTTTCACCAGCCAGAGAAAACAGTTTGAAATGCCTCCTATAACATATTTTTAAGTACCGTATATACTCGAGTATAAGCCGAGTTTTTCAACACATTTTTTTGTGCTGAAAATGCCCCCCTCGACTTATACTCGAGTCAAGCACTTTTCTGCAGCAGAGAATGACATTTTCCGAACTGACTTTGGGGCTCCGTATCTCGGGGCCACTTGGTGCTAGGTTTCCACACCAAATTTGGGGTTCCTAGCACCATGGCCCCGAGATACGGGGCCCCAAAGTCAGTCAACTGTGTCCATCTGCAGCGATGTCATTTCGGAAACCCTTTGCAGCTAGGGGGCATCTAGGAACCCTTAACTACCGAGTTTGAAGTTCGGGGGACCTACTGTATGGCTGCTATGGGCACAGTGAGGCTGCAAATGGGCACAGTGAGCCGCAAATGGGCATTGTTGACCCTCTTTTCCTATCAGGGAATTTAGTAGACCAGACTGTGTGGACACAGCACAGAGGAAACCAAAAACACATGTAAGTGAAAAATAATGGTGTTTATTAAATAGGTGGCAAAAAAATGAAATATAAACAGTGCAAAACCAACCACAGGCCCACAAACAACAAATGGTATATACAAATAAATGGGAAATACCGTAATCGCAACAAAAGCCAGGACAAGGTTATACACAAGGGAATCAGCATGTGAGGGCTTGCACGGGTATTTATCAGACTGCAGTAATTGACCTCACGTTACACCTGAGCGCAGAAGGTGCTGTCTGCTCCACACTGTTGGAATACACCCGCTGGTGGACAACGGTACTACGGCCCAAGGATGCAACAGTGCAACCAACAGGTGAGTCCTCTTATTACAGGTCCTGGGTGTTGGAAGACACCCGCTGGTGGACACTGGTACTGCGATCCAAGAGACTGACAGCACCACCAACGGGTGAACCTTTTCATGACATTTCCACTTACAGTAGCTGCGCATTTCTCAACCTAGGCTTATACTCGAGTCAATACGTTTTCCCAGTTTTTTGTGGTAAAATTAGGTGCCTCGACTTATATTCGGGTCGGCTTATACTCGAGCATATACGGTACTAGAAATTTAGGCATCTTAAAGGAGGTAGAAAGCCCAGAGAGGCTCCTCAGCAAGTGGATATTGCCTAAATATAGTTCAGTGAACAGGCACGTTAATACAGAAATCTGAAAGGTATTTATTGGTGGAATCATACTCCTGACTATCCAGTGTGGCAGAACTGTGCGAATCAGAAGACTGGCTAAACACATTTTTTTAACCTTTTGCATGGCAAGCAATACACATATGGTATCTATCTATTGTAATTGTATATTGAGCTGCTTGCCAAACAATCAGCTTTTGTTTATAGGTATGAGCACATTACACTTAATGTACCTTACATAGAGTAGAATAGGAAAGATTCTATTGCAGCATGGGGGCTAAGTTTTTTCCTGGTTCAGACTTGCTAAATTGTAACATGCTGAGTACGAGGAGAGAAAATATACACGATTTAACAATCAAATCCCTGTATTTTCTTTTATAAAATTATAATCCGATTATAATTTGTTAAAATTTGACACACACATGCTGCTTCCCAAAGTATTATGAATCACCATGCTGCCACGCACTGTTTAGTATTCAATGGCAGTCTATAATCCAACCTATTTACAGTGGATGTGTAGAAAACAGTTAGTTCTCAGCTGTATTAAACAAGTATGTACTGTATTACCTGACACAGAAATTGCACATCCAGTAGGTGATCTTAGGGCAGCCCAACACCAAGCACATTTCTTTCCTGCAACCATGCAACCAAGGGTTGCTGGAAAGAAATTCACTTGATTTTCCCATCAACTCAGAGAGTGTTGATGTGGGAATCCCTCCTGCCAGCCCATTGTCCTCTTCTGGCAGGGATGAAGACAACTGCTATAGCCGCTAGCGATAATCGCAAGAGAATCCAGCAGGCTGGTTGTACCCAAGTTGATTGATCGGTACATTTAGCCTGCCCAATAACAATTTGAATCTTCCTGCTGAACCGGCCGAGATTCTAACTGTGTATGGCCAGCCTTACTTTTCTCTATTGCAGTTAAATAATAAGCTTGGTCCAGGTCCACCCCAGCCTATGATTAGATGGTGAAGAAGCAGCAACACAAAAGTGAGGTCAACCCTCTCATCCAGCTTCTTTTGCATATTGCAATGATGTAAAAATCAATAAAAAGACATACTGAGGTATTTAAAATTAAACTGAAATACTTTTTTTTGTTTTAATGAGTACATACAGTAACTGGGTTATAGGAGGGGTTTAGTCTTCACTGAAAAAAGGGTCTTGGGTTCCCTTCTCCACTGATCACCAATATAAGGGTGCGATTCTATTGGTCTGTGCAGGGAGGAAGCCCCTGTCAACAGTAACTTGATTCTGAACAACAAAGTGTTTTTTAAAACTATTTTGAAATGCTGCCAACTATATAATAATTCTCACAATACAAGAGTGTGGATGAGGCATTAAGGCCTGATGGCAAGATATACAGTATCTCACAAAAGTGAGTACACCCCTCACATTTTTGTAAATATTTTATTATATTATTTCACGTGACAACACTGAAGAAATGACAATTTGCTACAATGTAAAGTAGTGAGTGTACAGCTTGTATAACAGTGTCAATTTGCTGTCCTCTCAAAATAATTCAAGCCATTAATGTCGAAATCGCTGGCAACAAAAGTGAGTACACCCCTAAGTGAAAATGTCCAAATTGGGCCCCAAATGTCAATATTTTGTGTGGCCACCATTATTTTCCAGCTCTGCCTTAACCCTCTTGGGCATGGAGTTCACCAGAGCTTCACAGGTTGCCACTGGATTCCTCTTCCACTCCTCCATGATGACATCACGGAGCTGGTGGATGTTAGAGAGCTTGTGCTCCTCCACCTTCAGTTTGAGGATGCACCACAGATGCTCAATGGGGTTTAGGTCTGAAGACATGCTTGTGTTAGCGGTGTACTCACTCTTGTTGCCAGCGGTTTAGACATTAATGGTTGTGTGTTGAATTATTTTGAGAGGACAGAACATTTACACTGTTATGTATGCTGTACACTCACTACTTTACATTGTAGCAAAGTGTAGTTTCTTCAGTGTTGTCACATGAAAAGATATAATAAAATATTGACAAAAATGTGAGGGGTGTACTCACTTTTGTGAGATACTGTATATGTATTATAGTAGAAGCAAATAACAGTATGAGAGCTTCAAGTACCCTTGATGGTTAATGAAACGTTACATGCCTTAGCACGGTGCAAACTTAAAGGGTTTGTTAACCCACATTATATACTTCATATAATCTGCTCGGTCTCCTAATGATATGTCTCCCTGTGTGTGTTGTATAAAAAAAGCCATATATACCTTATTTGTGAGCACTGATGGGCGCTCACATGACCCGCCGTCTCTCTCCTCTCCCCGTCTGACAGATGCAGCAGAAGAGGCTGAGATCCCCCCCCCCCGCTGACGTCAGTCTGGAAGGGAGGAGGAGGGGAGGAGAGAGCTGGCAGGTCACGTGACCGCAGATCAGTACTCACAAATAAGGTATATACGGCTTCTTTTTTTAAAAAAAAAACACACACACAGGGGGACATATAATTAGGAGACCAAGTGTATTATTTAAATTAAATAATGATATTTCAGCAGCAGGAAGGGGGGGGGGTGGGGGCTGACACAGGAGCTGACAGGCAGAGAGGGTAGGGGAGGGGACAGAGGAGAGACAGCAGGGCTGAGGATGACGGAGGCACATAAACTGACCAATTTGTCAGGGCTCAGCAGCCATGATACACAGTGGTCAGTTTACAAAGGGAAGGGTAGAGACTGGCAGGATCAGGCAGGTTTTTTAGGTAATAGAAGGGGCCAAATGACACAGCACAAGCGCTGTATAACATGCTTTAAAGGAGCAGGATCCATTTTTTGGGGGGTTAACAAACGCTTTAAGAGAGAAGAGGCTGTATATTGCCACAAAGTGATATTTTCAGAACATAGGCATACATTAACATGAGGTACAAATACGTCCGGTGGCTGTTCAGCACGTTGGAACCCTTAGGAGGTTACAATGGAGGAATGATGTTGTTTCTTGGCTTGGTAGTCTTGGCATGTACCTTTTTGTACAGGATAAACAAGGTGCACAGAGAGCTGACAAAGAGGCCCAGAGCTCTCCCCTGGAAGGCTTGGCACTGCCAGACCTCACACTGCTGGCACAATGCAGTTGTAAAGAGTTGTATTATTGCTCAACTACCGAGGATGCAAGCAGCAAGTTGGAAGAGGAGAGCAGGTGATTAGTACAGGACAGTTACGATGTTATTGTGGATGTGACCTTCACAGCTGGATCAAAAATATGGCAAATAAGCTGCAGCTAAGATTTTAAAGAAAGGTGATATAAAATTGGATCCACTTGTCATAATTATGCAAGTGTGGCTTCAAGTGTTCGAAAACACACCAAGAATATCACCAAAAAATATATATATAATCAAAAATATGTCATCAAGGTCACTAGAAGAAAAATCACCCACTTACCACAAGCTCAATACGTCTTCCCAAGGTTATGCAAGTAACTGGGACTTAAAGGAGATCTGTTGCTCCTATTAACCTCAATATAGTCCTCTGAAGTTTCATCTGTATTTGCTAACCTTGCCTCCAACAGATAACTGATATTACTTAGCGTGATCATTTTAACAGCCATGCCAGCTGGAGCAAAACATCAAAACTGTAAGGGAAGGGAGCGGTATATTCCTATAAAGCTGTGTAAGGGTTAAGTTTGTCTAGCAGGTGTCTGAGAGGTTAATGTACAAATACAGCTGACAACAGCTATCATCCATGCTGGGTAAAGCGCCCTCCCTGATCCTGCTGGGATCTCTGCATGCGTGGGGCCAGCCATCTGTTACCTTCACCGCTGGATATAATTAAATGGACAACTGAAACTGCAGAGGGTCTCCAGCCATTGCTATATTAGTATCTGTCACCTGAGCTTGTACACACTCCCAGAAGGGTCACTCATCAAGGTCTCCCAGGTGCAAAACCGCCGCACAGCATTGGCCCATCACTGTCCATTTACTGTATTAGAAAAAGTTAAGCAGCTTTCATTTTCTCTGTGGTAGAGTCAAAGCGTGTGTCTAATTCTTCATTATTTATTTACCATTAGATGAAATGTAATGTTTTCACCTTGCTAAGGATTCAGTCATTGATGCTGTAAAGTCATTCTACTACCTTCCTGATTTCAAGTAGATGTAAACCCTAACATTTAGGTTGCTAAAGCACTCTGTATAAAAAGCAACTGCCTTTCCTTTTAAATAAAAAGCTTGGTTTTGATCAGTTTTTCCTTGTCAAAATATTTTATTATAGAGTTTAGTAAGGAAGTAACATTATTATTATTCAAGTAACATATTGTAGTAATAATACAGCCTTGTAGAAGATGTTCAATTACATTTACATATTCTAATAATATATCCTTAAAGCGGGGTTCCACCCAAATTTTGAACAATATCTGTATGTATTCTCTTCCTTGCCTAGATGCTGACATGCCATTTAAAAAAATGTAAATCGCCGTAATTACCTTTTATTTTTCTATTCTTCTTTGCACTTCCGGGTTCTCCTCCCGTGGGAGTAGGCGTGTTTCAAGCCTCTCTCAGACTCCTGGGAGGTAGTCTCAGGCTTCCCAGGATGCCACTGAGCATGTGCGGGAATGAGCGGTGAATGCTGGGAGCACAGCATTCACCACATCCAGGAAATAAATGCTTGTGGGCTTCAAATGCCCACAATGAAGATGGAAACCGCCTGCAGTGAATAATATAAGTTATTCTTTCCGACGAACTCTGACACAGGCGGACATATTACACACAATATGTGAGTATGTAATGCTGAGAAGAAAAGTTTGTGAATGAACTCAAAAAAAAAAAAAAAACGATAGATAGGTGGACCCCCGCTTTAAAAGATAATAAAGTAATGTCAAGAACAACTTAAAATAATGTTGATAATACATAAAACGATTCAAGATATTGTGTATTAATATAAAAGTAATAGTCACTATTATGATCTTGACAATATCAAAGAGACTGTTAGGTGGAAAACACATAAAGAAGAGAAAAAAAATATACAAAATAAACATATTGAGTGCTATAAAATCATAATGTAAACCATAAAAAATAAAAGGAAGGAGAAAGGAAAGAGAGGAAGTAGAGAAGGAAGAGTGGAAACGTCCGCAAGGTAAGGCCATGAGCCATTACTACTATAAGGAAACGTAAGGTATAAAATTCTTCATTCAAGCTACCACGGCAGTAGTACTTGATTGTCAAAGGTTTGAGGTATAGTATAGTCAATCCAGGGTTGCCACGTTCTCTCAAACTTAGGGTTCGTGTCCATATCAACAGCTATCATTTTTTGATCAGTTTTTCATCCTTTGTTGCAGCTTTGTGCTGCTGCTCTCATGCAGCCACTTCTTTTCTATATGTACTCTCAGGGCCGTCTTTAATTTTGATTGGGCCCTGGGCAAACATTTTCTTGGGCCCCCCCCCATTCTGAGACATACAAAAAATAGCAGGTAGACTCAAAATCAGTTTACTGTAGCAGATCACGCAGCGATTGCAATTGTTTGCCAGAGGTTACAGCCTATCATGCTCAATGGCTGGTTTCTAGAGGTTACAACACATAATTTCTGCTTGTATCCTTAGATGCAAACAAGCAAAGAGAGTGTTTCCACCGCTCAGGCTGACACTGACCCAGGTGTAAGTAGAAGTTTCAGAGCAGAAGAGCTCCAGGTGCTGGCTGAATGCTAAGCAAAGCAGGCTTGAATGGAGGAGAAGATTTGGATGCCGCACACCGGATGTAGTCAAAAAACTTCACTTTATTGAAAAAATGGGATCATCAAAATAACAAGACTGTCATGCAGAAAGTACAGGTAAGCTGACGCATTTCGCACTCAGGACTGAGTGCTTACTCATAGCTAACAAATATTAAAAATATATATGTGTGTATATATATATGATAGGATTCACCATATATATATACACACATATATATTTTTTGCCTATACATGTACATATACACATCTTTTTTCACATTCTTTGTCATCTATTCACATGTCACGGTTTTGAAAACATTTCTCAATCAGTCAACACACCAAATAGCCAGCAGATGCCGAGACCTCATTAAATCGGCTTCCAGCTGAGACTCAATGACCATCTAATTGGGCAATCATGTGATACCCCATTGAGCTATATAAGAGTTTGTCTTTTTAATATTTGTTAGCTATGAGTAAGCACTCAGTCCTGAGTGCGAAACGCGTCAGCTTACCTGTACTTTCTGCATGACAGTCTTGTTATTTTGATGATCCCATTTTTTCAATAAAGTGAAGTTTTTTGACTACATCCGGTGTGCGGCATCCAAATCTTCTCCTCCATTCAAGCCTACATAATTTCTGCTTGCCGATTGGTTGCTAGAGGTTAATGTACAAAGTTAGCGCTCACTAATTGGTTGCTAGGGGTTACAGCACAACATTAGCACTTACTGAGCAGTGGAGCAAACCCAAATAATTGAGCAAGTAAAGGGGCACATTAATACACATACTACAGGAGAGGTTCAGAGACTGCGGACATACTGCAGGAGACAATCAGAGACTGCGGACATACTGCAGGAGACAATCAGAGGCTGCGGACATACTGCAGGAGACAATCAGAGGCTGCGGACATACGGCAGGAGACAATCAGAGACTGCGGACATACTGCAGGAGATTACCAGAGACTGCGGACATACGGCAGGAGACAATCAGAGACTGCGGACATACTGCAGGAGACAATCAGAGACTGCGGACATACTGCAGGAGACAATCAGAGACTGCGGACATACGGCAGGAGACAATCAGAGACTGCGGACATACGTCAGGAGACAATCAGAGACTGCGGACATACGGCAGGAGACAATCAGAGAATGCGTACATACTGCAGGAGACAATCAGAGACTGCGGACATACTGCAGGAGATTACCAGAGACTGTGTACATACTGCAGGAGACACTCAGAGGCTGCGGACATACTGCAGGAGACAATCAGAGGCTGCGGACATACTGCAGGAGACAATCAGAGACTGTGTAAATACTGCAGGGGACAATCAGAGGCTGCGGACATACTACAGGAGACACTCAGAGGCTGCAGACATACTGCAGGAGACAATCAAAGACTGCGGACATACTACAGGAAACAATCAGAGACTGCGGACATACGGCAGGAGACAATCAGAGACTGCGTACATACTGCAGGAGACAATCAGAGACTGCGGACATACTGCAGGAGATTACCAGAGACTGCGGACATACTGCAGGAGACAATCAGAGACTGCGGACATACGGCAGGAGACAATCAGAGACTGCGGACATACTGCAGGAGACAATCAGAGACTGCGGACATACTGCAGGAGACAATCAGAGACTGCGGACATACTGCAGAAGACAATCAGAGACTGCGGACATACTGTAGGAGACAATCAGAGACTGCGGACATACTGCAGGAGATTACCAGAGACTGCGGACATACTGTAGGAGACAATCAGAGACTGCGGACATACGGCAGGAGACAATCAGAGACTGCGTACATACTGCAGGAGACAATCAGAGACTGCGGACATACTGCAGGAGATTACCAGAGACTGCGGACATACTGCAGGAGACAATCAGAGACTGCGGACATACTGCAGGAGACAATCAGAGACTGCGGACATACTGCAGGAGACAATCAGAGACTGCGGACATACTGCAGGAGACAATCAGAGACTGCGGACATACTGCAGGAGACAATCAGAGACTGCGGACATACTGTAGGAGACAATCAGAGACTGCGGACATACTGCAGGAGACAATCAGAGACTGTGTAAATACTGCAGGAGACAATCAGAGACTGCGGACATACTGCAGGAGACAATCAGAGACTTCGGACATACTGCAGGAGACAATCAGAGACTGTGTAAATACTGCAGGAGACAATCAGAGACTGCGGACATACTGCAGGAGAAAATCAGAGACTGTGGACATACTGCAGGAGACAATCAGAGACTGCGGACATACTGCAGGAGACAATCAGAGACTGTGTAAATACTGCAGAAGACAATCAGAGACTGTGGACATACTGCAGGAGACAATCAGAGACTGTGTAAATACTGCAGGAGACAATCAGAGACTGCGGACTTACTGCAGGAGACAATCAGAGACTGCGGACATACTGCAGGAGACAATCAGAGACTGCAGACATTATACAGGGGATGGTCAGAGAACTTTCAGCAATGCACAGCTGTACAGTTAAATAACACAGCTCAGGGTTTAAACATTCAGGCATTCTATGGTTGTAAGGACATACCTGGCCAGTCAAACTCACTACATACATTCAAGACTGTGGGCGGGGCTTCCACTTTATGCTCTCACTAAAGCAGCTGGGAGCTCCACTGACTCTTTGTTGGGGGGCCCACATCACCCGTGAATTGTCGCCCCGATGACATCTTTGCAGAGCGCACAGAGGACATGGGAGGATGTATTCCGCGCTAGCCAGCTGAGAGGGGCGGGGCCGGGAGCTCCACTGACCCACGTGCAGCCTGTGTACTGGGAATAGAGCGCCTGTAGTGAGAGCCAGTGATCGGAGTGGGAATGTCATTGGAGCTCCCAGCCCCGCCCCCGGACCTCTGCATTCACCAGCCAGTATAGAGGGGGTGGGGCCGGAAGCTCCACTGACACTCGCACTCCGATCACAGGCTCTCACTACAGAAGCTCTTTTCCGAGTACACAGGTTGCACGTGGGCGGGGTCAGAGCGTCAGTGGAGCTCCCGGCCCCGCCCCCTTTCAGCTGGCTAGCGAGGAATACATCCTCCCGTGTCCTCTGTGCGCTCTGCAAAGCTGTGATCGGAGCCCCAATTCACGGCTAGCGCGGGCTCCCCAACAAAGATTGGGCCCAGGGCAAGTGCCCCGTTTGCCCTGCGCTAAAGACGGCCCTGTGTACTCTAGTAATGGCTGCACCTTATTTCTCAGTGCTGGTTTGCCGATGGAAGCAACGGTGGACCATTCTTGCATAAGTGTTGAAATGGCCACTCTAATGCCCCGTACACACGGTCGGATTTTCCGACGGAAAATGTGTGATAGGACCTTGTTGTCGGAAATTCCGACCGTGTGTGGGCTCCATCACACATTTTCCATCGGATTTTCCGACACACAAAGTTTGAGAGCAGGCTACAAAATTTTCCGACAACAAAATCCGATCGTGTGTACACAAATCCGACGCATGCTCAGAATAAATAAAGAGATGAAAGCTATTGGCTACTGCCCCATTTATAGTCCCGACGTACGTGTTTTACATCACCGCGTTCAGAATGATCTGATTTTCCGACAACTTTGTGTGACCGTGTGTATGCAAGACAAGTTTGAGCCAACATAGGATTTTGTTGTTGGAATGTCCGATCAATGTCCGACCGTGTGTACGGGGCATTAGTCTTCACCAGAAGCCATGACAATAACAGTGTGAAAGTTATTATTATTATTATTATTACACAGGATTTATATAGCGCCAACAGTTTACGTAGCGCTTTACAACTTAAGGGTAGACAGTATGAATACAATACACTAATACAGTAGGAATCAGAGGGCCCTGCTCCTTAGAGCTTACAATCTAAGAGGGAAGGTCAAGAGATACAAGAGGTAATAACTGTGGGCGATGTGCTGATTGAGAAGATAAATGTGCAGTTGTTAGGTTATGTAGAATATATCTAATAATTATAATTATAGCTCAAAATATGCGATCATTAAAAGAGATATAATTTCCACAGAAAGGTCCAAATGCAGGCTACCTCCCAAACTCTCCTGATTTACAGCATTTTAAATAATTTCTTGCTAGCAAAGCTTATTACAGAAAAGAGTTCATAGGAATGATAATAAGGAGCTTCATTAGGCTTAATAATAAGTAAGTGATTAGCAGAACACAATGAAAATGAAGTTATGAAGCCAGCAAGTCTTTAATACACTGGCAGAGACCGTCATTACAGGAAGGCGAGTCTTTAGAGGGTAATCTTTGTTCCATTCGTTTTTCTTATTCAATATTAACACAAAAAGAGGTAGAATAAAAAGTATAAAATCTAATACACACAGATTCCACCATAGGCTTTATGAAGCAGATTATATTGTGGGTAGGTACTAAGTATTTAGCACTCCACAATTTAAAGCTAAATGCTGTGGTTTGTAAGACCCAAAACAGGGTGATGTCAGGAGGCCTTACCATGATTTTGCTAGCAGGTCATATCATATAGTGCAGTGCCAGTGCCAGGTTATTTAGCATCCATGACATTTTTGCCAAAAGCGTTAAACTATGTCAGCAGCAAAGTGTACCCCTAATGACGTGCACACACAAGCAGACTTTTCACCAGCAAAGGTCCGAGGGAACGAATCCGCCAGACAATTCAATCGTGTGTGGGCTTCATCGGACCTTTGCTGTCGAAAAATCAGACAGACTTTAGAAATAGAACATGTTTCAAATCTTTCCGACGGACTCGAGTCCGGTCGAAAAATCTGTTCCTCTGTATGCTAGTCCGATGGACAAACAACGACGCAAGGGCAGCTATTGGCTACTGGCTATGAACTTCCTTACTCTAGTCCGGTCGTATGTCATCACGTTTGAATCAGTTGGACTTTGGTTTGATCGTGTGTAGGCAAGTCTGTTGCGTTGGAACTCCATCGAAAGTCTGTCAAAAAGTCCTTTGGAGTTCAGTCCGTCGAAAGTCCGCTCGTGTGTACACAACATAAGAGCTGTGAGCTACCTCAGCAGTAAAGTGTGCCCCCCCAAGAGTTGTAAGCTACCTTAAGGCCCCTTTCACACTGGGGCGGTAGGGGGCGTCGGCGGTAAAACAGCGCTATTTTAAGCGCTGTTTTACCGCGGTATTCGGCCGCTAGCGGTGCGGATTTAACCCCCCGCTGGCGGCCGAAAAAGGGTTAAAAACCAATCGTACAGAGCGGCTATAGCCGCGGTATTGCCGCGGTATAGCCACGCTGTCCCATTGATTTCAATGGGCAGGAGCGGTGAAGGAGCGGTGAATACACCGCTCCTTCACCGCTCTAAAGATGCGACTCGCAGGAGATTTTTTCTTCTCCTGCCAGCGCACCGCTTCATTGTGAAAGCCGTCGGAGTGCACTGCAGAAGAGTCCTGTGTGTCTTTTGGCTCAGTTTTCGGTCCGAATTCAGCCAAAAATTCAGACCTCATATGGACCTAAAATGGTGAACGGGGATGCACCGGACCCCCTGCAGCGAGCCACACCACACACAGTGTGAACCCACAGGATCCTGACTGCACTTTATTTAAATGCAGCCAGAAATGTATTGCCTACTAAAAGGCTGTAGTTTGATGATGTGTTCCTCTCTGTGCTCTATCCTCCTAGCAACAAACGCCATTTGTAAAGCCAGCCATAGACGGTTTGAATCTCGACCGATTCAGCAGGAACCAGCCAAGATTCGAACCATGTATGGGCGGGCTGGTTGTACCCAAGTCAATCCATCGATTGACTTGGGCACAACCAGCATACTGGATTCTTACATGCGATTATTGCCAGCGGCTACAACGAGAACACAATAGCTCCGCGGGAGGGATTCTTTCAGTGTTGATGGGGGAATTGAGCGTTTTTTGCAAAAATTTCAAGAAAATCACATCATCTATGGCCGGCTTAATAGGGGCCAGCACTGTACAATGTAATAAAACTGATTGGCTGACAGTCCTGCCCCTTCCTGTTATAATCTGAATGCCTCTACACATGATACAGGAAGCTAGTACAAAGTCAGACTAAATTTAAAACAGACTTAAAGTGTTTCTGTAGCCAAATTGATTTCATTTTGATGGGTTAGAACCTCTGGCAAGATTTTTCCCTCACTTTCGGTCTCACAGACACAACAGAAAAATGAAAAAATTGTGCAAAACTCTCCAAAGTGACAAGAAATCCCTCTTAAGATATTGGAAACCATAGGAATACAGAAAGGAGTGCAAGACCAAAATTGTATAAAAGAGTCCAAGATAGTTTTGGTTGTTGATAAAAAGTCATATAAAAACAGCCAATGTGTTTCAGGGGCAACACCACTTCCCCTTTATCATGTTCAACACAGGATAAAACTTGGATGGACTCAGAGAAAACCGTGACTTCACAGATCTTTATTAGAACCAGTATTGAGCTCTCCATATGTAGAAACAGCCTGACAGCGGTTGCTGAGCAGCTAATTAAAATGATCTTGGACTCCTTTATTGAATTCTGGTCTGATGCTTCTTTCTGTATTTCCATGGTTTGCACTACTGCTGGGTACCCATCGAGGGAAGACTTGCTGTGTGCTAGCCCCCTCGCCAGAGCTATTGAGCTTGCAGGAGCTTTTCCTTCATCTGACTACACTTGGAAGTCTAAAAAAGTTCCCAGAGCCTCTTTGAGTATGCTGCTCTTAAAGCGGAGTTCCACTCAAAATTTGTACTTCCGCTTATCTGTCTCCTCTGTTTTTGACAGGTATCCCCATGGTGCCGTCCCTCGGAATTTCGGCCCCCCTCCTCCTTCCTCCGCCGCCGGGCCAATTAGAAAGCATGGCGTGCTTTACGCATGTGCAGTAGGGACCCGGCTGTGAAGCCGCAAGGCTTCACGACTGGATTCCATTACCAGCAATGGCGGCGGCAGCACCAGACAGCTGATCCGAAAATCGGCTGGGGTGCCGATATTGCGGGAACCCTGTACGAGTAAGTGTCCTGATATTAAAAGTCAACAGCTACAATGTTTTTAGCTGCTAAATTCAAATTTTTCGGGGGGGGGGGGGGGGGGGGTCAGAACACCTCTTTAAGATATTTGTCAGTAGTACAAGTGTCCACGTTGGAAGGTGCATCACCTTACTGCTGATTGCAAAGCTTACTCTCCCTGCTGATTGCTGACTTATATTTCTGATCCAGCAGGGGGGCCACAGTCACAGTCCACTGCACCAAGATATCTGCTCTCACAGAGAGACAGCGGTGCTTAGCCAAAAGTCACTGGCTGGGGACTGGACAGTAAGGTTTCATGTACACTAGCCTATATGGCAGCTTCTAAACTTGAGTTTAGGAGCTTTTAGTGTTTTCTTTTGCCAAAGTTCCTAAGCTCAACTCCATACACATAGGCTTTTAGCAGAGTTTAGGAACTTGCACGTTTAGGTGAGCTTCAACCTCACTCTCCTGAAAGCAAGAGAATCGCGTTCAACAAAGAAACGCTTTGACCACCAGCACGGGAAAACGCAAAATGTGGCAAAATCCCACAGCCTCGGTAAAAATAGGCCAGTGTACATGAGGGTGATGTCAAATGAGTGACTCTGCTAGTAGCATTCCTACCACTGGTAATTCCTGGCCAGCTGCAGGATCACAAATAGGCTGTTTTCTCTATGGAATCGCTCCTTCTGTAGCTGAGGCAACGAGGTGTTGCTCCCATTGCTAGCGATTAAGATTCAACAGCGTCGAGGCCAGCGAAAGAGCAACATTTCACTGCATCTAGTTACAGAAGGAGGGATTCCATAGGGACAGACAGACATCCGCTTTAGCAACCTTGCTTCTGGCAATTTGACTATAGCAGCAGAAGTAAAAAACTCAAATCTGGAATTGAAACGCCACTTAAAAATATTTGAATCCAAAATGAATGTATTCCAAATATTGATAGAGTACAGCAGCCATCACATTTTGTGGGCCCATCAGGGCTTGAGAGATTATGGGATCAACAATATAGGACTCAAGAAGTGTCTAATGAATGGGGATAAGTGTGTTCTCTATGCAACACAATGCCATTTCACTGCTGGTTTGAGCAACCTATTAGCAGCAGTGTGGCAACTGCACACAGGTATATAAGACACTGAAAAGCTGTACTTTTTGCTGCACCTTGATATCATAGGTGCAATTTTCCATAAAACAGTTAACTGGGCTGTAAGTCTTTTAATAAATATATGCAGTGGCGGCTGGTGCTCCATTTTGGGGTGCTCCTTAGCCCACCAGCCCCGCACTTAGCCCATCTAGGTTGCGGGCAGCACTTCCTCCTCATTGGCTTTAAGCTTCTTCTCCTCCTCCTCAGTGGCCAATATGATCGCTTCTCCTCTCAGCCTATAGGCTCTCAGGACCCGCTTCCTGATTGGCCAGGCTCTGCGCTCCGAGCCCACCTCTGGCTCTAATCACGTGCTTGTAAAAAAAAAGAACAACCACCCCATTGGAATCCATGTGTCCCGCGCCCTGCATGTAGATTAGGGGCCGGATGCATGGATTAGGGGGGCGGCGCCCCTGTGCCCCATATGGACTGGCCGCCACTGAATGACTGCAATAACATGATTTATCTGTCCACATTTCTGCTTTGACATGTATTCATTGGTTCTATGTTGCATTGACAACCAAAGAATGAAACTGTCCGTGGTCTACATTATTATGATACGCCCAACAAGGTCATTATTAGCATAGAACAGTCCTGGTAGAGTTTTTGGCTAGGTCTAGCAAACAATTGTAACAGCTATTTTAACTGTCCAGATTCAGAATTGCTTTCATACGTTGTAATGAATGAATCCAGGATCTGAATAAATTTATATTGAGTTGTTCTGCAGAACTTCATCACCCACAAAAAAAAATCCTAAATATAAATAGGAAGGCTGTTGCTAGGTGCAGGAGCAGATCCTTAAAGGGATTTCATGTTGAAAAAAAATGTCAAAATAACCATATGTTAAGATTAACACTTCAAAATCTTAAGTATATCTTAAATCTTTTTAAAAGAGTTCTTCACTTTCTGAAAGAAAATGAGTAACTCTCCCACTTGTGAAGTGATGTGATATATTATAATCCTCATGACCCTTCTAATTACCTGTGCTGTTGCTGTAAAAATGCTGCTTCGAGTCTTTTGCAAAGCATTGGATATGACTTGGATATGACTGGCCTGTTCTAAAGCAACACATTTAAAGAAACAAATACCTGGCCACTGAAATTTAGTGAAACATTGGGTCACTGCACTGTTGGTCATTGGACCATGGATGGAGGCATAAGACATTTCTTTCTGAGAGTGGAGAACTACTTCAATATCCCTAGTTTTATAGATTAAATAATCAGTAACCCAGTGTTTCGGGTACTAGTGGAAGCTAGTTAGTTAGATTTCTATAGCTCCATGGTACCTTTCTGCCTGCAAGCAACAGTTCTTGTACTGACTCTGCCTCCTGTAACTCCTGCTCTCAGCACCTCTGTAGTTCAGTAGACAGGCTCTGTGAAATGTGTGATATTGCCTACTCACAAGGCACAATGAATATGTGTTGCAGAATTCAAGAAAGTGTGTATGGAACTTCACAAAGTAAGTTTACACATTTCAAGATCATGCAGATCACTTATGCCCTGTACACACGACCAGTTTTCCCGTCGGAATAAACTCTGAAGGTTTTTCCGACGGACTTTCGACGGAATTCCACTGAAACTGTCTTGCGTACACACGATCACACCAAATTCCAACCGTCAAGAATGTGGTGATGTACAACACGTACAATGGGACTAGAAAAAGGAAGTTCAATAGCCAGTAGCCAATAGCTTCCGTCTCGTACTTGCTTCAGAGCATGCATCATTTTTGGTACGTCGGAACAGCATACAGACGAGCGGTTTTCCCGATAGGAATTGGTTCAGTCGGAAATATTTAGAACATGTTCTCTTTCTAGGTCTGTCAGAATTTTCTACGTAAAAAGTCCGATGGGGCCTACACACGATTGGAATATACGATGAAAAGCTCCCGCCTGACTTTTTCTGTAGGAGATTCTGCTCGTGTGTATGGGGCATAAGAGTAGTCTAGAAATAATTGAATACAACATGGAAAATAATATATAATTAAAAAGTTTGACCTTAGATATGCTTTAAATGATCTACTGACTTATATTATACACACTATATACATATATATATATATATATATTTAAGGAATACCTGCAATAAGACCTCATCATCAGAGTTTCTTGCTCTGCTTGCCTTGCAATCACTCATAATATTGCAGTCCAAATCCCTGTGCCACCATCTTCGAAATCTCATATGAATGAAAAATCAAACCTATAAAATTGAAAACTCTCATAATGGCCAATGGAAGGTGGGTGGATCTAGAAACCGACCTAGAGAAAATGTGCAGTGGGGTGGGTGATACAACAAATCACCTATTATTGTATATTATGGTAGGTTTTCCTGTCTTTCCAAAAGCATGAATAGCTGTGAGTAAAATATGTATTTTGAGCCATATGTAAAGTGTACTTCTAATTGGAGTTCTGTTAGAGTGCGAATGGTCCCAGTGCGAATAGTTGTACTGGAAAGGAATCAAAGAAAAATCTGTATCAGGGTCACAGGCAACAAAGAAAAGTTGACAGGGGAAGCAAAAAACGACATGGTTCCTATGGATGAAAAAGTAGCTGTGATCATTATGAACACATTTGAACATGTTTGGACCCCCTGGATTGAACATTACATGCCCAACAATTTTGACAGCACCCTGTTAGTCCTTTAATATACTCCCCTCAGGGCACCCAGCAATGAACCACCCCCAGTTATCCCCCACAACTCTTCCCATCACCTCCTACCCAGTTCCTTTCCCATTTTCCCCTCTTCTCCTTCTTCTTCTCTTGCTTTTTTGTTTATCTCATTGGCCTTTCTCTACCTGCCTCACCCTTGCTCCCTTTTCTGTTACTTGATTGTCTCTGAACATTGTCCCACATCATGACAGTCTTGCACTTCATTCCTGTAAAGCTAACACCACCCTACATACATCAACCTTTCTCTTTATCCCTTGCTGTTAAGCATGACTCTGAAATCTGGTTCCATTTATGCTGTTGTATTGTCATTGGGATTTAGCTATCTATAGGCCTTACTATATGATATCTACCTCCAGGGGCTTTCTGAGGGGATTATGTTGCACTCTATTTTTACTCATTCTTGATGTATCTTCTAAACCTCTTTGATAAAACTGATTGAAACATGAATGTTGATAGGGTTTTTCAGCCTTACCCTATGGTACTAAAATTGTGGTTTTAATTCTGTCCATGTTGATGTTGGTGTTTTTACTTCAGTTCCTGTTTTAAAGGAACCATTGTAATCCAGACAGGAAGTGAGGGGACATTTCTTTAATAGAGCCACAGGTAGCAGTAAAAAAACTAACAGGGTTTCTAACACATTCCTACACCATCCAAAACTAAGAAAATAAAATAAACGTTTTGGCTGGACATTAATTTTACCCGACACCCACATAATGCATCTAGGGTTAATCGAGATGTACACAAGCTTTCTCCATGCAAGTATTCTATGTTACAGGTTTTTTTTTATGTGTTCAATGAAAAAATAATTTCTAGTGAATCTGTCAGCAGGTTAGCCCAGGGGACAGTTTTCATTTCTTCAAGCAGTGGTGTCTTCTGGGGCACCTTGCGCCATGCCACTTAGTTAGAAAATCATCCAGGGAATGAGCGTACCTAGTCTGACAGCCCAACCTGCCTCCAAGTCTGACTGATTAGACTGTGAATACTCACTCCTCAGCTGGATTCCACTGTTCTGTGTGCAGAAAACCAGCATGGGAGACACCAAGGCTCCCAACAGAATGAGTTTTCCTCAAGGCTAATGGGATAACCCATTTCTAGCTCTCTGCTGTACATAAGTCCACAAGAACTACCGTATTTATCGGCGTATAACACGCACTTTTTCCCCTTAAAACCAGGGGAAAGTCGTGGGTGCGTGTTATACGCCTATCCCCACTGTCTGTGAGCCAAAAAGAGCGAGCGCCGCCGAAAAAGGCCGAGGGCCGCCGAAAAAAAAAAGAGCGCCGCCGAAAAAGACCGAGCGCCGCCAAAAAAGGCCGAGCCGAGTGCGCGGCTCCGCTTGCAGTCACGCCGTTCCGCCTCCCTGCTGTCTCTGAGAGGATGAGGAGCGAGTGCTGCCAAAAAAGACCGAGCCGAGTGTACTGTGTACTCGGCTCGGCTCGTCTCCGCTCGCAGTCCCGCCCAGTCCGGCCCAGCTCCTATGATGGACATAACACTCCGTCCAATGGCGGGATTGGGCGGGACTGCGAGCGGAGCCGAGCCGAGTACACAGTACACTCGGCTCAGTCTTTTTTGGCAGCGCTCGCTCCTCATACTCTCAGAGACAGCAGGGAGGCGGGGCGGCGTGACAAGCCGAGTACACAGACTCTGTCTATCTCGGCGGCAAATTTAAACAATTAAATGCTGCACTGGGCAAGGCTGCATATGACAATGGGCAAGGCTCCATATGACAGTGGGCAAGGCTGCACTGGGCAAGGCTGCATATGACAATGGGCAAGGCTGCACTGGGCAAGGCTGCATATGACAATGGGCAAGGCTGCATATGACAATGGGCAAGGCTGCACTGGGCAAGGCTGCATATGACAATGGGCAAGGCTGCAAATGGCACTTAGCAAGGCTGCAAGCGGCACTGGGCAAGGCTGCAAATGGACACTGATCATTCTACAATGATGGACAAGGCTGCAGATGGACACTGATGAGGCTGCATTGATTGGCATTTAAATGTAAGTTTTTTTCCTTAAACTTCCCTCCTAAAAGTTTTTTTCCTTAAAATGCCCTCCTAAACTTGGGGTGCGTGTTATACGCCGGCGCGTGTTATACGCCGATAAATACGGTATATCATGAGGTCAAATCCAAGCAGCAGAGTACCTGCTAAAAAGTTTATCAAAAAGGATGACAGCTATCCATGGGAAATGTATCTTCAGGATTTCACTTGGCAAATACAATGACAGAGCCTGCAAAGTGGCAGCCATAGCAGGATCTGGTGTGTTTACTATGTTATAGTCATATGGTACATAGATGTACATGTGGCATAAACTGTACGCTATTTGCAAGTATGTTATTAGGAAGTTATTCATTTGTGTTTATTCCCTCAAATAGGTAAAACGTTTATCTTCTGTTTTTGCACTGACAATTGGAGCACATAGCATGGGTTACTCGGAACTTTACTTTGGCAGAGAGGGATTTTGCAGCTAAACTACCTACACTGCATTTTTGTAAAAGAGATATCGACATACAAAAATACCGTCCATAGTTTTAGACAATATAACAAACATGCAAGCGTGAATGCCTCTTGTTTACCCAATTATAAAACTGATACAGCAGGTGGTATTTCTTTTTAAAAAAACAGGTGGGCTTGAGACTAGAATGGCAATACAGAAGAGTAGATAGCATGTTTGTACCTGTGCCGCCAATTAGGGTGCACTGTCTGTAAGTTAAGGAATATTTATACAATATTCAAGTTGTAAAGTGCTGCGTAAACTGTTGGCGCTATATAAATCCTGTATAATAATAATAATTAATAATAATAGAATATGACCTAAGGTGTAGAATTATTTGGGTCCTTGAGATGAAGCGTTCACTTTATAGAAGGTAGTGTTATAATGGACTGTGGAAAATCAGACAAGGGCAAAGGAAAAGTGAAGAATGTAATACAAAATAAAATAATATCACACTCACATAAATTTAGTAATCTCCAGCATCAGCGTCATCCACAGAGCCAAGATCAAATGGACACTGGAATGTCACTGTCACCATCGGGCTGTTAGTTTAAAATGGAGGTACTGGCATGCTGGACTCACTGGAGCTTGTTGCTTCCCTTTTCCACACACATTGCTGCTTTAGACAGCTTCCCTCAAGAGGTGATTCTGTCCAGCTCAGTAAATTGCTTTAAAAAAGGGCCTGGATTCTTTCCTATGTACATAATATAACTGGACACTAACATTTATAGGTAAAGTTGATCCAGGGAATATCCGATTGCCTCTTGGGAGATCAGGGAGGAACTTCTTCTCCTGCTGGAGCAAATTAGATCATGCTTTGCTGGGGTCTTTGCCTTCCTCTGGTTCAATTGCCGGTAAAGGATTGTGATTGTGAACGACTACAACATTCAGGTATATACAAAGTAATACTGATATATAATCACACACATAGGTTGGACTTGATGGACTTGTGTCTTTTTTCAACCTCACCTCAGTGGTGTCGCTAGGGGGTGGCTTTTGGGGCTATAGCCCCGAATCTGGCGCCCATAGCCCCGAGTCTCTGCAGGGGTCCCCAAGGGGAGGGGAGGCTCTCTGGAGACACTGATGTAAGTGAGGGGCTCTCTGGCGACCCTGATTTAAGATTGGAGGCTCTCTGGGGACCCTAATGTAAGGGGGGCTCTCTGGGGATCCTGACGCAAGGGGGAGACTTTCTGGGGATAAATACACACACGTATATTATATACATGTGTATGCCTGCCCAAGCGTATGACTTTCTTTACTACGCTGCTATGGGCTCTAGCCCCAGATCTTTTGTAGACCTAGCAACGCCCCTGCCTCACCTACTATATGGGATTGTATGTTTTTTTTCCCCCTCTTTCTTGGTTGAACTAGATGGTCTTGTGTCTTTTTTCAACCAGACAAACTAAGTAACTATGTAGCTTCCCAGCGGGTCCAGTGTTCCAGTTTTGTTGTTCAGCTTTTAGAACTAACAATGGTGACAGTGAGATTCTGGTGTTCTTTTCACCTTGGCCCTGTGGATGACACTGATGCTGGAAACTACTAATCCTAATTTCCTTTTAGTTTATATTACATTCTTCAAGTCTTAACAGTTTTCCTGTGCCCTTTTCTTTTTTCTACCCTTGCTTTAGTTAGATCTCTCCCAATCAATGCGAGAAGCAGCAGGATCTGTGATTCATGGTTTTAGAGACTATATGTACTCTATGGACCAAATGGTAATGCAAGTTTTAAATAGAGTATTGGAAATTGATTTAAAGGGTTAATGCACACTGGGCACAAGAAGAGCTGATTATACAGTCGTTTTGTGTTATTTTCTTTAGCTTTAGAAGCAGCTCTATCTTATGCCACGTACACACGAGCAAACTTTTCGATCGGACTGGTCTGACGGACTTTCGAGGGACTTCCAATGGACTTTCCAAATTAATGGACTTGCCTACACACGATCACACCAAAGTCTGACGGATTAGTACGTGATGACGTACGACTGGACTAAAATAAGGAAGTTGATAGCCAGTAGCCAATAGCTGCCCTAGCGTCTGTTTTCGTCCGTCGGACTAGCATACAGACGAGCGGACTTTTCGATAGGAACTAGTTCCGGCGGAGTTCCGACGTAAAGATTTGAAACATGTTCCAAATCTAAAGTCCGTCAGATTTTTGACCGAAAAAGTCCACTGCATGTCCGATGAAGCCCACACACGGTTGAATTGTCTGCCGGACTCGGCCCATCAGACTAGTCCAGTCGAAAAGTCCGCTCGTGTGTATGCGGCATTAGCCTATGTTTCCATGCATATTTCGGAGTTCACAAAGGCATATTTTCTGAGGAACGTTTATGCTCTGTACACATGACCGGTTTTGCCGTCACAATAAACTCTGAAGGTTTTTCCAACGGAATTCCGCTCAAGCTGTCTTGCATACACACGGTCACACCAAATTCCGACCATCAAGAACGCGGTGACGTACAATACGTACGACGGGACAACACGTATGACGGGACAACACGTACAACGTCTCATACTTGCTTCAGAGCATGCGTCATTTTTGGTACGTCGGAGCAGCATACAGACGAGCGGTTTTCCCGATAGGAATTTGTTCCGTCTGAAAAATAGAGAACATGTTCTCTATCTATGTCCGTCTGAATTTTCGACGTAAAAAGTCCAATGGGGCATACACACGGTCGGAAGATACGATGAAAAGCTCCCATCGGACTTTTTCTGTCGGAAATTCCGACCGTGTGTACGTGGCGTTGCATTTTTGGAGGAGTTTTTGGGCAGAAAAAAAAGGCATTTAAAACATATTCACATACATAGTGACATGATTAAAAAAAAGAAAGAAGACACGTGTTCTGTACAGAAATGTATCAACAAAGGTATAAACTCCCTCCTATTATCAACTCCCCCCCCCCATGATATCTTAAGCTAGTGATTTTAATCCGCATACATACGTGAACCAGTACACTGGCTAAAATATATTATGAAAATCTTGTCAGCTGCTTTGTTGAATTAAACTTTTGTAAAGTCACCCAAATTATATATAATGTGCAGCCGCTATTACCTTCTCACCTGCTCATAAGTAGGGGTGCAACGGATCAAAAAACTCACGGTTCGGATCGTTCCTCGGATCAAGAGTCACAGTTCGGATCATTTTCGGATCAACAAAAAAAAAAAAATCCCCCCCACTGTAATATCCACAATCTCCCTATTGGCAGGTTGTGGCAGAGTATTGGCAGAGTATTGCAGGGTATTGGCAGGGTATTGGCGGGTATATTGGCAGGGTATTGGCGGGTATATTGGCAGAGTATTGGCAGGGTATTGGCAGATTATTGGCAGGGTATGGCAGAGTATTGGCAGGGTATGGCAGAGTATTGCAGAGTATTGGCAGGGTATGGAAGAGTATTGTCAGGGCATTGCAGAGTATTGGCAGGACATTGCAGCAGGGTATTGCAGAGCATTGCAGAGTATTGGCAGGGCATTGCAGAGTATTGGCAGGGCATTGCAGCAGAGCATTGCAGAGTATTGGCAGGGCATTGCAGAGTATTGGCAGGGCATTGCAGAGTATTGGCACTGCTGCCATCCGATCTCTCCCTTCCACTGTACAGATCAGTACACAGAGGGGAGAGAGGAACCGGCGTCATGACATGACGCCGGTTTGTTACAAGTGATCGCTCCGTCATTTAACGGAGCGATCACGTGCTAAACGGCCGCCGGGTGTACCAAGATGGCCACCGCTCCGGAGCTAGGCCGAAGCCGCGGCCTTTCCTATGGCCGAGGCCACAGAGCGCTCCGCAGATCGCGGGTGTCCCGTACAGATCAACCTCCGCGGATCGGATCACGGATCGATGACGATCCGTTGCACCCCTACTCATAAGTGATACATTTACATATATAAAACCCTGGTACAGCGCTACTCTACTATCTTTCATCTTGTTACCATCTCTTATATCCTAAACATACTTCAAATATGTAACAAATACAAAAATTGTTAACCAGTGTAAAAAGTATTATATATGTGTTGCAATGTACTTTACCATCTACACATTGCTGATATAGCTCCTTAGAAGACAATATACCAGCCTCATTAGCATACAAAATAAAAATAAATATAACGTGCAAGTGTTTCAATAATTGAAAAGTCTCTTTGTGGGTTCTTCAGTATATTTCACCGGTCATGTAATCTGTGATTATGGAGTAGCAGAGTCAAAGGGCCCGGGGAGCAGGGTTGCCAATTTACAGAAAATCCAGGGACAGTTTGTAAAATCCATGATTTTTTATCTGTCCATTACTGTCCATTACATACATTCAATCTGCATGTCAATAACAGACATTAAGAAACAGATCTAAAAATCATGTATTTTGCATACTGTTTCTGAATTTAGTGACAGTTGGCAACCCTACCTTAGAGCCCAGCTCCAACCTTTATGTTCCTCCAGCAAACCAGGGGGACAGTAACATGTGTCAAAACTGTGCACCTGCCTAGGGTTGCCACCTGTCCGGGACAGTTTGGGTTTGGAATCATGCGTCCGGGTTTCTGACCACCTGAAACCCGGACACATAGTTCAGATTGGATTATGGCTTACCATCAGGGATGCTGGCTGTAGTTGTCTAAGCCAAGAGTGTCTGTTTCACTCTCTATCACACTGCCCAAAGTCAGCACTAACAATTGCCCCCCCCCCCCCCCACACACACACACACACACACACTCAGACTGGAGAGGAGAGAGGACTTGATCTGCTCCTCTTCCTACCGCCCCTACCCCTCTGTGTCTGCCCACACTCCAATCCCTGGCGCTGTGCCTCAGAAAAGGAAAGTGGGGCCAGAAATTTGAAGTCCAGCAGCCTCAGATACATCTGGATGAGAGGTGCTGAGGGGTGAGTGAGCTCCCAATTCATCCCTGTTTGTGACTGAAGTCTTCCCCCTTCTCTCTCCTGCCTCTGAGTGAGTACAGTAAGGTTCTCAGAGCACCCCTTACATCAGAGTTGCCCTTTACACCAGGAAGCCACAGTGTTCCTCCATAAATCCGGGTTCCCAGAACATCCCTTATGTTGGAGTCCCCAGAGTTCCCCCTTACATCAGAGTCTGCAGAGCCCCCCATTACAGTGTAAGGGAACTTTGCGAGTTCAGATGTAAAAGGGAACTCTGTAGACTCTGATGTAAAGGGGGACTTTTGTGATTAACTTCATATAATTGGAAATGTTATTTAATTGCAAAATATATGTATAGTTTTTACTATAAAAAAAAAAAATTGCTGTGCGCCGCTAAAGAGTTCAGGTTTGATTTGAAGAAAAGGTGACAACCCTACACCCGCCTGCCATATCACAAGGAGGAGGAACTTGTAGGCAGTTGATGTCTGAAGGGAAGAGACATCTTGCTTCTACCTTGCCTTACGGGCCTATTCTTCCATAAGTTGTCTCTGGAGAAGAAGAAATAAGGTGGTTAGGTGCACTAAAACTATGCCTGTTATGGCTTCATTTTTTGAGTATAGGGTACTGTTGACAACTGCCAGCAAAAGCTTTATTTTAGTATATACATGCAAAAGAGTTGAAGACCTAAAACTGCTTATGTTCCTGAACACAGAGTTGCGCTTTATAGCATTTACCTGCTTTTAAACATTCATCTTGGGCCAAACAGAAGTGCTGCTAAAAAACTGCTATTGTGGGAAACGAAATGAATGGGACTGAATTAATCAGCACAACTGCTATTATGTCAATTGTTTTGGAGGTGAGAAATACAGCAGATTTCAGCAGAATGTGAGATCAAGGCAGGAAAAAAAAAATCCCTGATCAAAAATATGAAGATATATACAAAAACACATCCAGGAGTTATTTATAAACCATATTCCTTCTTCTTGTTCTCAGAGAGCATCTTCCCCAGCTGCCTGTGTTTTTTTTTTCCCCTCATGTATAGTTTATTTGTTAATTAGTTTTTCATTTTATTTGTTTTAATGTCTAGGATTTTGGATTATGCAGAGTTAGTTCCTGGATGGTGCAGCCACAGATAGACATATCAGGTGAGAGACTTTTAGTAAAAAGACTTCACAGTGTTTATATTAAATCCTATGCATATTCATACAAAAGGAAATGATTTAATTTATCTTACGAAAATGAAAGTTGTAGTCCACCCAAAACTGATTTCTGGTTTGGGTGTACAGTATATTGGCAGGTTTTGTTACCTTTTAACCCAGTGGTTCTCAACCTGGGGGTCGAATGACGATTTGCCAGGGGTCTCCGAATCCTGGGCTGTTCCTGAAGCCCACGCCGCTCTCCCCCAGCCTTTTTGCGACTGCCCAGCAGGGTTGTCCCTGGAGCCTGCGGCCGCACACTCCGCCTCTTCACAACCGCCCATTCAGTTCACAGCATAGCTGGGAGGGGGGCAGAGACTAGAGGTCAGCTGACTGGTGAGGAATGTGAAGTGGGAGGGGCTGGAGGAGACCCTATCTCCTGATTTCGGCATAGGTGTCACTGCTACGAGACACCACAAAGTCAGAGACACAGTGAGTAACACTACCTGTGATTATAGTTGCCATTAAAAGTCCCCACTACAGTTCTCAGATCAGCAGATGACCTAAGTTGGCTGATCAGAACTCCCCCCAGCACTGCCACTGATTCCACATCCCACCAGCATTGCCACTCATCCCAAATCTCGGCCAGCACTGCCACTCATCCCAACTCCCCGCCAGCACTGCCACTCATCCCAACTCCCCGCCAGCATTGCCACTCATCCCAACTCCCCGCCAGCATTGCCACTCATCCCAACTCCCGCCAGCACTGCCACTGATCCCACCTCCCACCAGCACTGCCACTCATTCCAACTCCCCGCCAGCATTGCCACTCATCCCAACTCCCCGCCAGCATTGCCACTCATTCCAACTCCCCGCCAGCACTGCCACTGATCCCACCTCCTACCAGCACTGCCACTCATCCCAACTCCCCGCCAGCACTGCCACTCATCCCAACTCCCCGCCAGCACTGCCACTCATCCCAACTCCCCGCCAGCACTGCCACTCATCCCAACTCCCCGCCAGCACTGCCACTCATCCCAACTCCCTGCCATAACTGCCACTCATCCCAACTCCCTACCATAACTGCCACTCATCCCAACTCACCACCAGCACTGCCACTCATCCCAACTCCCCGCCAGCACTGCCACTCATCCTAACTCCACGCCAGCACTGCCATTCATCCCAACTCCCCGCCAGCACTGCCACTCATCCCAACTCCCTGCCATAACTGCCACTCATCCCAACTCCCCGCCATAACTGCCACTCATCCCAACTCACCACCAGCACTGCCACTCATCCCAACTCCCCGCCAGCACTGCCACTCATCCTAACTCCACGCCAGCACTGCCATTCATCCCAACTCCCCGCCAGCACTGCCACTCATCCCAACTCCCCGCCAGAACTGCCACTCATCCCAACTCCCCGCCAACACTGACACTCATCCCAACTCCCCGCCAACACTGCCGCTCATCCCAACTCCCCGCCAGCACTGCCGCTCATCCCAACTCCCCGCCAGCACTGCCACTCATCCCAATCTCAGTAAGAGATGGCATAAAAATAGACACTAGAGGGAGAGCAACAAAGAAAAAGGGAGAGAAATAATAAGAGAAAGAACAAGAAAGACAGCTGGGAAAAAAAAAAGAAATTAGGATAGAAATCGGTAAAAGGGAAAGAAAGGAGAACAAGTGGTACATCCTAAAATGCACCATAAGGGGTTTTAATACTGTAGGATTGGAGGGGACTCGGGGAGGGCTAAATATCTGTGGGTTAGGGGCGCAAATTACTTGTCTTCCCTTGAATGCTGACAACCCACGCTACGAAAATAATTTTACTGCTAGGGGTCCCCACAACCTGGGAAGTTTTATCAAGGGGTCACGGCGCTAGAAAGGTTGAGAACCACTGCTTTAACCTCCTATCATTCCTATGTATTCCAGTCACTATCATGAGACTTTTGCTCTGCCTTTAGCCATTAACCTTTCTCAGCTCTGATGTCACCAGTGATGTCACCCAGCTCCTGCCTAATTTCCCTTGTATTACATGGAATTTTTCTCCAGATGTTATAATTCTACCCATAAACATAGAACTTTTGTTGGCAAATTTGGATCTAGCCTTGCATTTGATTTCAACCACAGCAGTCTGCCACACACAGTTTCATTTATTTCCCAGTTTTGAGCATCAAGACAGTCAAGTTGCAGTGAAAGCTGGCTGAACTCACTGCAATGTCAGTCAAAAGCAATTAGCATTCAATTCCCATGCCAATTTTAATCATTTGGTCACTGAGAATCAATGGAGAAATTGGGTGGCAGCTGGTTGTGGTTGAAAGCGGACAGAAAAACATTTGTGGATAATTACAAGGGGGATGATCACACAAATTTAGTCTTTTAGTTCTTTACTACTTTTGTGTAATTTAATTTCAATCTTATTATATTACAACTTCCCCCTTAGAAAAGTACAGCAATGCATAACAACCAAACAGAAAGCATCTGTCAGAGGTCTGACTTCAATAAAAAGACATTTGTTACATTGATAGGGGTGGCAGCATTTGCTGTTTGCACTGTATTATTAAATAATCACAATGGTGTTCCCTTATCTACTTTGCTATTTCCTCCTTAATTAACTCTTCCATGAATTAACGGTCTCCCTACAAACCCATGCATACAAAAATGTCAATTAGCCGAGGCTGGGTTTTTTTAACCTCATATTTTGCTCTCCTTATTTTTAATTTTATGTGAACTGCATTTTATGGGTCATGATGTACCGCATTTCATGTCAATGCTCCACTGTTTGCAAGGTGTTATAACTGGTTGTCTATTAGACACTTTTCTCTGCCTTAACACTGATTTATATGTGGACAAACAGTTCACTGAGCTGAGAAACTATTCTGTGTGCATGATGTTCTGAATGCTTCCAGTTTGTTCCAATATCCGTACACACACCTTGCTTTTGATAATGAATACAAAAGACTCTTCAGCATTAGTGGAATGCAGCTAGAGGTAATTAATGACACTGTAATTCACATTAAAGCCTAGTACAAACTGCTAGTTTTTTATCGTTCAACCCAGTGGGCTGAGCGGAAAAAAAACGGACAACTTAGGTCATAGCCGCTGTACTAACTATGCAATGTTGGTACATCAATCTCCCCTGCTGAGCTATTGTGTCCCCCCACCCCCGCCAGAACACTCCAGTCAGTGGTCTTAGCCATTGTGCCGAGAGCGCTGATTGGGAGCTGGCCGGAAGACATTTTTCGATCGTGCCCCCACAGACTGGCTGCAGTACACATGGGCCGATTGTCTGATGGTTTTTACTGGCTTATGCTGCTCGACATTGCCCCGTGTGTACGGGGCTTTACACATACCTGAGTGTAGCAATACAGCTCTAAAACTATGTTTATTGGGAGTACTAGTTTGTAAATTATATAAAGCAAAGGGGTTTGGGGACTTTAAATGAGATAACATGCACCTCCATCCCTGAATCAGAAATAAGAAGGTTTTTTTTGGGGGACTTTGAGTGAGGCACAAGACACATGGTAGGGGAAGTTGTAAAATTGTTTAATTGGCACATAAACAAAGCATACTTCTAGGGCTGCAACTAACGATTATTTTCATAATCGATTAGTTGGCCAATTATTGTTTTGATTAATCGATTAATCGGTTAATAACCTTAAAAAAAAGTGTGATGTATAATTTAGTTAATATGTAAAGTTTTAAAAACGGCAATTTATTCGTATATATCTCTATGCAGTGGTAAATATAAATAACCAACTGTATGGTTAGAGAGCAAAATCTCTGAGAATAACAGACAAAAGATATATACTGTATATACTATTAGAGGAGATATACTGTGTATATATACTATTAGAGGAGAGATATACTGTATATACTATTAGAGGAGAGATATACTGTATATACTATTAGAAGATATGAACTGTATATACTATTAGAGGAGAGATATACTGTATATACTATTAGAGGAGAGATGTACTGTATATACTATTAGAAGACATATACTGTATATACTATTAGAGGAGAGATGTACTGTATATACTATTAGAAGACATATACTGTATATACTATTAGAGGAGAGATATACTGTATATACTATTAGAAGACATATACTGCATATACTATTAGAGAAGAGATATACTGTATATACTATTAGAGGTGATATACTGTATATACTATTAGAGGAGAGATATTCTGTATATACTATTAGAGGTGATATACTGTATATACTATTAGAAGACATATACTGTATATACTATTAGAGGAGAGATGTACTGTATATACTATTAGAAGACATATACTGTATATACTATTAGAGGAGAGATATACTGTATATACTATTAGAAGACATATACTGTATATACTATTAGAGAAGAGATATACTGTATATACTATTAGAGGTGATATACTGTATATACTATTAGAGGAGAGATATTCTGTATATACTATTAGAGGTGATATACTGTATATACTATTAGAAGACATATACTGTATATACTATTAGAGGAGAGATATACTGTATATACTATTAGAGGTGATATACTGTATATACTATTAGAAGACATATACTGTATATACAATTAGAGGAGACATATACTGTATATACTATTAGAGGAGAGATATACTGAATATACTATTAGAAGACATATACTGTATATACTATTAGAGGAGAGATATACAGTGTCTTCTGCACAAAACGACTAACAGGTACATCGTTTTGTGCAATAGGGCCGCCCTGCAGCAGTATATATGTGGTGGGCGGTCCTTAAGTGGTTAAGAGGGCATTACAGGGGGTGTGTCCTATGCCTACATACTTTTGCTAATAGGTGTCCCTTGTTTCCAGTTGGGAAGTATGATTATACAAGCACTAGTTATATGTGACAATCCAATATATGCTTGAAAAAATTCCTTTCATGTTGTGAATTCTCCCTGTCTGCTGGCCATCTCTTTACACAAGTTTCTGGATTCCCTGCAAGCTTTGCAGCTTACTATCAATTTCTAAGGACTACATATCCCATAGTCCCTTGCTGCCTGCAGGCAGTGATTCCTCTACTGACTCCGCCTCCTGAAACTCCTACTTTCAGCACCTCTAATGTTCAGAAGGCAGGCTCTGTGAAATTTGTGACATGGCCATAGCTCAAAACTGTCTCTGATTTGGATTTTCTCCTCATTTGCCGCTCATTGTTGTCTGATCTATATAGCTGTATATAAAATGCACTTTTTATCTAACAAAAAAGTGTTTCCCAGTGCTAAACCTTTCATCCAATATCTAAATTGCTGCATTTGTAAATCTCAAAAACCAGTATAAAGGAATAGTAGTGGTAAAAAAAGGCACAAATTATTTTTTTTAAATAATTCTCCTTTAAGGGGGCGTGGCAGGGGGCGTGTCCTATGCCTTCATACTTTTGCTAATAGGTGTCCCTCGTTTCCAGCTCAAAAAAGGTGGGAAGTATGTACACGGCAGTGCCTACTTACAGGACATAATGAATACATGTCACAAAATTCAAGGGAGTAAATTGTGGGGATCTCCGTAAAGTAAGTTTACAAACTTCAAGATCATTCAGATTGATAGGAGTAGGATAGAAATAACTAAAATACAATGTTGAAATGAATATGAATTTACATTTTAACCATAGACACGCTTTTAAACATTTGTCAGGTTTTCATTTCTGTGTGTCACCACTGGGGAGATATGTTCTCCCCTCCTTTCCACTGTGTCTTGGCAACCCTTTCACTAACAGAAATAAATAGAAAATTTTAATATTTACAGTGGAATTATTCCAATGGGGACACATGTTCTAGTGACAGCTGTTTCCACTCACTTTGAAAAGATTAGCAGTAAGTTCCTGTTGTGGCTGTGAAACAGGAAGTGGGCGGAACATACACAGCAAAAGAAAAAACTGACAGAGGTTCTAACGCTCCCCCACTCTATCATAAGTTTAAAAAATCTTGGGCTCTAAATATAATTTAGGCGCATAGAAAGAAATAACAAATTCATTAACAGTGAGACACCCATCTGTTATTTTTCTCTTTCTTAAAGCTGACAACCTTTCTTCCTGAGGATACAATATTCTAAAGCTAGGAAGTCACTCATACCCAGCAATGGTAATTAACTGTTGGTGTGTGAAAGCGATAATATCAGGATCATCAGGATAGATGGTGGCTGTGAACCACTCTGCTCTGCTTGAGCTATCTCTTCAATGAAAGACATACAGTTGTGCTCATAAGTTTACATACCCTGGCAGAATTTATGATTTCTTGGCCATTGATCAGAGAATATGAATAACACAAAAACTTTTCTTTCACTCATGGTTAGTGTTTGGCTGAAGCCAGTTATTATCAATCAACTGCGTTTACTCTTTTTAAATCATAATGACAACAGGAACTACCCAAATGACCCTGATCAAAAGTTTACATACCACAGTTCTTAATACCGTGTATTGTCCTCTTTAACATCAATGACAGCTTGAAGTCTTTTGTGGTATTTGTGGATGAGGCTCTTTATCTTCTCAGATGGTAAAGCTGCCCATTCCTCTTGGCAAAAAGCCTCCAGTTCCTGTAAATTCTTGGGTTGTCTTGCATGAACTGCACATTTGAGATCTCCCCAGAGTGGCTCAATGATATTGAGGTCAGGAAGACTGAGATGGCCACTCCAGAGCCTTCACTTTATTCTGCTGTAGCCAATGACAGGTCGACTTGGCCTTGTGTTTTGGATCGTTGTCATGTCCAGATATGTCCCATTCGCAGCTTCCTGGCTGATGAATACAAATGTTCCTCCAATATTTTTTGATAACATACTGCATTCATCTTGCCAACAATTCTGACCAAATTTCCTGTGCCTTTGTAGCTCACACATCCCCAAAACATCAGCGATCCACCTCCGTGTTTCACAGTAGGAATGGTGGACCTTTCATCATAGGCCTTGTTGACTCCTCTCCAAATGTAGCGTTTATGGTTGTGGCCAAAAAGCTCAATTTTGGTCTCATCTAGAGGTCGACCGATATATCGGCCGGCCGATATATCGGCCGATATTTGGCGTTATTTACTTAATCGGCATCGGCCGATTGTGCTGATAAAAAAGGCCGATTATAACTTCAGCTGTGACTTGCAAATGACTTCTGTAATAGAAGTTAATGCAAGTTTCCCTAAGTTATCTGTGAAGTTTTCTTCTCTCCCCCCTCTGGGCAGCCTGCCAAGTCTGATAAGAAGATACATTTGTATCTTTCAGGTTCTTTTTATCAATAGACTGAACTCCGTGGAGAAGTTTTCAGTTTAACCATTTAAAGACTAAATCTTTTCTGACACTTGTTGCTTACAAGTAAAAATCCTGTATTTTCTGCTAGAAAATCACTTAGAACCCCCAAACATTATATATATATTTTTAGCAGAGACCCTAGGGAATAAAATGGTGATTGTTGCAATATTTTATGTCACACGGTATTTGCGCAGCGGTCTTTCAAACGCAATTTAAAAAAAAAAAAAAAAAATACAGTAATGAATTGAAAAAAAAAATAACCTAAGCAGTAAAGTTAGCCCATTTTTTTTCGTCCAAAAGTTTTGATTACCTGTTTTTGTGTATTTAATATTTAAGATAGTTTTTTTTTTTTTTTTCGTTTTCTAAATTATACATACAAGTGAACTGATTGGAGGTTTGTTTTGTTTAATGTTTAAATTAAAAAAAATTTCTGTATTACTTAAGGCTGCTTTCATACTGGAGCGGGCATGCGTTGATGGTAAAACGCTGCTAGTTTTAGCGGCACTTTACCGTCATTTTAGAGGCGCTATTCGGCTGCTAGCGGGGCGCTTATAACCCAGCTAGCAGCCGAGGAAGGGGTTAAATGCGCCCCTGAAGCGCCGCTGCCAAAACGCTTTGCAGGCGCTTCGGCAGCGGTGCACATTCATTTCAATGGGCAGAAGTGGTGGAGCAGCGGTATACACCACTCCAAAGATGCCGTTTGCAGGACTTTTTTTTACATCCTGCCAGCGCATCGCCTCAGTGTGAAAGCACTCGGGATATCACACTGAGACTGCAGGGGAGCCGTTTTACAGGCACTTTACAGGCGCTATTTTTAGCCCAAAAGCGCCTGAAAAATGCCCCAGTGTGAAAGGGGTTTAACTGTTAGATTTTATGAGATGAAGGGAAAAAAGAAAAAAAAAAAAAAAAATCGGCCAAATATATCGGCCCAAAAAAATCGGCATCACATATCGGCCATCGGCCACCGCGATTTCTAAATATCGGCATCGGCATCGGCCAGAGAAAAACCCATATCGGTCGACCTCTAGTCTCATCACTCCAAATGTCTGTGCCAGAAGGTTTGAGGCTTGTCTCTGTGCTGTTTGGCGATTGTTAGCGGGATACTTTGTGGAATTTGTGTATTAATGGTTTTCTTCTGGCGACTCGACCATGCAGCCCATCTTTCTTCAAGTGCCTCTTTATTGTGCATCCCAAACTATTTTCCTGGCAGTTGTGGCTGAAATCTTAGTTGGTCTGCCTGACCGTTGTTTGGTTTCAACAGAACCCCTCATTTTCCAATCCTTGATTAGAGTTTGAACACTGCTGATTGGCATTCTAAATTCCTTGGATATCTTTTTATATGCCCTTTCCTGTTTTATACAGTTCAACTACCTTTTCCCGCAGATCCTTTGACAATTATTTGCTTTCCCCATGACTCAGAATCCAGAAACGTCAGTGCAGCACTGGATGAAAGATGCAAGGGTCTGTCAGGAGTCCAGAAACTCATTGACCTTTTATACACACACACTAATTACAAGCAAACAGATCACAGGTGAGGATGGTTACCTTTAATAGCCATTCAAATCCCTTTGTGTCAACTTGTGTGCATGTTATCAGGCCAAAATCACCAGGGTATGTAAACTTTTGATCAGGGTCATTTGGGTAGTTTCTGTTGTCATTATGATTTAAAAAGAGTAAACAGCTAAATGGCTTCAGCCAAACACTAACTATGAGGGAAAGGCCTCTTTCACACGGGGCGGATCAGTCATGATCCGCCCCGTGAACATCCGCTTGCTCAGCGGGGATAGCTCCGCCGATCCCCGCTGAGCAGGAAGATGACAGGTGCATCGCTGCACACTGTGCAGCGACGGACCTGTCAGAGCGCCGCTCTCCCCTATGGGGGGATCGGATGATGACGGTCCGTAGTGTCCGTCGTCATCCGATCCGATCCGAAAACGGAGGAAAAAGTAGGTTTTTCCTCCGTTACACTTTTCGGATCGGAGCGGGTCGGATGTCAGCGGACATGTCACCGCTGACATCCGACGCTCCATAGGGATGACTGTATGTCCGTTTTTCATCCGAAAACGGATGGATGAAAAACGGACATACGGATCATCCGTGTGAAAGAGGCCAAAGAAATGTTTTTGTGTTATCATTCATACTCTCTGAAAAATGGCCAAGAAATCATAAATTCTGCCAGGGTATGTAAACTTATGAACACACTTATGAACAAAAGTATAGAGAACTATAAACACTCGATGAGTGGCCCAGCTACAGTGAGTGATGGCATGAAAATGTGTATCTTATAGGAGGTGTCAATTCAATAAAGCTCCAAAAAATAAACTTTAAATGATTCCAATCCAGTGCAGCATGCGTTAGGCCTCATTCACACGAGGCGGACTCCGTTTCCACAGAGCCCGCCTCGGTCCGCCGGCTCAGCGGGAGATCTGTCCGTTGATCTCCGCTGAGCCAGCGGATGACAGGTCCCTCTCTGTTCACTGAGCGGGGAGGGGCTTGTCAGGCACCGCTGCTGCCTATGGAGGGATCGGATAAAAACTGACAGCATATCCGTTTTTGTCAGATCTCACCCGATCCGATCCGCCAGCGACGGATCTGGACGTAGGGCCATCCGTCTGCTTTTAGCGGATCGGACGGGGTCGGATGTCAGCGGACATATCTCCACTGACATCCGTCTCTCCATAGGCTAACATGAAGCGTCCGTTCAGGTCCGCCGTCAAAACTGAAAGGCGGACCTGGACGGTCCGATCGTGTGAAAGGGGCCTTAAAGTATAACTAAAGGCAACATTTATTTTTTCATTTTGGATGGAGAGGGATTAGAATGCTTGTCAGTTTTTATTGCTGTCTGTGCCCCCGTTAAAGAAAATTCCCCCTCTCTATTTGTCCTGTTTACCATTATCATTGAAAGTGAGAGTAAAAGAAAATCCCAAATTGTGGGTTGTCCTCAGAAAAATAATAGAGGGGAAATCATCCAATGGGGACACTAGTTCTGGTGACTTGGGGGTCCCCAAGGAAGTCCCTTCATTTGGAAGGGATTTCCTCCCACTGCCTGTTTGGCTATGGCACACGAAGTGAAGGAAAATCTCTGCAATGGAACACAGATGGTGGAGGAAAAAAAATCTGACAGGGGTTATAACCCCTCCTAGCTCTATCCAAAATAAAAAGAAAAAAAAAATTCCTATAGTTCTACTTTAAGGTTTAAATCGGTTATGTTCCATGTTCATTTATGCTGTTTCAGTTGCAAAGGTTTCCATGCTGTTTATATACACTCCACATTGACATCTTTAGTTCAGATATTCCATCCATTGATACGCCGTGTTCTCGGCCAGCTGCTGACATAACGCTCTCTACAAATCCATTTCTTCCCTGCAAGCCCACTGCTAAACCTACAAAGCCTGCAAAAGAGGTGGAGGGAAATCATGGGAGGGGGCAGGGGATTTAACTCCGCATTCAGAGGATCAAATTACAAACAGATACCCTGCAGGATTTTCCTTTTTCAGATCATCTGTAGACTATTGAGGCATGGGATTGACTCAAAATTATACTCAATTGCTTGATATAGCTGTCACTTTAACATCCGAAAATTATTAATCAACTACAGTAGAGTACATGTAATGCTGCTGAGCATTAACGCAGAGAAAGGGCTTACAGAAATAAAACGTACCCAGCTCAGGGCCGATATACATATTGTTAGAGCACTAGTATATTATGGCTGCAAAGAATAGGGCTTAACAGGGTTATGTTCAGACAACATTTAGTGGAACCCAGGCTTTCAGCAACATATGGAAAGGGCAAGACCTTGGTCATATTTCAGAGGAAAGTTGGTTAGCAACAGAAGTAATATATCCAGAGTTGGTAATGACAACAAGGTCACAGGTAGCTTGCATAAGACCATGAGTGGTGGAATGTGGCAAAAGCAGGGCTTTTTTCAGCAGGAACTAGGGGGAACTCAGTTCTACCACCTCTGGCTCAGGTCTTTTGCCTACTGCTCACCACTATCACTTGGTAACACTGAAGTCCAGCTTCTGCGTTTACATGTGATAGCTTATCTCAGGTGGCCAGGGTTCAGTGCAGTCATGGGCAGGAGAGGGTGCGTGGTAGGCTGCGCCCTCTGTGGTCTCTATTTTTTCCCTGGTGACCAGTTGTTGATGCTCCTACTGCATGATCTCCCTTGCAAGTGACTGCAGTATAGTATAGTATGCTGGAGGTACTACAGCTGGATAGGTGTTTCAGCCTAATATTGCAACAAAGGTAAGACATATGACAGGAGGTGGAGCTTTTAAGGAGGGGGGAGAAAATGAGAGGAGTGGAGGGGGGGCGTTGTATGCAGAGGGAAGAGCTACTATTTGATGCCATTTGGCAGGTATGTGTGTGTGGCAGGCATGGTTGAGTTCCTGCACCTATTCTCTGAGAAAAAAACCCTGGGCAAAAGTGAACAGTATATTATGGCTGCAAAGAATAGGGCTTAACAGGTTTATGTTCAGACAACATTTAGTGGACCCAGGCTTTCAGCAACATATAGAAAGGGCAAGACCTTGGTCATATTTCAGAGGAAAGTTGGTTAGCAACAGAAGTAATATATCCAGAGTTGGTAATGACAACAAGGTCACAGGTAGCTTGCATAAGACCATGAGTGGTGGAATGTGGCAAAAGCAGGGCTTTTTTCAGCAGGAACTAGTGAAAAAAAAGTGAACAGAACACTCGGATCCTCTGAATTCTTTTGCCCCCTGATGCTATATTCAAAGTGATGAAAATCACCCATTTCAGGTCTTATAGATAGTTGAAGAATCATAGTTCTACTAGGGATCCACAGGAAAACACAGTGGTAGTTTTAATGCCTTCTCTGACCTTCTTGTCCCTGGTCTTGCCATTTTTCGAACTAAATTTTACAAGCTAGTAATAACATAAGTATTAAGGGTAAAAAAATGATGTGTGCACTGACTTTCACCAAAAAAGAACTCTTATATCTTCAAAACTTCAGCTTAAGATTCTGGCTCTAGTATAGCATCAAATTCGCCATTCAATACTTGAAAGTGCTCCCTGACTCTTAAAGCGGAACTAAACCCATTAATTTACCAGTTTCAAAAAACAGTTACATTCCCGGCATGATGGGAATGCTATCTGTCACATTTGCTTGTGCTCTCAACCAAACTGTCAAACCATCAAATGGCTGGTGTCACATGTGCAGCACCATGACAGTTAGAGATCAAACAGTTTCTAAGATGGCAGCTTCCTTGGCTGAAAATTATAGGAGGGTTAGTTCCGATTTAAGGTAAAAAAAATTGCCAAATTGCCAAAATTGCCAAAAAAATTGCCAAATTGCCAAAATTCCCAAAAATACTTTAGCACTCAGTATCACTGATGGATTGTTTGTATTCAGCATTTATGTACAGTATATGTAAACTATGGCAACTCGTTGCTCCCTGTGTCAAATCTCATTGGAACTTCACCTGGTAGTTTGAAAATTGAAAGCCTAACTAAACCCATCGACTTAACAGTTTCAGTTACATTCCCAGCATGCTGGGAATGCTAACTGTCACATTTGCTTGTGTTCTCAACCAAACTGTCAAACCATCAAGTGATTGGTGTCATAACTGATCAATGTGTGCAGCATCATGGCAGTTGCGGATCAAACGGAGGTTAAGATGGCAGATTCCTTGGCTGAAAAGGATAGGAGGGTTTAGTTTTGCTGTAAAGTCAATGGCTACAATAACTGTAGCTTCTGACTTTTAGAAAACAGATACTTTACAGCCCAAGAAGTCCAGCATCGTCTTTCCTGCATCATATGCTTCTCAGGACTTTGGACCTTTTGTACCTCTAGCTTGGATTCAGGAGCTGGCTGCATTTTTCTAATGACCCGCAGTTGGCCGCCTGCTATGCATGTGCGAGATGGTGGCATGCAGTGAGATTGGTCCTGCAGTCTCCTGGGATGTGTGAGGCCATGATGGAGGCCGAGCTGATGTGACATCATCCTTGTCTAGGCGATGTTGAAGTTGAAGCTGGTACCATCTAAAAGGATACTTGCTCTCCCCCAAAAAAAGCCTTGCAATTTGATTACAGGCTAGGGGAGGTGGACTATGAGTGGGACTTTCATTTTTGGGTGAAGGTCTGCTTTAAAAACCTGACTGAAGTTTTACATCTTTTTATCTCTTTACAGTACTGTACCCCCTTGCATAGGGTGACCAGACATCTCCGGACTGAGGACACTGTCCCTGGAACAAGTCTGTCCCTGTTTTTGTCCCCGGATTGTATCCATCCATTCAGTAAATCTGTCCTGACTCCTGGGGATGGAGCTAATGCGGACCAAGTTCCAGAACTGCGCTCCACTCAATGGACTATCCTCAACCCAGCGAGGCTTTAATTCAACTGCACTTCTCTCTGCCTTCAGTTTTCCCCCACCCGGCACCTCTCGTGCCGCAACCGCCACCATGATGATTTCCTTTGCAGTCATTGGTTGCTGTCCTAGCAACCAATGACACTCTTTCTGCTGTTCATGCTGCATTTTGGAAGGTAAATAGCCCTAGAATAAATATCCACCTCACAACTCCGCTCCAACTCGGCTCTCACACTTCCCTCCTTGCCTGCAGTGGCATCTGGGTCCCGCTGGTAAGGCAATCTGAATAGATGTCTTAAAGAGGGCAAGGGGCGCTGATATAAGGGGGGTCTCTCTGATCTCTGGAAGTCTCTGGAGGCACTGATATAAGGAGACTATGAGCTAATGGGGGTCTCTAAGAGGGGGTACTAACTGCTGATCTAATAGTTGTGATCAACCATTAGATCAGCAGCACCCCCCTTAGAGACCCCCATTAGCTCACAGTCCCCTTATATCAGTACCTCCCCTTCCTTATCAGTAATGGCTATCAGTGCCCATCATTGCCGCATATCAGTGCCCATCATTGCTGCCTATCAGTGCCCATCATTGCCACATATCAGTGCCCATCATTGCTGCCTATCAGTGCCCATCATTGCCACATATCAGTGCCCATCATTGCTGCCTATCAGTGGCCATCATTGCCACATATCAGTGCAGCCTATCAGTGCCCATCATTGCCGCCTATCAGTGCCCAACATTGACATATATCTTTGCCGCCTATCAGTGCCCATCATTGCCGCCTATCAGTGCCGATCATTGACACATATCAGTGCCCATCATTGTCACATATCAGTGCCCATCAGTGCTGTAAATTAGTGCCCATCATTGCCACCTATCAGTGCATATCAGTGGCCATCATTGCCACATACCAGTGCTCATCATTGCTGCATATCAATGCCCATCATTTCCGCATATTAGTGCAGTCTATCAGTGCCCATCACTGCCGCCTATCTTTGCTGCCTATCAGTGCCCACCATTGCCGCCTATCAGTGCCCATCATTGCCACTTATCAGTGCTGCCTATCAGTGCCCATCATTGCCACATATCAGTGCCGCCTATCAGTGCCCATCATTGCCACATATCAGTGCCGCCTATCAGTGCCCATCATTGCCACATATCAGTGCCCATCATTGCTGCATATCAGTGCCGCCTATTAGTGCCCATCATTGCCACCTATCAGCGCAGCCTATCAGTTCCCATCATTGCCGCATATCAGTGCCCACCATTGCCGCGTATCAGTGCAGTCTAATAGTGCAGCCTCATTAGCACACATCAGTGAACCACAATTCTTTGGTAAGAATAAAATACAAAATATGCATTGAAAAGTTTTTCTCTATCTTATCTTCTTAACATTTGGTAGTCATATCCCAAAAAATTCTAAGTATTTTTTTTTTCTCATGGAGGAAATGTGAGAAATAACGTATATATTATACAGTCATTCCATAAACACATACCACATACACTGCATATAATTTGAGGAAACTTTGCTTATAGAATAGTTTACCATTTGTCAATAAAAAAAATATATATGTCCCTAGATTTCATTTTGAAAATCTTGTCACCTTGTCCTTGCATGCTATGATTTGTTAGTGATTTTGGCCTGGAAATGCTTTACATTTCTCTCAGTGAAAATGCTGCCTCCTGCCCTCCTACTCTGGTACCCGATGCTGTTGGAACTTAGTAATAGCTACCTATACCCAACAATACAAGTGTCCTCACTCACATATGTACTGCAAAGAAAGAAAAGAGGCATGCCAGACGAGTTCTGTTACTGTTAGTTACAGAGTACACTGGGCTTTTACTTTTACTGGTGCTTATTGGACTTTACAGTCATATTAAGAAAATTTAAACTTTTGCTGTAATCGGAAATTGGCATTAAGTAATTAGAATGGAGGATAGCAGTACAATGTCTTTCTGGATATTTATTTTTGTGACTTCAGTTGGGCCTTAACACCAACCGGTATTCAAAACAACAACCCTAAATGTGACTTTGCTTGGGCCTAGTGATTGGATTCCTTGGCACCAAGCAAATAGGAGAGCAGGTTACGTGTTCCTCCATACCCGAAAATCAGCAGGATTTTAAACCTGGCTGTGGTGGGGATTAGTAGTTGGTAGTTGGGAGCAGGGAAGGCAAGTAAATACTACACACAGTATATATATATATATATATATATATATATATATATATATATATATATACGCCGTGTACAAACGGGCAGACTTTTCGACCGGGCTGGTCCGACTGACTCTTTAACGAACGGACTTGCCTACACACGATCCCACCAAAGTCCGACGGATTCGTACATGATGACGTACGACCGGACTAAAATAAGGAAGTTGATAGCCAGTAGCCAATAGCTGTCCTAGCGTCAGTTTTTGTCCGTCGGACTAGCATACAGACGAGCGGATTTCTGAGTCCGGCGGAGTTACGACGTAAAGATTTGAAGCATGTTCCAAATCTAAAGTCCGTCAGATTTTTGACTGGAAAAGTCCGCTGAAGGTCCGATGAAGCCCACACACGATCAGATGGTCCGCCGGACCAGTCCGGTCGAAAAGTCCGTGTGTACGCTGCATTAGTGTTTGGTCACACCAAATGCGTCTTTGAAATCATGGGACTTCATTTGAAATCACGCAATTTCTAAGCCGCATATCAGTGAGACTTCAGGTGTGACTTGAAAGACATCTGTGCAAGTGCATGTACAGATGTCTATGCAAGTCGCACTTGAACTTGCAAAAAGTAGTGCAAGGACTACTTTTACTATTATTATTAATACAGGATTTATATAGCGCCAACAGTTTACGCAGCGCTTTACAATATAAAAGGGAGACAAAACAGTTATAATACAATAAAATACAAGAGGATTAAGAGGACCCTGCTCAGAAGAGCTTACAATCTAATAGGGTGGGGCAGGTGGTACAAAAGTTTGTAACTGCAGGGAATGAGCTGATGGAAGTGGTAAAAGATTAGTTGGAGACGTGATAGGCTTCCCTGAAGAGATGAGGTTTCAGGGATCGTCTGAAGGTAGCAAGAGTAGGGGGTAGCCGGACAGGTTGAGGTAGCGAGTTCCAGAGGATGGGAGAGGTTCTGGAGAAATCCTGGAGACGAGCATGGGAGGAGAAGATGAGAGAGCTTGGGAGTAGGAGGTCTTAAGAGCGGACGATTTGGGTGATATTTGGAGACAAGATTGGTGATGTAGCTCGGGGCAGAGTTGTGAATGGCTTTGTATGTTGTGGTTAGTATTTTGAATTTCATTCGCTGGGTGAGTGGGAGCCAGTGTAGGATTTTAACTGCTTGAATTGTGGACAATAGGGTGCGACTTGTCATGTGATTTGAAACTATCAAATCGCATGACAAGTCGCATTGGTGTGGCCAGGGGCTAAATACTACTGTCACATTCTGTCAAAATGTGGCCATTTACATAAAGATATAAATACCTATTACCCCAAACTTGGTGCTGATTAAGGTCCTATGCATATGGCTGTATATTATTTATTGCAGGAACCTGCTGGCATTTTTTGATGAACTTGTTTGTACTGATTGTGGCATTTAAAGTAGAACTCCAAGTGATTGTAAGGGTTTTTTTTTTTTTAAATAACAAACATATCATACTTACCTCCACTGTGCAGCTAGTTTTGCACAGAATGTCCCCGATCCTCGTCTTTTGGGGTCCCCCGGCGGCTCTCGCGCCTTCTCCCCGCATCAGATAACCCCCTAGGAGAAGCGCTCTCCCGTGGGGGTTACCTTGCAGGCACGCTCCCGAGTCCAGCATTCAGTGTCCATAGCCGCCGAATGTATGACTCGGCCCCGCCCCCCGGCGCCCGCATCGTTGGATTTGATTGACAGCAGCAGGAGCCAATGGCTGCGCTGCTATCAATCTATCCAATCAAGAGCCGAGAACCCCGGGCAGAGAGACAGCGCGTCCCCGCCGTGTCAAGTTCCAGGGCTCAGGTAAGTAAAACGGGGGGCTGGGGGTCCGGTCACTGCCAGGTGTTTTTTCATCTTAATGCATAGGATACATTAAGGTGAAAAAACATGAAGGTTTACAACCCCTTTCAGCTCATATTTTTATAGAGTTGTCCAGATCTGAACGTCGGGTAATTCATTGCTCTGTAATGGTAACCACACAGCAAGTAAAGGGAAATCTCTCCAACAAAGGCACAGATAGGAACAGAATAAAATGCAGGTTCTTGGCCCTTAGTCAACATGACAATTATCGTAATAACATTATTTGCAGTATATTTCTAAAACAAGGCATTAAATGACTTTAAATATTTACTTGTAATAATAAGCAGCTGCTGGGATCAGAGTTCGTCCGCTCGCTTCGGAGATTGGGTTACTAGGCACCAGAAGCTTGTAAAAGCAAATTAAAGCAAAACACATCGTTATATGTGCATCCCACACCAGCGCTTAGTACCTGATAACCAAAAAAGTACAAAGTAAACGACTAACTGAAATAATAAACAAAACATTTTGGATGTAGTTTTCATACACTCTAAGCCTGGGGGCTGTACTCTTCATTTAGAGCAGCTTGAAAGTAAATAGTGTTTTTCTGGCCAGGCAAGAGCAACTAAAAAGTACACGTAGATCCAATTTTATTCCAGTGCTTTCATAAAGAATTTCTGCTAAACTAAACTGAAGTGCAGTACATGTGTTGTAACAATGTAAAAATGATATCAGTCCTTCTTCCACTGCATACAGGCTTATTTAGACCCGTCAATGTGTCGTTCCATCTGCTTACAGGCTGGTTTTGTTTTGTGTTACTGCTCTGCTTGGAAGCAGGTATAAGCGGAACTAAACTCTCAACTGTTTTTCATCCTTATGCTGCTAGCCTTAGTAAAAAGATAGGAAAGTATATTATATTTACTTGTTTTAACTTTTTTTTTACATTTATTTGGTTGCTTCCTGGTTTCTGGCCTAGGCAAAAATGATGTCATACATCCCAGGAGTCTTCATGCGCACATTCATCTGGAAGAGGAGGAGGAGGATCCACAATGGGTATGTCAGGTACAGTATATACCACATGTACAAGGCCCACGAGTAGAATCCAGCCTGCCAGGCCATTTTATGTGGTCCTGGCACCTCTCCTGTAGCTGCGGCACCTCCCTTATCCCTGCCTCCATCTCATCTCAGCAGTCAGCAGCAGAGATGGAAGCCAGAACTCCTCTGCCAGATCCTGCACTTCTCTGTGCAGCCACGGAGAGGCTCGCCTCTGCCCCCCCCCCCCCCCCCCAGTTGGCAGCTGGGAGGAGGACAGAGCAACTTCTTAATATGATAAAGAGTATATGCATTTATATAGTCTTTCTGATACAACCGGCCAACTATAATGCGGATGTGGCCTGCAATTGAGTTTGACACCCCTGGTATACACTGAAAGGAGGACTCACCCACCAGCACCAATGCCACCATTTTCTTAACATCTCTCACTTACCACAGCCATTACAAGAGGCCTCTCATGCCCATTTTTCAATTTCAGACTTCTTTTTTTAAATATATTGTACCAGTAGACATGAATCCCTTTAAGCATAACTAAAAGCAAAACATTTTTGTAAGTTTGGATGGAGTGGTGAGGGGTTAGAACCCCTGGTCTTTAATGCTTTCTGAGTGCCCGTTAGGGAGACTCGCTCTCTCAAATTGTCTTGATCACCATTGTCACTGGAGCAGAACAGAAATAAAGGGGAAAACTTCCAATTGGGATACTTGTTCCCATTACAACTGTCTAAGAGGAGATTTTTTTCACATTGGAAGGATATCCCCTCACTTCCTGTTTACTCTGCAGGGCAGGAAGTGAAAGAAAATCTCCCTAATGAGGCACAAATGGTAAATAAAACACTGACAGCAGTTTAACTCTCCTATACTCTATCCAAAATGCAAAAAGCAAATGGGTAATCAGTCCATCATTCATCCATAACTAAATTAGTTTTAGATAGATTGACCTTTTTCATTTACAGACGACAAGTAACATAACATATGAAACACTTACAGTGACTTGCCCTTGGCATTTTTTGTGTTTTGTTGCCTCACAACCTGGAATTAACATGGATTGTTTGAGGATTTGCATCATTTAATTTACAGAACATGCCCACAACTTTGAAGATTTTATTTTTCTATTGTGAAGCAAACAACAAATAGGACAAAATAACAGAAAAAGTCAATGTGCATAACTATTCACCCCCCTAAAGTCAATACTTTGTAGAGCCACCTTTTGCAGCTATCACAGCTCAAAGTCACTTTGGATAAGTCTCTATGAGCTTTCCACATCTTACCACTGGGATTTTTATCCAATCCTCCTTGCAAAACTGCTCCAGCTCCTTCAAGTTGGATGGTTTGCACTTGTGAACAGCAATCTTTAAGTCTGACCACAGATTTTTTATTGGATTGAGGTCTGGGCTTTGACTAGGCCATTCCTACACATTTACATGTTTCCCCTTAAACCACTCAAGTGTTGCTTTAGCAGTGTGTTTGGGGTCATTGTCCAGCTAGAAGGTGAACCTCTGTCCTAGCCTCAAATCACACACACAGTGATACAGGTTTTGCTTAAGAATATCCCTGTATTTAGCCCCATCCATCTTTCCGTCAACTCTGACCAGTTTCCCAGTCCCGACTGCTAAAAAACATCCCCACAGCTGCCACCACCATGTTTCACTTGGTGTTCTTTGGGTGATGTGATGTGTTGGGCTTGCGCCAGACATAACGTTTTCTTTCATGGTCAAAAAGTAAAATTTTAGTCTCATCAGACCAGAACACCTTCCTCCAAACATTTTGGGAGTCTTCCACATGCCTTTTCGCAAACTCAAAACGTGCCATTTTGTTTTTTGCTGAAAGTAATGGCTTTCTTCTGGCCACTCTGCCATAAAGCCCAACTCTATGGAGTGTATGGCTTATTGTCATCCTATGTACAGATACTCCAGTCTCTGCTGTGGAACTCTGCAGCTTCTCCAGGGTTACCTTAGGTCTCTGTGCTGCCTCTCTGATTAATGCCCTCCTTGCCCGGTCTGTGAGTTTTGGTGTGCGGCCATCTCTTGGCAGGTTTGCTGTTGTGCCATGTTCTTTCCATTTGGTTATGATAGATTTGATGGTGCTCCTAGTGATCATCAAAGATTTGGATATTTTTTTATAACCTATCCCTGACTTGTACTTCTCAACAACATTGTCCCTTACTTGTTTGGAGAGTTCCTTGGTCTTCATGGCAGTGTTTGGTTAGTGGTGCCTCTTGCTTAGGTGTTGCAGCCTCTGGGGCCTTTCAAAATGGCGTGTATATGTAATGACAGATCATGTGACACTTAGATTGCACACAGGTGGACATCATTTCATTAATTATGTGACTTCTGAAGGTAATTGGTTGCACCAGAGCTTTTTATGGGCTTCATAACAAAGGGGGGGGCAAATACATACGCACATGCCAATTATCAGTTTTTGATTTCTGAAAAATAGTCTTATGTATATATTTTTCTAATTTTACTTCCCCAACTTAGACTATTGTGTTCTGATCCATCACATATAATTCGGATTAATAAAACATTGAACTAAAGGCTGTAATGTAACAAAATAGGTAAAAAGCCAAGGGGGTGACGACTTTTGCGAGCCACTGTACACTGTATTGATAGTCATGGTCCCTCTTGCAAAATGACTGCACCATGATTGGTAGATGACAGGTGCTCTTCAACAAACAAGGGTTTCTAATTATCCTATCATATAGAGAACGCCAAACGAAGAGGCGCAGGTTACCGATGTAAGTTCCCAAGTGACCTGCACCTGCCCTCCCTTATCACTGTGTTGCTGAGTGACTCCTTTGTTCTGATCTCCCAAGTGGTAGGAAGCAGATCAATATTGATGAACAGACTTGGGTATCTTAATCCATTTATCCAACTATATAATTACTTTAAAAGTAATTACAGGAAAATAATTTCCTGCCCTTGATAATCTGACTACTTTTTGTTTTTTTTTTAGTTTGGAAGCTCTTGCAATTCTTTGCCTTCATTCAATATTCTGAGCTCTCGAAATTTATCGATCGATCTCCAACAAATGTGCAGCAAAGATTTTCTTCTATCTCTTTATTGAAGTACTGACCCCATCCTTCACTCTTCCAGTTGTTAGCAGCCGTGTTATCTGGGGGCGTTACATTATTATGCACCAAAGGTATTTTAGCCACACGTTTGTCAGTTTTCTCTTCACCGTACTTGTCGCCCTTGCTTTATTCATTTCTATATACTGTATTCTTATTAGATCTTATCCTATTACTATCCTGCTGTGAATGATTGAGGCTCGCCACACAGAACAATTCTGATGCTGCAGGCTTAGAATTTGAAGAGAAGTCCGCATGGTTACAGTAGAACTATGGGCAAAACGTAAGAAATCCTCATATGAAAGATGCACGTTGACTGAATAAAACTGTATACTTGTTAATCTGTCACCTCCTATTTATATAAAAAAAATAGGTAAACCTGCTAGTGATTTTGACTTCCTCTGATGGGGTGACAGAGCGAAATGCCCTGCAGTGAATTAACCTCAGCGTTGTCACCCTGTGCAGATGCTGTAGCTGTAGCTCAAGGGCTGTATGATTATTTACACTGAGGAGAGTTATGTGCATTGTTACCACTGAAAACCCACCCTTATAATGAATAGCACAGGAGACTCCCAGCCCCACCCCAAGTATTGTGAATGGCAGCACATGGCCTAGGGAGAGGAATAATGACGTCTGCACAGCATCTGCAAGAAGTGACACCTGGATTCTCATGTCTGTTGCAGTGAGGAAACCTTCAACTACTTTAACAGCTTCCGGACCAGCCGCCGCAGTTATACTGCTGTACGTCAGCTTTTTAAGACAACTCCGGCGGTGTGCGCACTCCCAAAGCGTGTCCCCGGAGCCGATGCGAGTGCCCGGCGTGCGCGATGACCGCCGGGCACCTGCGATTGCTCATTACAGAATGAGAACGGGGATGTGTGTGTGTGTGTGTGTAAACTGTTGTGGAAATTTTATGAAGATGTATTTTAATATGTATTGTCATAGTGTCTCCCAGTGTTAGTTCTCCCGCAACCCGCTCTAAAGAGCTGACTGGGGCAGACTGGCGCTGGTTGAGATCCATTTGGTAGTGAAATACTCCTTGGGGATGTAGAGAAGTGTTTGCAGAGTGGGGATATGTCCGCCAGCGAAGGGCCCCTGTGAACAGAGCGACCGTCTAGGGGGAATGTGTTCGATCTGCTCTTATCGGTTTAGCAGATGTGCGCTCGTGTCACCCCTGTATGCCCGATCAACATATTTGGGGTGCCATGGCGTGCACCTGCAGATAATCTCCCATCCACTGGACAGTAGTATAGTCCGAGTATGCTTTGTTCTCTGAACAAAGCAGAATAAGGATTCACGAAAAACGGTTTAAAAAGGGAGTCTTTGAGTTGTTATGGTCCGGGGAAGAGTTTATGTTTGTTAGCCATGTGGCTTCCTTTGTTTAGTTGAAGAACATGGCTTCCAGGTAAAACATACACACTGTCCCTGCCCAGATACGCGCATAAGACTCCCCTAGTCATTATTTATTGGTTGTTGTATAAACTCATCCTGTTGGAAGGATTTCCTGTGTTGACATCCATATCCTGTGAGGTCATATCCTGTGAGGTCATTTCCCATGGAAGAAGCGATTGGCTGTTGGGGCCAAGACTTCCTGTTGGTCATTGCTTTTGTTGTCTTTGAATAAAAGAGCCAGCGCTGTGCTCAGTGAGGGGTAGTCGTGCTGAGATGAGGACGTAAGATGGTGATTATGTCTGTTTACTGGGGAAATACGGGAGTCATGGGTTATGTAAAGATGTATTATACTGAAAAGCTGAATGGGCGCATAATAGCGCAGGTGAGATTGATTACGTTTGGCGAAATCTCCACGTCAAAACACATAAATCCCGGTTCTCTCAGAGGACATGAGACAGATCATGTGTTTATACTAAGTATGAACACCGATCTCTCTTCCCCTAGTCAGTCCCATCCCCCCTACAGTTAGAACACCCTGAGGGAACACGGTTAACACCTTGATCGCCTCCTAGTGTTAACTCCGTCCCTGCCAGTGTCATTTTACAGTAATCAGTGCATTTTTATAGCACTGATCGCTGTATAAATGTCACTGGTCCCAAAAATGTTTTAGAGGTGTCCGATTTGTTCGCCGCAAAATATCGCAGTCCCGATAAAAATTGCAGATCACCGCCATTACTAGTAAAAAAAAAAAGAAATGCCATAAATCTATTCCCTATTTTGTAGACGCTATAACATTTGTGCAAACCAATCAATATACTCTTATTGCGATTTTTTTTTACCAAAAATATGTATAAGAATACATATCGGCCTAAACTGAGGAAAAATATATATATATTTTTTAAATTTGGGATATTTATTTGCCGCAAAAAGTAAAAGATATTGTTTCTTTTTCAAAATTGTCGCTCTTCGTTTGTGTATATAGCGCAAAGAATAAAAATGGCAGAGATGATCAAATACCACCAAAAGAAAGCTTTATTAAAAAGGAATGTCAATTTTGTTTGGGTACAGCATCACACGACCGCGCAATTGTCAGTTAAAGCGACGCAGTGCCGTATTGCAAAAAATGGCCTGGTCATTGAGCAGCCAAATCTTCCGGGGCTGAAGTGGTTAATGATTATGTGACAAGGCCTAATAAGAGGATTTCAGAGCATCAGGTGGAAAACAAATAAATCAAAAAAGCTTTGCTCAAATATACAGGTGACCAGGGTTTAGGTGTTACGGGAAAATCTGTAAATAGTGCCCATGGATAGTCTTTAATCTTCTTGCACTAATGAAAGCAGACTAGATCCCTGAAACATCCCTGTATGCTGCCGTACCTTCTTAATAATAATCCCATGGTTAAAAATGTGGTCACCATTGTGCTACACTTTCAAATGCTTCCATTATTTGCATATCCCATTTATTGGATGTATACAACGCATATATCTACCAAGCACTTAGTGCATGGTAGATACATGCGTTGTATACATCCAGTAAATGGGCTATGCAAATAATAGAAGCATGTGAAACTGTAGCACAATGGTGACCCAATTTTTAAGCATGGGAGTTATGCCTCTTACGTTCATTATTTGCAAGTGATAGGACTGAATTGAGCATAACTTGCAACAATTAGGATGTATGTGGGTCGATTTCTAAGAAATGTCCACAACTCCAGCCTAGTTTTCAACACATACCTCTGTGGGTTTTTTTAGGGTTTATTTAACTTTTTCAAAGAAAGGGAATACATCTTTCATTGTCTGTGTGTGATGTTAGAATGTTGGGTGGTGCAACCGTGTGAGAGAGGCGCCCCGTGTTATTTATATTACCTTGTTGTATCCTCATATGTAAGCCTCACATCTGGTATTCTAAGGCAGGGTTCACACATGATGAGCCGCGGCTCACAGCAGGGGTCTGGTGCGTCCCTGTTCACCGATTCAGGTGCAAATCAGGACCTAATTTTTGCTTGAATTCACACCTGAATCGGAACCAAAAACACACAGGACCTTTTCCTAATGCGAACCATGGTAAGTATTCTCTGCTCTATCCAAAGCGAAAAAGTGTCAGCTAGAGATATGTATGCATACATTGTCAAGTAATAAAGGGAATTCATGAGCATCAGAAGTACTTGTCACTTGCAGAGTAGAAAATTCCTGCAACTGATGAACAACGGTTCACTTTTTTTCATAGAAAATGGAATAATCTATTCATTGCACGTGTGCTGCATGACCAATGCCATCAGGGACTTTACTCATAAATTCATTTCTAGTTTACAAATATGTGGAGGTCACATTAAAAGGATTGATTGCTTAAGTGTGTTAAACCATTCATAGCCAGAAATACCGTATTTATCGTATAACACGCACCCCAAGTTTTGGAGGGATTTTTAAAGGAAAAAAACTTTTAGGAGGGAAGTTTAAGAAAAAAAACATTTAAATGCCCATCAATGCAGCCTCATCAGTGTCCATCTGTAGCCTTGTCCATCATTGCAGCCTTGTCAGTGTCCCTCATTGCAGCCTTGTCCCCCATTGCAGCCTTGCCAGTGTCCCTCATTGCAGCCTTTTCCCCCATTGCAGCCTTGTCAGTGTCCATCTGTAGTCCCTCATTGCAGCCTTGTCAGTGTCCATCTGCCTTGCACTGTGTTTGCAATGGCGTTTAAAAATGGCGCCGCCGTTCTTGGGCGCTCCCGGCCATTCTCGGCAGCTCTCGGCCTCTTCTGGCGGCTTTCGGGCGGCTTTCGGCCATTCTCGGCGGCTCTCGGCCACTTTCGGCCATTCTCGGCGGCTTTCGGATGCACTCGGCTTTCGGCGGCTCACGCGGGACTGCGAGAGCCGCCGAGAATGGCCGAAAGCCGCCGAAAGCCGCCGAGAATGGCCGAGAGCGGCCGAGAATGGCCGAAAGCAGCCGAGAGCCGCCGAGAGCGGCCAAAAGCCGCCGAGAGCCGCCAAAAGGCTCACAATCGGTGGGGGATCGGCGTATAACACGCACCCACGATTTTCCCCCGATTTTAAGGGGAAAAAAGTGCGTGTAATACGCCGATAAATACGGTACTTTTTTTGCACTATAGAATTCGGAAGTTTGGTCTCCAACCAAAACTCCCTAGAGAACAGGGGCTATTGGACTATGTCGGTACAAGTTAAACTAAGTTAGATTCAAATGTATAAACACATACCGTATATACTCGAGTATAAGCCGACCCGAATATAAGCCGAGGCACCTAATTTTACCACAAAAAACTGGGAAAACTTATTGACTCGAATATAAACCTAGGGTGAGAAATGTGCAGCTACTGTAAGTGGAAAAGAGGGTCAACAATGCCAATTTGCATGCCTCACTGTGCCCATTTGCAGCCATAGGTCCCCCGAACTTCAAACTTGGTAGTTAAGGGTTCCTAGATGCCCCTAGCTGCAGCCAAAATTTGGGGTCTCTGGACCCAAATGGTCCCAAAATGACATTGCTGCAGATGGACACAGTTGACCGACTTTGGGGCCTCGGTTCCTAGCACCAAGTGGCCCTGAAATACGGGGCCCCAAAGTCGGTTTGGAAAATGTCATTCTCTGCTGCAGAAAAGTGCTTGACTTGAGTATAAGCAGAGGGGGGCATTTTCAGCACAAAAAAATGTGCTGAAAAACTTGACTTATACTCGAGTATATACAGGATATAGAAAAATATGTAAAGTTTTATTAATACAAAATCAACAAAAGATAACACATAATCAGATACAGATTAAAAGCATGGTGACAATCCATGTATATCATCAGTATAATGATCCCCAAGAGGGGAGGATCACAGTTGGATAGTTGGTCACGGTCGGAAAGCATCTCAACTAGTTTTGCGGTCTAATGCCGCTTCGTCATGAGAAAATCTGTCATTTGATTGACAAATGATCAATAACAGTACAATTGACCAAAATAGTGATACAGTCTCATACAGAGATAACAATAGCATTGTATACATGGGGAGGAGCTAAGATGCTTACCTATAACCCTGGCAGGTGCAAGACAAAGGACGTCACAAAAAGTCCCCTGCGGCGACTAGGGGGGACGTGCAAATCAATGGACTGATATCTGGATAGATAGGGTAAAGTGATTGATATAAGTAGACTATGCAGTTTTAAGGGATGTGAATGTGAGGTGGAGGTGTGAAGTAAAGAAAAGGGTAGGTTGGGAAATTGTGTGGAAGTGCGGAAGTGAGAGGACAAATAGGGAAAGAGGGAGAATTGTAATGTGTGGGGGGAAGGGAGTTGGGGAAAAGGGAAGAAAGGGGGGGGGGGGGAGGAAGGGAGGAGGGGAGGAAGGGAGGAGGGGAGGAAGGGGAGGAAGAGTGAAGATGAAAAATTTCCACCCCTTTTCCCATTTTTCATCTTCCCTCTCCCTCCATCCCCCCCCAACTCCCCTTCCCCCACACATTGCAATTACCCCCCTCCCTCTTTCCCTATTTGCCCTCTCACTTTTGCACTTCAGGACACTGCAAGAGTTTCAGGACACTTTCAGCCGCCCCAGCACCCCCTAATACTTACCTGAGCCCCTTCTCTATCCCGCGATGTCCAACCATCCGGGACTCTCCCTCCTGATTGGCTGAGACACAGCAGCGGAGCCTTTGGCACCAGCTGCTGTCAATCAAAGTCAGTTAGCCAATCAGGAGAGAGAGGGGGCAGGGCCGAACCAGGGTTCTGTGTCTGAATGGGCATACGGAGCTGCAGCTTGGCTCGGGTGCCCCAAAGCAAGCTGCTTCCTGTGGGGGTACACAACAGGAGGGAGGTGCCAGGAGAGCTGAAGAGGGACCCGAGAAGAGGAGGATCTGGGCTTGTCTGTGCAAAACCACTGCACAGAGCAGGTAAGTATGACATGTTTATTCTCTGCTGTAGTTAAGTAACATTTTCAAATTGGTTCCCTCCTTCAGCCTGTGACTGGACAATGAAGGATAGGTAGCACACTGATAAGCTCATCTCTCTGTCACTCTACAGTCTCCTCCTATCAGTATATTTCTACGTTAGCACATAAGCACAGGCTGGCTGCTTGTACTTCAACCAATCTGAGCTCTGCTGTATATTGGGATTCCAAAGAGGCTGATACCAAGTCAAATTTGTGTTCCTATACGGCTTGCATTATTTCTTATTCCCCATTAGTTTATTTTATTTCTGTCTAAAGTCTAGCTTTAAAATGACTAATAGGTTTACCTTGAGCTGTAGACATTCATATACTGTACATATTTTCCTGATATCTCTACAGATCCAACACTTACTACAGGTAGAGTAGATGGTAGAGGACAGGGCCCAAAATGCATGCACTTAAGCTCTAGAACGTCATAATGGGAAGATTGAGGCAAACAGGGCCAGGCCTAACCACAAAGTCGGGATAAAAGCCAAGCTCTCAGAAACAAGGTGATTCCATAATGTAGAGCCCCAGAGAAGTAACTTTTCTGCATACCAAGTTAATCAAAGGCATTGCTTGGTGATGGCTCTTTGACTTTTATTAGTTTAAAATGGCTGACTGGGAAATTTTTTTAAAGATTTTTTTGATTCTGTACTCTTAAAATAGTAATTCAGGTATAAATATTGGTATTTAATTTTGGAAATAGTAGAAAAATACATAACATACAATCTCAGGAAAACCTCTCTACGGTTTGGTAATAAAAAGACTCTGTCACCTTGCCCCCTCCCTCTCATGACAGTGTCCAGGCTTGGCAATGGACCACTGAAGCACTGAGCCCTGGTAAGAAGCAGAGAAGTTTCCAAGAAATTTGTCATTATTCGTGAAGCCAAATGGCGGATCGTGGCAAGTGTACCTATGGTAGGCACGAGGTTGGAACTGTGGCTGTTCACCGAACAAGTGAACTAAATACAAACCAAATTCCAAAAAAGTTGGTATGCTGTGTAAAGTCTACATAAAAACAGAGTGCAATGATTTGCAAATCTCATAAACCCATATTTTATTCACAATAGAAAATAGAAAAATATCAACTGTTTAAACTGAGAAAATGTACTATTTCAAGAAAAAATAAGGTCATTTTGAAATTGATAGCAGCAACACATCTCAAAAATGTTGATACAGGACAACAAAAAGCTGGCAAAGTAAGCTGTTCTAACAAGGAAGAAAAAAAAATTGGAACTAATTAGGTTAATTGGCAACATGTCAGTAACATAACTGGGTATAAAAAAGGGCATCTTAGATTCAGAGTGTCTCAGAAGTAAAGATGGGCAGAGGTTCACCGATCTGTAAAAAGCTGCATCTAAAAATGTCAGAATAATGCTCCTCAATGTAAAAAGATTCTTAGAATGTGGAGAAATCTCTGTGCGCAGTGGACAAGACCAAAACACAATATTGGATGCCTGTGATCTTCAGGCCCACTGACGGCACTGCATTAAAAACAGGCATGATTCTGTGATGGGTATCACAGCATGGGCTCAGGAATACTTCCAAAAATCACTGCCTGTGAACGCAGTTCACTGTGCCATCCAAATATACAAGGTATATACAACGTAAAGCCTATCATACAAAGAAGAAGCCATATCTGAACATGATCCAGAAACGCTGCCGTCTTCTCTTTTCAGCTCATTTAAAATGGTCTGTTGCAAAGTGGAAAACTGTTCTGTGGTCAAATATATCGAAATGTGAAATTTTTTTGCCAACAATCTGCACCAAGTCCTCCGGAGTAAAGAGAAAAGGGACCTTCTGACTCGTTATCAACGTTCAGTTCAAAAGCCTACATCTCTGATGGTATGGGGGTTGCATTAGTGAGTATGGAATGGGCAGCTTGCACATCTGGAAAGGCACCATCAAGGCTGAAAGATATATCTGGGTTTAAGAGCAGTATATGTTCCCATCCAGATGACGTCTTGTTCAAGGAAGGCCTTGCATATTTCAGCAGAACAATACTAAACCACATACTCCATCTATGACAACAGCATGGCTTCGTAGTAGAAGAGTCTCAGTGCTTAACTGGCCTTTCTGCAGTCCAGACTTTTCACCAATTGAAAATATTTGGTGCATCTTGAAACAAAAAATATGATAAAGAAGACCCAGGACTGTTGAGCAGTTAGAATCCTATATCAGGCAAAAATAGAGCAACTGTCCTCTCCCAAAACTCCAGCAACTGGTCTCCTCAGTTCCCAGATGTTTACAGAGTGTTGTTAAACGAAGAAGGGATGCTGCACTGTGGTAAACATGGCCCTGTCCCAACTTTTTTGACATGTGTTGCTGCCATCAATGTCAAAATTACCTTATTTTTTTTCATAAAATGGTACATTTTCTTAGTTTAAAAATTTGATGTTTTCTATTTTCTATTGTGAATAAAATGCATTTATGAGATTTGCAAATCCTTGCATTTTGCATTTATTTAGGTTTTACACAGTGTCCCAACTTTTTTGGAAATGGGGTTGTAGCTTGTTCAACCACCCGTTGAAGCCTACCCAATGTAGGAAGCCACGCACTTAGTGGCGGTATTACTGCCACTAAAAGTGACAGATTTCCACTCAGGGCCATGCATCTGCCCACAAAGTTAGTGTTATAGTGCATCATAACATGACTCTGACAAGGGTCTGGTATGGATTTTGGAGGGAACCTATGTTGTGTTTTTTTTTTTTTTCATGGGATCCCCTTAGAATTCATCTCAGATCCTCATTTGGAATCAGGGTTTGGTGTGGATTTTAAGGGGGAAATTCAAGCTGATTTTTTTTTTTTTTTTCTGTGAGTTCCTACCTTACAATCCATACCAGACCCTCATCTAGGATGAGGGTCTGGTATGAAGGTTGAGGGGAATCCCGAATGCTTTATTTACCCGGATGCTTTACTTACAAACAGAACAAAATGCAAGAAATCTATTTTAGTAGCAATTTAAATGTTATTTTTTTTTTGTAAAATGTCACTTTTGCTTTAATACATTGTACAGGTGTGCAACTTCATTTGCAGTTTTAAGACATGGCCAAGCCATTTAAATCAATTGTGTAATTTTACTGTTGCCCTTTTGGCCTTTTAGCCTTATTAAAAGAGCTGTTCCATGCTGAATAATATTTATCTTTTTTTTTTGCATTGGTACACGTCCTCTAAGACAGTGCTTAGTAGTTCCCCATTGCCCTTTGTTTTACAATCCCTTGCCAATTAGCCTTGAAATCAGAGAGACTCTATTTTCAAGATTCACCTCCTGTTGGCTTTTATGGGGTTCAAATTAAAGGATAACTAAATTCAAGTACAATGTAATAAATTGCAACCCACAGTCCTTCGATGTGGCTGCTGCATTCATTTTTAGTCGAGCTAAGAACATTTTAACCTCTTCAGCCCCGGAAGATTTTACCCTCTTCCTGCCCACAGCACTTTTGCGATTCAGGACTGCGTCGCTTTAACTGACAATTGCGCAGCCGTGCGACATTACACCAGAACGAAATTGACTTCCTTTTTTTCCCCACAAATAGAGCTTTCTTTTGGTGGTATTTAATTACCTCTGCAGTTTTTATTTTTTTGCGCTCTATAAACAAAAAAAGAGCGACAATTTTGAAAAAAAAGCAATATTTTTTACTTTTTGCTATAATAAATATCCCCCAAAACTATATAAAAAAACAATTTTTTTCCTCAGTTTAGGCCGATATGTATTCTTCTACATATTTTTGGTAGAAAAACCCCGCAATAAGCATATATTGATCGGATTGCGCAAAAGTTATAGCGTCTACAAAATAGGGGATAGTCTTATGGCTTTTTTATTATTATTATTATTCTTTAGTAGTAATGGCGGCGATCTGACACATCGGACAATTTTGACACTATTTTGGGACCAAAAATGCACTGATTACTGTGTAAATGACACTGGCAGGGAAGGGGTTCAACACTAGGGGGCGATCAAGGGGTTAAGTGTGTCCTAGGGAGTGATTCTAACTGTGGGGGGATGGGCTACCACTGACATGACAGCGATCACTGCTCCCGATGACAGGGAGCAGTAGCTCCCTGTCAAGTCACTAGGCAGAACGGGGAAATGCCTTGTTTACATAGGCATCTCCCTGTTCTGCGGTTCCGTGACACGTTCACGGGACACCAGCGGACATCAAGCCCGCGCGACCCGCGGGCATGGTCGCGCTGTATGCGGCGGGTCCTGCGCCTACCCGATAGCCCCGCCAATTAAAGGGGTCGTACAGGTATGCCCATTTGCCCACCGCTGCCATTGTGCCGACGTATATCGGCGTGCAGCAGTTGGCAAGTGGTTAAACAAGAAAATACCTGTCGATCTTGCCAGAATTGAACTGTCCTTGTCACTGCCTGTGAGCTGCACAAAAGAAAATCTTCCTTCCTAGCTATCTTTTGTAATCTACCAATTATCTCCCCTCCCCTATGTAATGGAGAAGATGGACATATTTGTAGTCCACATCAGGAAAGCAGCCTGGGGTGACAACCATTTCTCCCTCCATAGATACAATGGAGCACAGGTGTCAAACACAAGGCCCGCGGGCCGAATGTGGCTCTCCAGGCCATTTCATGTGGCCCTCACATATCTCATGCAGCTGCAGGAGAGCTCCAGCCCTCCTCTAGTCGTCCTCCAGACCCCTACTTTCTGCTTTCAAGCAATGCATCCAGCTTCTTCCCAGCAGCAGCATAAGGAAGGAGGGTGCACTGTGATGTTAGGGAGAGTAGGGGACTCAACTTCTGATGGTGGGGTGGCTCTTGACATCTAATGTAAGGGGAGGGGATGCGCTGGACATCTAATCTTACGGATACAACCGACCCTTTTGAGGACAATCATAATGCTGATGCGACCCACGATGAAATGGAGTTTGACACCCCTGCAATGGAGGAATACCATAGACTCCCAGGGACAGGAAGTAGGTTACTTGCAGCATTATCAGGTGAAAATAAAGCAAAAGTGAAAAAAAGTTGAAAAAATAAAATGAATGCAGAAATCCCACCAAAGACTAGTAACTTGAAATATATTAAAGTTTTGGTTTTGGGTTAAAAAAAACACTTTAAAGTTCACAGTTGGAAGATTTATGGCCATGTTCACCGAAGGTGCCCACAAACTGAACCCAAGCAGATTCACCTATCACTAATCAGTGGGTGTCGGAGTGCCCTATCAAGAAAACCAGTCATTGTGCCCACGTCACAGGACCCACTGGGCCCATTTTTTATATTTGAACTTGCCCCCATTTGTATAGATTTCCTTTTCAATGGGTAAAAATAAACATTTTTTAACACAGCATGATGAATGATAAGTTGATTGAAAGGTTATTCTTTGTTTAGAAACTGGTCTTTAGAGCAGGTATTTTTGTCTGTGTGAAATTCTTTCTCTAACAATGAACCTGTCATCACAATTTATAATGCATCCCCTTTCTTCCATGAATTCCACCACACAGAATCAATCTTTCTGTCAACAAGGACATCTCTCATAAATCAGGGTATTTTTTTGCATCCTTCTAGAGTGGCACAGCACAAGCCTACTGACAGCATCTCACCCAAACTTGCTGAATAATTTGTGAGGTCCCCAGACAAGATTGCTTGCCCCAGGCCTCAACATGGAGCAGAGCTTGGCAGACAAAGAAGCGCTCGGTGTTTCTACGATAAATGACATCTTCCAGCTTCAGATCGCACTAGTGTGCTTTAATAAACAACTTGGGACTGTCGTGACTGTGACAGGATCTTATTGCACACACTACAGTGGAACCCTAATGATTTGAAAATGCCATAATGTCAGATAGAGAGGAACAATATCTTCCCGGGCAAGAGAAAGGAGCCTAGGCAGGTCCAGACTGGCAATCCAACAGCTCTGAAAAAGGGCTGCTATGCTCCAAAGCAGGGATATGCAATTAGCGGACCTCCAGCTGTTGCAAAACTACAAGTCCCATCATGCCTCTGCCTCTGGGTGTCATGCTTTGTGGCTGTCAGAGTCTTGCTATGCCTCATGGGAGGAAGAAATCACCGCTCAAAGGAGGTCAATCAGAAACCTCTCCTCCAGACTGGAAGCCTCATGTGCCGGCGATGCTTGTAACGATAAACATGAGAAGAGGCCTGGACAGCCGCACTCAAATAGAAATCGCCTTTATGCAGTAAAAACAATAAAAGTACATATATGCCACAGCAAGAAGAGGGAGGCTGACGCGTTTCACACTGCAGTCAGGGCTTAATCATAGCTATGATTAAGCACTGGACAGCCGCACTCAAATAGAAATCGCCTTTATTGAGTAAAAACAATAAAAGTACAAATATGCCACAGCAAGAAGAGGGAAGCTGATGTGTTTCACACTGCAGTCAGGGCTTAATCATAGCTATGATTAAGCACTGGACAGCCGCACTCAAATAGGAATCGCCTTTATTGAGTAAAAACAGTAAAAGTGCATATATGCCACAGCAAGAAGAGGGAAGCTGATGCGTTTCACACTGCAGTCAGTGGTTAATCATAGCTATGATTAAGCACTGGACAGCCGCACTCAAATAGAAATCGCCTTTATTGAGTAAAAACAATAAAAGTGCATATATGCCACAGCAAGAAGAGGGAAGCTGACACGTTTTACACTGCAGTCAGTGCTTAATCATAGCTATGATTAAGCACTGGACAACCGCACTCAAATAGAAATCGCCTTTATTAAGTGAAAACAATAAAAGTGCATATATGCCACAGCAAGAAGAGGGAAGCTGATGCGATTCACACTGCAGTCAGTGCTTAATCATAGCTATGACTAAGCACTGGACAGCCGCACTCAAATAGAAATCGCCTTTATTGAGTAAAAACAATAAAAGTACAAATATGCCACAGCAAGAAGAGGGAAGCTGACGTGTTTCACACTGCAGTCAGGGCTTAATCATAGCTATGATTAAGCACTGGACAGCCGCACTCAAATAGAAATCGCCTTTATTGAGTAAAAACAATAAAAGTGCATATATGCCACAGCAAGAAGAGGGAAACTGATGCGTTTCACACTGCAGTCAGTGGTTAATCATAGCTATGATTAAGCACTGGACAGCCGCACTCAAATAGAAATCGCCTTTATTGAGTAAAAACAATAAAAGTGCATATATGCCACAGCAAGAAGAGGGAAGCTGACACATTTTACACTGCAGTCAGTGCTTAATCATAGCTATGATTAAGCACTGGACAGCCGCACTCAAATAGAAATCGCCTTTATTAAGTAAAAACAATAAAAGTGCATATATGCCATAGCAAGAAGAGGGAAGCTGACGTGTTTCACACTGCAGTCAGGGCTTAATCATAGCTATGATTAAGCACTGGACAGCCGCACTCAAATAGAAATCGCCTTTATTGAGTAAAAACAATAAAAGTGCATATATGCCACAGCAAGAAGAGGGAAGCTGATGCATTTCACACTGCAGTCAGTGGTTAATCATAGCTATGATTAAGCACTGGACAGCCGCACTCAAATAGAAATCGCCTTTATTGAGTAAAAACAATAAAAGTGCATATATGCCACAGCAAGAAGAGGGAATCTGATGCGTTTCACACTGCAGTCAGTGGTTAATCATAGCTATGATTAAGCACCGGACAGCCGCACTCAAATAGAAATCGCCTTTATTGAGTAAAAACAATAAAAGTACATATATGCCACAGCAAGAAGAGGGAAGCTGACACGTTTTACACTGCAGTCAGTGCTTAATCATAGCTATGATTAAGCACTGGCTGCAGTGTGAAACGCGTCAGCTTCACTGTTCTTGCTGTGGCATATATGTACTTTTATTGTTTTTACTCAATAAAGGCGATTTCTATTTGAGTGCGGCTGTCCAGGACTTTTCTCATGTTTATTATATGCCTCATGGGACGTGTAGTTCTGCAACAGCTGGAGGTCCGCCAATTGCATAGCCCTGCTCTAAAGTATCTCTAGAGATGTTTAAAATAGACCTCTCAGGACTGGGAAATCATACTGAGCATATGATAAAAAAAAAGAAAAACCATGCATACACTCAAGTAACCTTTTGTGGAAACCACATGTCAGAATTAACAACAGATCCAGAGATAACGGCAGATGAATTTATAAGCAAATAATAACTTTTACATTAAAGGTTGAACTTGATCATTCTCCCCCTTTAAGTTTTCTTATTGGTCATGGAGGCTATCCATTGCTTTAAAGCGTAACTCCAGCCAAACTGTTATTTATATATTTTTTTAGTTTGGAGGAAAATTTCTGCCAAGTCCCTGTTTCTGTCTGTGAGAAAGATTTTTGCCTCACCTCCTGTCTTTGTGATGTCTGTACAAGAAATGGGGACTATTGCCATCACCAGGACAAGAAGTCACAGACAAAAAAAAAAAAAATGTCAAAACTTCTACTTTGCTATGTTTTCTTTGTCCTTGTGCCCTCTGGAGAGATGTCTTTCCCCAGACTTTCTGTCCTGACAGGAAGTGAGAAAAAATCTCCCCAAAAGGAACACAGAAATGAAAAAAAAAACCTGACGTAGGCTCTAGGGCTGGGTTCTCAAGGCGGATTTTTGCTATAACGATCATCACTCTAGTGATCGGTACACGTGCAGTCATGTGTAGTAGTGTTGGATTGCACAAATAAATTAGGAGCATGATGCTACCATTAGCAATTAACCACTGCCACCTGTTAAATTACACTGTCCTCTACGTAAAGCAGTGCTAGTAATTAATCACAGTGTGATCATGGACGTTTATCTCTATAGCAATAAACGCCTGTGTGTGCCCAGACTTACCCCACTTCATTCTGTGCAAAATTTAAAAAAAAAAAGATTTGACAGCTATTCTTTTCATCTTTAGGGAATCTGTGTGTCAGGGCTGGGCTCAGCCCCTCCTTCTCTGAGCTGGCCGCTCATTGCCAGCTCCTATCTCTCTTCACAGTTACTCAGCTGTTGATGATCCTGCTCGTCAGTCCTGCTTACTTAAGCCGTCCAGTCCAGAGGAGCTCTGCCTTCGCCTTGGTCACATCACATGAAACTATCTCCTGCGTTCCTGTTTAAAGACTGGCTTTGTTGGCATCCCTTCTGGCTCCGGATCCTGCTTGCTGTTCCACTACATTGATCCCTGACTTCTGGCTTGTCTGACTATCCGTTCCGGTTACTGAACTTTGGCTATGTTTTGACTACGTTTGTTCTTTTTACTTTTGTTATTAAACAAGTGTGATTTAACTGTACTTCTGTCTCCATCTGATTTCATGGTTTCCGACATTTGTGGTCAGCACAAAATGACCAGATAAAAAAATTATATAAACAATGCCCAGTGCGGTGGAGGACCCAGACTCTGAGGAGAAGGTCTGCACTGTATCTGAGGCCTGAGTTAGAGCATACTAGATAGGAGGGAGGTGGGGGTAGTCATATAGGAAATTTAAAAATGGTTGTGAATGAATGAGTGACTTGTATAGCGCTACCTTTGTGAACTGAATCGCCTCAGGGCGCTTTTTGCCTGCCGGTGTCCATCTGCAGTATAGCGCGGTCCTTTGCCCCATGGGGTCCCGACACGCTTACAAACACATACATATACAACAAAATCATATTTGGCCAATTTTTTCAACAGGATCTAATTAACCTACCAGCATGTCTTTGGAGTGTGGGAGGAAACCTACACAGGCACAGGGAGAACATGCAAACTCCAGGCAGATGGTGTAGTGGTCAGGATTTGAATCTGTGACCCTCTTGGTGATAGGTGAAAGTGCTATCCACTACACCCATTTGCTTGCTTGGTTGTAAAGGCAGAGGGTTGGAAAGGCAGAAAGTAAGGTAAAAAACCTTCTGTATGCCGTTCCCCCCGCAGCCCCCCTAAATACATACCTGAGCCCGATCGCAATCCAGCAATGTGCACGAGAGCCAAGGCTCTCTCGCTCCTCATTGGCTCAGATACAGCAGTGGGAGCCAATGACGAGGGGGTAGGGCAGAGCTGCGCACTGTGTGTCGATGGATACGCAGAGCACAGCTCAGGATTGAGCACGCAAATATACCACAAATAGAAGGCAGCTTCCTATAGTGGCACAACAAGAAGAGGAGAAGCCAAGATATCCAGTGGGGGACCCGAAAAGAGGAGGATCGGGGCAGCTCTGGGCAAAACCACTGCACAGAGGTGGTATAACGTGTTTGTTATTTTAATAAAAAAAAAAGATTTACAATAATTTTTATAGAATAGTGAACTTGTACTTTATGTTCTGATTTCTGGCTTTATTTTAAGCAACTAAAAAGCAAAGTTCAATGTGGTTATGGAGTTTGAGATGGAGCCTAATGGTGATGAGAACATGTTTGGAGATATGACTAAAGTTGGCTATACACTGCTTAATATTATTATTATTATTATACAGGATTTATATAGCGCCAACAGTTTGCGCAGCGCTTTACAACATGAGGGCAGACAGTACAATTACAATACAAATCAATACAGGAGGGATCAGATGGCCCTGCTTAATATTAGCATGAGATGGGATTGGTCTGAGTATCACCATGTGTAACAGGCAGTTCATGTATGTTTAGAGTTTTTCGTGCATGTGTGTGTGGGAAGGGGGTACCCAGCAATCTGAGTGGAAGTTCTCCTCTCGCCCTCCCTTCCTGCAGTCTTTTCGGACACATCACAGGTCCTGGAAGACCACAGGACCATTTACAAACATGGCTTGCGCATGCACATTGACCAGCCTGCTTGCCACAGTTAACATGCCGGCGTCAGGAACCCATAGGCTAGTGAAGAACTAGCCCAGGTAAGGACGACGCTGGATCCCTGGACAGGGAAGTGTCCTGTTATAGGATTTGTAGCTGCTGATTTTCAATTTATTTGAATTAATAGAAATTAAAGCAGAGGAAGAGGCATGCATTATGACAATTCAAACAAGCTCAAGCTTTATGGAATGCAGTCACGACCAGGTGAAGCTTAGACAGTCTCTAGCCACCCATGTATACCTACACACACATACAGGGCAGGACTTAGGGTGGTGGGGGCCCCTGGGCTTGAGTCACTTTCGGGCCCTACCCTTCTATACATATGGACAGCTCTATAAAACAGAAATAGAAAAGGACAAGGTGCGCCAGACTCAGTGCAGTATTAAAGAACTTCTGTCTAATTGGACAAGACAAAACAGCCAAATGACTAATTACAAAAGTAGATAATATATAAGTGTATAAGTGGGGGATACTGTACTGGTATTCGTCCTGGGTCCACGATTAATAAAAGCAATAAAAATGGATAAAAGGATTATTACCGTATTTATCGGCGTATAACACGCGCCGGCGTATAACACGCACCCCAAGTTTAGGAGGGCATTTTAAGGAAAAAAACTTTTAGGAGGAAAGTTTAGGGAAAAAAACTTTTAGAAGGGAAGTTTAAGGAAAAAAACTTTCATTTAAATGCCCATCAATGCAGCCTCATCAGTGTCCATCTGCAGCCTTGTCAGTGTCATTGCAGACTTGTCAGTGTAGCCTTGCTCCAGTGTCATTGCTGCTTTGTCATTGCAGCCTTTCAGTTTAAAAATGGCACCGCCGAGATACAGAGCTGCATGTCCTGTGTATCAGGGCGGCTTTCGGCAGCTTTCGGCCACTTTCAGTGGCTTTTGGTTGCTTTCAGAGGCTCTCAGCGGCTTTCGGCCGTTCTCGGCGGCTTTCGCCCGCTCTCAGCAGCTTTTGCCCGCTCTCAGGGGCTCTCGGCCGCTTACAGCGGCTCTTATCGGCTTTTGGCTGCTTTCAGCGGCTCTCGGCGGCTTTCGGCCGCTCTAGGCGGCTTTCGGCAGCTTTCGCCCGCTCTCAGCGGCTTTCAGTGGCTCTCGGCGGCTTTCGGCCGTATACAGCGGCTCTCGGCGGCTTTTGGCTGCTTTCAGTGGCTTTTGGCTGCTTTCAGCGGCTCTCATCGGCTTTCGCCCGCTCTCGGCGGCTTTCGCCCGCTCCCAGGGGCTCTCGGCCGCTTTCAGTGGCTTTTGGCTGCTTTCAGCGGCTCTCATCGGCTTTCGGCAGCTCTCGGCGGCTTTCGCCCACTCCCAGGGGCTCTCGGCCGCTTACAGTGGCTCTCAGCGGCTTTTGGCTGCTTTCAGCGGCTTTCGGCCGCTCTAGGCGGCTTTCGGCAGCTTTCGCCCACTCTCAGCGGCTTTCAGTGGCTCTCGGCAGCTTTCGGCCGTATACAGTGGCTCTCGGCGGCTTTTGGCTGCTTTCAGTGGCTCTTGGTGGCTTTCGGCCGCTCTAGGCAGCTTTTGGCAGCTATCGCCCGCTCTCAGCGGCTTTCAGCCGTATACAGTGGCTCTCGGCGGCTTTTGGCTGCTTTCAGCAGCTCTCGGCGGCTTTCGCCGGCTTTTGCCCGCTCTCAACGGCTTTCAGCCACTCTCAGCAGCTTTCGAAACGGGCGGGCCCGGCGGAGCCCCCTATTGGCAGGGGCCCATGGGCTTGAGCCCAGTCAAGCCCAATAGTAAGTCCGGCCCTGAACACATACTATATATATATATTTATGCTACCTGTTGTATTTTGATACCTGAGCTTTACCTCAAGTAGCGTCACTGATAGTTTAGGAAGCTTTTAAAATAATGTGAATAGTATAGATGAGAACAAGCAAATCAGGAGCTCTGACTCTGCTTTTTGCTGGTCCATTTTGTCCATGACTCCGGTATTGAAGATAAAGATAACAAAGGAGATGGCTTTTTTTTTTTAGGAGGTCGGAAAGGACCTAGTGCTGATCTATTCTACATTGTATTTTTCACAGACCCTGGTTATAAGAGTTTGTGATCACAGTGGTTAATGGAATTTCCAGGTCCCTTCTTTCTTGCCATCTATAACTGATCATAATGTGCTATCCTGTGATAACACTTTGAAGTATAGCTCATTATATAAAGTGTCAAAGCCGAGTAGCACATTATAATCAGTTATCACTGACAGCAGTGCCCATAAAAGCCGGAACCTGTGAACTCTGTGAAATGCTCTATTCCTTCTATTGTCTTACACTCTGCGAGCCGCACCAAGAATGATGAGTTGGTGGCTGGTGCTGGATTGGACAGGTAGAACGCTAGCTGAAGATACATATTAAGATATATTTCGGTGAACGCAGACGACTGAAAATTTATATTTTATGTTGCAACTCTGAACTAAAGAAATAATTTGAAGTTTTTGCATGGTGAGCCATTCATTTCATGTATCATAAATCATTATGTATTTAGAATATAGGAGGCCTGCATGTGTAATACATACATGCTTAAAAACTGAGATGAATGCCACCCTGTAATCATAGTTAAATCATTTTAGTTTGTAACGCAAGTAATAAGCACCTGAATATGACTTGCTATCAGCTACTGGCAGCCCCTGTACAGCAGAGCTCAAACTTGGAGAGGCAGAAGCAGGATTAAGCTGTGCTGCATTGCTCATGTGTTAACAGAGAACATGCTGATAGAAGCAGAGACCAGAGTGACAAAGAGAAGACATAATCAGGCTAAACAAGAGACATGTAAGGAACTGTTGTTTCTAGCTGGCATTTCGGCTTGTGCTTTTAACCACTTGCCAACCAGGCCAATTCTGACACTCCTCTCATATATGTAAAAAAAATCTGTGGTTTTTATTAGAAAACTACTTTGAATCCCCAAACATTATTTATTATAACATTTATTTTTAATTATTTTGTTTTTGTTTTTAATGAGTTAGAAAAGAATCGAAATACAATATAGAACCCGTTTTTTTTTTTGTAAAATATAAAAGATGATGTTACTCTGAATAAGTAGATACCCAGACTGCGCATGCTCGTGGAATGGCGCAAAAGAGTCGTACTTAATAATCTCCATAGGTGATGCTTTAAAAATGTATACAGGTTACCAGTTTAGAGTTACACGGGGGAGCTTTAAAAAAATGTAAAAAAATGATTATTTAATTTATTCTGAATGTAATAGTAATAGAAGTAAGCAGTGACAGGTCCTCTTTATGGAGAGATCTGGGGTCAATAAGACCCAACATCTCTCCTCTACAATGTAAAGCATTAGTTTAAGCAAAAAAAAAACCTCACTGATCTAATGCTTAAAAAAAAACAAAAAAAAAAAACAATAATTATTTATTTTATTACTTTTTTTTTATTTTTACACTGTTCCTTAAAAAAAAAAAAAAGATCACTTTTATTCCTAATAATAGTAATAGAAATAAGCAGTGACAGGTCCTCTTTAAGGAGAGTTCTGGGGTCAAAAACCCCTCATCTCTCCTCTACAATGTAAAGCATTAGATAAAAAAAACCCCAAAAAACATTGATCTAATGCTTTAACCACTTGCCGACCGCCCGCCGTTGTTATATGTCGGCTTGTTTAAAGCTAGCTGCCATAACCCCAGTATCCACTTCTTCAGCGGGCAGTCGGCTTTCAGTGGTCTCAGCAGCAGTGGTCTCAGCAGCGGATTCGCTGTGAGATCACTTTTATCGGTGGCGGGAGAGGGCCTCCCCCTCCCGCCATGGATTCGCTGTGAGATCACTTTTATCGGTGGCGGGAGAGGGCCCCCCCCTCCGGTGTCCTCCGCCGCTTACCGGAGCCGCCGGCAGCGTTGGAGGCGATCGGATCCTGTCCCCTCTGTGGTATGGAGCTGAGTGAGGGCCCCCACCCGGCTCCATACCATTGCAGGGCGGAAGCGACGTCAAAACATCCCTTCCGCCCATAGCTCTTAAAGAAATTTTTTTTTATTGCATTTTAGTGTAAATATGAGATCTGAGGTCTTTTTGATCCCAGATCTCATATTTAAGAGGTCCTGCCATGCTTTTCTTCTATTATAAGCGATGTTTACATTCCTTGTAATAGAAATAAAAGTGACACAATTTTTTTTTAAAAAAAGAACAGTGTAAAAAAAAAAAGTAAAAAGTAAAATAAATAATATTTTTTTTTTTATTGCGCCCTGTCCCGCCAAGCTCGCATGCAGAAGCGAACGCACACGTGAGTAGCGCCCGCATATGAAAACGGTGTTCAAACAACACATGTGAGATATCGCCGCGATTGATAGAGCGAGAGCAATAATTCTAGCCCTAGACCTCCTCTGTAACTCAAAACATGCAACCTATAGAATTTTTTAAACATTGCCTATGGAGTTTTTAAAGGGTAAAATTTGTTGCCATTCCACGATTGGGCGCAATTTGAAGCGTGACATGTTGGGTATCAGTTTACTCGGCATAACATCATCTTTCACAATATAAAAAATTGCACTAACTTCACTGTTGTCTTATTTTTTCATTTAAAAAAAGTGTATTTTTTCCCAAAAAATGCGCTTGTAAGACCGCTGCGCAAATACGGTATGACATAAAGTATTGCAACGACCGCCATTTTATTCTATAGGGTGTTAGAAAAAAAATATATACTGTTTGGGGGTCATTTTCTAGCAAAAAAAACCCCCTGATTTTAACTTGTAAACACCAAATCTCAAAACGAGGCTCTGTCCTTAAGTGGACAAAAAAAAATTGGCCTTGTTTCTATTGGGCTGGAACGAGAAGTGACGTCATGACATCGCTCTGGCCCTCCTAGACCAGTGATGGCGAACCTTGGCACCCCAGATGTTTTGGAACTACATTTCCCATGATGCTCAACTTCACTACAGAGTGCATGAGCATCATGGTAAATGTAGTTCCAAAACCTCTGGGGTGCCAAGGTTCGCCATCACTGTCCTAGACCATAGAGATAAGCAGAAGCCATCTTTCTTCTGCTCATCTCTGTTACCAGCTGCCACAACCGTTGAATTAGTTCGCAGGGCTACCGATCATCCAGGTAAGCCTGGGAACCACCGGAAACAGGCCGGTGACCCCTCCCGCCGCTTTTAAAAGTGATCCAGCGGCAAATCCACCGCTCTGACCACTTTTATCGGTTAGAGAATCGCTGGCTGCAAAAAAACAATACTGGGTTATGGCATATTATATTGCTGCAGCCATAACCTCTGTAATTTCACTTCTGACCGAGGACGTAATTTCTCTATGGCCCGGTCTTTTCCCTGTTTTTTTTTAACTTTATTGAAATGTCACACTGTTCTATGCCGCACAGCTGAGCTGGGGGTGAGCTACAATGTGGGACAGAAAATTGCAGACAGTTGCAGTTTTCCACACTGTGGCTCACCCAAAGGTTGTGTTTAAAGGTGAAGAGGGCACATAGAAAACAGCTTGTTTTTGTGTGCCCTTGTGGAGATCTGCAAAGGAACAAACAGCTGCACAGCGATAATATCGCAATTTGCACAGCTTTATTTCATGAAACCGCAAAGACAAGTCCCTGCCTAAGGACCGTCCACATTGTTTCCTGCGTTAGTGAATATTCATTTTTCTAGTGTAGAAAACTGCCAATCTTCACACAAGTGTGAACGAGCCCTAAGGCCCTGTAAACACAATTGGACATTGATCGGACATTCCGACAACAAAATCCATGGATTTTTTCAGACGGATGTTGGCTCAAACTTGTCTTGCATACACACGGTCGCACAAAGTTGTCGGAAAATCCGATCATTCTGAACGTGGTGACGTAAAACACGTACGTCGGGACTATAAACGGGGCAGTAGCCAATAGCTTTTGTCTCTTAATTTATTCTGAGCATGCGTGGCACTTTGTGCATCGGAACTGTCCACACACGGTCGGAATTTCCGACAACGGATTTTGTTGTCGGAAAATTTTATAGCAAGCTCTCAAACTTTGTGTGTCGGAAATTCCAATGGAAAAAGTCCAATGGAGCCCACACACGGTCGGAATTTCCAACACCAAGCTCTGATCGCACATATTTAGTCGGAAAGTCCGATTGTGTGTACGCTGCATAAGTGTTACTAAACTGCAGCAGAGAAAAACTGAGTCTGCTCCCTTGCCAGACAGATCTGTGCTGTGTGATAGTGTTTTGGAAAGGACTGGATAGACAGAACACATCTTTTGCAGGTAAACAGCTGCTGGTATGTCTTTCATCTGTGTATTTAGTTGTTTGCCTGCAGTTGACTACTTTAGCTGTATTTTGCTGGTGGTATCCACAGTTATTTTATTATTGAAATTACCGCTGGAGAACATCTCATACCTGTTGCAGCAGGCACGGCAATACAAGTGCCTGCTATTAAGAGCAAATCCATCTCAGCCCTCGTTCACATGAACGCAGCTTTGAAATCGTGTGACTTCATCTGAAGTTGCACGATTTCAATTCTGCATTTCAGTGCGACTTTGGGTGCGACTTGAAAGACGTCCATGCAGCTTCGTGCATAGATGTCTATTGAAGTCGCACCCGAAATCGCCAAAAGTAGTGCAGTAACTACTTTTGCAAATCGGTGTGGCGCTGCAAAGTTGGCGTTGCATCGATTGAAGCGGTGCCATTGCCGGAAAAAGGCTGAGAAAGGGATTTTTACCTTTTTCTTTTCCCTTCCTCTACGCCAATCTTTTCATCTCATATTGACCGTTGTCCGATGGATGTGGTCCGTGGGGGACTCCTTGCCTCAGTTATTCCTCACCTTTTAAAGTTTGTTTGGATGCGTCTATGTACTTGTTTTGCTATCATGATGTAAGTATTGTTATATACGTTTGATTAACATGTATTATATGTCAGGACCTATTGATTGATCATTGTGTATTTAAAGCGGGGTCCACCTAAACCGCCAAAAAAAATAAATATTAAAAGCCAGCAGCTACAAATACTGCAGCTGCTGACTTTTAATACATGGCCACTTACCTGTCCCAGGGTCCAGCGATGTCGGCAGGCGACGCTGAGAACACGCTCGGTTCTCGGCAGCTGCCGCCGCCATCCTAGGTGAGGGAATCAGGAAGTGAAGCCTTTCAGCTTCACTTCCCGGTTCCCTACTGCGCATGCACGAGTCGTGCTGCGCTTCCTAACTGGTCCCCGCTGTCTCTGGGACCCGTGTGTGTCCCAGCAGACAGCGCGGTGGGGACGGGAAGAGGCATAGACTCCCATGGGAGTCTATGCCGGAAGTGGGTGCAAATACCTGTCTTAGACAGGTATCTGCACCCCCCTCCCCCCTGAAAGGTGCCAAATGTGACACCGGAGGGGGGGAGGGTTCCCGAAAAGCGGAAGTTCCATTTTTGTGTGGAACTCTGCTTTAAATTTCATAGACAATGTACTTCTTTGAAAACCCCTAATGAAGGAGACTACGGTTCATCTCTGAAACGTCATTGGGTTTTGGGATTTTGTATCATGTCTTTTCCGCCAAACGTTTGTACATTATATTGCATCCATTTGTATTTGTTTATTCTTTATTTATCATGTGTCTGTTTGTTTATATATAATAAACTTTATACATTTTAACCCAATTTTTGGTATGGTAGTGCCTTCAAAGTCCCACCCCTAGGGGGTTTCTCTATTTCCTTGCCAGGAAAAAGGCTGCGACTAATAGACTGAACCACCTGATGGATATTATTTTATGATTAGAATTTCCCTGCTGAGGTTCCAGGCATTGCTGTTCACCTCTGCCATGAAGTCTCACTACTCTTCCAGCAGCCATAACGGTGTCACTGCTCATTCCGCTTTCCCTGAAATAGATCATTAATGACAACGTCAAGAGCAAGGCCCTCCTTAAAAAAAATGAATCCATCAGCCTTTGAAATAGGATCATATTTCTAAAGATTATAGTAAAGAGCATATTGTTCCTTTTGCTGAATTTTAGGCTTCTGTGCATGGTGCGCTCCTCTTTTATTCCCAATAGTGTCAAATAAATAACAAATTTAGCCGGGAGAGTGGCAACTTCTCATGATGGACACAGCAGGTGTTTAGGCCCAGAGATCTCACCACCGAATCCCTGAGAGGTCGAAGAAATAGTTTAACCCTCCAGCATCTGCAGCAACATCTATTTCCCATGCCACCCTCCTGGTGTGGCTATGCAAAAAGTGACGTCCTCAAAATCACTTTTTTGCATATCAATAGAAATGCTCCCTCCATGTGAAAATGCCCAAGTCTGCCTATTACATAGTTCCTGAGGTATTTTTTAAGAGGAACTTTACGTCATGCAGAAGTTGACAGTTACTGACCACACATGCTGTTATGTATGTTATGAAGCAGGAGTGTAAATAGGCCTCCAGACTGGCTACACACTTGCATTTTACTGAACATTGCCACTGTGCACCTAGTACCATGCGTTAATGTGCATTGTCCATTAGAATGCCACCACAACACATTTGTACAGCTGGAAATGAACCTGAGCTGCAATTCACAACAAAACACATGCTGTGCGTTGTGGTAAGCTGCGTTGCAGAAAATGCTGCAAGTGCATTTTTTTGTGTGTTAAGGTGCGCTACCATCTCAAAATGAATGGGCAGCCTTAAAGTAGAAGTCCACCCTAACACTAAAATCTCTAAATCTACAGGCATCCACAATCTAAGACTAACCTATGGGCGTAGCATCAGGGGTTGCAGGGGTCACAATTGTCACCCCAGCCCTTAGCTCCAGGGGGCCCACAGGTCTGCTCCCTGCTGTCATATTACATTTGATTTCCTCCACAAAATCCCAGAACTGGAGTCCAGCTCCAGTCTACCTTGTTTCTCCCAGGGCTCCAGCCAAGCTTCCAGTTGTGTTCCTTCTCCCCAGTCCACACCCTTCTTCTGCTCTCAATGGCTGGGGATATGTCATTACTAGGATGGGAGGTGGGGGGGAGGTCATGTTATTACTAGGATGGGGGGGGGGTCATGTCATTACTAGGATGGGGGAAGGCAAGGTCATGTCATTAATAGGATAGAAGGGGGAGGGGGGTGGTCATGTCATTACTAGGATGGGGGGCGAGGTCATGTCATTACTAGTATGGGGGTGAGGTCATGTCATTCCTAGAATGGGGGGGGGACAGGTTCATGTGATTACTAGAATGGTTTCTAGAAAATATTTTGAATTACCCTCTCAATATGTACATAAATCTCTGAAATAACTCTTTAGCCACTTGGAGTATCTTGGCGCATAATGGGAGTATCTTGGCGCGCAGTGGAAGGGGCGGGTAGTAGTGGGGGCCCCAGGACAACTTTTGCATCAGGGCCCACAAACTTCAAACTACGCCTCTGGACTAACCTATCTAGCCCTGTAAAGAAGTATTCGCTACACATACCTTTTCTGAAGCTGCTCCGGTCCAGTCCCAGCTCCTTTACTATATCTAAATACAATATGCAAGTTGCAATAGCACATCTCCCAACTTTTTGGGATGGGAATGAGGGACACCTATTAGCCCCCGTTCACACTGAGGGCGGGTTTGAAATCGTGCGAGTTCACTTGAACTCGCACAATTTCAAACCGGCATTTCAGTCCGACTTCGGGGGGTGATTTGACAGACATCTGTGCGGGTTCCTGTCTATTGAAATTGCCCCCAAAGTCACCAAAAGTAGCACAGGAACTACTTTTGGTAATCGGTGCGGCGCTGCAAAGTTGGCATCACACCGATTCGGACGTTGCCATTGCTGGCAATGGCCTCCGATTTGGCATGCGATTTGACATGTCAAATCGCATGTCAAATTGGCCCATTGTGAACGTGGGCTTAGCAAAGGTATGTAGGCATAGGACACACACCCTGCCACGCCCTCTTAAAGGGAAATTCTACAAAAAAAATACAAATTTGTTAAATCCATACTTTTTTTTTTTTACCACTACTATTTCGTTATACTGGCTTTTGAAATTTACAAATGCAGCAATTTAGGATTTGGATGAAAGGTTTTGCATTGGGAAACACTTTTTGAAAGTTAAATGCATTTTATATACAACTATATAGATCAGACCAAAATGAGGGACAAAGGAGGAGGAAAGAGGGACAGAGGGACTTTTTTCCAAATCAGGGGCAGTGGTGAGCTATGCAATAGATTTTACATAAATTCAGTGCCTATGTAGATAGAAATCCAACAGTTACATGAGATCTGACCTTAACGAAAGCTTTGTACTGTAAGCAAGCAAATGGTATTCAATTACTTTCAAGGCACGAAACAGCAGGAGACAGGCAACTGCATTTAAAAAAAAAAACCTGAACCTGCAACTTACCTAGGTAAGAAAAATATATTACAAGCTGTACAGTGAATGACAGATTGACAGAATGAAGTGTTTGATTTGGACCTGATCTTTTAACTGAAAAGGTTGAATCTGTAACCATTCATAGAAAGGTTCAGTCCTCCCAAAACTGAAATTTCGGTTTCTGGAAGATGCCAAGGCATAAAATATTTTATGTGGTATAATCTCTGTTATAGCCAGGGCCTTTTTTAAGGCAGGGCAAAAGGGGCAGCTGCCCTGGGCCCTGTCATTGTTGTGGGGCCCAAAGCAGCTGCCTCATACTTGACAACTACCCTGGTTTAAATTCCCTCGTCCCTTGAAGTTTTAGTCCTGTGTGTCCAAATATCTCAGTGTGAAGTGCTGCTACTAATGCTGCCCAGCTCTGCCCTATTGTTGTGTACAGATGACTCACCAGCAGACCCTGTGTTTACATGTAAATTACCAGCATTCATATGTAAATAGCCACGGCATTGATGTGTATATCATGCCCCTCTGAGGTCATATCCACAGTAATCTCTAGCAACCAATCAAACAAGCAGAAATCATGTGCTATAACCTCTAGCAACTAATCAGTGAGCCGTAATGTGTGCTGTAACCTCTAGCAACCAGTCAGTGAGCGGTACTGATACACTGTAACCTCTGGCAACCAATCGCAATAGCTGCCAGATCTGATTCAGTAAACTGCTTTTGAGTCTAGCTGCTATTTATTGTATGTCTCAGAGCAGGTGGAGAGCAAAACTGCATGGGGGGGGGGCCAAGAACAGTTTTGCCCAGGGTCCAATCAATATTAAAGACGGCCCTGGTTATAGCTGTACACTTGAAGTACCAGGACAGCACACCTAGAATAGAGATTTGAAGGTGGTGTCCCACTCTTCTGTTGCCTGTTAAATGTATATCATAGACAATGTAACACGTAAAGTGGGAGAAGCAGGAATATTCTGGTCCAGCAGGAGTGAGACTCCAATTTGGGTGGGAACAGAGTCAAGACTCCAATATGGTGGGAACACAGTCAATAAGCATACCTCCCAACTTATTGAGATGGGAATGAGGGACACCTATCGGTAAAAGTATGCAGGCATAGGACACACCCCTTGCCACGCCCCCTTAAAGGAGAATTGTACAAAAAACAAGATCGGTTAAACTCACAAGTGCTTTTTTTTTACCACTACTATTCCTTTATATTGGCTTTTGGAATTTACAAATAGAGTAATTTAGAGATCAGATGAAAGATTTAGCGCTGGAAAACACTTTTTGATAGATAAAAAGTGCATTTTATATACATCTATATAGATCAGATCAAAATGAGGGACACATGAGGAGGAATGAGTGACAGAGGGACATTGCTCGAAATCAGGGACAGTCCCTCGAAATCAGGGACAGTTGGGAGCTATGAATAAGTATGGTGGGAACATACCAAGAAAGCCAGAGGATGGCACAGCTACCAGAACTGAATTCAAGGATCACATACAAATGAACTCTGAGTGAGTACATACTTAGGTAATACAATAGCCAGTCAAACAGCAAGTAAAATTAACTCTATAGTCTGCCACTGTAATATATTGAGTATGTAACATTATACGGAATGAAGATCCCGTTTCTAGATACATTTGTAACTCAATCAGTTTTTGAGACAAGCAGATATATCAGTATAATGATTTTCAAGCAACGCTCAGAGTAAAGCACTGACCAGAATAAAGTAAAATAACTAAATGCAGTAAATGCAAGACTGTGATGCAAAAAAAAAAAATGCAAATACATAGACATAGCACATACAAATGATGTCATGCACTCCTATCCAGAGAAACATTTTAAGACAAATGTTCTCTCTTTCTGTTCATTAAACAACTCTGTCCTCTTTCATAATGAAGAGAAGCACTGCATACACTTGAGAAATACAAAATCAAGGGATATATAAAACCTACTCCACCCAAAACTGATATTTTTTGATGGACATATGTTGGTTTATATACAGTACAGATTTTTTACAATAAAAGTAGCTATGATCATTGGTCATTACAGCTCTGCTTCCCAACCATGAGTAGGAAGCTGCTCAACACTGCATGAAGCTTGTTTCAAAGCTACAGCCAACAATGCCATTAAAATCTCCAGGACTGGTTCAGAAGATTGCTTTGTTTTAACAAGGCCGCTCAAAGCGAAAAGCTTGGTGAAGCTGATGCTCTTTAAGACTAGAATTTACAAGCTAATACCGCGTACACACGGGCGGACAATTCGACCGTGTGTGGGCTTCATCTGTGGACCTGCAGCTGACTTTTTCGGTCAAAAATCAGATTAACTTTAGATTTGGAACATGCTTCAAATCTTTTCGACGGACTCGAGTACGGTCTAAAAATCTGCTCGTCTGTTTGCTAGTCCGACGGACAAAAACCGATGCTAGGACAGCTATTAGCTACTGGCTATCAACTTCCTTATTTTAGTCCGGTCGTACGTCATCACGTACGAATCCGTCGGACTTTGGTGTGATCGTATGTAGGCAAGTCCGGTCGTTAGAAAGTCCGTCGAAAGTCCGTTGTGACTCCGTCGAACGTCCGTCGGAAAGACCTTGTTGTCGAAAAGTCCGACTGCGTGTACGCGGCATAAGAAAAAATGAGGCCTAACAACTCACTGATGTCCCTGCAGTTCTGAAATGTCAGTTTAGGAAGAATCTCCTGTTTGCATGCCCTGATTTAAATAGCAAGTTCCAAGTCAGTATATGCTATCTAAAGTGTATTTAAACTCTAACAATACATGTCCCTTATTTGCTCTCTTGGGTCTGTTAAATATATCATTAAAAGCGTTTTGTAAGATCTGTTCAATAAGTGCAAGAAAATAGCTGTTCATCCAACCAGAAATCTTCTGAGCTAATAACGTCCTATACTCACTGCCTCTGGACTGTTATCAGTTAGGATGTTCCTTGCTATCCCTGTGGACTACAAAGCAACGTTTTGGAGAGGGAGGTGTAATATAGTCCTAACACACTCCCTGTCCTGGGGAGACAACACTGCTCAATATGGTTGTCAGCCTACCCTGTTTCCCCGAAAATAAGACCTAGCGTGATTGTCGGTGATGGCTGCAATATAAGCCCTACTGCCCAAATAAGCCCTAGTTAAAGTCCTTGTAGGTCTTCTTTTCAGGGTAGGGCTTATTTTCGGGGAAACAGGGTAGGGCTTATTTGTGGGGTAGGGCTTATATTGCAGCCATCACTGACAATCACGCTAGGTCTTATTTTTGGGGAAACAGGGTAGCACAACAAGTGTATTACTGGCAGAATTAAAAGGGTAAAATAAAGGGATAAAAAGTGTGCAAAAATAAAACTAATGAAGACACCACATCTAAGGTCCTGTAAGCTGCGTGACTATCAATTTTTGCTCTTGGGCAGATATTATGACCTCTATTCAAAGGATTCTGAAATTTGACTGTAACTTTTCTTTCAAGTTCATGCAGACACAAACGCTGATGACAAGATATCTCTGTAAAACGACCTCTCCTAACAAATTCATTCTGTTCACTTCTAGCAAAGCTATCGCTTGTAGCTCCATTGTGCCAAAGGCCTGGACAGATAAGGTATCTGTTCTACCGGCTACACTCTCGATATTCTTGGCACAACATCATTGGTATCCTTACAAGGATCCAAAAGCGGCATTGCCTAGATATGAAATGCATGCTAAAACAGCACCCGGGTATAGTCACTGTGCAATGTAATCTTCCTGGGCATTCAGATCAATGCCCTCATTACAGATCACCAGGGCAGGGTATGTATGATCACAATGGTGACTTCCCTCAGTTCATTCCCAGACATATGTTGTGTTGATCTCACAGTTGATAAATGTGACTAACATACACAGCTTGTGTATGCGCCCTTCTCATGTTTATCTTTGGCTGTCTTGTTTGCATAGTGCAGCGTCTGTCTGTTGTGTTTACTATGCACATCTTCGCTTCCTCTAATTACTTGTTGATTTTAGGCATGTTTGGGAGTCTCATTCACATTGCTGCTAATTCTGGAGGATGACAATCCATTAGCAGCTGATGCATTCTTTGCCTGAACTTCTATCAGGGGGAATTTACTAAGACTGGAGCAGCTGTGCATGGCAACCAATCAGCTTCTACCTTTTATTTCCCAAAGCTTAAGTGAACAGGCTGAAACTGGAACCCGATTGGCTACTATGCACAGTTCTTCTTTTTTTTTTTACAATAGTGCCACATCCCTGAGGCATAAAGAGAACCTTGGAGATTGTACAAATAAGACTTTCAAATCACCAATATTCAAGAATATGTATGTAAAAAAATAAATAAACTTGTATTACAAAGATGTATAAAAGCAATAATTTAAAATACAACAGCTGACATATTGTCCAAAGTGTATCACTACTCTAAACATACACAAATTATAAAAAAGCAACAACTTAAAATACTATGGCTGACAGATTGTCCAAAGATTATAGCTACTCCAAACAAGGAAGTCTTTGGGGTTGATTTACTAAAACTGGAGAGTGCGACATCTGGTGCAGCTGTGTATGGTAGCCAATCAGCTTCTAACTTCATCTCATTCAATTAAGCTTTGGCAATAAAACCTGGAAGCTGATTGGTTTCTATGCAGCGCTGCAACAGATGTTGCTCTCTCCAGTTTTAGTAAATCAACCCCTCTGTATATTTAAAGTAGTGATAATATTTGGACAAGATTCTTGTTTTTATATACTTTTGTAATAAAATGTATATATATTTTTATACATATTCCTGAATATTGGTTCCCTAAAAGTCCCATTTGTACAAACTCCAGGGTTACTATGCACAGCTACTTCCCTCAATGCCTTCAAAAATAAAATGATCCGAGAAGCAAGAATAAAAGCACTTACTTTGTCCTTCAAACTTCCGGATGATTGTGTCCAGATAAGTGTTCTGGGGGGCCACATGCCCCCTCCTCACCGGCATCTTGGAATGGAATCCTGTCCTCCAGCAGTGGTCTCCTTATTCTTCTGCCCTCCAGCAGTGGTCTCCTTATTCTCCTGTCCTCCAGCAGTGGTCTCCTTATTCTCCTGTCCTCCAGCAGTGGTCTCCTTATTCTTCTGTCCTCCAGAAGTGGTCTCCTTATTCTTCTGTCCTCCAGCAGTGGTCTCCTTATTCTCTTGCCCTCCAGCAGTGGGCTCCTTATTCTCCTGTCCTCCAGCAGTGGTCTCCTTATTCTCCTGTCCTCCAGCAGTGGTCTCCTTATTCTCCTGTCCTTCAACGGTGGTCTCCTTATTCTCCTGTCCACCAGAAGTAGTCTCCTTATTCTCCTGTCATCCAGAAGTGGTCTCCTTATTCTCCTGTCCTCCAACAGTGGTCTCCTTATTCTCCTGTCCTCCAACAGTGGTCCTCCTTATTCTCCTGTCTTCCAGCAATGATCTCCCTAGTCTTCTGTCCTCCAGCCCCCCAGAAAAGTTACCAGTTCCTCCAGGCCACCTTGCTATGACTAAGAGCAGATCTCAGAGGAGTGAAAAGAGAAATAAAGCGTATCCCATCTTCAGCCTTCATGGCAGGAACATCCTCTGCTTCTTCTTTAACCCCTTCTGCAGCCAGGACCCAGACAGCCCAGTGTATCCAGCACACGATGAAGCAAGGATTAAGGATTTGCAGGGATGGCACAAGCAGACCAGAGAGCCTGCCAACTGTGCTCCCCCCACCTCTAAACTAAACATGTGCCCACACCAAAGGAGTTGTCAACAGCCACAACTGTTAGGAGTGATAACTTCAACCCAGCCCTGGCTGTATGACATCCAAAAAAAAAAAAAAAAACCCAAGTCCCCAAGGAGGTCAGAGATCACAGGTGCAATTGGTGAAAGCTGCTCCCTCCCAGCTCCTCTACTAGACACAGCATGCAGATCAATGACAAGATAGTGGGAGCTGTCCTCCCTGGGTGGTGCTGAACGTGCTGCTAGTAATCCGCGGCTGGGGGTGGAGTGGGGCTGCTCTCCATTAAATCCAGACTCACGTTGCATATACAGACAAGTCTTATTTTCCCTTTTATAAGACAGTTTGCAAGGAAATCCCTTCTGTTCACTCTTCAGTTGCTGGGCAGAGCTGCTCTCCTTCCATGAAAGCAATTCAAAGAGATGATGATGATGATGATGATGATGGTGTGTGGATCCTCTCTGCTTTCTACACCCTGTGCACATATAGATGGATATAGAACTATGCAGATTCTTTTGTGTTACCAGCCTTATACACTGAGGACAATCTGGATTAAAAGATCGGAGGTTAATCAAGTGGCTTGTGCTAGCAACAGGGGAGCTGCTGTACTATATACAATGACAAGTAAGAGGTGTAAGCATCCTTGAAAGCAGGATTAAAAAGCAAACATTTATTATATGGCAGCTTACCAATTCTTAGATGTGATGGCTGCATTCGTTTTCATTTTTAGGCTTTATTTCGTTTACCTTCACCTGGTGATCCTGCTAGGAAGTCTGTTGCTTTTCACTTTCAATAAATTGTTATTGCAAAAATGTAAAGGTACAAAACAAGGCATTGCCAAAAAAATAGTAGACAGCTAGACAGTGACGGTCCGTGCACTGTGGGCACATGGGCGCCGCCCCCCCCCCTCCATCCACGCGCCCGGCCCCTTTCAGGATGCTGGACGCATTAATTCCTACGGTGGCAGTGGTACTTTTTGAAACACCTGATTAGAGGTGAAGCACCTGATTTTTCACTAATAGTGAAAAAATTATTAGACCACCGCGCTTATAGTGAAAATGAACAATGGGGAGCTGCAGCCTCTATCAATACATTCACCCTAAGGTGAATCTAGAAAAAACGTGAAAAAGAGGGGATAGGTATGGCGCTGCTCTTATTAAGAGGTGACCTACAACCTCTAAATACTTGAGGGGTGTGTGTCACGGGTGCATTTAGTGCAAAAAGTGACAATAAAAGTGCAGAAAATAAATATTTGTATATTCACAAAAATCCACAAAAACGAATACATTTTTGCTATTTTCACACTAACCTTCCTCCCCGCCAATCAGGAGGCAGGGCGGCAGACTTGTTTCCTGATTGACCAAAGCGCCAGGCCACCCTATTGGATGCCTAGCGCTTAGGAAGAGGAGAGGAGAAGACACGCTGGAGGAGCTGCTGTGGTAAGTCCCCTCTGCCAAAGCCACGCGCGGGGGGGTTGGATTCAGTGCTTCCAGAGCCACACTGGCGGGGGGTGCTGCCAGAGCCGCGCACGTGGGGGGGGGTGCTGCCAGAGCCGCGTGGGGGGGGGGTGCTGCAGCCGCCAGAGACACGTGGGGGTGGGGGTTGGGTGCTGCCAGAGCCACGAGTGGGGGGGGGTCAGTGGGCACAGTGGCTGCATATGATGGGCACAGGTGGCTGCATTTGATGGTCACAAGTGGCTGCATTTGATGGGCACAAGTGGCTGCATTTGACAGGCACAGTGGCTGCATTTGACGGGCACAATGGCTGCATTTGATGGGCACAATGGCTGCATATGATGGGCACAAATGGCTGCATATGATGGGCACAGGTGGCTGCATTTGATAGGCACAGGTTGCTGCATATGATGGGCACAAGTGGCTGCATTTGATGGGCACAAGTGGCTGCATATGATGGGAACAAGTGGCTGCATTTGATGGGCACAAGTGGCTGCATATGATGGGCACAAGTGGCTACATTTGATGGGCACAGGTGGCTGCATTTGATGGACACAGGTGGCTGCATTTGATGGGCACAAGTGGCTGCATTTGATGGGCACAAGTGGCTGCATTGGATAGGCACAAGTGGCTGCATTTGATGGGCACAAGTGGCTGCATATGATTAGCACAAGTGGCTGCATATGATGGGCACATGTGGCTGCATTTGATGGATACAAGTGGCTGTATTTGATGGGCACAAGTGGCTGCATATGATGGGCACAAGTGGCTGCATATGATGGGCACAAGTGGCTGCATTTGATGGGCACAAGTGGCTGCATATGATAGGCACAAGTGGATGCATATGATGGGCACAAGTGGCTGTTTGATGGGCACGGTGGTTGCATATGATGGGCACAAGTGGCTGCATATGATGGGCACAAGTGGCTGCATTTGATAAGCACAGGTGGCTGCATATGATGGGCACAAGTGGCTGCATATGATGGGCACAAGTGTCTACATTTCATGGGAACAAGTGGCTGCATTTGATGGGTACAGGTGGCTGCATTTGATGGGCACAAGTGGCTGCATTTGATGGGCACAAGTGGCTGCATATGATGGGCACAAGTGGCTGCATTTGATGGGCACAAGTGACTGCATATGATGGGCACAAGTGGCTGCATATGATGAGCACAAGTGGCTGCATATGATGGGCACAGGTGAGTGCGTTTGATGGGCACAGTGGTTGCATATGATGGGCACAGTGGCTGCATTTGATGGGCACAGTGGCTGCATATGATGGGCACAAGTGGCTGCATTTGATGGGCACAATGGCTGCATATGATGGGCACAGTGGCTGCATATGATGGGCACAGTGGCTGCATATGATGGGCAAAGTGGCTGCATATGATGGGCACAATAGCTGCATTTGATGGGCACAATGGCTGCATTTGATGGGCACAGTGAGGCAGATCAGCTTATAGCTTCATCATGTTCAATTAACCACTTGCCTACCTAGCATTTTTACCCCCTTCCTGCCCAGGCCAATTTTCATCTTTCAGCGCTGTAGCACTTTGAATGAAAATTGCACGGTCATGCAACACTGTGACTGTACCCAAACAAAATTTTTATCATTTTTTTGAGACAGATAAAGCTTTCTTTTAGTGGTATTTAATTGCCACTGAGTTTTTTATTTTTTGCTAAACAAATCAAAAAGCCTGAAAATTTTTTAAAAAAATTAAGTTTTTCTTAGTTACTGTTACAAACCTTTGTAAATACCGTATTTATCGGCGTATAACACGCACCGGCGTATAACACGCACCCCAATTTAGGAGGTAATTTTAAGGAAAAAAAACTTTTAGGAGGGAAGTTGAAGGGAAAAAAACTTACATTTAAATGCCCTTCATTGCAGCCTTGTCAGTGCAGCCTTCCCCAGTGCAGCCTTGTCAGCCTCGTCAGTGCAGCCTTGTCAGTGCAGCCTTCCCCAGTGCAGCCTTGTCAGCCTCGTCAGTGCAGCCTTCCCCAGTGCAGCCTTGTCAGCCTTGTCAGTGCAGCCTTGTCAGTGCAGCCTTCCCCAGTGCAGCCTTGTCAGTGCAGCCATCCCCAGTGCAGCCTTGTCAGCCTTGTCAGTGCAGCCTTGTCAGTGCAGCCTTCCCCAGTGCAGCCTTCTTCAGTGCAGCCATCCCCAGTGCAGCCTTCCCCAGTGCAGCCTTGCATCCCCTGTCCCTGCTTCCAGGGCTTCAAAATCGCGGTCCGCGATTTGAAAATGGCGCCGAAGTACACAGAGCCGGTCCTCGGCTCTTTCCGGCGGCTCTCGTTTACTTTCGGTTTCACTCGTAGTCCGGAGCGGATAGCTCCGCTCGGGACTACGAGTGGAGCCGAAAGTAAACGAGAGCCGCCGGAAAGAGCCGAGGACCGGCTCTGTGTACTTCGGCTCCGGCGGCGCCATTTTCAAATCGCGGACCGCGATTTTGACATTTACAGATCGGGATCGGCGGGGATCGGCGTATAACACGCACCTGCGACTTTCCCCTGATTTTAAGGGGAAAAAAGTGCGTGTTATACGCCGATAAATACGGTAAGTAATGTTTCTCCTTCACTGATGGGCGCTGATGAGGCTGCACCGATTCGCTGCACTGATGGGCATTGATAGGCTGCACTGATGAGGAGGCACTAATGAGGTTGCACTGATAGGCAGCACTGATAGTCTAGACTGATGGGCACGGATGAGGCTACACTGATGGGCACTGGTGAGGAGGCTCTGATGAGGTTTCACTGATGGGCGGCACTGATGTGCAGCACTGATGGGCACTGACAGGCAGCACTGATGGGCACAGAATTTGGCAGCACTGGTGGGCACTATTGGGGCTGCACTGATGATTAGTGCCCCGATTATCTGTGTAGATATCCCCTGTGTGGATTTGACGGTTATCGTCTCCCCTCTCCTCACATGCTGTCAGTGTGAGCAGAGGAATGCAGATAACCAGCAAATCCTGTTTACACTGTGATCAGCTGTGATTGGACAAGGTGTTCTTCAGATGTAGCAGTTAAAGCAGCCTTTCTCAACCTTTTCAACACAAAGGAACCCTTGAAATTACTTCCTGGCCTCGGGGAACCCCTGCTAAAAATTACTTCATCTACAACTCATGATAAATTAATGTGATGGTCATAGGGAAGAATGCTCCTTTTAACTATGGTCATTGGGAAGAATGACCTCCTTGTAGATAGCCAAAAAGATCATTGGTGTCAGTGGGAACTTATCTGAGAGTCAAAAACTGCTCATTGCTCAAGGAACCCCTAGAAACCTCTGGAGGAACCCTGGTTGAGAAACCCTGAGTTAGAGGGTTGAGACAAACCATTTACCAGTGACAGGGGTGCTTAAATGATCAACTTTTATTTTTTTTATGGAAAAAACTTTATCCCAAAAGAAAAAAATAACTGTTCCTGTAACTGCTTATAAAGCCCCTTTCAAACATGCAGACCATTCGTTTCATCAGTTCAGTCACATTTTTTTTCAAAGAAAAAATGGCTGAAGTTTACAGCAGTTATTCTTCAGTTTACATCAGTTTTTACATCCACTATCAATGCAAAAATGGACCATGTCCGTTTACAACCGTTTTCCGTCAGTTCTGATTTTTTTTTAACGCAACAAAAATAGGGCTTTGGTCCGTTTAAAAAAATGTATGTTGACGGATGCGGATGTAAACTGATGTAAATGAATGATCATCAGTCCATATGTGTGAAAGGGGCCTTAGCTGGAGTTCAGCTTCAATTTGTATCATATGCTCCTTGCTGCCAGACCTTGTGGAATATAAAGAAAATGTTGAAGCCAGGTAAGAGTGGAAAGTATCAAGAGAAGATTAGTAAAAAAAAAATAAAATAAAGTAACATAGGGTCCAGTCAAGATTTATATTAGAATTTGAGTGGCAGACATATAACAGTCATTCCTACAGTACTATGCGCTGGAATCTGGTCATTCATAGATTGACGTGGTTCTAAACTAAAGTGGTTGTAAACCTCAGAAATATTATATATAACCTCTAACGGGATTTTTAAGGCAATGAAAATTTTTTTGATTTGTTTAAAACCAATTTTATTATAATAGATCAAGAAAAATTATGACTGTTTTCTTGATCTATTATAATAAAATTGGTTTTAAACAAATCAAAAAAAATTTTCATTGCCTTAAAAATCCCGTTAGAGGTTATATATAATGTTTCTACAATTTTGTATGGGATGATGGCAATGACACGTCCATACCACCGAGGTCATATGTATAAACCTCGGAAATATAAAAAAAAGCACATCCCTTTATACTGTGTACTTGTCACTCCCCAAAGCTCTGAGTGCCATTTCTCTCTGCAGCCTTGTTCTTCTGTTATCAGCATAAGCCACTTCTGGCAGCTTTTCTGGCACCAAAAGTTAACCCTTCACACCTATTGGTAAAACAAATGTTAAAGTGACACTAAAGTTTTTTTGTTTTTTTTTTAAATAACAAACATGTCATACCTCCACTGTGCAACTCGTTTTGCACAGAGTGGCCTCGATCCTGGTCTTCTGGGGTCCCTCGGCGGCTCTCTCGGCTCCTCCCCGCATTAGATAACCCCCTCCAGGAGAAGCAATCTCCCGGAGGGGGTTACCTTGCGGGCGCGCTCCCGAGTCCAGCATCCGGCGTCCATAGATGCCGAATGCAGGACTCAACCCCGCCCCCCCCCCCCCGTCGGCAGTGTCATTGGATTTGATTGACAGCAGCGGGAGCTAATGGCTGCGCTGCTATCAATTTATCCAATCAACAGCCGAGAACCCCCTAGCCGAGAGACGGAGCGTCCCCGTGGGACAAGTTTCAGGGTTCAGATAAGTAAAACAGGGGGGGCTGGGGGCCGGTCACTGCCAGGTGTTTTTTCACCTTAATGCATAGGATGCATTAAGGTGAAAAAACACGAATCTTTACAACCCCTTTAATGCCTAAGCACAATTTTGCAATTTTAACAAGTGTTAGTAAAACTGTACATACCATTACAACTACTTTGTGCATCCAGGTAAAGTGGGCTTTCATTTGGTGGTAGATGGTAATTGATATCTCCTGATTTTTTTTATTTATTATTATTATCATAGCTTTAGCGTCACACTCTTGGTATGTCTAGTACATTGTTGTTCCTAAATAGTGATACATTTAAAATATATATTGGAAATGTGAAATCTTTGTGCCACTATACATATTTAAAAGACTTCTCCAGACTCCAAGGGGTTGATTTTTTTAATATAACTGAAGAGTACAAAATCTGGTAAATGGTAATTGATATCTACTGATTTTTTTATATATTTTTATTATTATCATCATGGGAAAACCCAAAATAGTAAAAAAAAAACCTTTTTTTGTATTTTTTATTTAGCTGTATATTTCTTGTTACTACCATAACCTACCACCAAAAAAACAATCCAAAATACCTTCTACTGCTCCTGACAATTGCAGTCATACCACATATGTGTATATTATTTGTTGTTTGTACCCATAGTACAGGCCAAAATCAATAGTGCGCATTTTGCTTTTTTTTATCCTACCTAAAACACACTGACACTGATACTAATTTAAAAAATGCTTTTTTTACACAAAAAAACCCTACCCAAAATATAATGACCCTGGCTTTGACCTTTGACCCTTACTTGAGCCAAACACTAACCCTAGCACTGACCCAGATCAAACCTTGATCACGGTTTTTTTTATTTTAATTTTATTTTTTATTATTGTTTTCTTTTCTTTTCTTTTTTTTTTACACACATTTTTTTTTCTCTCCTCTCCATTCACAGGGAGAGGAAACACAGACGCGGGATTCACAGTGACTGATCACTGTGATAGCCAATCAGAGGCTATCACAGCAATTAGGTGACCCGGAACTGGGAATTTCAGGTATTGATCGTTAGTAGGGCCTGGGGTTCCCGCTGAGACCTCTGACTCAAAGACAGATACGCATATATGCGGTCCCATGGCAAAAAAGCCCAGTCCAGTTGGGCCACATATTTTCATACTGTCTACGTGAAGGGGTTAAAAGGGTGATGGGAGAGGGAGCTGCAGAGCACAGCCTGTGACTCATATCCACAGCTCTGCTTGTTCTCCATACTGTGTGAAAGGTGGGGGGGTTCCTTCCTTCCAATCAGGGCTCAGAGCTGTCAACTCTGTGAAGACTTCAGATCCCCACCCTCTGCTCCTGGATCTAAAAATAAATACTTTCCTATTTCGGTTTTCTGAATAATCTACAGAAGAAATGGCTGCAGATACACAGCTACAACTTATGTAGGAGGATTTGTTTCATCTCTGTGTATCACCTGATGCTGATCACTTCACTGGGTAGAAGTACGGGTTTATCACCACTTTAATGCATTACCTTCATTAAGATAAAACACATTTTACAACTTGCTGTGCACCCCCACCTCCCTAAATACTTACCTAAGTCCTCAATCAATCCAGCTCTGTGCCTGGCTGCATCTCTTCTCTCCTCTCTCCCTTTACTCATCGCCATTGGATCCTTCTACTGTCAACCAAATGCTGAGAGTAGGGAGAGGGGGTGTAACGTCACATATGGTGACCCATCACATTTGGCTACCTGCTAGACTGCGCATGCGCGACGACGCCATATGCGTTCCAACACTGTGGCGATCTGCGCTTGCGCAGAGTTCTATGGCCACACCCCTGAGTCCAGGTTCAAGCCCCACCATCCAAGTGGACATAGAGTTAGATTATAATTATGCCGAGTGAAGCGAGGCCGCGCCGAAGCGTCACGAGCGAAGCGAGCCCGCGAGGGGCCCTGTGGCAAAGTGGTCTTACAACAGTGTTGGAACGCATATGGCGGCGTCGCGCATGCGCACTCCAGCGGGTAGCAAAATGTGATGGGTAGCCGAATGTGACGTGACAGGGGCACAGAACAGGTAAGTATAAGATGTTTATTATTTTCATTTAAAAGCATTGCCTTTAGAAACACTAAATGTAAGGCCAAGGCTGTTATAGAAAAGACTGCTTACCTATTTAGTAGAGCAGTTTTACTATCCTGATTGAGGTTAGGTCTCCATGACACCCCGGGGCAATACGCGCGCGTAGGTTTTGCGCGTAGGTTTCCTACAACTACCAATATGGACTTATAAAGCATTATTTCATAAACGACACCATATGGAAAGAAAAGCTGGAACCATGTAATACGTGGTACACATTTTATCTACTGAACAGCTACCTTTATTAAAACAGTAAATCACAGCTTTGGATTCACACTCTTGGTATGTCTAGTACATTGTTATTCCTAAATAGTAATACATTTAATATATATATTGGAAATGTGAAATCTTTGTGCCAATATACACATTTAAGAGACTTCTCCAGACTCCAAGGGGTTGATTTTTTATCCACTTAAGCCCCCCGGACCATTTTGCTGGCCAAAGACCAGAGCACTTTTTGCAATTCGGTACTGCGTCGCTTTAATTGACAATTGTGCGGTCGTGCGACGTGACTCCCAAACAAAATTGACATCCTTTTTTCCCCACAAATACAGCTTTCTTTTGGTGGTATTTGATCACATCTGTGGTTTTTAGTTTTTGCGCTATAAACAAAAAAATAGCGACAATTTTGAAAAAAACGCATTTTTTACTTTTTGCTATAATAAATATCCCCTAAAAATATATATAAAAAAAGTTTAGGCTGATATGTATTCTTCTACATACTTTTGGTTAAAAAAAAATCGCAATAAGCGTTTATTAATTGGTTTGCCCAAAAGTTATAGCGTCTACAAAATAGGGGATAGATTTATTGCATTTTTATTAATAATTTTTTTTTACTAGTAATGGCGGCGATCAGCGATTTTTATCGTGACTGCGACATTATGGCGGACACATCGGACAATTTTGACACATTTTTGGGACCATTGGCATTAATACAGAGATCAATGCTAAAAAATTGCACTGATTACTGTAAAAATGTCACTAGCAGTGAAGGGGTTAACCTCTAGGTGGTGCCGTAGGGGTTAAGTGTGTCCTAGGGAGTGTTTCTAACTGTGGGGGGAGCTGTGTGTGACACGACACTGATCGCCGCTCCCGATAACAGGGAGCTATGATCAGTGACAGTATCATTAGGCAGAACGGGGAGATGCTTGTTTACATTAGCATCTCCCCGTTCTTCCCCACCGTGAGCCAATCGCGGGTATCCCCGCGGACAACGGGTCCACGAGACCCGCGATCATGGTCACGGAGCTCCTGGCATGTGCGTGCCCGCAAGCCGTCTCTTAAAGGGCAACGTACAGGTACGTTATTCTGCCTGTACGTGCCCTTCTGCCGCAGTATATCTGCGTGAGGCGGTCGGGAAGCGGTTACTAAAATTGGAGAGCACAGAATCTGGTGCAGTTCTGCAAAGAAACCAATAAGCTTCCAGGTTTTATTGCCAATGCCTAATTGAACAAGCTGAAGCTAGAAGACGATTGGTTATTATTCACAGCTACACCAAATTGTGTGTGCACCAGTTTTAGTAAATTCCCCACTAAGGTAGGTTTGTACATAATTTAACCACTTGCCGACCGGGTCACGCCGATATAGGTCAGCAAAAGTGGCACAGGTGCGCAAAACAACATACCCGTACGTCGCTGCATCATCCATGGCTAGCGGGCGCACGCTCGTTGCGCACAACGGGAGCGTGTCCGTGGGTCTCGCGGACTCGATGTCTGCCGGTGGCCCGCAATCGTCCACGGAGAGGCAGAACAGGGAGATGCCTATGTAAACAAGGCATTTCCCTGTTCTGCCTTGTGACATGACAGGGATCTACTGCTCTCTGTAATCGGAGCAGTGATCTCTGTCATGTTCTAGTGAGCCCATCCCCCCTACAGTTAGAACATGCTGAGGCAACACAGTTAACCCCTTGATCGCCCCCTCGTGTTTAACCCCTTCCCTGCCAGTGACATTTACACAGTAATCAGTGCATTTTTATAGCACTGATCGCTGTATAAATGTCAGTGGTCCCAAAATAGTGTCAAAAGTGTCCAATCTGTCTGTCGCAATGTGGCAGTCACGATAAAAATCGCAGATCGCCGCCATTACTAATAAAAAAAAAATATTTACAAAAATGCCATAAATCTATCCCCTATTTTGTAGACGCGATAACTTTTGCACAAACCAATCAATATACGCTTATTGCGGTTTTTTTTTTATACCAAAAATATGTAGAAGAATACATATTGGCCTAAACTGTGGAAGAAATTAGTTTTTTTATATATTTTTGGGGGAAATGTATTATAGCAAAAAGTAAAAAATATTGCTTTTTTTTTCAAAATTGACGCTCTTTTTTTGTTTATAGCGCAAAAAATAAAAAAACGCAGCGGTGATCAAATACCACCAAAAGAAAGATCTATTTGTGGGGAAAAAAAGGACATCAATTTTGTTTGGGTACAACGTCGCAGGACTGCGCAATTCAGTCAGTTAAACAACGCAGTGCCGTATTGCAAAACAGGGCTTGGTCAGGAAGGGGGTAAATCCTTCCGGGGCTGAAGTGGTTAAGATCCCTGCCAACTGATTTTGTCACAGGCAGCTGCAATACATTATCGCCTAATAGACTGCTACCACTAGTGCTGATACTATTCTAGTATCCCTTATGCCGTGTACACACGATCGGACTTTACGGCATACTTGGTCTGGCGTACTGGATTTCGTCGGACATTTCGATCGTGTGTGGGCTCCAGCAGACTTTGTTTTCTCATAAGTTTGACGGACTTAGATTTGGAACATGTTTCAAATCTGTCCGACGGACTCGAGTCCAGTCGAAAAGTCCGCTCGTCTGTATGCTAGTCCAAGGGACAAAAAACGGCGCTAGGGCAGCTTTTGGCTACTGGCTATGAACTTCCTTCTTTTAGTCCGGTCGTACGTCATCACGTACAAATCTGTCGGACTTTGGTTGATTGTGTGTAGGCAAGTCCGTTCATTCGGAAAGTCCGTCATAAAGTTCGTCCAAAAGTACGCCGGACAAAGTCTGCTGTAAAGTCCGATCGTGTGTACGAGGCATTAGAGGCCCTAAGACTAATAAAACGTTACTACTCCCAGACAGGCCTGTGCTGGCCATCGGGACTACTGGGAGTTTCCCGATGGGCCGATTGGCAGTGGGCCACTACACTTCTGACTCTCTCCGAGTCTTCATTGTCATTGTTAGAATAACGCCGGGCGCCGAGCGGTTCCGCTCCTGCACCCGGCAGGCGGCGTCACACAAGCAACGGCATCATCATGACGCTGCCACTCACTAGTCACTCCCCCTAACATTACAGCCTCGGCCTCTGTAATCCAGTTGAACTTGTTGATAGTGGGCCTGTTAGCATTTTGTGTGATGTGTTACCCACCGCTCAGTTGAAATGCTTTTGGATGCGCCAAATGGCTTTAGAATCCCTCTCAATTAACCTGATTTTTTTTACTGTTCACCAAAGCCAGACCTCTCTCTGTTTATGGCCCTGCTCTCGTCCCTGACAACGTCAAGCAGATGAAACGTATTGCGCGGGGGTACTCATCATAACGTGTGATCCGCCTATGTCACTTCCAGTCCATGGAACACATGCTGGAAGTTGACAGGAAGTTGAGTCAGAAGCAGCCATCTTGGATTACTGTGGTATAGTAACCATCTTAAATGCTGGCATATATAATTTGAATGTGAGTGCGCACTTTTGGGGATTGCTGTTAATCATTTTTTAAATAATATTATTGCACTATGGAACTTTATTCTGTCATTTATCTATAATGGTTAAGGTGTACCTGAAAGATTAAGGGTCGGGTAGAGATCTAATACTTGAAGAAGAGGAGGAGGCGGCGATCTGGAGGGCTGAAAGGATAGCACAAAATTCGAGCTATTGTGAACCCACGTAGTTTATGAGGGTCATTGGATTCTGGTGAGTGCACAGTTTGCATGTGAGCACAAGAGAGCACAAGATTTAGCTGGGAGGAGGTGTATTGTAGTTCACCATGCAACATTTGTTGGAGAATAAAATGTGACTTGGAGGAACAAGCACTTAATTATTAGAGACACTTTCTTGATTACCATTTTTTGTGTATAAGGACACGCTTGAAGGACTTTTATTCACAATGGACATAGTTTGCAAAATAAGTGTATGCTGTATGTTGTCGTACTAAACAATCATTTGGTTATAAGTAGATTTATTTTGTTTCAAAGTATCACAAGATTATTAACGAGCACAATATTGGGTGTTTTGCTCAGCACTTTATTAAGTTGTATTTCTCACCAATAACCCAATCGTCTTTGAATCCTGTGTCCCTCAACGAACACCAAGAAAAGGATTTTATGGTGAGTATAAAAATCTATTTTTTTCCACATGATACACTTATGTCCCGTACACACGAGCGGATTTCCGTCAGAAAAACCATCCAAGCTTGCCTTGCATACACACGGTCACACAAAAGTTCTCTGAATTTTCGACTGTCAAGAACGCGGTGAAAACACTACGACAAGCTGAGAAAATGTTCAATGCTTCCGAGCATGCGTCAAATTGTTTCCGCGTCGGAATTTGTACAGACGATCGCATTTTCGGATAGGAACTTTTCCCGACCGAAAAATTGAGAACATGCTCTTAATCTTTTGCTGGCTGGAATTCCGCCAGCAAAAGTCCGATGGAGCATACACACGGTCAACCAAAAGCTCTCATCGGTCTTTTGCTGGCCGAATTTCCGATTGTGTGTACGCGGCATTACAGTTAGTTTATATTGGAGATTAGCAAAAAAAAGCCCATTATAATTATCAGCAGAAATAGGGAATAACCAAGGCTATTGTGTGTGTTTCTTGGCTTCTTTCATATCAAATGCAATGAAAATATCACTAAACAAACTAATTGTGTGTATAGCAATGACTAATTAGATGATTACTTTACACTGCAATTAAATAGCACCATCAATTCAGAACATTGCCCAACACAATGCTTTTTCAAGCTTTGTAAAACCAATTTCATGACTGAAAAATTCTAAAAATATAATATTCAAATATGTTATTGAGATGGTAATTTTTCTAACGAAGAGGAGCTATTAGAAGGCATCAAATGTTGTTTTTCTTATAGTTTTAATACCTGCTGCGATAAAAATGAGAGGCCGGACGGCTAAGCGTAACTTTTGTCGGTCGGGTCATGTGGGAATGCTTTATATGTTAGAAATATGTACATGTTAGCACAAAGTCAGGGCCACACATTGAGACTTATGCCTCGTTTCCACCGAGCGGATCGGTTCGGGTCGGTACAGTTTGGAAGGCCTAGAATGGTCCGGCCTATTCAGGCAAGCATTTCCACTGCAAGTCGGACCGACAGGGGCCATACGTGGGTTTAGAAAAAATGCCTAGCATGGCGTCACACGTTCGCCAATCAGTGGAATGTATTGCAGCTCCGCCCTAACCGAACCGTTCCATTTTCTATGGCCCCACATCTGAAGCAGGACCCTGAATGGAACGGTTCGGTTCGTTTGTATGGGCCGCTTTCATTATGGAAACACCCAAAATAGCGTACCGTACCGAACCGAACCGAACCGCTCAGTGGAAACGAGGCATTTGTGAACTGCTATGAATATACAACTGCAAAATGTATGAGCATACAGCAGTAAGAGCACAATATACAGTTGTACATATAGCTAATCCATAATTTGGGACATAATGTAACAAAAATGGCTTAATTGGCACATACAATACCTAGAGTATACAGTACGGATCATCTACAGCAGGGGTAGGCAACCTCGGCCCTCCAGCTGTTTTGAAACTACAAGTCCCATGAGACATTGCAAGACCCTAACCATCACAAGCTTGACTCCTAGAGGCAGAGGCATGATGGGATTCGTAGTTTCACCACAGCTGGAGGGCCGAGGTTGCCTACCCCTGGTCTACAGTATTACAAAAAGAGGTCTAGACCACCAAAAGAAATCGCCCTGGGGCTTAGAACAAGGAGAGAAAGATCAATGATTTGGGGGACAAAATGTCAAAGACAGATATCCTATCTCCATGCTGGTCATTTGCCTTAATATAGCTTTTATATACCACAAACAAGCTTCTCCGAAGAGCTTACTTGCTGTAAGACCTCACTTTGAGTCAGTGGCATCTCCAGCTTTCATATTTAGGGGGGGCACATGGGGGGACATGGACAAAAGTAGGGGGGCAACTATAAAATGCATAGATATATATATATCTATATATATAGATAAATATATATAGATATATATATATAGATATATATATATATATATATATATATATATATATCTATATATCTATGTCTATATATATATATAGATATAGCTATAGATATAGAAATATATACTGGGGCCCTTTACTATGACCCCACAATGGCCCTTTCACATGTTCTGCAGTGAGCTCCCTTCCTACTGTTTTGGGTCCCCCAGGGTGGCAGAGAACAAGATATATATGTCACCAGCATACCAAGAAAATATAAGGATCCAAAGCAGTGGGAGACCTATCAGGGTTGCAAAGGTTGTCTTGCCTCCGGGCCCTGGTGTTCTGCCACTGTGGGTTTTCCCAGCCTCCCCTTGCTGTCCTGCCCCTGCTATTGACAGCGCTGGTCTGGCATCTCTTGGAATTTACAGACTGGTTCTCTGGGAGAAATCAGTCTGTTTTTTCAGTAACTGAGAGTCCTGGTGGAGCAGATCGGGCGGCCGTGGTTGTGTGAGCGCTCGCATTATGCAGTGTCAGCGAGCAGAGGGAGGGGGGAGGAATCACCCACAGGAGCTGACTGGGGACTCTCTCCCTCTTAGACATTGATTTTTATTTTATTTTATTGGGGGGGCACATGGTGGGGCACAGCATAATGTTGGGGGGGTCAGGACCCCCTCTGCCCCCCCCTAGGGACACCATTGCTTTGAGTCACTGCTAGGAGAAGGAGAAGGGTTAGCTGAGCTGCTGAGTCACTGCGGGGACAAAAGTATGGTGAGCTAAGCTGCTGAGAGAATTTCAGTGCTTTTGCTGTAGAATTTGAGGATAAATATCTCCAAGGTGCCTGCAGCTACAGATGACAGTGAGGACTTATTTTAAAGCTTATTTACGGATTTCTAAGAATATATAAATACTTGAATGTCCATTGCCTTCTCATAACCAACATGAATATTTAGCAGTTTGTCATACAATACTAAGTGAGTACACTGAAGTTTTTCTTAACCACTTAAGGACCAGCCTCGTTTTGGAATTTAGGTGTTTACATGTTTAACCACTTCCATACAGGGCATTTTCACCCCCTTCCTGCCCAAGCCATTTTTCAGCTTTCAGCGCTGTCGCACTTTGAATGACTATTGCGCGGTCATACAACACTGTACCCAGATGAAATTGTTATAATTTTTTTCCCCACAAATAGAGCTTTCTTTTCGTGGTATTTGATCACCTCTGCGGTTATTTTTTGCGCTATAAACAAAAGAAGAGTGACAAGTTTGAAAAAAAAAACACAATATTTTTTACTTTTTGCATTAATAAATATCCAATTTTTTTTTTTTAAAACAAATTTTTTTCCTCAGTTTAGGTCAATATGTATTCTTCTACATATTTTTGGTAAAAAAAAATCACAATAAGCGTATATTGATTGGTTTGCGCAAAAGTTATAGCGTCTACAAAATAGGGGATAGATTTATAACATTTTTATTTATTTATTTATTTTTTACTAGTAATGGCGGCGATCTGCGATTTTTATCATGACTGCGATATTGCGGTGGACATATCGGACACTTTTGACACATTTTTGGGACCATTCACATTTATACAGCGATCCATGCTATAAAAATGCACTGATTACTGTATAAATGTGACTGGCAGGGAAGGGGTTAACACTAGGTGGTGCTCAAAGGGTTATCTGTGTTTGCTAAGGAGTGTTTCTAACTGTAGGGGGGGGGACTCACAGGGGGAGGAGACCGATCGGTGTTCCTCTGTACTGGGAACATACCATCGGTCTCCTCTCCTCTGACAGGACCCTGGATCTGTGTGTTTACACACACAGATCCAGGGTCCTGCTGTGTTACCGGCAATCGCGGGTGCCCGGCGGGCATCGCGGCCGCCGGGCACGCGCACCGAGTGCCCAGTGACACGACGGGCACGTGCGATCGCCGTCCGCGGCCCGTGCACCCCCTGGTGGGCCGGGAAAGCGAGGCCGTCATATGACACCTGCCCGCAACGAGAGCTGCGCCGCCTAGCCGTCAATTGACAGCCTGCGGTCAGCAAGCAGTTAAAACAGTTTTTTTGCTAGAAAATTACTTAGAACCCCCAAGCATTATATATTGGGTTTTTTTTTTTAACACCCTAGAGAATAAAATGCCGGTCATTGCAATACTTTTTTTTTACACCGTATTTAAGCAGCAGTCTTACTAGCACGCTTTTTTTGGAAAAAATTCACTTTTTTGATATAAAAAATAAGACAACAGCAAAGTTAGCCCAATTTTATTTTATATTGTGAAAGATAATGATACGCCGAGTAAATTGATACCCAACATGTCTCGCTTCCAAATTGCGCCCGCTCGTGGAATGGCGTCAAACTTTTACCCTAAAAAATCTCCATAGGTGACATTTAAAAAATTCTACAGGTTGAATGTTTTGCGTTACAGAGGAGGTCTAGGGCTAGAATTATTGCTCTCGCTCTAACGACTGCGGCGATACCTCACGTGTGAGGTTTGACCACCGTTTTCACGTATGCGTTCGCTTCTGCACGCGAGCTCACCGTGACGGGGGGTTTTAAATTTTTTTTTTATTATTATTATTTATTTTACATGATTTTATTTATTTTTACACTGTTTTAAAAAAAAAATGTGTCACTTTTATTCCTATTACAAGGAATGTAAACATCCCTTGTAATAGAAAAAAGCATGACAGGACCTCTTAAATATGAGATCTGGGGTCAAAAAGACCTCAGATCTCATATTTACACTAAAATGCAATAATAAAAAATAAAAAAAAAAGTCATTTAAAAAAATGACATTGAAAAAAATGTGCCTTTAAGACGTTTTGACATCGCTTCCGCCCAGCAGTGTCATGGAGACGAGTGGGCTCCATCTTAGCTTCACTCATCTCCAGGCACAGCAGGGAGACAGACGCGATCGCCTCCGCCGCTACCGAGGGCACCGGATCGTGGCGGGAGGGGGGGCGCCCCTCTCCTGCCACCGATAAAAGTGATCTCGCGGCGAATCCGCCGCAGAGACCACTTTTATCTGAAAGCCGACCGCCGCATGAAAACGGGGATACCGGGGTTATGGCAGCTAGCTGGTGCCATAACAACGGTATCCTCCGCCAAACTTTGGACGTACATCGGCGTGTGGCGGTCGGCAAGTGGTTAAAGTAGAAGGTCATAATTTTTCAATTTTCCATTTAGAACAGGAGGGTTTTAACCCCTTGTAATTTGTTTGCCATCTGTGTGCCATTGGGGAGATTTTGCCCCAAAACAGAAAGGAGGAAAGTCCTCAAAGAGAGAAAGTCCGTAGTTGTCAACAAGGTAATCAGGACTAGTGCCCCTATCTGAGGATTTCCCCCCAGGAGTGCTGTTCTGGTGACAACACAATTTGGGATTTTCTTTTACTCTCTATGATAACGAGGGGGTGAATCTCTCTTAGGCTCCATTCACACTAGCGCGTTTTTTGATGCATTTTGCAGAAATGCACGGGAATTTTTTAACATGGGTTCCGATGGAACATGTTCACATCAATGCTTTTTTGTTTCTCTGCATTTTTGGAAAGGGTCAGGGACTTTTTTTCATGCAAAATGCAGCGTTTTGCATGTAATAGAATTCAATGGACAAGCATCAAAAACGCAAGTGCACCGTTTTTGCAGCGTTTTTGCAGCGTTTTTGCCGTTTTTTTTTGTTTTTTTTTAATTTTTTTTTTTTTTTTTTTAATTTTTTTTTAAGACTGTAAAAAAAACTGTAAAAAAAAAAAAAAAAAAAAAAACGCAAATCGTGGAAAAATCGCGGCAAAAATGCGGCAAAAACGCTGCTCAAAAACGTGGCAAGCATGAAAAAAAAACCTCCAAAAACGCTCAAAAGCAACATGCATAGGTGTGAATCGAGCCTAGGCACACAACTGCAATAAAAACCAGACAGATTTTCGGATTCCGTTCTATCCAAAACAAAAAAAAAAGTTTTGATTTTAGTTGTTTGCATAGAAAAGTTTGCATAGAAAGTTTTGCAGTTGGCATAACCCAGCATACACAGCTCTAGCACAGCATAGAAAAGACAAAACAAGCACTGCAGTTTCTGTCAAACAAAATAGTTCTTTAGGATTTAGATAAAATGTAATCCTAAAATTGGGATTAAAATGAATATTAAAATTAGGATCAGGACTGCTGTGCAGTCTGTTCAAGTAAATGATGTAACATGCAGTACCTAAAATATCATTGGTGGCTATCAAAGTGAAAGCGGCGCTGAACACATTGATATAAGGGTTTTCAAAAACAGTTATATTCAAGGCATGTCATGAATGAGAACTATCACAGCTGGTTGAGCTCTTAATTGAATCATCAAGCCATTAAATGGCTGGTAGCATAGTGGATCACGTGTGCAGTAGCATGGCAGCTGCAGATCAAACAGAGGCAAAGGTGGCAGCTTCCTTGGCTGGAAAGAAACGGAGGGTTTAGTTCTGCTTTGACTGGAACTAAAGGCAGTACTCTAAGGGCTCATTTACACTTGCTTTGGCATCAACACACATTAACCACTTAAGCCCCCCCCGGACCATTTGGCTGCCCAAAGACCAGAGCACTTTTTGCGATTCGGCACTGCGTCGCTTTAACTGACAATTGCGCGGCCGTGCGACGTGGCTCCCAAACAAAATTGACGTCCTTTTTTCCCCACAAATAGAGCTTTCTTTTGGTGGTATTTGATCACCTCTGCCGTTTTTATTTTTTTGCGCTATAAACAAAAAAATAGCATCAATTTTGAAAAAAACACATTTTTTTTTACTTTTTGCTATAATAAATATCCCCAAAAAATATATATATAAAAAAATTTTTTTTTTCCTCAGTTTAGGCCGATATGTATTCTTCTACATATTTTTGGTAAAAAGAATCGCAATAAGCATTTATTGATTGGTTTGCGCAAAAGTTATAGCGTCTACAAAATAGAGGATAGTTTTATGGCATTTTTATTAAGAATTTTTTTTTTTACTAGTAATGGCGGCGATCGTCGATTTTTATCGTCGACTTTGACATTATGGCGGACAGATCGGACACTTTTGACACATTTTCGGGACCATTCACATTTATACAGCGATCCATGCTATAAAAATGCACTGATTACTGTATAAATGTGACTGGCAGGGAAGGGGTTAACACTAGGTGGTGCGCAAGGGGCTAACTGTGTTTGCTAGGGAGTGTTTCTAACTGTAGGGGGAGGGGATTTACAAGGGGAGGAGACCGATCGGTGTTCCTCTGTACTCGGAACATACCATCGGTCTCCTCTGACAGGACCATTCAGATTTATACAGCGATCAGTGCAATTAAAAATGCATTGATTACTGTGTAAATGTGACTGGCAGTGAATGGGTTAACCACTAGGTGGCGGTGTAGGGGTTAAGTGTGTCCTAGGGAGTGATTCTAACTGTGGGGGGGATGGGCTATGTGTGACACATCACTGATCACCGCTCCCGATTACAAGGAGCTGTGATCAGTGTCCTGTCACTAGGCAGAACGGGGAAATGCTTGTTTACATCAGCATTTCCCCGTTCTTCCTCTCTGTGAGACTATCGCTGGTATCCCCGCAGACATCGAGTCCGCGGGACCAGCAATCACACTCACGGAGGTCGCGGCGGGTGCCCGCAAACCGCTTCTCAAAGGGCAACGTACAGGTACATTAATCTGCCTGTACGTGCCCTTCTGCCAACGTATATCGGCATGAGACGGTCGGCAAATGGTTAAAGCGCCTACCGCTTCAACATGCTTTTATGGTGTGTTTTTGATGCTTCGATGAAGCTTCAGTGGATGCCTCAGTGATGCCTCCGTGATGCTCTTTTGAAGCTTGACAGATGCTCTGCGTGTGTATGAATATCTCATACCTGCAATTTCTCCAAAACAAAGCAAAGCTAAAGCTGAATTAAAGCCTCTCAAAAGCTGCAGATGCTTCAAGCGAGCGTTGTCATAGACTTCTATGGAGGCTTTGAAGATGCTTTGAAGCACCACTAAAGCGACATGGGGTATAATTTTCGAAGCAAAGCAAAAGCAAAGTGTAAACAGGGCTGTAAGCCAATCATTTTATTTAGTGACAGGAGCTTTGACTGGCATTCAGAGAGCTTTACCAAAGCCATGTTTTGAAGCAAGTGTAAACTAGCCCTTTTGGTCTGAAACCCATAAGGTTCTTCATCAATGTTGGCATCTCCTCCTCAGCTTCTTATGGGTGCAAGTCTTCAGTTGTCTTGATTTGCTGGCGTGGGACAATGTCATTGTCATCCCAGAAATGTAAACTGAGCTGTGCATGCGTCTATTCTGCAGAAGTTTGCAAACGTGTGTCTTCTGCAATAACGAGCCTGTCTGTATGACCACTATTAGGATTTCAAAAGACTGAAGTTACCCTTTAATCTAAAATATACATGCACTTTTTCCCAGCATTGCCATGAATGCCTCCTCACTATTGACAGGAATGGAGCCTCACCATTGCCATGAATGCAGCCTCACCATTGCCATGAATGCAGCCTCACTATTGACATGAACACAGCCTCACCATTGACATGAACACAGCCTCACCATTGACATGAACACAGCCTCACCATTGACATGAACGCAGCCTCACCATTGCCATGAATGCAGCCTCACCATTGCCATGAATGCAGCCTCACCATTGCCATGAATGCAGCCTCACCATTGCCATGAATGCAGCCTCACTATTGACATGAACACAGCCTCACCATTGACATGAACACAGCCTCACCATTGACATGAACACAGCCTCACCATTGACATGAACGCAGCCTCACCATTGCCATGAATGCAGCCTCACCATTGCCATGAATGCAGCCTCACTATTGACATGAATGCAGCCTCACCATTGCCATCATCATAATCATCTGATCCATACACATCTGCAGCCAGGGAGGGGGCGGGACGAGCGCCAACAGATTACATACAGGACAATCTCCTGTTTACTGGACGGCCTCTTTATTATAAAGTCCCACCTCTTATAATAGACAGAACAAAAGATACATATATATATAAATTACCAGTGGGGCCATATGAAACCAGACCACAGGCCGCAATTGGCCCGCGGGCCAGACTTTGGACATGCCTGATCTAGAGGAATACTTGTGTGTTAAATTTTGGAGATAGATTAAATCTTTTCCAAAAGGAGTCAAAAAAGGTTATTATTGGATATTTCCAGTACAGTAAGTAAGCTTTTCTTGCAGCAAGAAATAATCAAAGAAATCTCTTTACTTTCTAAAATGTCCCGTTCTGCCTTGAACTGAATTTCATTTAGGAAGTGTGAGTTTGAATAATGATGTATTTTTTTACTGAAAGATTTAATGCCTGGTCAATTCCACCAATTTTGAGAATAATCTGTTATTACTCCTTCAGCAGCATGCAAAATCTAGTACACTTCTTTAAAGTGATTGTAAAGGCTCGTTTTTTTGTTTTTTTAAATAACAAACAAGTTATACTTACCTCCTCTGTGCAGTTGGTTTTGCACAGAGCAGCCTGTATCCTCCTCTTCTTGGGTCGCTTTTTGCTGCTCCTGGCCCCTCCCTCCTTTGAGTGCCCCCACAGCTAGCAGCTTGCTACAGGGGGCACCGAAGCCGAGTCAGAGCTCCGTGTATCCATTCAGTCACAGAGCCCAACCTGGCCGGCCCCTCTCTCCCCTGATTGGCTGACTGACTTAGGTGGTGCTGGGGAGTCTGCTACACACAGAAGATTTTTTATCCTAATGCATAGAAAACATTAAGATAGAAAAACCTTACGCCTTTACAACTCCTTTAAGCATGCCTAGGTTATATCAAGAACATTGGGTCACTTAAAGCTGAACTTCAGACCATTGAAATGAAAGCTGTGATGTTCCCGGCGCTGTAATCAAACAGGCGGCGGCGGCTCTCCTCTCTTCTACAATATAGGAAGCCCCCCTTGATAGGCAGCACCAGGGGCGGGGGCGGAAAAATAGAGCATACAAAACAGAGCCTCTGGGCATTTCCTGGCTCGAATGTACATAAAACATCAATTATATACAACTGTAGTAAGCGATTACAACCAAAAACTTCTGCTCAGTTCCACAGAATGTAAAGAGAACCACAAAATATGATGTACTATTCGCCAACACTACATTCCTCCTCAATGGAAAAAGGAGACTTAAAAAACAGAAACTTACAGCTCACATGTCAGGGCTGAGTAACAAAAAGACCAGTCTACAGGCCAAGGCCCTCAGCACCTAGAAGTAGCTACACTAGGATACCCAAAGAAAGTACCAAGGGATAATTGGGATGCATTAGTATTTGGTGACTTCGTCCAGATATTCCATACCTTGTACATTTAGCAGGACAACCCCTAGAGATATAGGTAGCTTGGTATAGGGGTATAGAAATATTAAAGGGGGCTTTGGATGCCCTCTATTTTGAGGGAATTTCAGCAATATAGTGAGTTTAGCAACTTCAAAGTCAATATTGCCAAGTCCAAAATCCTGAATGTTTCTTTACCCCCATCTCTGGAAGGGGACATCAGAACCAACTATTCTTTCAAATTTTGCTCTGGCACGCTTAAATCTCTGGGCATAAAGATCCCCTCGGATCTATATCTTCTGTACTCTGAGAATTACATGCCTCTTCTTCAATCTACCCTGAAAGACCTCAAGACTTGGTTGAGCCTTGTACTCCTTTACCCATATCCATCCCTTGGCCTTTCTCCAAAACCTTGCAAACTGCTTTCACAAAATTCATCTGGGGTCAGAGGAAGCCAAGACTTCATAGGATTATTCTTACTCTTCCTAAACAAAGAAAGGGTGCGGGAGCACCAGACCTTTATCTCTATCACACGGCAGCTAATCTTTCCAGGCTAGTAAACTGGTTCTATGACTCCTCTTCTAAGCAATAGGTATCTATTCTGATTCTGATTGTTGTGAAGCGACTGTCTCTTGTGAGACCTCTATGCCTGGCCCGTATAAGATATAATCACCGAGGACAATCCTCATCAGATACTTTGAACTCACCAAATATTGATTCCATCCACAAGATGCTTTTATTCTGAACATCAGGTTACAGCAGATGACAGGATACAAACAGATGAATAGGGTGTAGTATTTATGCGGTCAAAAGATGATATTGTCTGTAGCTTACAATGCAGAATACATGTGGCTTTTTAGCTGCATTGATGACACAAGTACAAACTCAGAAAGAAGGGTGGAGCATTACATACAAAGGAAGTATGTCATAACATCAGGAAAGGGAATACGAGAAAACAAGTGCATTACCACAAAAGGTCACTATATGGCAGCATGTGAACTAAATATAAATGCCCATAGAAAATGGTTAAGGAACAATCTATATAAATTTTATGCCCCATTGGGGCAGCACACTCCCCTTCTGGCATGGTAAATGTCACTATATACATCAGAATGGTAGTTATGCAACTACAAATAACAAACAGTGTAATTTGCTACATGTCTTAAAGACCTGAAAGACATAAAAAGAACATGCAATAACAATAATTCTTAATTCAAGGCTTCAAGTTATGTCAACTAAAGTTCAAGACACTTTCTTCTTGAAGTCACAGGTAGGATCCAGCAGCGTAAGCAAACACGTTCATTCTCCAAAGGGCAAGAGCAGAATAAGTTCCGTGATAGGTCTGATGAAAGTCTTTACAGTCCCTTGTCTTGAAACCTTCACCTCCACCTTACGTACCTTACCGTCATCACTAGGAACGCTCTTTACAATAAGTCCCATGGGCCATTCGATTCTTTCAGCTTGCTGGTCCTTAAGCAGAACAAGATCTCCAACTTGTATGTTAGGGTTCAGCCATTGCCATTTCCTGCGTCCTTGCAAAGTAGAAAGATACTCCATCTTCCAACGATTCCAGAAGCAGTTAAAATACTTACAAAAAGCGACCAATGAGTCTTTAGATGTATATATATCTATAAAGAAAGTTTAGGTTCCAGAGTTGTATAGCCTCACCCAGAGTGCGCTAAATTAACCTATTGTTTGTATGTCACAGTGACTGATCACTGTGATAGCCAATCAGAGGCTATCAAAGCGATCAGGTGACCCGGACCGGTAGCCCCGGGTCCCGATCATCAGCACGAGATCCAGGGCAAGTGCTCGGTCTCTGTGCTGGGAGCACACAGCACGCGTAACACAAGAATAGTGTCAGATTCACTTACATATGTAAAATAAATACTTTTAAATGCCCTCAGATTCTGTGTAACACAACTGATGTGCAAGATGAAGTAATACATTTTTTTTTCTCTCTCTCCAGTCAAAAATTATATCTTGTCCAACAGAGACACTAAGCCGATTCCATTGGCTATATCCATGGAGAAAAACAACCCCCCAATGGCTCCAGTCACCAGTGAGGGCAAGGAGGCTCCACTGGCTTTATCCTCCGGGGACAACAAACCTCCCATGGCTCCAGTCACCAGTGAGGGCAAGGAGGCTCCACTGGCTTCATCCACCAGGGACAACAAACCCCCCATGGCTCCAGTCACCAGTGAAGGCAAGAAGGCTCCACTGGCTTCATCCACCGGGGACAACAAACCTCCCATGGCTCCAGTCACCAGTGAGGGCAAGGAGGCTCCACTGGCTTTATCCACCAGGGACAACAAACCTCCCATGGCTCCAGTCACCAGTGAGGGCGAGGAGGCTCCACTGGCTTCAGCCACCGAGGACAACAATCATCCCATGGCTCCAGTCACCAGTGAGGGCGAGGAGGCTCCACTGGCTTCATCCACCGGGGACATCAAACCTCTCATGGCTCCAGTCACCAGTGAGGGCGAGGAGGCTCCACTGGCTTCATCCACCGGGGACAACAATCATCCCATGGCTCCAGTCACCAGTGAGTGCAAGGTATCTCCTAATACCTCAGTCAACAGTGAAGCAAAGAAGAATATACCCATATATCTACCATTGGACGAGGACCAGTCCTATAAACCTACCATGGAACAATTCACCTACCATGGAACAATTCACCTTCCATAGAGTACTTGGAAGGGAGACCTTTGGAAAAGTAGTGTTGGCCTCCCATCCCGCCATTGACCAGAAGGTAGTGGTGAAAATGGTTAAAAAAAGAGAACTACTTCATTCCGATCCCATCAGCAGAGAGCTACATATTGGAAAGGTGCAGCAACTCCCCATTTGTCACACATCTGCACTGCTGCTTTCAAACAGAAGTACGTTTTTTTCATCTCTTTCCTGTACTGTACTCCACTACTGTTCCAGCATGAGTCACTTCTGACAAGCTTTCCTGACACCAAGAGAAAAAAGTTGACAAGGGAGGGACCTCCAGCACACCGCCTGTGATTGACAGCCTCAGCTCTGTTCCTGTGTGCTGTGTGAAGGCAAATTCTGAGTGCTCCGGTTTTAGTAAATCCCCCCCATGTATTTTCTCTGTCCAGTTTTCCAGAATTGACACAGGAGGCACATAGTCAATTTGTCCAAAACGTTTGAGAGAATATACCACAGTGCACTGTCTGTGTATCTCTGTATATTGCTCTATAAAGTGAAATCTTGAAAGTCCATAATGTAACCTGTATTTCTTTATTTTCTCACAGACTCATCTTGTCTTTGCTATGGAGTTCATGAGTGGAGGGAATCTCGAGGCATAAGGAATTCTGCTCCGATTGCTGAAGCAGCCATAAGGTAAGTCTAATGACAGGGTCACTCTGGGGCCAGGGATGGCTGCTCACTGAGGACATTCATTGATGTAGCCAGGCCCCTCTAATTGGGTCTTGTTCATCTCTACACCTATAGTACATGCACTATAGGAAGACATCAGTTCAGCTTTAGCTTTAAGGCTCCATTCACACTTGTATGACAGATGCAAATTTGGATGGGTGCAACTTGGATAAGACTTCGGCTTTGACCAATGATAATGGACAACTGTTGCACAAATATTGCACTGTAACATTCACCATCTTCTAAAATTCGAATTTTGAATAGAATAAATTAAAATTCGAATTGAATAGAATAGAAAATAAAATAGAATAGAACAATAGAAAAAGCAGAACAGAAAGAATATACCGTTTTCTGAAATTTGAATAAAATAGAAAGGAAAAGAATAGAAAATAAAAGAATAGAATAGAATAAAAAACTATAGCATAGAATGGAATATAAAGAATATAACCATTTTCCAAAATTTGAATTTCGAATAGAATAAATTCAATTTCAAATGGAATTCTATTTGAATGCAATTAGAGGGGGAGCCAATGAGCCAAAGGGAGATGGAACAATTACAGTTGTATTAAAATATTACTATAGGCCTGTTCCCAGAGGAGTTATCCCCTACATTAGTGTTCTCAGTGCAGTTCTCCCTTACATCAGTGTTGAGATGCACAGAGAGCAAGGCAGAATCTTAAATTTAAATTCTCTCTCCGCGCGCTCCCCGTGGCATGCCTCTCATGGAAAAATGCATCCGACAAACTGCACGTGCCCAGTCAATACGTCATGCTACAGGGAGTGAGGTTCTCTCCCTCCGCGCGCTGCCCGTGGATTGCCTCCTGTTGGAAAAATGCATCCGACGAACTGCGCATGCCCAGTCGATATATGTCACGCCAGCTGATCGGGATATCAGGTGGAGTGATGTGACGTACTGCACATGCGCAGTTCGTTGGATACATTTTTCGACGGGAGGCATTATTCGACAGAACAGGGGCAAATGGATTTTTGAAAAAAAATATGGCTGAACACGAATGTCTTATTTTTTTTTTAGCTTAAACAGTTCTTTAACATACTGTATGAAGCATTCAAACAGATGATTCCCTTTCCTCAAAGGACTTTAGTTTATGCATTTAATATTATTAAAATAAAGAACATTAATGCACAAGCATATACTGCGTCTGTTGGCACTGATTCTGAATGTAATACTATGAAATTCACTGGAGGAAGAACCTGAGTGGCTTGCAACAGAGGAGTGGCATGCTAGGTTATCAGTTTACTTCAGTCCCAGCAGATTTGCGTGTATAGGTTGGAGCCTTAGTTAGTAAATAGTAGTGGAAAACTCATTCCACTGGGACACTCAGCTGAAAGATCCGCTCCCTGGTGCTTTTACAAGCGAGGAACACGTGTTCCTGGACAAATCATCTTCATTAGGCGCAACAAGGAGTAGACGATAACTTGTTTGAATGGAAACCATCAAACATTAATGGTGCTTCTCTGCTTATGATTATTGTTTACGTTATTTCAAAACCAGGAGCGCAATCAGGGCAGCACTGGATCTATTACAAAATCAGAAGATGGGCTGAAAAAAATAAGAAACATTTTAATGATTTAAAATAAGATTATTTGCACTAGTTGCAAAATGTCATGCTTTCCTTTGCAATGCATGAAATACCTAAACAGCATCTATATCTTTAAACCCAGTGGGGTCAATTCACAAAGCTTTACTGCATGCAATAAGAGTATCATATTTTCATTTGCATAAATTATTGCATGCGGTGAATTAAGTCCAATCCACAAACAAAACAAAAAAAACACCAAAAAATATGCGGTATTTACCAAAAAATAAATAAAAAATACGCTGGTAAATATCGCATAAAAAGCTCTCAAGTCCAATTCACAAATGGACCAGAGAGTAAAAAAGCATGCAATAATTACCAGCAGGGTTTTGCTGGCGGTATTTGGGACCTCCAGGCTTTTTTTTGACAAATAGCTGGTTGCTATGCAGCGGGCCAGGAAGCCAGACACCATGTCCTTAACAACAGATCACTCATCAGCTGTCAGTGGGCTTCCCCGATAACAGTGGCATGCAGCCTAGCTGGTTTCAGAAAAAGGAGGGGGGAGAGCGTGCCCCCCCCTCCTGAACCATACCAGGCCAAATGCCCTCAACATGGGGGCGGGGTTGCTGCTTTGGGGCGGGGGGGGTCACTGTGTCCAATGGTTGTGGGGTTCTGCGGGCAAGGGGCTAATCGGAATCTGGAAGTCTCCTTTAAGCAGGGGGCCCCCAGATCTCACCCCCCCCCCCATGTGAATGAGTATTGGGTACATAGTACCTCTACCCATTCACCAAGAAAGTGTAAAATTAATAAAAACACACACAGTTTGACAATTCCTTTATTAAAAAATAAAAATAAAATAGCGTCCCCAATGTAAATGCAACGTCAATCATGCTGCATGCCGGACCAGAAAAATAAAAAAATAACGAAGACGCAGCCGCCGTCAATTATGACTGGCTGCCTACTGCAGGCTCCGCCGTCTGACATTTCTTATATAGGTAAGGGGCGGGCCATCTGGCTATGTCACCTGGTGGTTCCCACCCTTGGACCGCTGCATGCTGGGCGCTCGCTTGTCCCCCCCTTTCCTGACCTGCCAGGGTGCATGACCGGATACGTGCCTGGTATGAATTTCTGGTTGGGGGGACCCACGCCGTTTTTTTTTTTTTTTGGTGTGAGGTTCCCCTTAAAATTTATACCAGACCCGAAGGGCCAGGTATGGACTGGGGGGGGGGGGGGGGGACCTCCACACTTTTTTTTTCACACTTTTAAATGCTCTGATTTTTTTTTTTTACAATCAGCTGTTAGCAGGGAAGCCCGCTGACAGCTGATGAGTCATCTATTGTTAAGGATGCAGCTTCCCGGCCCGCTGCTTAGCAACCGGCAATGACAAAAAGCAGCTTGGGGGTCCCCCGACCTCCAGGCTGTTTGACAAACCCCAGCCGGCTCCTTAGCAACCAGCTAAATAATGTGATAGTGATAATTACCGCTAAATCGAACAAATACCACATTCGACATTTAACTCAAAATTCTTAAAGAATTAAACACTTGCACAATTGTTACCACATGCGGTGTTTTACTGCATACTATTAGCTGTTATTTAACGTTTAGTGAATTGACCCCAATGTCCAGGAAAATAGTTGAATATTGGTTTAAATATACAGTAGAGGAACTGGCTTACCTGCCAAAAGATGTATTTCTGTCACGGTCTTTCCATCCAGGCAACCTTGCCAAGCAGCATAACTATTTTTTTTAATGATTCATGAATAAAAGATATATAATTTTAATATGGATAACATATGGTACCTTTAACCACTTGTCTACCGGAGCAATTTTCTTATTTTTCACACATGTAGTTAAAAATCTGCATTTTTGATAGAAAATGACTGTAAACCCACAACAATTATACATTTGTTCTGAAAGTAGAGGCCCAGGAAAATAGATTGGTGGCAGTTGCAATTTTAATTTTGGATGATATTGGTACAACTGTTTATCACATTTTTAGGAAAAAATACACTAAAATTCATTTTAGTGTATAAACAAAATATAACACCTATTTTTTGGGGTAAAATATAAAAGATACCAAACATGTCCAGCCTTAAATTTGTGTGCGCCTTTAAAATGTCAAAAAAAATTACTCATTACTCAAAATTCCAATTTGGTGAGGCTTTAAAAGCCCTAACGGGTTATCGATTCAAAGTTAACTGTAAATTATGATCCTAGAATTATTGCTCTCACTCGGACGTTCCCTGCAATACCCCACGTGTGGGGCAATCGCCATTTACACACAAGTGCATACCTTATATGTGCTTTACATTCAAGTGTGTGCACATTCCTGTAAAAGGAAAGGTTTCAGTTCATCAAAATATTTGTAGGTCTAGACATGCCCCAGAATTTTGATAGAACGAAGTCCAGATCATTGAAAATGGCTTTTCGAGATCCTTGGGGAGCAGTCCCACATCCAGCTGCACAGCCCCAATCTTGGAAGTTAGTGCGGCCTGCCAGGTTGCAGTAGCTGCCATAACATCATTAAAGACAGTTTGCAGGGTCTCAGCAGGCTTTTTCCCCTCAGTTTGGTAAGCTATATTGGAGACTGTGTCAGGGCTCAGCCCTTCCTTCTTTGAGCTGGCTGCTCAGCTGTTGGCTAATTGCCAGCTCCCATCTCTCTCCACAGTTACTCAGCTGTTGATTAATTCCTGCTCGTCAGTCCTGCCTACTTAAGCTGTTCAGTCTGCCTTCGCCTTGGTCAACATCACAGTGACGATCTCCTGCGTTCCTGTTTAAAGACTTGCTTTGCTGACATCCCTTCTGGCTCCAGATCCTGCTTGCTGTTTCTCTACATTGATCCCTGACTTCTGGCTTGGCTGACTACGTTTGTCCTTTTTACTTTTATTATTAAACAAGTGTGATTTAACTGTACTTCTGTCTCGTTCTGATTTCAAGGTTTCTGACAGACTGATTGTTGGCATCAGACATGTGGTCTCCTGGGGCCTGGACAACCTCCTTAATAAACAGCAGGAAATGAAGCCTCTTGCTCCCCGGGTTCCCAGAGGGTCGGTGAGGCATCAGGACACAGGTACTCCCCACCACTGATGCAGACATACACAGGAGATGGAGTAACTGGGATTTCTGCCAGTAGAGCTCCAGGACATGCAGCCACGCAAGTCGCCATTTTGGTCACCCCCCCCCCCAGAAATGGCTGTTCCAAAATACAAAACACTCTTCTGCTTTAGACACCCTGGAGCCATGCCTGGATCACCATCATGTTGACCCAGCTTTTTTTCTTTTTTTTTTTAATTAATTAAAATCTGATATTCTGCTGTAGTATTGACTTGTACAGCTGGCAAATTATTATTCATTCACAGCGACTGCATTCTATCTTGACAGCGTAAGCTGGACCTACAATATTCCCTTCACCAGGATTCACAATTGATGAGTTTTTTTTTTTTTTCGTTAAATCACATTACATTAAGTATGCATCTCCTGCCAAATCATTGGTTCAACTGCTAAAGCCTTAGCTGTGTCCTACTAAATAACTGCATACAGCCGTCACAGAGCTGTGTATTGCAGCAGTAATTGTAAGTTGTGGTCATGCCGACTATTACTGGCTTTAACACGCATCCAATTTATCCTTAGTAGACACTAATCCGGTTTGTATTGGGAAAAAGGTGGTTTATGCTATATAAACGAATGGCATCTGTAAAAACAATATCGTAGGATTGCTCCCACATGACTTAAGCTCTGTGCTCACAAAGCTTTTAGAGCTGCTAGTTTAAAGTTATGAGACTGCCCCTAAATGTTTTATTTGCAGTGTTGTACTTTATAGGCACAAGTATTTTTTTCTAATTGCTGTCTAAGGCTGGATTCACACCTAGGCATTTTTAGTGCTTTTTGCATTTCGCAGATTTGCACTACAGTCCATTTAACATGGTTTCCTATGGAACACGTTCTGTAGTGCAAATCTGCAAAATGCATAAAGCACAAAAAATGCCTAGGTGTGAATCCAGCCTAAAGAGAGCTCCTAATCAGCGGCACCTGCTAATTGCCAACAATAGTGTAGAGCTGTATAAGAGTGGTACAAGAAGGCTCAGTTGAGGCACTCTGAGGTTGGTACGTTATTATAGAACAATTGTGAATCCATGGTGTCCCCTTGAGTTCCGCTTCACACTGATACGGCACAAATCTGATGCAATTTCACTGTGTGATTTCAGTGCAATTTGTGTAACAAGTGCAAATTTAACACGATTTCTGTGAAGATTGGGCATAGCTGAAGATTAAATTTGAATGGCACCCCCAGTAAACTTGCACAGGGCCCTTTTTTTTTAACTGGATCGATGTAAACGGTCTTCATTGGTAATAATTATTATTTAGAGGACATGCATACAAAGTCAAGAGTGTTGCCATCAGAGTGAGTAGAAGCCTATACCCATTGCTTTAGGTCAAATGAAGAAGTTTAGAAGTAGCCGGAGTGTTTGTATTAGCAGGGATGTTGAAATCACCGAGAAGGATTGTGGGAATTTCCAAAGAGAGAAAGTAGGGTAGCCAGGCAGAAAACCCATCAAAGGAAAGTCGATAATGGTCCAGGGGGTCGGTAGATTACAGCAATTCTTAGGGAAGTTGGAGAGAATAGACGTATACAGTGGGCTTCAAATGATGAGAGGGAAAGAGAGGGAGAAGAGTGAATAACCTGGAAGGTGCTCTGGGGGGATAGGAGGAATCCCACTCCACCTCCCTTGCATCTATTAGGCCTAGGGGAGTGAGTCCAGTGAAGGCCACCCTGCGAGAGGGAAGCAGGAGAAGTGGTGTCAGATTCGTGGAGCCAGGTTTCGGGGACAGCAAGTAGATTAAAGGAATTGGTAACAAAGAGGTCATGAACAGCGGTGAGTTTGTTGCAGACAGAGCGGGCGTTCCAGAGGGCACAGGAGAGGGGGAAGAAGAGGAATGGAGACTAAATTGCATAGATTGTGACTACTGCTAGAGGGTGTAGGGTGATGGGTGTGTTGGGCACAGTTAAATAAGGGAGGCCCAGGGTTTGGGGAAATATCTCCAGTGGTTAGGAGAAGCAGAAGAGTAAGGGAGGTAATATGAGAATATGATTTGTATGAGGGGACATGCTTTAGTATCCTGGGGGGTTTTGTTAGCAAGTGGGCTTAGAGTTAGAAAGAGGTGATGAGTGCAGTAATAGGGGGAGGGGAGAAGTGAGGGTGATATGTACAGATTGTGGGGTGGAGCAGAGGGGTGAAGAAAAGTGAGTTTGAGGAGTGAGACTGCAATTGTGAAAAGGGACAAGGTAAAGAGTGCATGTTTCATAGAGGAAGATGAGTACATTTGGAAATGAGGTCACCTGCAGTCTGCTGTGGTTTGCTTTGTGCAAATCTCTGAAGTGCAAGAGCGGAAGTGCCACTTATTCAAAGAACCCCACTTCTTTGGAAGAACCCCCTGCTTGTGCAGCCCCTGTATGTGTTCCCCCTTAAAGAAGGTCTTGTTTTTATACTGTGTTGGGTGTGGATAGAATCTGGCAATTACCGTATTTATCGGCGTATAACACGCACTTTTTTCCCCTTAAAATCAGGGGAAAGTCGCAGGTGCGTGTTATACGCCGATCCCCTGCGATCCGACCTGTCATATTTTCAAAATCGCCGATCGCGATTTGAAAATGGCGCCGCCGGCGCCGAAATACACAGAGCCGGTCCTCGGCTCTTTCCGGCGGCTGTCGTTCATTTTTGGCTCCACTCGTAGTCCCGAGCGGAGCTATCCGAACCTACTCGGCTAGGTTCGGATAGCTCCGCTCGGGACTACGAGTGGAGCCGAAAATGAACGAAAGACGCCGGAAAGAGCCGAGGACCGGCACTGTGTATTTCGGCGCCGGCGGCGCCATTTTCAAATCGCGATCGGCGATTTTGAAGCCCAGAATGGCTGGGATCACTGGGGGAAGGCTGAACTGGGGAAAGCTGCACTGGGGAAGACTGGACTGGGGAAGGCTGCACTGGGTAAAGCTGCACTGGGGAAGACTGCACTGGGGAAGTCTGCACTGGGGAAGTCTGCACTGACAAGGCTGCACTGGGGAAGTCTGCACTGAGGAAGGCTGCATTGACAAGGCTGCACTGGGGAAGGCTGCACTGACATGGCTGCACTGACATGGCTGCACTGACATGGCTGCACTGACATGGCTGCACTGACAAGGCTGCACTGACATGGCTGCACTGACATGGCTGCACTGACATGGCTGCACTGACATGGCTGCACTGACATGGCTGCACTGACAAGGCTGCAATGATGGGCGTTTAAATGTAAGTTTTTTTTCCCTTCAACTTCCCTCCTAAAAGTTTTTTTTCCTTAAAATTCCCTCCTAAATTGGGGTGCGTGTTATACGCCGGTGCGTGTTATACGCCGATAAATACGGTAATTAATCAGGAGGTAATATTGGACACACAGCTAGCAGAGCTAAACTTTTCACACCACAATAAAACTGCAAGAGGACCAAAAGGCCAAAATTGTAAAGATAAGGGAACCCATCATTTAGGTAAGACTTAATAGCTAAATAAACATTGAAATAATGTGAGTGTGGCTAGAGATGGAGTTGAAACAGCGGTGACAAACAGATTTACCAAATATGCATTTGAGCAATCAGTCAATGTTCAGTTTAGGTAGATGGAAGTATAAACACAGATATTTTTATATATATATATATATATATATATATATACACACACACATACATACATACATATACATATTAATTTATAAGGCTATTAATACTGCATCAGTGTAAATAAATTATCATATACAAAAACAAATATAAAAAATGGTAACTTCATATACATGTGACCAATTATGATATAATAAAGTCTCTTATGCATATCCTTGTGCTTCAATATACATTGTATACCAGCAAACCAGCTGTGCATAAACTCATGCTCCAGAAAATAACTAATCCACCACAGTGCATCTCCACCTTATAAAACGGCTCCTTATCTCAAATTTAGACCTACACAAGGTAAGGTCCAAACACGCGTGTCCCAGCACACTGGGTAATCTGATCCACTGATATCCTCAGTATAATGCAGATAAGGATTAGTAGTCTTATGTATATCATTTATATGTGGTTGTGCTGCACTTTGTCGATAAATTTATCATAGTGGTTGAAATATAGTGATTTAGCTGCACCATTTCACATATTTATTAAATTCATTTTTGAGGGCGAGCGTGGAAATATTTGTGTTTTGTTTGTTCACTTTTATCATTTTGTTTTGGATTTATTTTCCTGATCTGGCCCCTGGCAGGTGAATGCACTAGCAGCAATGAAGGTGCATTGGGGTTGATTTACTAAAGGCAAAGCCACTTTGCAGTACAAGTGCATTGAAAGTGCAGTCGCTGTAGATCGCTGCAGATCTGCTGATTTTATCATCCAATCATGTGCAAGCAAAAATGCTGTCTTTTATTTTCCTTGCATGCCCCCCTCAGTAGTGCAAATTGGATTTACCTTTAGTAAATGACCCCCATTATGTTTGTAGGAGTACTGGAGTTGCAGACAATTGACACAGGAATTTGCTGTAAAGCCTAAAGGCCACTTCTACACTGGAGGCGCTTTACAGGCGCTATAGCGCTAAAAATAGCGTCTCTCCCGTCACTCGAGTACTTTCACACTGGAGCGGTGTGCTGGCAGGACGTTAAACAAAGTCCTGCAAGCAGCATCTTTGAGGTGCTTTAGGAGCGGTGTATACACCGCTCCTAAAGCGCCCCTGCCTATTGAAATCTTTTAGCGGTGCTTTGCGGGCACTTTTAACCCTTTATTTGGCCGCTAGCGGGGGTTCAAAGCGCCCGCTAGTGGCTGAAAAGCACTGCTAAAACGATGGTAAAGCGCCACTAAAAATAGCGGCGCTTTACTGCCGGCGAGTGTGAAAATGCCCTAAGTAATAGGCCCATTTAAGGTTTACTAGTGCATACATGGCAACATGCATTTGGGCCCATTTTCCATTTTGTACATACATTCTCTGGAAGTGTGGCTTACTTCTTTATTTTCACTACTTATGCAGTGACCTGGAATATATATATGAAATGTATAGAAGATATCCTGACACCAGCAACCTGCATATTTGTTCCAGGTCAGTGGTACACCAGGCCGTGAAGGAGTAGTAAAGCAAGACAGACGCAAAGTATACACCTTCAAAAGCACCCATATTTTGGGTATTCTGATTTACTTTGAAGGTTTACTTTGAATGGAACCTATTAGGGCTGAAAATGTATCACTAAACAAGTAGAACAAAGTGCTTTCTATGGACCATGTCACATAAGTAGTTTGCAATAGCATCTGGGAGGATTGTGCAGTTGTGTGAGATTTTTACTTGTGTAGCACACTCCATTGGGAGCCATTTGTGCTGTTGGTTCAGAAACTTCTACTCCTAACAAAATAGCACGTTTGAGCTACTAAAGGTCTGATGTAATTCTAGCCTAATGAGAACTGCAAACAATGGGTAAATCTTTAGGTAGCATTTTTAGAGTAAAATATGACCATGTAATTTAGCCCCAAATAAATACTAAATTGGGAACAAGTTGCAGGTCCCTAGAAGTGTCTGCACAAAATATAACCTTATATTCAACCTGGGACCCCCTGGTAAAGTCATGTACTGGCCAGCCTCCTCCTACACCTCACCACTGGTTAGTGAAGCCACCCGTCAGAGTAGGTAAATTCATTTTACATAAATCCATTGTCCTAATTGTGGTCTCTTGAACATCCCCTGAGTTGCGAGCATTTTATCCATGCTATCAGTTTAGTAACTGTCAAGAAATGAGTGGTGTATTTAAACCGGCAGACTGATCAATCTAATGGTAGCATTGCATTAGTCACCTATGCCTAGGACACCATCTTCCCTAAATACAGGGAAGTGTGCCAGCTGCTGGATGCCCTATTACACCTTTGGCCCTGTCTATACATGTACCACACTGAAATTGCACAGAATTGGACATTAAGATTACCTTTTTTCTTAAACAATATATTCAGCTGCAGAATCTAGGGTTCTGCGAATAGATAGGATAGACAGACACTATATTGTCAAAAGTATTAGGATGCACATGAACTTTAATGGCATCCCAGTCTTAGTCTGTAGGGTTCAATATTGAGTTGGCCCTCCCTTTGCAGCTATAACAGCTTCAACTCTTCTGGGAAGGCTGTCCACATGGTTTAGGAGTGTGTCTATGGGAATGTTTGACCATTCTTCCAGAATGTTGGATGAGAAGGCTTGTCTCGCAGTCTCCGCTCTAATTCATCCCAAAAGGTGTTGCGTTCAGGACTCTGTGCAGGCCAATCAAGTTCCTCCACCCCAAACTCGCTCATCCATCTTTATGGACCTTGCTTTGTGCACTGGTCCAAATCATTTGCCGGGGGATTATGATGTGGGGTTGTTTTTCAGGAGTTGGGCTTGGCCCCTTAGTTTCAGTAACGGGAACTCTTAAGGAGTCATCATACCAAGACATTTTGGACAATTTCATGCTCCCAAATTTGTGAGAACAGTTTGGGGATGGCCCCTTCCTGTTCCAACATGACTGCGCACCAGTGCACAAAACAAGGTCCATAAAACACATGGATGAGCAAGTTTGGGGTGGAGGAACTTGACTGGCCTGCACAGAGTCCTGACCTCAACCTGAGAAGAACACCTTTGGGATGAAGTACAGCAGAGACTGTGAGCCAGGCCTTCTCTTCCACATCAGTGCCTGACCTCTCAAAAGGCACTTCTGGAAGATTGGTCAAACATTTCCATAGACACACTCCTAAATCATATACATATATACATACACACATAATTTATTTTTATATTATATCTATTTTATGAATATAAGAGAAAGCAGCACTTACGGGTCTTGAGAGATGTACGCACAGTGAAAATTTTTCTTTTGATGAGGCATGAGCTAGTCTTCCTCGTCGAAACAAAATCTTCACTGTGCATTCACCTCTCAGGAACCATGAGTGCCGCTCTCTTTATTGGACTATATGTACTACAGGATTCGCTGCACACCCAGGCCCATTTTCTCTGATGTGTTTGCAGTGGCAACTATTGGATTATGAAAGAAAGTGAGCTAAAAATGTTATTGCCCTGAGCATCTATATGGTTGCTTTCATTTTCTAATCTAGAGATTAATCTAATTAATCTTTTCTAATCTAGAGATACAAAAAGGGAGAACATGACTGGCCATACATGAAGACATGTCTTACATCATTTTGAATAAAGTCTGTTCTTTGCAGTATTCTTGCTGAGAATCACTTAAACCAGAAAGGGTGACAGTGCCACCTGCTGAAGGTCCTCTGTACTTTGGATACTATAAATTATATAAAATCCTCTTTGTTAGGAGTTGTATTTATGAAGCTACGGTGTACTAAATTCAAAGTTGGACTATAGTTTTTGGAGCCAATTAGAAGTTAGCAAAGACAAGACCATCACAGTGAATTTTTAGCAACGTTTAACTAGTTTTTTTTTTCCTTAAATCACCCTTTTCAAGTGTATTGGATTGACAGCTTTGCAACAATACACTCCCCAATTTTATGAACTGGTAAAAAGATCCTTTGTATCCTTAGCATTTCAGCTTGAGCCTCATTAGATCCATGTGTACGGTAATTTAACAGGTTGGTTTCATTGCTCTTCTTTGTGACAGAATTTTAAGAATTACTATAAACTTTTCCTCAACAAAGAAAACGATATTGCTAAATCGTTCACCATAAATGAACATAGGGAAAAAGGAATGTGGGTTGATATGTATCCATAAGCTCCTGGCTCATATGCTTTATTTGTAAAAACATTTCTAATTTTAGGAAATTAGGTTTTCCCATAATTTGAACTGGTAAAAAAGCGTTCTCTGACTACCCAAAGATATGGAGATGTCTAGCTAGTAAGGATAACCATAGACATGATGGCAGTGGTGACAGAGTTAACAAAGGGCTCCTGCACAATACTAATTTTTGACCCCCAATCCCCCACCCACATATTCAACTGCTGGCAAAGCGAAAACATTTATTTTCTGTGTAACAATTTGCATTTAGATAGGCGAAGTCCAGATTTAAGCAACAATTGGAAAGGGTTTCAGTACCCATCTGACCTAAGTCTAATATAAATTGATCCCAGTAGTCCCTTGTAGACATGTGCATTCATTTTCTTTCGAATGCATTTTCGTCCGAAATTTAGGGTATTTTCGTTATCATTTTAACAAACGATAATGAACGCGCAGGAACCAAAAGATCAGACATAAACAAATGCTTAATTTTCGTTGTCGTTGCGACAACAGTTGGATATAGATAGGAGATTCGACATGACACTGACAATAGCAATCTGTGCCCATCGAACCTGTGGTCGAATGTGCCTAACCTTAGCTCTATTAGTCCAAGATTATTCTACATAGAGAGAAAAAAAAGATTCAACATAGAGAGAAAAGATTCAACATAAAGAGAAAAGATTCAACATTATAGAGACAATAGCAAAAAAGGTTGAACGTGCCTAACCTAACTATTAGTCCAAGATTATTCGACATAGAGAGAAAAGATTTGACATAAAGATTTGACGAAGCAGTCGCCGCGAGCGGACATTTATGGTCAAATGCTCCACCCAAAGGCTATAGAAGAATTCTAATGTTGGTTGACCAGTAATAATTAATAAATATAAATATTACTAGTGTCATACAACATTAGAATTCTACTATAGCTTGTAGGCGGAACATTCAACCGGAAATGTACGATTGCAGCGCCGTACAGTTTAGCTGCTTCGTTGAATCTTCTTAGAACATTCGAAAGACACCATAAGCCTTCAATGAGAGATTCGACCTGAATTATTTCGGATGAATGCATTTTTCTCCTACTTAATCCACTTTCAGACGATCCCTGAAAACTCATCTCTTCAGAGAAGCCTATCTGGCCCCCACCTAACAACTGTACATTTATCTTCTCAATCAGCACACCACCCACAGTTATTACCTCTTGTATCTCTTGACCTTCCCTCTTAGATTGTAAGCTCTAAGGAGCAGGGCCCTCTGATTCCTACTGTATTAAAGTGTATTGTATTTGTACTGTCTACCCTCAAGTTGTAAAGCGCTACGTAAACTGTTGGCGCTATATAAATCCTGTATAATAATAATAATAATCATTTTTAAATAAAAACTAAATTTCAGGAGTAGCTAAAAAAAATTATTTTTCAGACGAAAACGAAATTCCGACACAAAATATTTCAGTGTGCACATGTCTAGTCCCTTGTGCAGGTTCAGGTATGGATGTCAAAAAATCCTGCCAAAACAAAATAACTCTATAGTCCATGACGACATAAATATGCATGCTCATTTTGACCAAGAGTGCATTGCTTGGCTGAGCCTTCTCACATGGAAATAACAGTAATTCCACCTGGAAAATTCAGTCCAGGTTAAGGATACCTCTTTATCTGGTTGGCCATAGACCAATTGTTTTGTGAGCTGTCCTTAATTGAGCAGGTTAGAGATGTCCTCTTCTATCTAGGAGTACGTTCAGTCAATCCTCGCCAGAGCTTTGCAAATTTTTCAGATTATGTGAAAAGTAAAGAAAGTTAGGACAGCAACACAGTTTTGGCATGTTGTGTGAATAATTGATTTGCTCATTTAGCAAGAGCATGTGTTTTATACGGCAGCCTGGGATTTAGTGTCAGAGCTAGCAGCTGTCTGCTCATCATTACAGATCGTTGGGATTGTTGGCTACTTGCTCCTACTGTGTTCATAATAAGGCTTGGCACCGAACAGTTACCCCTGACCCAATTAGTTGCCAGTGACATTTCTTTTATTACAGTAAGAACGGTCTTGAACGGCCCAACAACAGACAAGGCACTCCATCATTTCCAAAGTTTGCACCATTACAGCTGTCAGGACAGATGGGCTTCCAGTTCCCTCAGGCTAGGCTCATGTACAAAAAGTTTATCAAAGGAATGATGCGATTAACTGAAAAACTTAGCAGATGTTTGAGACTGTGGCCATACACAACTCGATATTTCTTAGCACTGTAACCGTTTCAGACATCACTTGCAACAGTTGGGACTGTGTGGATGTGAATGACTACCAAATATTTCTGTTTTAGTGAAAATTGGTCAGACAGTTTTGACCTGTCTCTGCCATTTTCCCATTCTGTTTTTTATGCTCACTTCCAAGAGATTTTGAAAATTTCAAATTAGATAGGATGTATTGCTGAGCCCCTATTAAAGAAATGTTCTCTTGCCGTGCCGGCCACACAAAGCAAGGGAGATCTCCACAATGAGACAGAGATAAGAAGCAAAGGTTTCGTGCTTTTTTTCCAATATATCTGATTCACTTAAACGTAAAGTATATTTTGTGAGTGTGAGATTTTTGCTACACATACAGTATGTAAACTGCCTGTTCGGTAACCCTTTCGAAAAAAAAACAAAACATAATAACATGGTTGCTTGTAATGCTACTTCAGAATCCATCTTGAAAAGGGAATGGTGTGTGCACATATTGGACAATTGTTTGGGCTATTGTTTGTCCACATAATGGAGACTGGAAATGCTTTAAAGTTTTCACTTACAATATTTATTGCTCCCATTGCTGGAGAAAAATCGGACACAATTATTCCAATAACAATTTAAATCTTTCCCATTTGCCCCAAACCTCCCTTCCCTTAAGCACCGATGTAAAAGTTCATCCTTTTTTGACTTTGAAGGAGCTAGTGGATTGTTCGAAGGATGAAGTTTCTTTGCATAGTCAACAAGATTTGTGATGTTACTTGCACACTTAGTGTCCCCAAGTCTTGGAATGCAGGAAATCGTCTTACAGAGGACCCCTTGCTGGATGACGGTGGTGCTTCGTTATTTCAACTCCAGTTCAGAAGTGGATTTCTTTGCCCTACGTTTTACTTTTGAGAATTTGACACCTAAGACAATGGTGGTGATGACCAGAATTATTCCAAGAGCCAAGAGGACCCAGGCTCCTGCTGATGCTTGCCCACTGCTCAATTTCATTCCCAGGAAGTCGACCTTTGAGGGTGGTGGTATTGGTTCTGCTGAGACGTCATTAGTAACTAAAAAGGAGAAAATTGTATACGTAAATGCCACTGAATTCCTTTATATCAATCATCTTCACAGTATTTAAAGCCTTATAAGAAACCTGTATTGGGTCAAATATGTAGGCTACTATTCCTAAACAGTCTGAAAATGGTAGTTGCATGGCTGTCTCTGGCTTACTACTACTACTAATTTTTAAATGCAAATTGTCAGAAAGTATTATATTGTATATACATCAAGGTGGATTTGATTTAAATCAAGTCAATTTAAATCGCTAGTAAAAAGGCTTGAAACCCTTTACAACCACTTTGACCTACAGGTAAGCCTAGATTAAAGGGGTTGTAAAGGTATTTTTTTTAAAATAACAAACATGTTATACTTACCTCCACTGTGCAGCTCGTTTTGCACAGAGTGGCCCCGAACCTGGTCTTCTGGGGTCCCTCGGCGGCTGTGTCAGCTCCTCCCCACAAGAACTAAACACCTTCATGGGAACTCTCTCGCATGGTGTTTAGTTCTTGCGGGCAGGCTCTCGTGATACAGCTGGCGACTATAGCCGCTGACTGTATCACTCGGCCCCGCCCCCCCAGCGCGCCACATCATTGGATGTGATCGACAGCAGCACGAGCCATTGGCTGCGCTGCTTTCAATCCATCCACTCTAGCCAATCAACGACCAGGCTGAGCAGCGAAGAGGATGTCAGGAGCGAGCGCGGGACTTTCGAGGGGTCAGGTAAACAAAACGGGGGGGCTGGGGGGGCCGGCATTGTCGGATGTTTTTTCACCTTAATGCATAGGATGCATTAAGGTGAAAAAACGTGAACCTTTACAACCCCTTTAAGGCTTACCTGTAGGTGCTTGAAATATCTCCCAGACCTGCACGGCATAGGAGATATTTGCAAATCGCCGTAGGGCGACTTTTTATGCGGATGCGCCAGAGTTAGAATGGGCACGCTGTGCCGTTTCTAGCTCGGGTCATGCCGTTAAAGGCGTCACGTGACTCCGGCCAGTCACAGAGCCAAAGTTCGAGGCCCCGGAAGGAAGAGGGGTGAAGAATGGACGCTCGCTACTAGCGAGGAAGACGGGGACATCGCAGGCTTTACCTTTGCAGGGAAACAAAGAGGAATGAACACCCATCAGGGTTTACTTCCTCTTTAAATCAACTCAATTTAAAATCATAACAGTTAAGGAGCAACTGTCATCTGTCCCGCAGCAGTTCCTCCTCTGACCCGCTGTAGACTAACCGACAGTCCCATTCACTTTAATGGGATGGCTGGTGATGAGACAGTGACACAAGGAGGTGAGGAACGTGGCGGCAGCAGGTGAGTGGATGCCCGCTAACAGGCGCTGCCATAATGGATCTGAAATGACAGGTGCTCTTTAAAATGTAAGGGAATAAGCTTGCTGGTAGTTAGAATCTAATATTTGCAAACAAAATTAACGTTTCCCATTTAGAATAATAAGCTCTCAGGTTAGTAAAACAGCGATATCAGAACTAGTTCAATCATACAGTTTGTAGTGTACATAGATTTGCAAAACAATGGGATAAAGAAATATTCCTGAACTTTGTTTCTCATGGTTACTGTGAAATTGTGTGAATTCATCAATGCAGTGAATGTTATCTCCGCTTGCAGAGCTTAGATTCACTGAATGAGTTCACCAAAAAGGTAAATATTGCAGAATATACAGCCTCAAGCTACATAACTAGGCTCCATTTCATGCTGAATAAACGAAATTATTAAAGTATCTTTAATAGAAAATTATCTTTAGATAGATTTTTACTCCAAAGAGCATTTTATAAAAAAAAAAACGATAAAAATAAATTAAAAAAAGATTTTATTTTTTTAAATCGTTGATTTTTATCCACAATGATATACACACACATGCATAGTATACACCTATAAAATATCCCACCTTAGTCTACGTCAGTCCATTCAGGACTTCTGATATGCAAATACATTCCAGTTTGGTGACTCAAGTATTGACCATAACAACCAGGCAACTGCCATTTTTAGAATGAGAGGTCAACAATGACAGCCTACATATTTCTCCAAATACAGTTTTCAAAGGGGTAACACACACTAATGAGCCAGGTATGGCTGGGCTTATGTTAGAGCTGGGATTAGAGGTTAGTGGCTTCACCCTCCTGAGGGGTCGGTTTGTGCAAGGGAGCAAATGTTAGCAGCACATTGCTCCGTACTGTCCATGTGGGAACAGTGAAAGGCTGAGCCTGTAAGGATGTAGCAGCAGGGAGCTTCAGGAGAAAAACAGTCAGAGCTGAGGAAGGTTCAGTGTTTTGTGCATGAGCACGGGGACTGTGTTAAGTGGTCAAGAGGACTAAGGCAGGAGGTCTAAGCAGAGATACTGCAGAGAAGAGCCACAAGGTGGAATATTTTGTTTTGACACATTGATGGTGAGAACCCATGCACGGGATACTATTTTGCTGTGATTCTTTACTTTCTTTTCAATAGAAGTAGGCAGAAAAAGCCCTAAAAAACAGACTTTGTGTAGTGGGGTGGACACACCGTTTGGCGCTGCCAATGAGTTAAAATACCCCAAATCATCAGAAAGACCAGGAGCTGGAACAACAGAATATGCGTTGTTTATAAAATTCCACTTGTTTATGAACTCTGGTATCTGAGTGATAATAAAATGTAACTGCTCTTCTCTGATAATCAACTTATCTAGGTTATAAAACCTTAGTCACCCAAGCATATCAACAACGCAACAAAGGTCCAAATGTTGTTGACGTGGAACTGCGATAGTTAGAGATGGCTCCATTTAGTCACTTTCAAATATAATTCTAATATTATTTTGCCTGGAAACCCAGTTAAAAAGGGAAATCCAGGTGCTTCACACTAAGGCTGGTACCTACCTGGACTCCAGTTGTATTCTGGCCAGCCAATGATTTCCTTATTTTTGGTATTTTGCTCAATTAGCCAGTTGGTCAAAGGCTCAAAGTATTTCAGGAGGGCGTGAGCTGACATATTTCTCTGTCCAGTAATAACTTCCATCACATCAGGCCAAGGCTTACTGTAACCCAACTTCATGGCATCTCTGCAGATGTAAGAACATTTATATATATATGTAGAAAACCATGATAAACCATAGGCAGTCAACCGGCGATTTTTAGACCACAGGTCAACAAAGAAAATCTGTCAGCACAGAAATTGGGGAGCAGTAGTTAACTTGTTTTTGAATATACATGCTCCAGGACTGTTATTACCCTTGCTTCTCTGTATAATGTGTCACTGGCCCAAAACAAATGTGCTCACCAGGTGTGCCACAGTGTTCCAGGCCAGTGACTCACAAAGCAGAGGATGATGGGTAAAGTGATCATTTAAACCCAAGAACACAAATGTAATAAAAGGTTTGCCCTTATTGAACAGTTATAACAAATCAACTTAAAAGGTATATTTAAAAACTTCTTAACATCTGTCCTCACAGATTCTAATACATGCTAACCTGCTTTTATGGTCCCTGCAGGGTAACCATTAAAAGTCTTTAGAAAAAGCTTTAAAAGCCTGTTTTCTGTGGGTTTTTAAAACCATAGTTTCATCATAAGACAGACACTAGTCCAAAGTATCTTCAACCCATGTGGGTGTGTGTACGTTTGTGTCAATAATCATTTCCCATATCCCTGTATATTGTGTTCGCTAAGATGCACGTTTAAGAGTTTATTAAATCTATCAATTCTTTCTCCTGACACCGATTGTGGAAGAGACTTCCACATCCTTATCGCCGACAAAAAAAAACCCAACTCAGCTTGAGGTTAGACCGCTTCTCCTCCAATCTCATTATGTGGCCTCCGTGTCTTCCTTCACTCCTGAGACTAAAAATAATTTCCTACTTACGCTGGGAAACTATTCAGTCAAACCAGGTATACAAAAAAAAAATGATTAGCAGTTCCATATATTATTTCAGGAGCATTGAAATTCCTTTTTCTGTTACAGAAAAAAATCTCATCGACAGGGCTTTAAGAAGCCAAGCCCTGTCATTCATCACTGGTGGTTTTGCATTCTATAACTGGACAAGCTCCATTCGAGGAGGTGATCGAAAGCTCTGCAAGTGGAAACCAGTTTTCCAATTTACAGTCAAAACCAGAAATAAACTTAAGTTGCCTGGAATACTAAAGACTATGAAGACATATTCATAAAAGTTGCAAGGTATGGGCTTCTAGGGAAGATTCAGTGCCTGGGAAACCCAACAAGTTAATTATCATTTTTGCAAGACCTTCTCAGTTAATAGGAAGACTGAACTTTTATATAAAACCCAGCCCATAAAACTAAAAAAAGGTATCTATTCAAACCGTTGGTGAACACTAATCATAAATGTGTTCATGTGGTGTCCCAGACTAATAGGAAATTCAAGGTTTCAGGTTAAATGACTTTACAAGCTGTGCTTAGAACTCAGACAATTTGGGCTGGAAGAGTCGTGGTGTTAAGCTGGCCATAGATGGTCCCTGCTGAATTTCAATCCACGTGCATCTGCTCCCGCTCGACAGAAGTTGATCAAACTATCGACCTCTGTCAAACAGGAATGTTAGAAAATTACTCTCCATTAGAGCTTGCAGCAAATGGGCTGCAGCTGCTGATTAGTGTGTATTTTGAGAGAGGAGAGTCCTGCTATCAGAATACAATGTCTCAACATTGTCAAAACCGATTGTACCAAAACACTTCAGAAACACAACTCCACATTCCCTGAAACCCACTCCATCCCCGTTTCCCCAAAACTCAAATGTAGACTTCAGGTATGTGTTTGGTAGCAATTAGCAAGCACCAGGAATGTGAGCACTTGAAGGCAACAAATAGAAAGAGCTTTGCAATGTTGATCCCCCCCCCGATTAGCCCACTGGCTATATATCTCTCTCTATATATCTCTCTCTATATATCTCTCTCTATATATCTCTCTCTATATATCTCTCTCTATATATCTCTCTCTATATATCTCTCTCTATATATCTATCCATCTCTCTAGGCCAGCTTTACTAAGGTCTCAACCCCCAGTTCCTCCTGCATAAAGAGCACAATAATTGGCTTCAAACCTTCATTTTTTTTTTCCCCCATAGAAAAAGTGGCAGCGAATGGTATGAGGTGGGACCTTCATAAAGTACTTCTAATAAGAACCAACACAAGGCTTCACTCTTGGCTTATCTTACCCAAGCAATTTTCCGGCCTCCTTGGACTGATAAATATCACAGGTGTGAAGGGGTCCAGTCTGTTTGGCTGCATTACACAAAGCCTCATGGAACTGGAACTGAATGACGAAGCTGATGAAATACCTTAAAACCAGAAAAGACAGCAATATTACTCTATGAAGAACAGCAATATATGGAAACAGTGGTGTTTGTTGCTTGTAGACCAGTTATGTATAATCCAGACTTTAGCTCCAAAAACTTGTTTTTGTAATGGAACCTTCAATATTTCCTTTGTAAAGGCGTGCTGCTATTGCACACCAGTCTGACGTTTTTGTACCTTCTTTGTAAAATCTCCAAATCTAGAACTGAAAAACTTCATTGAGTTGGGAGCTCATACTGGTATACGCCATGAAAAACTTATTCTGTATGATTGTCTGAAATAATGATCCAGTTTAGCAATGTCAGACTCTACAAATAATGCTCCTGTGTCGAATTAGTAAAGTGCTGCATAACCATGTATTGTTTTTCTTGGGGACAGATTCCCCTTAAGTAAAAGTATGATACATAATGTAAAGTTGTGACAAGAATTACATGATGTAATAATCTATAGAGCTTATTGTAAATTACCACTCAGTAGGTCCTGCTGCAGTTTTTTGCATGTCAGATCACAGAAAAAAAAAAAAAACTAGCCATCTTTTCATGTTGGCCATTTAATACAGAAAACTGTTAACCATTGTGCTGCATGAAACCTGGCTGACCAACTTGGTTTTTGTAATCCACCCTTCAGTACTCCATTAATCTGAATACTAATCCTTAAAAATTCTAAAAAGGTATCTTAAAAAGAAACCATAACACTTTAGCGTCAAATAAAATCTGGGATTTAAGAACTAAAGAAGGAGATGCTCTATAACGCAAAACCACACCAGCTACGTCTGTTACCTGATGTATGGGACATTAGCAGGAATGTGGAATTTAGCGCCAGGGTCAAAATCATCTTCCGACCTCAAGACTGGAGGACACAATCCCTGATATTTCAATCTAGGATAACAAAAATGGTCATACTTGGTAAAACAGCTTTAAAATCAGAAAAGAATACAAAATGTAAGCCTGAAATCCAGGCTGATCTAGAGAACTACTGTAGATTTACAAGGCTGCTGGTTGAACAGAATTACAAACCCTTCGGTATAGAAGCCAGTTTACATATAGGTGTACAGTATATTTGCTTAGTATTTAGCGGCTTTCCATGGCTTTAGCTTCAAAGTCACTGTACTTTTACAGAAAAAAAAAAAAGAACTAAAAGATTTTTGCAATCTTTTAGTTCTTTTTTTTGTGTAAAAAGTACAGAAAAAAAAAAAAAAAGACAAAATCTATACAGACTTCAGATCAAGTCGGGGCCTGCACTGCACTTTATAGGCCTAGGCCATACTAAACAATTTTTGATCCTCAATGGAGCTTTTTTTTTTTTTTTCTTTTTATTGTAAACACAGTTCAGGACTCATGGAGATGAATTTAAGACCTGTTAGATCTTGCATTCATCTTTTTAAGCCGAATGCACTGCCTGCATGCTACTGTTAAGCAGAATAGTGTCTGGCCTGGCACTTGCCAGGGCAGTACAGCCTGCATTTATTTGAGGTCTGTTAGTAGGCTTTGCTACTTTTTATTTTATTTTTTAAGTGAGGAATAGTTAGAAAACTTTTTTTGCTAACCAGGTCACCCATTAGAAAGAATTTCTGCAATTTCCCATCCTGCTCACAATATTTTACGAGGCAGAACTTTTTTTGTGGGGGGAAGGCCAGACCCCCTGCTGGGCTTTTATTTCTGTCAGTTTCAGACATCTTTCTTTATTCTTTTTATTTAGGACTGTGGCAAAAGGAAAAAGCATATCTTCCCGTCTTTTAAAAGTGTTAAGTGCGAAATAAATAAAAAAATTCAAGCGGGGTGCTAGACTCAGTGCCATTGAGTAATTAATAATAAGTAATAAAAGGTAATGTATACCCAACATTTCATATTCCTGATATGTGCCTGCTGTACCATGCACTTGTATGAAAAAGTGTCCTGTTCTCTTTGTATTGTTAAGGCTCGGTTCACACATGGGCAACACGACTTTAGCGCGACTTTGTACCGCGACTTCAACGCGGCTTCAGCGCGACTTTAGCAAATTACGAGGCGACTTGAAGTCGCCTCCATGACAGGCGACTTCGCCTGTGGCCAATCAGCTCTCTGGGAGGGAGGGGGGGAGGGAGGGGTTTTCCCTGCAAAGTCGCTTGACTTTACAGAGAGATCCGACTTGGAGGCGACTTCCATTGAATTCTATGGTACAGGTCGCCTACCAAGTCGGATCAAAGTAGTACAGGGAGTACGCTCTGAAGTCGGAGCGACTTCAGTATCGTCTATTAAGACGCTAGCGTTCACTCCCATTCAAACTATTTCTGGGGCGACTTGGGGCGACTTGAGGGCGTACAAGTCGGATCCCAAGTCGCCCCAGTGTGAACCGAGCCTTACTGTGAAATCTCTGGTATTCCTCCCAGTCCCTTGGATTTCCTATTAAAAACTGACCACACTAGGCAGGAGAGCATAGCGTAGTCAGTTCTCTGACACTCCCCCCCCCCGCCAAAGCCATTCACTGTGCTGCTGTTTCTCCTCCCTAGCTCTTATGCAGTTGAGGACAGAGGGCATGTGATCACTGATAAAAAAGGGGAAAATAGAAAAAAAAAAAAGAATTTATCTTTTTTTTTTTTTAATCTATACACCCGTTTTAACTTTTTTTTCCATTTTTAATCCGAATAGGTTGTTTTACAAGGTGATCGTTGACAATCAATTTAAATTTTATTTGGGCAGAGCATTAAAGTGTTAGAACCTCCAGTTTTTTTTTTGTTTTTTTGTCTGTTTAGGAGATTTTTCCACACTTCCTCTCCTGCTGACATGACAAGCAATTTTATTAAAGTGAGGTGAAATATCAGTTTTGGAGGTTGCCACTTGTAATAGTGTCTCATTTGTGAGATTACTCCACTTGTTCTTGTTTTTATGACAACCTTTAGATTTCCCCTTCATCTATCTATCCCACTGAGAAGGATTAGAGACAGCAAAATCTATCCACGATTAAAAAACAAAAAAAAAACATGTTTAAACAAAGCACAACATTGATGTTGATCTGTAAAATATTGCTGTTTGAAAAGGCTAAAAACAACACAAAAGGGAAAACGTTATACCTGAGATTCCACCACTGCTGGTTATATTCAGAGTCAGGAATTCTTCCATCAAACACTTTCCAACGCCACTGGTCCATCAAGTATCCAAAGGGTAGGAAGGCTATTTTGTCCAGTGCAATACTCATAAGATAGTTGATATCACTCTCTAGTATGAGAAATACAAAGTAAGAAGCATCGTATATTCTGATACACACAACTAAATTCTGAAATTGTAAATGCAATATCCCTTTTAGATTTTTTTTTAAATAGAAATATGCTTTTTGTAGGGTCCAATACCTGTATTGTCCTCAACTTTGTCCAAGAGCCCAATGCTGTGGAGATGCTTTGGAGTGGACACAGACAAGGCCAATACATCTCCAATAGCCTCATGAAAGCCAGGGTTGGCTCCTTCTCTAAATGAAACTGGTTGATCTTTGTACTGCAGGAAATATTGAACATGGCCCATTTCATGGTGGACTGTGATAAGGTCATCCATGGTGACTACTGTGCATTGCTTGATTCTGAAAGAAGACAATCAGAAGATTTAGTATTTATTTAGAACTGCCCACAAGCACACCTTTACTGGTTCACAAATCCATGTTTTTGTCCATAACTTAGCCTGTTATTAAAAAGGTTATTCATCATTCTCAATGGTGACCACATGTTTAGCAAACATTAACATGTGGATAAAAAAACACAATAAAGCCCAACTTCAGCCAAATCGTTATTTGATTTTGGATAGAGCAGGAAAGCTTAGGGCCTCTGTCAGGTTTCTGTTACCATTTGTGTTACCAGTGGGATACTTCTTACTACCCATCAGGACAGAAGTTATGGGATCACTCTCCAATGGGGACACAGACAGTCACATAGTTAGTCTGGTTAAACAAAAACAAAAAAAACACACAAGTCCATCCAGTTCAACCTATAAAAAGGGAGAGAGAAATGATACAAATGTACACAATCCTATACCTACAGTTAATCCAGAGGAAGGCAAAAAAACCTCAGAAAAGCATGATTCAATTTGCTCCAGCAGGGAAAAAAATTCCTTCCCGATCCCCCCAAGAGGCAATCGGATATTCTTTGGATCAACTTTACCTATAAAATATTAGTATCCAGTGATATTATTTGCCTTGAGGAAACAATCCAGGCCTTTTTTAAAGCAATCTACTGAGCTGGACCAAACTCCCTCGAGGGAGTTTATTCCAGTTTCACAGCTCTTACTTTGAAGAAACCTTTCTGTATTTGGAGACTAAATCTCTTTTCCTCCAGATGTAAAGTGTGCCCCCTTAACCTCTAATGACCGTAAAAGAAAAAACTCAAAGCACATTTTTGCAGAAAGCAAAAAGGATTTGATCTTCTGACCGGGTTTTATTGCTTTCTGTGCCTCCCCATCCCAGTAACCACCACTCCACCCCTTTCTTATCCCAGGGACAGGAAGTGATGCAAAAAATCTCCCACAGGCATGGTCGCAGACAGAAAAAAAACAATTTTTTACTGTACTACATTCCATCCAAAATTTAAAAATGCAATTCTGGCTGGAGTTTGGCTTCAAAATGTACTTTGGTTAATTACGAAAGTGAAACAGATCAGTGATATTTACTTGTGAACCCAGTACATTTGTTTTTCCTTTTTTTTCCCACAGCGTTGATTGTGCTATGCCAATTCTGATTGGCGCTAAGAGATAATAAAGAACCTGTCAACTATTTTAAACAAGTACATCTAAAGCCAAAACTTTGTTATGGAGTAGGGAATAGTTAAAAGACCTGATGTTTGTTTGTTATTTGCAGTGTCCCTTTGGGGAGACTTTTCTCCATTTCCTGTCCTGGAGACACAACAGGAAAGGCGTTAGTTGGCACTTTAACCGGTTTCGTCATTGGAAGACTTCCCTTTTTATCCCTTTTTGGGTGACAGCTGTAAACCTTTGGATTGCCCATCATTTTCTGCTCTAGTAAGAATGGTCTCCAAAACAAAGAGAGAGGAAAAAGCTCCCCAGATAATATGAGATGAATCTCATATCCCGGAACTCATTGCAGAAGTCCTCATTTATCAATAGTGCTAATTTTATATGCCCATAAGCATCAGATGTCTCATAAAGCAATAATCCTAATTACTAATGAGCACATCATAAAGCGTGATGGTCCAATTAGTGTAAAGGCCATGATCAGAAGGCAACGAAACAAAATTATCCCATACCATCTCTAATGGAAATCCTGTACAGTTCATCAAACCACCATAAAAATGGAAATCAGCTTGGTAGCACCTTTTTACGGGCAATTTGCCCTAGGACAACACATTGGGGAAAAAAAAAAAAAAAGTTTACTCTCACTAGATTTTAATCACCCAGAAAGGTACAAAAGAATTAGGACTGTGAATTGTTCTGCTCTTCAGATAGCAGAACCATTTTATTCCACTGAATTTAGCTGGCATTAATTTCTAGGTGAGTAGCTGAAGATTAAAAGACCTAAATATACCAGGTCAATGAAAGGATAGGACAAAATATAAAAAAATAAAATTCTGCACAGTAAAAACCAAATAACTAAAGGGCATGTAGTATTGTTTTCACTCCATTATTTTCCTTTCTTTTTTTTTTAATACTAAAAGTTCTGTTACCTCTTTTAGAGCTGTGGCATGTTGCAGTTTTGAGCCCCATGTTTTTATGGTATTTTGTTCATTTACAATAATGTAATCAATAGAAGAAGAAGAAGGGTAAAAATTATTTACCTCAAACCAAATTGAATGGGTAAACATTTCTTAATAATAACAAAAAAAAAATCTGAATTTTTAATGTTTGTAGTGCGTGTGATCAACTTCCTTGTGCTCTGCCCCCTGAAATAATTATTAAGCATTGTCACCCAATGCTGCTCCCACTACAAACATGAAAGCTTGTATAGGGGCAGTTAAAAAGAATGAAAAAAAAAAAAAAAAAAGCAGATAAAAAAAAAAATGTTTTAAGCAAATAAACACAACATAACCCCACGAAAAAGGATTTTAAGAGGATTTCTTTTTTTAAAATGCTATTGGTCTTTATAGGTGGACAGTACAATACTGGGAGATGGTGTGAAATGCTACAGCCTGTATATAGGTATGTCACAATAAACTGAATATGCACCACCTACTAATAAAAAATAAATAGGAATTCCATTCACACAGTAAACCAGATAAGTTAACCTAATTTTAGATTTCCATAACCATACCTAAAATCTTTTCTGTTGTAGAAGTCCCATGCGGAAGCATGACAAACCACATCTCTGCCAACAGGTTTCTCAATCATGGATTTTGCCCAGAATTCTGGAGGCATAGGAAGGAGTCCAAGAGAGGTAAAGAAGTTGTCCGATTCTTCAAACATTTTTTTGGCGGTCCATTTCTGGGGAAACAAATAGACCAGTGAAAGCTACAGCTTCTTTGTCACATAGGCTACCATCTGTAGTGCTTCTCTTCTATATAAACCTCATCTGTATTTCAGGAAGTTTAAAGAAAAAAAAGAAGCTAGAGAGTGTTCCCTGTTTTCAGTTGGGGCAGAGTTGATCCAGTGAAAAGGGGACCAATGACATTACCATGTGAAAAGTCAGGAACCACAACTTGAATACATAATTTCAGATAACAGCCATGGCGATATGATAGGTCTTACAAGCCACTGACTCAAATAATGTGACCTAGATGTAATAATTGGCATTTACTGCAGTCCTGGGCAGAATTAAGTGGTTTAAATGGGCCTGTTGTAGGTATGCCAGTCACTAACCTGAGCCACCATCGCAGGTGTAGCATCCACTTGTGCTGCATTCGGAAATGGAGAAACAAGATCATATATATTTGACCATGACTGGGCCCACATGTTACCTAAAAAAAAAAAAAAACAAAACAAAAAAAAAAAAAAAAGGAGTGAAAGACAAAAAGCGAAAGAGAAAACGAGACAAAAGAGAAAGAAAATCATTAGTTGTGTGCATATCTACCTTTTGTAAAAATAAGTAGATCAGCAATGCAAACCCTATAGCAAATAAATGAAATTGTCAAGTTGTTCATTTAATGCAGTTGGGCACCTACTCGAGATCTTTGAGGAAACCTTGTTTGGCTTCTACCATGCCAGCTAGGTTGAATAGGTTGTAAGAGACAGACAAATTATTGGTTTAGGTGTTCCTGATCTCAAGAATCAATCATTTTACAGGGGGTAAAGTCCCTTTATAGTCCACTTTATAGGGATAGGGCTTAACATCATCCTCACCAAAATTTACTAAAACTGAAGAAAACTAGAACAGAAATGATTTTTCTCATGCTACATTGCAGTCTATGGTTTTAATTTAGGTAACCGTTTTAATAGCTGAGCCTGCTAGAACTACAACTTCCTATTCCTTAGGAATCAGTAATCTAGGAGTTGCCATTTTTTTTTTTACTGAATGCCAGCAGCATACTTGTGACCAAAATTACAGCTTATGAAATGATATTTACACTTTCATAGAGTATGTGCCTGGAATGAGCAGCTATCCCTGCAGAAAGCAGATCTCAGTGTGTGCCTGATGGCTTCTTAGTTGGAACTCATCTTGCAGCTCTGTTTGGTTTGTGTCCCTCTAAGGACACACTCTGTCCTTCCCATAGTTGCATGTTTTCCTCCAGGTGCCTTTGTCCCACAACCAACAAATGTAACAGCAGATTGTTTAGCACCTCAGCCTGGTGCTACAGTGTGTTGAAGGGTAGTAGGGGAAGAATGTAATGTATTTAGAGGCCTAACTTAATTGTTTGTACTCATACACGGGTTGATTTACTGAAACTGGAGAGTGCAAAATCTGGTGCAGCTATGCATGGTAGCCAATCAGCTTCTTTTTTTAAATCAAAAGGAACTTTATTGAGAAATCAATAAAACAGAGAAACAATGCAGAATTCCATATGGATACACATTATGCTGAAACACCTTGAATTTAGTATATAGCACCCTTGGCACATAATCACATTTCAACCGCATACGATTCAGTTGCAACAATGGAATACATTCGGTCACAGAGTAGTTGAAATAACCAAGGCCCCTGGCTGGATCCAGCCCTTTCGTCAGCGCAGCCAAGTTACATAAGTAAGCGGTGCATAATCAGGTCTACAGGGGCTAAACCAGGAACAGCTATCCGCGATGCCCAAATTTTTCTGAATTTTGTTGCACTACTCCTGTGTTGGTAGATATACTTTTCCAGCCTTATAGTGTCGCCCATTTGCATCAACCACTCCTTCACTGTGGGCGTGGGGGGGGGGGGGGGGAATCTGTCGATTTCCAGTGCCTCAAAATGTATTTCCTGGCCTGGAAAAGGGTCCTAGCTATAGCTAGTCTAGAGGTCTCCTCCACCGGGACTTTATCTATAATTCACAACAGGCATAGTTTAGGGTATTCTACAAGATGAATCTGAAATACATGATTAATAATCCCCATCACCTCCTTCCAATATATGTGCAGTTTGGGGCACCTCCACAACACACTGTATGGATTAAGTCGCCATGATTCCTCATGCATCTAGTACAAGATGAATCATCACGCACACCCATTCTCACCAGTTTAGCCGGTGTATAGTGGACACGTAAAAGCACACACAATTGGGATAACCTTTGGGCCACATTCAAAGAACACAGGGGAACCGCTGCAAGAGCATTCTCCCATTGGTCTTCTTCAAATGCTCTGACATCTCTTTCCCACCTGGATGTCACCGCTGCGGTGCTGTCAGGAAGACACTGAGTAGCTGCATGAGATAAACCCCTTGTAAGAGGTCACCTCATGCATGAAAATTGGTGTGGGAATCTGCGTCCACTCGTCAATTACCATTTGGGCCTTAACTGATTGCTGAAGCTGATAATAAAATTGCATGGATGAGGGGAGTGCAAATTCTAGTTGTAAAGCATGGAAGGGGCGTAGCTTGCCATCCCCAAATATTTCATATTGTCATATGAGTGATCCCATATGGTTTCCATTTTGCGCTATATTGTAGCTTCTCCAACTCCACGTATTATTCAACCAAATTGGGCTGAGCCTGGTGTATCCCTCAACTTGTTGCACTGCCCTGACTTTATTCCATACTTTCTGCATCAAATTATAAGTGGGGTACAGCTTATTTGACTTAGCAAACTGCAATGCTTCCAGGCCCTCTGCAAAGCTCTATCCCCCATGTTATCAGACCTTGACTGTATATTGATAAACAGCCTGCATAAATTTATAGCCGTGGAGTTCTGAGGCATAAATCCTGCTTGATCGGAAGGAATTACGGTGGATATTACCTTGTTCAATCTTATGGCCAACACCTTTGCCAGTATTTTCACATCTGTCTGAAGAAGGGATATCAGTCTATAGGAGCCGGGGCCCAGGGGGTCCTTACCGGGCTTTAGGAGTAAGACTATAATGGCTTTAGTCAGAGGGTGGAAGGCACCCATTTTTTTTGGTTTTGTTGAACACCTCTAACAATTTAGGCAATAGGGTCTCGTCATGTTGCTTATACACCCCTGCAGGAACACCATCCTCCCCCGGTGCTTTGGCGTTAGGGAACATTCCGGTCGCCACTTGAAGCTCCTCCAAAGTCAGAGGGGCATCTAGTTGTTGCCTTGCACTATCCAACAAAGTCGGTAGTTCCACTTCCCCAAGATATGTGTGTAAAGAATCTTCTGTGTAAGTTTGCAGAGTTCGGGAAAAATCAGAGTAGTAGGACACAAGCACTGGCATAATTTCATCAGGTGAGTTTGTGACTACACCAGTGGAAGTCCGTAGCGCTCCAATGGATGGGGATGTCTGCTGTGAGTGGGCAATTTTTGCTAAAAGGCGACCACTATGCTCTCCCTTCTCATAGAATGGTAGTTTGCTAAAAAATAGTTTCCGTCTTGCCGTAGCGGAAGTAAAACAGAAAGCATCCTGCTCTGACAGCCAAGCCTCCCTTTGGACCTCCGTAGGATTGGAAATAAACTCAGGCTACAGATCATGAAAGCCAATCAGCTTCTAACTTCAGTTTGTTCAATTAACTTTTGACAAAAAACCTGGAAGCTGGTTTCTATGCAGAGCTGCAGCAGATTTTGCACTCTCCAGTTTTAGTAAATCTCCCCCACAGTCCTAGATTGTAAGCACTAAATAAGCAGGGCACTCTGATTGCTCCTGTATGGAATTGTATTGTAACTATACTGTCTGCCCCATGTTGTAAAGAGCCGCGAAAACTGTTGGCACTATATATATCCTGTGTAATAAATTATTATACAAATACAGAAATCCAATTAAAATCAACAGGGATCTCACCAAGTAGATGGGCCGGGATGGGTCCTTTAAGGTTGATTTTCTGGTCTCCATATTTCTTGTAGAGGGCTCGGCGTACATAAGCATGCAAGTTAAGATAAAGAGGCTGCAGCTCATGATAAAGCCTCTCAACATCACTTTCCAAAGTTGGCGTCTCATACCATGACCTCCAGTATGCACCATTGTCTGCATGACCTGGTAGAAGAGATAAGGAACTAAGTATAACATTGATACGTATGTAGGCAAATAAGCAGTTGGATTTTCCCTGCCATGTGCTGCAAAATGTTACGAAATTACATTTCAAAATGATGTAATGAGGCATAAAGTAAGAACTAAAAGGGAAATATGTAGAGGATTGCATGGAATAAACTTCAAAAAGTGGGATTTTATGGGCAATTAAAAAATATATATAGAAAACTTCACTTATAGAAAATTAAATTTATTGTAGAAAAAAGTTGTATTAAAAAAGGTCTTATATTAATAATACAAAATTTTGTAAGAATAGTACTATCAACATTGCACATTGTATAAATGAAATTTGTAAACATTGCACATTTGGTAATCCCCATCTACTTGCTGTTCCCCTGAATCATGGTTAGTGACAAGGAATACTGCAGAAGGGGATATCCAACGCGTTTCAAAATTACTGTTATAAATCTTCTTCAGGGAATAGTACCACTTAGAAAATGTGTATATTTAGCAGAAGCATTCCTCCAAAAAACCATAGGTGCCATATCATGGCCACTGAAGGCCTACCCCAAGTGGATATCAGGTGTCCACGTCCAGAGACTGCCACATTTAAATTGCCTTGGATGACATAGAAAATATGGGCCCTGTGGGTTGGAATATCCTTTAATTCAAACCAGCTTGATCCTAAAGGTCCCATATTGAGATGTTAAAATGGCCAAAAAACAAGATTCCCAAGGTCGGCAGTCCAGGAGCAGGAAACAGCGTGGTTCCACAATGGCAAACCAAGGAGGAATGGCAAGAGGATTAAGCAATTTACCTGTCAGAGAAACTAAGCATGACAGTGCAATAGAAATTCAGAGATGGGAATCTGTCTTACCATTGAGAGTTGCTGCCTTGTTACCCAGCTCTACATATCTCTTGTAATGGCTGCGCATTTTTTTGCCAGAAGAATCTCGCCAACCTTTCCATGCCCATAACAGTTCGTCATAGTCACGTGACTGGGCAAGGAGTGCAGTTATATCTTGAAACAGACAGAAAAAAAATAGATAATGAATTTTATGTTAAATTATATTTAAATTGTAAAATCAAATTGTAAAAATTAATGTTTGCACATGAGTGTCAGAATTATTGTATGTGAAACACAATGTGACAAAACAGTAATGCCCTGTACACACGGTCAGATTTTACGACGGAAAATGTGTGATAGGACACTGTTGTCGGAAATTCCGACCGTGTGTGGGCTCCATCACACATTTTCCATCGGATTTTCCGACACACAAAGTTTGAGAGCAGGCTATAAAATTTTCCGACAACAAAATCCGTTGTCGGGAATTTCGATTGCGTGTACACAAATCCGCCGCACAAAGTGCCACGCATGCTGAGAATAAATTAAGAGACGAAAGCTATTGGCTACTGCCCCGTTTATAGTCCCGACGTACGTGTTTTACATCACCGCGTTCAGAACGATCGGATTTTCCGACAACTTTGTGTGACCGTGTGCATGCAAGACAAGTTTGAGCCAACATATGTTGGAAAAAATCCATGGATTTTGTTGTCAGGGCATAACACTAGGAACACTAGTTCCTTCTTAGTAAACCTAGGAAGGCATGTCAAAATTTCTTGATGGCAGGTACTAGCTAGAAAAATGAATGAAAAAAAAAATTAAAAATTCCCATGATAGATCAAGGTGCTGTATAGCTGAAAATATTCTGTTTCTTTCCAAACTTGTCATATTATTGTTTCTTGCCAACTCTGCTGCCTACAATTATATAATACTACAACAGCAATGGGGAAAAATATGTCACGCAGAAATCAGTCAATAGGGTAAAATGAGTGACACAGAGGTTAGCCAATGGGGCACAAGGAGAAGGGTCAGTCTAAATGTCAGATCATTCTGTGCTTGCTGTTCTTTAGGATAACTTGACACAAGGCCATCCATAAAAAGGTCCTCCCTCCCTGAGGTTCCTGAAGAGCCCACAAGCATTCTGAACATTATACTGACACTCAGGAGTCCAATTAGAAAGCAGAGAATGTGACTTTCACCAAACATCATTTTGTGCACATTTATTGCCATTAAAAAAAAAAAAAAACAAAAAACACAAAAATCTGGTAGATTCTCCAGAGAATATTTGGCGGCACATCCTCTTTATAAACAGACCCTTTATTGGTAGATCAAATCACAAAAAAAAAAAACAAAACGAAAAAAAAAAAAAAAAAAAAAAGAAAAAAAAAAAACTGCATTCTTCCCGACACCTGATTTGAACAGTGCAATATACATTTCTGCTTTGAAAAATGTACAGCTGCAGCCATCTATACTCCTTAACATAAATGAACATCACTGATCTGTACTGCACATGAGGGGTTCTGTTAAAGAGTGTTCCATCTGAAAATACAAGCAGTCTTACCTGGATCCAGAGGTATGCACTTAGTACCATTGCATACTGTGGCCTTGCTGTAGATGGTTTCCATGTCAGAAACAATTTGATTGTACTGGAGTACAAAGAAAAAAAAAAATATATATATATCATATGGTGTTTCCTTAAAGATTTTGTTACCCCAACACTTCATATTCCTGATATGCGCCTGCATAGGTGTGCGCAGCCTACTGCATTAGGGTGTGCACCCTAAAGCTCAAACACACATGCATGTGTCTACATATATATGACCCCGGAAAATTGATGTCTCTGCTGCCACAGTGAAAGAGAAGAGCGTAGACACTTCTCTTATGGCAGAGCCAGTAAGAGGTAGATCTTTCACATGTTCCTGCTGCTACACAGAGCGATAATACTAATGCGCATTGGGTGATTAGGGTGTGCCTGGGCACACCTGGCACACCCTGTGCGCACGCCTATGTGCGCCTGCTGTATCATGTACTTGTATGAAAAAGTATCCTGTTCTCTATGTATTGCTTCCTTTGTGCGAAATCCCTGGTGTTTCCGCCGGTCCCTCTGCTTTCCCCTTAAAAACTGGCCACACTAAGCAGGAGAACACACCATGGTCAGTTCTCTAGCTGTGCTAGGAACTCAGCCAGCTCTCCTCCAATGATCAGACTTGTCCTGACACGTCTCCACTGCACAGCCATTCACTGAGAAGATCAGTGTGCTGCTGCTTCTCCTACCCCAGCGCTTACGCAGCTGAGAACAAAGGAAATGTAAGGGTAAAAAAGGTATTTATAATCTTTTTCATTTATATCTATACACAAATACTTTGCCTTTCATTACCATTTTAAATTGAATGGGTTGTTTTACAAGGTGATCCTTTACAATCACTTTAAAGTGACTGTAAATTCTCGTTTTTTTCCTATAAAAATAATAAACAGGTTATACTTACCTGCTCTATGCAGAGGATTTGCACAGAGCAGCCCGGATCTTCCTTTTCTCCGGTCCCTCTTCTGTGATCCTGGCCCCTCCCTCCCATTTAGTGCCCCCACAACAAGCAGCTTGCTATGGGGGGGACCTGAGCCAAGTCACAGCTCCCTGTGTGCATTCAGACACGGAGCCCTGACCTGGCCCCGCCCCCTCTCTCAACTGATTGGCTAGATGACTTTGATTGACAGCCAATGGTGCTGCCGCTATGTCTCAGCCAATTAGGTGGGGGAATCTCAGATGGCTGAGACATTGCTGGACAGAGAGGGACCTCAGGTCAGTGTTAGGGGGGCTGCTGCACACAGAAGGATTTTTATGTTAATGCATTAGGATAAAAAGCCTTCTGCCTTTACAACCACTTTAAAGCGGGGTTCCACCCAAATTTTGAACAATATCTGTATGTATTCTCTTCCTTGCCTAGATGCTGACATGCCGTTTAAAAAAATTTAAATCGCCGTAACTACCTTTTATTTTTCTATTCTTCTTTGCACTTCCTGGTTCTCCTCCCGTGGGAGTAGGCGTGTTTCTAGCCTCTCCCAGACTCCTGGGAGCTAGTCTCAGGCTTCCCAGGATGCCACTGAGCATGTGCGGGAATGAGAGGCGAATGCTGGGAGCACAGCATTCACCACATCCAGGAAATAAATGCTTGTGGGCTTCAAATGCCCACAATGAAGATGGAAACCGCCTGCAGTGAATAATATAAGTTATTCTTTCCGACGAAATCTGACACAGGCGGACATATTACACACAATATGTGCGTATGTAATGCTGAGAAGAAAAGTTTGTGAATGAACTAAAAAAAAAAAAAAAAAAACAACGATAGATAGGTGACCCCCGCTTTAAGTAATCTTATCAATTCCTAGTGGAAAAAAAAACACTGCTCAATGCTTTGTCCAGTAATCACGCTGGTTGACAAGAATGGGAAGGCCATATTGTTTTTTCCTATGCACAATTACCTCTTTCTGCTCTGCCTCTGACAAAGCGGCTTTATCAATATCACTGAGCTTCTTAAACAGTCGCTGTAGCTCTACATTCTGGAAATCGCTGTAGTCAAAGTTTCTGGCCTGTCGTCCATACTGAAGAGTGTGGCTGGACATAGCTAGGTTCTTTTCCAGCTGTAAAGCATAATGAGATGATACATTATACAGGGACCATCTACTACAATGCTTAGTTCAAAGACATGCTTACTACCAAACTATGACTTAAGTTACCAGGGTCAAATCTACACAACCTATTCGAGCCCCCCCCCCCCTTACAAAAAAAAGAAAAGAAAGGAAGTAGTTGTTTTCCCCTTTGATTTCTTTAGTACCTTGAAGAAAATAAATATATGTACATTGCTAAAAGGCAGCCTGGTGCCTAGGTCCTAGCCATTTAGGAACCAGAAATCACGGTCAGACGCAGGCCATAAAGATGATATTTTATTTATTTTTTTAATTGAAAACGTGCTAAACACCCATAATGAAGCATATATCTTATTGTATGAGGTAGTGACAACATAATGTTAATTACAAACCAGCAATGTACTTGTTACATCCGTAGCATGGAAACAAACTCTGCTCAAATGTTGTCCACTCTTGACCTGGTGACCTTTTCCATCTGGCCACATAAGATGTGCTTCAACTAGAGATACTAGTTTGTGGCAGCATATTAATCACACTGCAGGATATTCCTTCAAAGTGGAACTATTCTATTGTATTCCAGCAGCTAAATACATTTTTCTGCCATTCATGACCCTGACCTATCTCAAGGTACTGTCCAGCAACCTACCCATTTCCGTTTGGCCCTTTTTAATGCAATCTGCGGGCAATTTGTTTTGGGTGCAGCCAATTTTTCTCCTACTCAGATCGCCATAGCTCCAATCCAGCAAGCAAAAAAGGCATAGTGAGATATTTTGTTATTCTTATTTGGATACGTTGGACAGTTTAAGTGGAATGAAGGCAGTTAAAGATAGACTAAAGGGAAAGTTATAACTCCTGTGTTTTTTTACTGCCATTTGTATTCCAAATTAGGAGGATTTCCCTTTACTTCCTGACACATAGCCAAAACAGGAAGTGAAAGGAAATCCCTCCAAAATGAAGGAATCCCTTGTTGTCCCCACATTGCGACATTCCCCCCCTCTATTCTTCTTCAGGAGGCAAACCCAAAAATAGGGATTTTATTTCACTTTTGGTGAGAACAGTAAACAGGACAAATAGAGATGTTGAATTTCCCTAATATGGGCACAGACATGGAAAACCTGACAGCTGTTCTAACACATTATGCTCTATCCAAGTTTTGCCTTTAGTTATAATTTAATCAAAAAGAAATTGGGGTACGAACAGAACAGACTGCATCAGACACCAGTCTCCATGTTAGCTGCTGCCCCTTTGCAAGGTCAGATAAGGTAAAAGTGTAATTGTAGCCATTTTTCGTCTTCCTTTGGACATTCTCTAAACATACATACCATTTGCCAACTGTCTGGAGGAGATGGAGTAGACAGACAGTTCCCAGTACCAAAATTTAACTCAGGTGGAAGTATTCGTTATTAAACAAGGTTTTCACTTGCCCAGCCCAACGTCCCCCCTTGTTCAGCTGCAAGGGTTTCTGGCATAGCCATGGATAATCCATCTTATAAAGGGAATAGAACGTACAATTTAAAATAAAAACAAGAATTGGTTTCTCTTTCTTACCATGACTTGGTTGTTGTGTTCTGTGATGTTGGTGTTATAGGTCCATGATGCCTCTGTATAATCATTCCACACCTGTTCTGCTGTACTGTTGTAGTCACTTAAGAAATCCTCTGCCTGCTTTTCATTAGCATTTTTTTCTAGAAATCAAAATACAACATATATCATAATGTAAAATATTGTAGACCTCGCCTCACAATTATATAGGGATCTAAACCTAATAAATGAGTAAGAATGTCACTTCACAACATTAGCCCTGGTTCATTTCCCAAAAACAACAGCATATCTGCATTACGTTTATAGATTTACTTTGTGTACTAGTGGGTTTCTTTGACATTTTTCAGTTTTCAGTTCAAAATATATAGTAATTGGCTTTTATATACACTTTAGACAGGTGCCCACTAAAGGTACTGTACGTTGTTTTAGGCTAGCAAGATAAGACTGTCTTGGATTGGGAAGAATTAAGTTCTGCATTGGGCTTTTAGGGTCCAGCCTTCCCCATCTGTATAAAAAAGGGGAAGGCCAGGCTCAAGGGGGCCTCTGGACAGGACTGCATGGAAAGCAGGAAGGCCCAACCCACCATGATGGATGTAGCCAAAAACAACCTTCGTCTGCCACCCCCTTAGGGCATTCAACAAGAATGGACTTTGCCAATTATGAACTCACATGTGGACAGCCACAGTGTTGTCAGAAGGACTGTGTTGCACTTTATACTGCTCCGTTTCCAAATTTTTTAGTAAAATTTTGTTAACCCTTTCAAGCCTTGTCTGAAATCATTGAAAGAGGTAGACCAAAAGAACAATCTAATGTGCTCAAGGGGAATGTACTGGCAAAGAAGGTCTACTAGTCCAATATAAGCAAAACCTTGCTGCCCTCAAGGGGTTGGGGGAACCTAAAGGTCACACTAGCAAACAAAGAACAGAGGAAGCACCAGCCTTGTGCAATCTTTTTGTGATAAATTTAATGTTGTAATAAAAGTATATATATATATATATATATATATATATTTACACACACACACTCACAAAACAGCATCATCAACAGTAAAGCATATTTATATCCATAGTGTCCTGAAGACCTAATAACACAAGCAAGACGCAGGAAGACTATCTCCCCTCAAAATGCGTCAGACATTTTGATGGTCTTCCTGCATCTACAGGTTTGTGAGTGTATATATTATATATATATATATATATATATATATATATATATATATATATATATATATATATATATATATATATATATATACACACACACATACATACACACACACATATTTTCCCTTTCTTCTCTCTATATATCTGTTTTTAATACAACATTAAAGTTATCACAAGGCTAAGTACCTGGCATAGGCAACAGGTCCTCTGGTAGAGAGGGGATCAGTGCTCTAGCTCCATCCCTAGTGATCGGTTCCCCCAAAAGTGTCTGGGACCAAACTCATTGTATGGAGACCCCAGGTGCCTACCGCATGGTACAGGAGAGAAGGAGTTAACTATGTGCACGCATAAGGTCTGCGCTATTGCATGGCGGAACCCCATTCTGTCACGGGGAGTGAGGTGACAAATATGCTGGACTGGTGGAGAGGGCATGTTCTCAGCTCATACACAGACAGGCTGTATTGTAAGACTCTTTACAATTCAAAAGCTTTAGCTACACCGCATAACCAAGCAACAATGCGTAGCTAAGCCATTACAAAATTAATTTTATATGTCAGCGTTGTAGATTTCTGTGTCAACTGCCTACTCATTAGTCAGCATCATCACATTGCAGATTTACGCTCTATTGTCCATGCAGGTGACACAGAAGTTATGTAGCTAAACCAGAAAAACAAAATGGAGAAATGGCTTTGTTTAGTAGCCAAGAAAGTCTCCTTAGTGTAATTCAGCTTAATGCTTGGTGGTTCATTTTTAATCAAGCTTACTACAGGACTGTTTTTTACTACATTACACAGAATAACTTATGTGTGCACACATTAAAGTTTGTAAATGATGCATAGCCCCCCAGATCAGTTTAATCACACAATACAGTTGTTTTTAGTAGAAAAGGAATGGCTATACCAGCTTACCAATATCCCCAGGATATCCATCAGGCAAGGGTGGTCTCCAAGCAAAATCTGACCAACCCAGAGTTTCATTTTTTTTAACATTCTGCTCTTTCAACCAGTTAGTGACCGGCTCAAAGTATTCCATCAGAGGCCCAACGTCCATTTTGTCTGATCCAGTCATGTCTTTTAGAACCTCCTGCCAAGTCTTAGAAGAACCTGTACGAAGGGCATTGCTAGGAGGAGAAGAAACCATTCCTCATTAGCGATAAGCAATACCATACTTATCAGAAGCATCAGAATAAATGTACAAGACAGAGGGGGAGAGAGGCACAGAGAGGTATTCAAAACAGTAAAATACCAATGCCGCGTACACACGAGGGGACTTTACGGCAGACTTTGCCCGGCGAACTGGATTTCGTCAGACAATTCGATCGTGTGTGGGCTCCAGCGGACTTTGTTTTCTCAAAAGTTGGACGGACTTAGATTTGAAACATGTTTTAAATTAATCCGTCGAAATAGAGTCCGGTCGAAAAGTCCGCTTGTCTGTATGCTAGTTCGACGGACAAAAAGCCACGCTAGGGCAGCTATTGGCTACTGGCTATGAACTTATTTGTTTTAGTCCGGTCGTACGTCATCACGTACGAATTCGACGGACTTTGGTGGATTGTGTGTAGGCAAGTCCGTTCATTCAGAAAGTCTGTCGTAAAGTAAGTTGAAAAGTCCGCCGGGCAAAGTCCGCCGCTCGTGTGTACGCGGCATAAGGGTTTCAAACAGCCTTTAACATAATCAATGTATCATCTTGTAGTGTGCGCTTATTTCACGTGTTTGTACACAGCTCTCATTTGCTGCCAATACTCTTATACATATGCTTATATTCACCAAATATCAAGTGTTTTGCAAGTTTTGAAAGAACAGTGAGAACAGGTATCTACTTTAAACTGCAGTTTTTCCGATCCTGTATAAAACACAGAAGACTTTTAAATATGAGAAGTTTTTTGGGTTTTTATACACTTTATCAATTAAGTTTTATGTATTTTATCTCTGATGCCTTGCGGTTAACTTGAATGGAGCCCCAAGCGTGCCTCTCTGTTGGACTGGAGATTCTTACCTTTTTTGTGCAACCTCCCTCCATTTAGGAGCCTTGCAGTTGAGGTGCATCAGAAGTGTGAAACTATTATCAGGGGTGTGTACAGTTGCATGCCTCATAATAACTTTCCAGCCTCCCATATTTTTTTTTATGGAGGGAACTGAAGATTCTCTGGTCTGCATATCTGCAGGCTTAGGAACATAGCAAACCAGAAGAGTTTATTGGTTGCCAGAGGGACTTTTAAAGCAGAAGTTGCTGGTGCATTAATACCAAGGTAAATATAAGCAGGCAGCAAGCACCTAGGCCAGGTCTTATTTTAAATGCTAGATTGTCAGGTGTAACTGCAGTATACCTTTAAATGCAAAAAGCACAATTGCTTTCTATGGGTGAGCCAAGATATTCACGCTCTGATCTGCCCAGCATAGAAAAACAGTAGTTCTAGGATCGAGGCTAAACTAGTAGAGTCATGACGGTTTTCATGACAACCTCCTATACTCACCCAAGGAGTGCTCCTGCCTCTTTGGATTTGTAAATATCACATCTGTGCAGGGGGCCTGTGTGGTTGGCTGCTTTGCATAGTGCCTTGTGAAACTGGAACTGCAGTACAAAACTTACAAAGTATCTAAAATACAAAAAAAAACAAAGATTAGCAGCAATGCCATCATTCAGATATATTCACAAATAGGTACAGGAATGCGTGTTCTTTTGATTTCTAGAGTAGCACGTTTAAAGTAATGTCTAGATACTAATGTAGAAAAGGAAAAAAGTCTATAACATTTTGTAAAAACTTAAACTGTGCATCTTCAAATAGATTAAGAATGTATTGTGCTTCAATATAAAATTGTCCCTTTTGCTTAGAGTGGGAACAGATCTGCACGTAGAAATGTAGAGGTGGCAGTGCAGGTTATTTCATGCATGATATGTGCCAGCACTGAAACATGTTGTTACCTGATGTATGGGGTGTTGCCTGGAATGTGGTATTTTGCACCAGGATCAAATTCAACATCGTTTCTGGGCACTGGAGGGCAGATACCTTGATACTTAGTCCTAAATACACAACAACAACATTATAAGATAAAACACACAAAAGGGTTTACACTGGTACTCCTGTGTTTAGCTTTCCCAAAAGTGCTGGAATGTATAAACAACTTTTACATTTCCCAAATTACTAGATATCCCTGCTTTTCGCCACACTTACATGCGTTTAGCTGCATGGGTTGTCTAATCAGATCCTGGATGCACAGAATTCTATTATAGGCCATTTCACACGGGGTGGATCCGCTCAGTGGAGTCCGCCAGCTCAGCGGGAGATCGCTCCGTTGATCTCCGCTGAGCCGGCGGATGACAGGTCCATCCGCGCGATTGTCAGTTAAAGTAACGCAGCGCTGTATCGCAAAAAATGGCCTCGTCATTAAGGGGGTGCAGCCTTCTGGGGCTGAAGTGGTTAATTTAAACAAATGCCTATTGAATACACTTATAACCAATATGCAGCTATGGTAGTTGTTTAGACCAGCGTTTCTCAACTCCAGTCCTCAAGGCGCCCCAACAGGTCATGTTTTTCAGGCTGTCCATTATTTTGTACAGGTGATTTGATCAGTTTCACTGCCTTAATACTCACCACAGCTGTTTAATCTGAGGGAAATCCTGAAAACATGACCTGTTGGGGCGCCTTGAGGACTGGAGTTGAGAAACACTGGTTTAGACAGAGGCCAAAACAGCATTAACTGCTAAAATCTATAAACAATTTAAGGATAGGTTTCGTATTATTAAATCACATCTGCAATAGGGATCCATTTTACCATTATAAAAAATATTTTGGCATATTAACAATGTAATAAACTATTTGTTACTCAACAATACGTAATTTTTAGAATAATTATGTACAGATTGTAAGATGTGAACCCAACGCCACCTAAAAATTGTTCTTCGGTCATCCACATCAGATCATCCACCACAGCTATCACCTTTTGTACCACCTTTCCTACTAGATTATAAGCTCCATGAGCAGGGCCCTCTTAATTCTTCTGTATTGAAATTGAACTGGTTCCCTTTAAATTTAAAAAAGTGCTGTGCCAACAACTGGCACTATATAAATCCTGTACAATAATAATAATAATTTTAGCCATGAGCAAGTGAAAAATCCAATGGGAACCTTCAACTGTAGCCACTGAAACGTGTTTTCATATGTTCCAAACAAGAATGAATTAATACAAAAAAAAAAAAAGTGCAATTTTATAAAAGATCAGTTTACAACTGCAGTTCCACAATTTAGTTAGCAAACTATTCATGCCCCTACTAAATGTGAAAAAAACTATGAGACAAAGTAGTGGAGGGGGCATCTAAGAACATGATGTTCTATCGGAAAAAAAAGTTGTCATTATAATCTGTAGAGGGATTAAGGTTTTTAAATTTTGAACTTTCACACGGCATATCAACATGTACCCTGCGAGAGGGTCATGTTTACCCGCACAGAGATGTACAGGTCTTCCCAGCATCAACTTGCAGGCCCTCCCATTGATGTCTACTGGAACACAAACATTGTACGGACACAGCCACGGCTCCCAATATGACATCTGTCCCGGAGTACGACCCCGAACACAGACCGTGTAATTGTGCCCGCTTTTCTTGTGTTGCCTTCTAAACCCTACCTGAGATTCCACCAGTCATAGTTGTATCGGCTGGGAGGAGTTCGCCCATTAAAAACATTCCACCTCCACTGGTCAATCAAGTAGCCGAAGGGCAAGAAGGCAATCTTCTCCAAAGCCATCTTCAGGAGGTAATTAATATCACTCTCTAAGAAAAACACATAAAAGCGTGTTTGTTATAAATGTATATAGATCATCACACACACACACACAATCAATTTCTGATAAACTTGTGGAGTTTATATATAGTTTATTATAGCATTTTAGGGGCAGATCAGGCAGGAACACTGAAGGAAATGTATGCAGCTGACTGGTCTTTGCATGATTGTGTCATGTGTTGTTGCATCAAGTTTTCTTTCAAACACATTAAAGAAGAACTCCACCCAAAAGGGGAAGTTCCGTTTTAAGGCCTCCTCCCCCCTCTTCCCCAAATTACACTTTTTTTATGGGAGGGAGGAAGGGGAGGAGGGGAGGAGGTGAGTACCTGGTTTTGACCTTCCCTCCCTTCTCCCCGCAGTCATCTGGGACACTTCACAGGTCCCAGAAGACTGCGAGAGCATTCACAATGAGCAGTGCCCCTGACGCAGGGGACACCCGGCTGTGAATTCGTAAGCCATCACAGCCAGGTGCCAAAAGTGAGATGCCAACGCCGGGGACACAAGATGGAGTAATTGTGGAAAATTTATTTCATTAGGAGGTTATGATAAAACAACTCACCTGGATCTTCTGTGATTTCAGTGAGCAAGCCAATAGTCTTTAGATGTCCTGGGGTGGACACGGAGAGAGACAGCACATCTCCTATAGCCTCATGGAAACCTGGATTAGCTCCTCGGCGGAACGAGACTGGCTGGTCTTTATATTGCAGGTAATACTCCACATGTCCCATCTCATGGTGGACAGTGAACAGTTGCTCCATGGTAACCGTGGTACACTGCTTGATCCTATGGACAGAAGAAAAGTTTGTTGCAGCGATTTAGATTAATACAAGCCTAGGAATCTTAAAATGTTCTCTGTTGTAAATCTTCATTATGCTTAGTTGCACCTGGAGTCCAAAAAAAAAAATTCAAGCCCCCACATACTATTATAGGTACTTGGAGAGCCTTACAAATCACTGCTGTATACAAGTAAAGTATACCCAGGTGTCCTATGCTGTAGTAACTAGTCAAATGAAGAAAATGCAGATACTGCCACAATCACTATATTTAGCCAACCAACATTTACCTACAATGGTTGCAACAGGAGAGCCACTGATCACAAATTTAGCACCATATACTGATCAATAACGTTAAGATCTGCGGCCTCCCATTATACTACATGATGCCAAGCAAAGCGTACACACAGCAAAATTGGACAAACTGATATATATATATATATATATAATTTAATTTTTAATTTTACGGTAAACTGCTTAAGATTACGTGATCCTCCAAACACCAGGGGAATGGGCTTTGTATGTTGTCAGGCTAGATGCAGTGCAAAGGAAAAACAACAGGAAAGGCGCCTCTTAGTAAAACTGTATATTTAATGGAATATATGCATTAAAAACACTCACATTAAAAACTTAGATAGTCCGGCATGGGGAGTTCAGTATAGCCAAACAGGATTGCGTCCTCCTATGTCTACAGTCTTATTCCTCCATTGCTGACGGCTGGTCCGTGTAGTAGAAGCTTCCGGTATCAGTAAAGATCCAAAGCGAGGCTTGGGCACCGCCGAGTCGTCAATTGGGAGGCTGAGACGCTGGAACGCACATCCAGAGTATGTGCTGTACTGCCGTAAGGCGACGCGTTTCAGAGCATGCGCACTCGGGCGCGCTCCTTTCTCAAGCTAGGGAATACAAGAAACTGCAGCCTATTTAAGTGCTCTAGTAGCACCGCCACCTAGTGGATATAATAGTAATTGCATGGGGAATACAGGTAATGTTACAAAAAGGGCCAAACGGAAAAAACTGTATGTTAGCATTAAAATTTAGATATTGTGTGCCTACTTATGTAGGTATGAGATATTAATATGTGTAAGATAATATTGTTATGCATGCTATCACTACTTATGGCAATTATTAATATATACCCTATATAAAATAACTGTAGTCGCGTTGGGCTAAATATTGTATAATTACCTAAATGGACTAAATACCCATGTATATGTGCAATATGTGCAAATAGATAGTAATGGGGTTATGGGCACATTTATGCATAATGGCACTATCTGATGAGATAATACTAATATAAATTGATAATAAAAATTAATCAATAAAAGAAATTAATTAACATTAATTAAAATAAATTAAAATTTATATATATGTACTAAATATATATAAAAACTTTATATAAAAAAAGGGGGGGTGGTACTTTATATTAAGATGAGCCTCAACTGCTAATGGGAGGGCCTATTGGATGTATGGCAAGATTCTTACTTCATATAATGTATTCATATTCACTCTAAGTCAGTGTTATTAAAGGATGGTGGATATCTCTATTTCTTCGTTAATTCCACCGGGATTTAGAACGTCCAAAGAATAAATCCAGAAAGTTTCTCTTTCACATAATCTGTGAAATCTTTCAGCTATGGGTAAATTTTTTGGCATTTGTTCAATAACCCATACTTCAAGACCTTCAGTGGAACTAGCGTGGTGTTCACAGAAGTGGCGGGGGACACTATGTTTGTCCCTCCCGCCTTCTATCTTTCTTCTATGTTCCCCGAATCTTTGCCTAAGTGGGCGTATCGTGCGCCCCACATAGATAAGGTTGCATGGGCAACTTAGGCCATAAACTACAAACTCCGAACCGCAATTATAAAAATTGTCAAGCAGATAGGTTTTCCCTTTAGTGGTGAATTGTTTTTTACCATGTTTTACAAACATACACGTTTTGCACATGGTTTTTCTACATTGGAACATGCCTTTAAGAGGAATCATGTGGGCCTGTGATGGTGCGGTTTTTTTGATGGTCTTTAGTTTGCTAGGTGCTATTTGGTTTTTTATGTTGGGGGCTTTTTTGTAAGTGATTTTGGGGTAATTAGGTAGGACTGGTTTGAGATATGGGTCCTCAAGGAGGATGGGCCAATGTTTTCTAAATATTGCTTCCATTTTGGAAAATTTTGTGTGAAACCTAGTAACAAAACGTCCTGATGAATTGGATGTGTTTTCGTTTTGATGTTTAGTAGCAGGTGTGGGTTGCAAATAATGTTTTTGCGCTTGGTCAACCAATGACTCTGGATACCCTTTGTCTTTAAGTTTTTTTCTTAGTAGATGGCTTTGATCTATGTAGTCAGAGGTTTGTGTACAGTTTCTCCGTAATCGGCAAAATTGCCCTTTAGGGATATTATTTTTCCATTTTTCATAGTGGCAACTTTTGTAATGCAGCAAGGAATTTCCTGCCGTAGGTTTAAAGAAGTTTCTTGCGTGTATTTCATTGCCAACGTGAAAGAGGTCAAGGTCAAGAAAAGCTATTCTCTCTTTGTCCATGACATGAGTGAAACTCAGGCCATGTGGATTATTATTGCAGTGAGCCACAAACTGATTAACGACGTCAGCTGGACCATCCCAAATAATAATAATGTCGTCTATATAACGACCGTAAAAGATAAGATGCCTGAGGAACAGATTGTTATGCCAGATATATCCGTGTTCCCATAGTCCCATTGCTAAATTAGCATATGAGGGCGCAAAGTTGGCCCCCATAGCTGTCCCCTGGATTTGTAGATAATACTGTTCGTTGAAGGAAAAATAATTGTGGGTTAAACAATATTTAGCACAATCTAAGATGAACGTTGCCTGTTTGTTGCTCATATATGGGTCTTGGGATAGAAAATGATTGAGGGCTAATATACCAAAGGTGTGAGGAATAGACGTGTACAATGAGTTCACGTCTAGTGATAACCAAATATATTGATCCTCCCATCTGTATGGTTTTAATAGGTCTAATAGATGGGTACCATCCCGGATGTATGACTGCAGTCCCTGAGCTAGGGGCTGTAGATGGTGATCAATATATTTGGATAGGCCAGACGTGATGCTGTCCATGGCAGCGATTATGGGCCTTCCTGGGGGATTGGTCAGGTCTTTATGAACCTTGGGTATGTGGTAAAAGTATGGGGTGCGGTAATAATCCTTCCGTAGGAAGGATGCCTCATTCTTATCAATGATGTCTGATAGGATAGCTCCATTGATGAGAAGATTTATATCATTTTGAAATTCTGGTAGTGGATCAGACCGTAACTTTTGGTAGGTAGAGCTATCTGCAAGTAAACGTTCTGCTTCTTTTATGTAATCTGATCTGTTTTGAATTACGATTCCACCACCTTTGTCAGCAGTTTTTATGAAAACTGCTGACAAAGGTGGTGGAATCGTAATTCAAAACAGATCAGATTACATAAAAGAAGCAGAACGTTTACTTGCAGATAGCTCTACCTACCAAAAGTTACGGTCTGATCCACTACCAGAATTTCAAAATGATATAAATCTTCTCATCAATGGAGCTATCCTATCAGACATCATTGATAAGAATGAGGCATCCTTCCTACGGAAGGATTATTACCGCACCCCATACTTTTACCACATACCCAAGGTTCATAAAGACCTGACCAATCCCCCAGGAAGGCCCATAATCGCTGCCATGGACAGCATCACGTCTGGCCTATCCAAATATATTGATCACCATCTACAGCCCCTAGCTCAGGGACTGCAGTCATACATCCGGGATGGTACCCATCTATTAGACCTATTAAAACCATACAGATGGGAGGATCAATATATTTGGTTATCACTAGACGTGAACTCATTGTACACGTCTATTCCTCACACCTTTGGTATATTAGCCCTCAATCATTTTCTATCCCAAGACCCATATATGAGCAACAAACAGGCAACGTTCATCTTAGATTGTGCTAAATATTGTTTAACCCACAATTATTTTTCCTTCAACGAACAGTATTATCTACAAATCCAGGGGACAGCTATGGGGGCCAACTTTGCGCCCTCATATGCTAATTTAGCAATGGGACTATGGGAACACGGATATATCTGGCATAACAATCCGTTCCTCAGGCATCTTATCTTTTACGGTCGTTATATAGACGACATTATTATTATTTGGGATGGTCCAGCTGACGTCGTTAATCAGTTTGTGGCTCACTGCAATAATAATCCACATGGCCTGAGTTTCACTCATGTCATGGACAAAGAGAGATTAGCTTTTCTTGACCTTGACCTCTTTCACGTTGGCAATGAAATACACGCAAGAAACTTCTTTAAACCTACGGCAGGAAATTCCTTGCTGCATTACAAAAGTTGCCACTATGAAAAATGGAAAAATAATATCCCTAAAGGGCAATTTTGCCGATTACGGAGAAACTGTACACAAACCTCTGACTACATAGATCAAAGCCATCTACTAAGAAAAAAACTTAAAGACAAAGGGTATCCAGAGTCATTGGTTGACCAAGCGCAAAAACATTATTTGCAACCCACACCTGCTACTAAACATCAAAACGAAAACACATCCAATTCATCAGGACGTTTTGTTACTAGGTTTCACACAAAATTTTCCAAAATGGAAGCAATATTTAGAAAACATTGGCCCATCCTCCTTGAGGACCCATATCTCAAACCAGTCCTACCTAATTACCCCAAAATCACTTACAAAAAAGCCCCCAACATAAAAAACCAAATAGCACCTAGCAAACTAAAGACCATCAAAAAAACCGCACCATCACAGGCCCACATGATTCCTCTTAAAGGCATGTTCCAATGTAGAAAAACCATGTGCAAAACGTGTATGTTTGTAAAACATGGTAAAAAACAATTCACCACTAAAGGGAAAACCTATCTGCTTGACAATTTTTATAATTGCGGTTCGGAGTTTGTAGTTTATGGCCTAAGTTGCCCATGCAACCTTATCTATGTGGGGCGCACGATACGCCCACTTAGGCAAAGATTCGGGGAACATAGAAGAAAGATAGAAGGCGGGAGGGACAAACATAGTGTCCCCCGCCACTTCTGTGAACACCACGCTAGTTCCACTGAAGGTCTTGAAGTATGGGTTATTGAACAAATGCCAAAAAATTTACCCATAGCTGAAAGATTTCACAGATTATGTGAAAGAGAAACTTTCTGGATTTATTCTTTGGACGTTCTAAATCCCGGTGGAATTAACGAAGAAATAGAGATATCCACCATCCTTTAATAACACTGACTTAGAGTGAATATGAATACATTATATGAAGTAAGAATCTTGCCATACATCCAATAGGCCCTCCCATTAGCAGTTGAGGCTCATCTTAATATAAAGTACCACCCCCCCTTTTTTTATATAAAGTTTTTATATATATTTAGTACATATATATAAATTTTAATTTATTTTAATTAATGTTAATTAATTTCTTTTATTGATTAATTTTTATTATCAATTTATATTAGTATTATCTCATCAGATAGTGCCATTATGCATAAATGTGCCCATAACCCCATTACTATCTATTTGCACATATTGCACATATACATGGGTATTTAGTCCATTTAGGTAATTATACAATATTTAGCCCAACGCGACTACAGTTATTTTATATAGGGTATATATTAATAATTGCCATAAGTAGTGATAGCATGCATAACAATATTATCTTACACATATTAATATCTCATACCTACATAAGTAGGCACACAATATCTAAATTTTAATGCTAACATACAGTTTTTTCCGTTTGGCCCTTTTTGTAACATTACCTGTATTCCCCATGCAATTACTATTATATCCACTAGGTGGCGGTGCTACTAGAGCACTTAAATAGGCTGCAGTTTCTTGTATTCCCTAGCTTGAGAAAGGAGCGCGCCCGAGTGCGCATGCTCTGAAACGCGTCGCCTTACGGCAGTACAGCACATACTCTGGATGTGCGTTCCAGCGTCTCAGCCTCCCAATTGACGACTCGGCGGTGCCCAAGCCTCGCTTTGGATCTTTACTGATACCGGAAGCTTCTACTACACGGACCAGCCGTCAGCAATGGAGGAATAAGACTGTAGACATAGGAGGACGCAATCCTGTTTGGCTATACTGAACTCCCCATGCCGGACTATCTAAGTTTTTAATGTGAGTGTTTTTAATGCATATATTCCATTAAATATACAGTTTTACTAAGAGGCGCCTTTCCTGTTGTTTTTCCTTTGCATATCTGGAGTGGCTTCACCTCCCATCAAAAGGCTGCCCTATCTATAGACTGTTTGCATCTCACAAAGAGCGCAACGCTCAAAAGGACATTCCTATAGCAACATCTGCATATGACATAAACCATGTAACCTGCGCTATTTGTTTGTTTTTTACTTAGATGCAGTGCAAGAAGTTTTTAGTAAGGGACTCAAAAAAGCACTACTCCTGGCAGCCAACTAGATTCCTGGAAAGAGATTTATAGAGATCTTAGCTTTAGTAAATCATAATTTATTGAAGACTCTTACCTCACAATGGTCTAATATAAAACAAGTGCAGGGAACATAGTGCAGTGCCTGGGATATACAATCACTCCTATAGGTGTTGACTCACCTGAAGTCTTTTCTGTTGTAGAAGTCCCATGCCGAGGCATGACACACCACTTCCCGACCATCTGCGGGCTTCTCCAGCATAGACTTCTCCCAGAACTCTGGTGGCATCTCCAACAGACCCAGAGAAGTGAAGAATTCTTCTGAGACCCTAAACATGTGGGTGGCGTTCCAGCCCTGCATAGAGTGTGAAGAAAAAAAATCACTGCATATTTCTATCTGCAAATAACAGCAAATGTTCATTCAGTATTTTCCATGTTCCATATTGGAATAAAGGCAGGGTTTGATCCTCTGCTGAGTTTATTGCTTCTGTGATCAGCATGATCTCCACTACCACAGCTGAGATAACCAGGGCTCTGCTATGGGCAGACATTTTTGGTTTCTGCATCAGGAGTGCACTTTGCCATATATTTCTATATATAAAATCAGAAGGATGCTCATCCAGTATGATACTAATCGGATGTCCAGTGAGAAACCTGATGACACAGAGCTGACAGGAGAGATCTACAACGCTTAAAACAGGAAATAGTGGCGACACTGTGGCACAGCTGTGTGAATCACAAAAACTAGCTCAACAGAATTACAAACACTGTGGCATGTAGAACATCACACACACACACACACACACACACACACACACTTAACTAAGTCTGCTTGAAGATCTGCTTTACTTGAAATCCCCTTATTAACACACCGCTTAAGCTTGTTTACCTTTTCCCTCATAGTGTTGGTTACATCCACATTGGTCTTGTCAGGGAAGGGAATCATCATGTCATAGATATTATTCCACGTTTGTGACCACATGTTACCTGTAGAAATTGACACCAATCAGTTAACACATGAAGCAGCCTAGGGCAGGGGTCAGCAACCTTTTTCCACTTAAGGGCCAGATTCAATGTATTAATACATGGAGGGCCGCATTCACCTGCTAATAAAAGAAAATAATAATCTGGCCCTTTTACATTCCACAGCCCCCCTCCCCCCTGCATATTACACAGCCCCCCCGCCCATGTTAGGATTTAAAATGGCACACACTCATGGAATAGCGACAAACTACGGTACTTAAAAATCTCCATAGGCGACGCTTTAACCACTTCAGTGCCGGGCTATAGTCATATGATGTCTGCAGATAGGAGCTCCCATCCTGGGTGGGCGTCCTATGACATCCTCGGTTTCTCGTCACTCCTGCGGACCCCCGGGGGCCCGCAGCGCGGCGATGAGGTGTGTCCCTCAGACACAGCCCATCCCAGATCCGTGTAAAGAGCCAATAAAAAATGGCCTTTTACCATGTGACCGGCTGTGTCCAATAACAGCCGGTCACATGTACTGTCCACGAGCACGGCGCTCGTGCATGCCCCTAGGGCACGCGCAGAGTGGCGATCGGGGCCGAGGCTTGTCAACCTGACACAGCCCAACCCCGATCGCAGTAAAGAGCCAATTAAATTGGCTCTTTACCACGTGACCGGCTCTGTCCAAACACAGCTGGTCACAGAATGTCAACAAACCATGGTAACAAGATGTTACTGGGCTCTCTCACACGCCGATACCCGAGTACCTGTCACAGTTCATCTGAGTACCCGAGGACCTGTCACAGCCCATATGAGTACCCGTCACAGCCCATCAGAGTACCCGTCACAGCCAGAGTACCCGAGTACCTATCTGTAGCCCATCAGAGTACCCATCTGTAGCCCATCAGAGTACCCATCTGCAGCCCATCAGAGTACCCATCTGCAGCCCATCAGAGTACCCATCTGCAGCCCATCAGAGTACCCATCTGCAGCCCATCAGAGTACCCATCTGCAGCCCATCAGAGTACCCATCTGCAGCCCATCAGAGTACCCATCTGCAGCCCATCAGAGTACCCATCTGCAGCCCATCAGAGTACCCATCTGCAGCCCATCAGAGTACCCATCTGCAGCCCATCAGAGTACCCATCTGCAGCCCATCAGAGTACCCATCTGCAGCCCATCAGAGTACCCATCTGCAGCCCATCAGAGTACCCATCTGCAGCCCATCAGAGTACCCATCTGCAGCCCATCAGAGTACCCATCTGCAGCCCATCAGAGTACCCATCTGCAGCCCATCAGAGTACCCATCTGCAGCCCATCAGAGTACCCATCTGCAGCCCATCAGAGTACCCATCTGCAGCCCATCAGAGTACCCATCTGCAGCCCATCAGAGTACCCATCTGCAGCCCATCAGAGTACCCATCTGCAGCCCATCAGAGTACCCATCTGCAGCCCATCAGAGTACCCATCTGCAGCCCATCAGAGTACCCATCTGCAGCCCATCAGAGTACCCATCTGCAGCCCATCAGAGTACCCATCTGCAGCCCATCAGAGTACCCATCTGCAGCCCATCAGAGTACCCATCTGCAGCCCATCAGAGTACCCATCTGCAGCCCATCAGAGTACCCATCTGCAGCCCATCAGAGTACCCATCTGCAGCCCATCAGAGTACCCATCTGCAGCCCATGCCTGATAGAATGTACGTTGTGGTGTTAGTTTTCCAAAATTGGGTCATTTTGTGGGTAATTCCACTGTCCTGGTACTCAAGGACCTTCAAAAGTGTGATAGGTAGGCATGAAATGAGATGTGCAATTTACGCTCCTAGAACGCCTGAAGGTACTACTTCAATGTTGGGCCTCTGTATGTGGCCAGGCTGTGTAAAAGTCTCACATGTGGTATCGCCAGATTCAGGAGGAGTAGCAGAATGCGTTTTGGGGTGTAATATTTGCTATATACATGCTATGTGTCAGAAATATCTTATAAATTGACAATTTTGTGTAAAAGTAAAAAAGATTTTCATTTTCTTTCCACGTTTTCTGAAGACTTGTGTAAAAAAATTAACCATTTAAAAGACTCATAATGCTTCATAGAATATACGTCGGGGTGTTTGTGGGCAATTCCATTGTCCTGGTGCTCCAGGGCCTTCAAAAAAGTGTAATAGGTCGTTAGGAAATTAGAGGTATAATTTATGCTCCTAGAACGCCTGACGGTGCTCCCTGCATGTTGGACCTCTGTATGTGACCAGGCTATGTAAAAGTCACACACGTGGTATTGCCATACTCAGGAGGAGTAGCAGAATGTATTTCGAGGTGTCATTTTTGCTATATGCATGCTTTGAGTTCGAAATATCTTAAAAACTGACCACTTTATGTATAAAAAAAAAAAAAAAAAAAGAAGAAGTTTTCATTTTCCTTCCACGTTTTCTGAAAAAAATTAACCATTCAAAAGACTTATTATGCCTCATAGAAAAGACGTTGGGGTGTTTTCCAAAATGGGGTCATTTTGTGGGCAATTCCACTGTCCTGGTGCTCCCTGCATGTTGGACCTCTCTGTGTGGCCAGGCTGTGTAAAAGTCCCACACATGTGGTATTGCCATACTCAGGAGGAGTAGCAGAATGTATTTTGGGGTGTAATTGGAAGTATGCATATGCTGTGTTAGAAATAACAATTTTGTGAAAAAAAAAAAAAAAAAAAAAATCTAAATTTTCCCAAGAATTGTGGGAAAAAAATACAACTTCAAAAAAGTCACAATGCCTCTTACTAAATACATTTGACTGTCTACTTTTCAAAAATGGGTCATTTGGGGGGTATTTGTACTTTTCTGACATTTCAGAGCCTCAAGAAATGAGATAATATCCACTAATTTTGGTTATTTTTACCAAAGAGATCTAGCAGTATAGATTTTGACCCAAATTTATGAACAAAAATGATTTGCAAAATGTTATCTTAGAAACTAAAAAAAAAATTTTTTTTTTTCAAACTTTTTGCTCTATTTTCACTTATGTCGCAAAAAATAAAAAAAACCCAGTGGTGATTAATTACCACCGAAATCTCTATTTGTATGAAAAAAAAAAAGAATAAAAAAATGTGTTTGGTTACAGTGTTGCATGACTGAGTAATTGGCATTCAAAAAGTGTGAGAGCGCTGAAAGCTAAAAATTGGTCTGGGAAGGAAGGGTGTATAAATGCCCTGTATTGTAGTGGTTTAAAAAATATTTCTACAGGTTACCAGTTTAGAGTTACAGAGGAGGTCTAGTGCTAGAATTATTGCTCTAACAATTGTGGCAATACCTCAAATGTGTGGTTTGAACACCGTTTACATTTGCGGTCGTGACTTATGTATGCGTTTGCTTCTGCGTGCGAGCATGGAGTGATGGGGCGCTTGCTTACTGGGCACTTAAACCCCCCTCCTATCCAGACCAATTTTTAGCTCTGACGCACTTTGAATGACAATTGCGCGGTCATACAACACTGTACTCATATGAAATTTTTATCATTTTTTCACCACAAATAGAGCTTTCTTTTGGTGGTATTTGATCACCTCTGCAGGTTTTACTTTTTGTTAAAAAAAATGTAAAAAACGAATTAAAAAAAAAATTTTTTATTTTTTGTTATAAAAAAAAATTAAAAAAGGTAATTTTTCTCCTTCATTGATGTACGCTGATGAGGCAGGCGTGATGGGCACTGATAGGCGGCCGTAATGGGCATGGATGGGTGGCAGTGATGGGCACTGATCAGTTACACTGATAGGCAGCATTGCTAGGTGGCACTGATTGGCACTACTGGTGGGCATTGATAGCTGGCACTTGTGGGCATTGATAGGTGGCACTTGTGGGCACTGTTAGGTGGCACTATTATGTGGCACTGATGAGGCAGATGTGTCTCTTCCACTTCGGGAACGATGTCCCTCACATCTGAGCCAGTGATCGGCTTTTTTTTCTACTCACGCTGTCAGAGTGAGTAGAAGAAAAAAAAAAAGATTACCGATCTTTTGTTTACATCATGTGATCAGCTGTCATTGGCTGACAGCTGATCACATGGTAAGGGGCCGGGACCGGGCCCCTTACTTGGATCGGTGATTACTCGAGTCTCAGTGACTCTGTGATCACAGCGCACTCGGCGCGCACCCTGCAGGGCGCGTGCACAGGGAAGACCGTCATATGACGGCCTCCCGGGAATTCAGGTCCGCGCTGTGGCCGTCATTCGGCCATAGCGCGGATGTCAAGTGGTTAAACATTTTTTTTTCTTTATTCAAATTTTTTTATTTTTACACTGTCCCTTTAAAAAAAAAATTTTATCACTTTTATTGCCGTCAGAAGGAATATAAACATCCCATTTGACAGTAATAAGCAGTGACAGTAAGGCCTCTTTCACACGAGGCATCCGTATGTCCGTTTTTCATCCTTCCGTTTTCGGATGAAAAACGGACATACAGTCATCCCTATGGAGCGGCGGATGTCAGCGGTGACATGTCCGCTGACATCCGCCCCGCTCCGATCCGAAAAAAGTGTAACGGAGGAAAAACCTACTTTTTCCTCCGTTTTCGGATCGGATCGGATGACGACGGACACTACGGACCGTCATCATCCGATCCCCCCATAGGGGAGAGCGGCGCTCTGACAGGTCCGTCGCTGCACAGCGTGCAGCGATGCACCTGTCATCTTCCTGCTCAGCGGGGATCGGCGGAGCGATCCCCGCTGAGCCAGCGGATGTTCACGGGGCGGATCATCACTGATCTGCCCCGTGTGAAAGAGGCCTAAGTCTTTATGGAGGGATCTGAGATCTACAAGACCCCAAATCCCTCCTTTGCCTTTTAAAGCATTCAAAATGCCAAGTTTGGCTGTTTTGAATACCGCCATTTTTTAAAAATCGCGCCCCTTTCAATGCTTCTGTAAACCAGAAGTGATGTCCGGACATCGCTTCCGGCTTCGTTGGCGTCTCCGCCCAGCCAGCAGATGCGTTATCCCAAGAAAGCCAACCGGGGTTAAAATGTCCATGGGCTGGTGCCTCTACCCTGGCCTAGGGTAAGTCAGCATAAAAGAGCATTTTATTATTGGTTTATACACCCTTTTCGCTCCATTACGTAGCTGTGTTTTTAGATCTACCTGACTTTGGTGCACAAGTTGCTGGCAGAACCAAAAGTGTCGCAATTGCTTCATGCATTTGGCACAATACATTAACAGGAGGGATCAACGTCAGAAAAGTGGCACAGCAGCGGGTAACCTTCCGCTGATCTCAATGTACCAGATGCAGCATCTCTGAAGAGACTGAAGTATCTCCAGGCAAACAGATAAGAACAGCAGTGTGCAAACTGAGTAGTACATCAACAGATTTATGGTGGTGAAAAGACAAATGGCAACTCACATTGTGACAGTTAAAATCATGCTAAACTAAGTGCAGCATTAAAAATACTGAGAAATACTAGTAAATTAGCAACTCATGTGGGAAGAAGAAATGGCACTTTTTGTATGTAATCTATGAGCAGTCAGCTCATGCATGTAATGGGGAGCCTCTTCCTACAACTTACAGCCCGCAAAAAGTCCATGTCAGGCTGGATGACAGTATAGATGGGGCCTTCTGCTATCCTGTGGTTTTCCACTTCCTTATGTCACAATGCGAGTTGCTATTTGTCTTTTGACCACAAAAAATCTGTTACTATACTACGCTCAGATTGCGCAAAACAGAAGGAGTGCAGGAGTAAACAGGGAACACTAGTATGTAATAATTAGGCTGTCATTAGATTAGGATCATCCTGTGCCCGCTTATATCAAGTGTCCTTTTCAGAGCCCCCCCCCCTACAGGAATCCTCATCAGGGTCCCCCTTTACATCAGAACCCCATCTTGAATCAAGATCCTCAGAGTACCACCTACATCAGTTGTCCCTATCAGACTGCATCATGGATCAGCGAATGCATTCGCAGAGACCATGAGAGAGTGCAACCAAAATCTTGGGGGGTGCAGCCCCTCACCCCTCTAGGCCTAGGCTTGATCTGAGAAGATGTCTGTCCCACACCTAGTGTCTTGACACCTCTACCTTGTACTTCTCAGGAGCAGGACCAAGAACAATTCCCTCAGTCTATAGTTGGGGGGGGGGGGGCATAATAAGAACATATGCAGGTACGTTTTCTAATTACAACAAACAGCAATAATCTGGTTGCTATAGGTATCATATTTTGCACTAGGTTATGGAATACAAAAAAAACAAAAACAAAACAAAACAAAAAAAAACACACACACCTTAAGAAACACTTACAAACCCATAGGGTGCCCTTATATCAATTTGTCATCATTTGTGTCAATAAGCTCACCTACGAGATGTGCAGGAATTGGGCCTTGTAGGTTTATGTATTTTTCCCCATATCTCTCATACAGTTTTCTGCGAACAAAGGCATGGATATTGAGGTACAGGGGCTCCAGGTGCTGATAAAGCTGCTCCAGGTCATTCTCAAAAGTGGATGAGGTGTACCAAGAACGCCACCATGCTCCTGTGTCTGCGAATCCTGTAGAGAAAAAAAGAGCCAACATTACTTCATCCAACATACAACAATTGAGGGTTCCAGACCAAAATCACCATTTTTTTTAAAAACAGCAGGGCATTGCACATCAGCTCCACTAGAGGGAAACAGTCAACCAGAAATTCTGACATTCTAGGTCATGTGTTATAAAATGGACAGATACCTATCTTTTACTAGTTTTATACTACCCAATAGCTTTATCTTTTACTAGTTTTATACTACCCAATAGCTTTATCTTGGTACTAAGTTTATACTACCTAATATCTTATCTTTACTGCTGTTTACTGCAACCTATTTACAACAAAATATACAGCTTGTTAGTTCTGAAATTATTAGATATATATATATATATATATATATATATATATATATATATATATATATATACACACATATACACACACATATATACACACACACACACACACACACACACACACACACACACACACACATACACACACACACACACACACAGAAAAGGGTAGCTGTGGGATATAAAACAAAGGCTGATACATTTTTTTCCCCCAGTCATTTAAAGGGAAACTACAATGGTTTAAAGATTTTTTTTTTCAGCAGAGGGGCTAAAGAGTACTTGGAAAAGCAGTCCCAATGACCTAGCAGAATTAGCAACTTCTATCACTACCCATAGACTAAAATTGTGAAATAGTTATACCCTTCTCGTTGCACCAGTGTTCGTCTGTTAAAAAGAAAGTTTTATACTAGTACAGTAAAGGATGTTATTTTGTATGAGGCATCCATTCTGTAATTCCAACAACAGCACATACACACCATCATATCATTGCTAGTGCAATAGGAATGGACCAAAGTACACACAGATAAATGATAAACACGTAATCCTGACAAACTATTACTAAGTTAGAGAATGGAATGTAGCAAGGACAAAATGCAAGAGTACAGTTAGGGTGTTAAGTCATAAAATGGAACATAAAAAAATAAAAAATAAATGAAAAAAAAATTAAAAAGTTATGCAAGATCAGGGGTAAAGGATCACTAAAGAGTGGTAAACAAGTGCATTCCATGGTTCAATGTGCCGTTATTGAAGCTTTTGGCTATACATGACCACAGTAAGACTAGCCATACACCCATAGATTTCTAGAGAAATCTAATAGATTTCTTCATGAACACCACAGATGGTGGAATCCCCACTGCCAGCTAATGTATTCAGGCAGCCGCAGCACCCATGGCTACCTAAATGTCCCAAACAGTGATTGTAGCTGATAGGCTGCAGTCAGTGTTCAGGAATTTTTCAGTCACAGTTTGTTGAGCCAGAGGGTGCCAACTAAGCCACCCATGGCTTGAACGTTGTCCAATTCAAGGATTGGGTGGCCAGCTCTATTGTATTTATTCATTTAAGCAAGGAGAGGTCAAGGACATACATCAGTTTGGAAAATGTTTATTATATGTGTAATATATCTATATCCGTCTATCTATCCGTCTCTCTATCTATCCGTCTCTCTATCTATCCGTCTCTCTATCTATCCGTCTCTCTATCTATCCGTCTCTCTATCTATCCGTCTCTCTATCTATCCGTCTCTCTATCTATCCGTCTCTCTATCTATCCGTCTCTCTCTCTATCCGTCTCTCTATCTATCCGTCTCTCTATCCGTCTCTCTATCTATCCGTCTCTCTATCTATCCGTCTCTCTATCTATCCGTCTCTCTATCTATCCGTCTCTCTATCTATCCGTCTCTCTATCTATCCGTCTCTCTATCTATCCGTCTCTCTATCTATCCGTCTATCTATCTATCCATCTATCTATCCGTCTCTCTATATCGCTCTGTCTCTCTATCTATATCTATATCTTTATATATCTATCTATATCTTTAACTATATATCTATATCTATATTGATCGGACATTCCAACAACAAAATGCTAGGATTTTTTCCGACGGATGTTGGCTCAAACCTGTCTTGCATACACACGGTCACACAAAGTTGTCGGAAAATCCGATCATTCTGAACGCGGTGACGTAAAACACGTACGCCGGGACTATAAACGGGGCTGTAGCCAATAGCTTTCATCTCTTTATTTATTCTGAGCATGCGTGGCACTTTGTCCGTCGGATTTGTGTACACACGATCGGAATTTCCGACAACGGATTTTGTTGTCGGAAAATTTTATCTCCTGCTCTCCAACTTTGTGTGTCGGAAAATCCGATGGAAAATGTCCGATGGAGCCCACACACGGTCGGAATTTCCGACAACACGCTCCGATCGGACATTTTCCATCGGAAAATCCGACCGTGTGTACGGGGCATTAGAGTGAGTAAACAAGAATAGCCGTTTCACCAGAAAGAGTACCGTCTGTGTGGTGTGATTATTTACCAATACACGGCCAAACAGATTCTCTAGTTTCCACCGGGGCTCTAACCTTTACAATTTCTTACCAGGCACCCCCTGCAGCTTTTCAGGTGTGAGGTCACTTCCAGAACTGCAGAAATAGCCTGGGAATGGGTCACTTCAGTTAGAGCACAGCCAGGTGCTCAAGAAGACTCAAGAAGAAAAAGAATAGGACTTGCACACAAATCATTTCATCTAAAAACAGTTTATAGTTTCTTTAAAACTATAAAAAGTCACCACTAGCATCCAAATTACAGATGGTGCAATAACAATCACTACACTCAGTTATCACTTACCATCCATTTTGTAAGCCTTGTTACTGAGCTGCACAAACTGTTCATATTTGCTTCGTAGAGGTTTTCCAGCAGAGTCATGCCAGCCTTCCCAGGCATACAGTAGCTTCTTGTAGCTGCGTGAAGTTGCCATGATCTCAGTAAGTTCTAAAACAAGTAAAAATCATTTATCAGAAAAAAAAATTAAAAAATGTATTATATGTATAAGGAGCAGGGCCATCTGATTCCTACTGTATTAAAGTATATTGTATTTGTACTGTCTACCCTCAAGTTGTAAAGCACTACGTAACCTGTTTGCGCTATATAAATCCTGTATAATAATAATAATAATAATAATAATAATAATAATAATAAATATTATATATTTTCTCCATCCTATCTAATCAATTTTTTTTTGTGTACCCTATGTTAAAACTTTGCACTCCAGTACGGAGCCATATTTTCAGATTGTGAAGATTAAAGTGGTACTAAAAAAGGCAAAATCATAATGATATATGTATGATGCAGTTGGTCACTAATCTTAAAACACAACAGTCTATATTGTTCCTTGCGTAACAGTTTTTTTCTTGCTGATCCTACGGTTATTTTTCTAATTAATTTAACAGACTAAACTGCAGCAAAAGGGGAAGTTAGAGGGGTTGAGAGAAATCATTTAACACTGATAGCGGGTGCGTACAATTGTCAACCTTTATTCCAATTGACTGACTGCTGTCGAAGTGACATGTTGAAAAACTTTCCTTGATCAACAGTGGGTCCTGCTGACAGAATACAGTTAGCTTTATTTAGTTTAGATGCCTCGCTAAACGAAAAAAAAAAAAAAAAAGAAGGAGCACACACAAACTGTCTATGGCCAGCTTAACACTACCTTCTGCAGACAATGCTACTAAAAAGGCTTCTTCTCCCTAAAAAGAGGAGCTACCCTAAAGCCCGCCATAGACAGATTGAGCCCATGTTCACAGCAGGCCATTCTGACATGCAATTTGACATGTCAAATCGCCGGCTATTGCCGGCAACGTCCAAACCGGTGCAACGCCGACTTTGCAGCGCCGCACCGATTCCCAAAAAGTAGTTCCTGTACTACTTTTGCCAACTTCGGGTGCAATTTGAATAGATATCTGTGCATGAACCTGCACAGATGTTTGTCAAATCGCCCCCAAAGTGGGACTGCATTGCCGGTTTGAAAATTGTGCAAGTTCAGCTGAACTCGCATGATTTCTAACCCGCCGTCAAAGTGAACCTGGGCTGAATCTCGGTTTGTTCAGCAGGGACCGGCCAAGATTCGATCCATTTATGAGCAGGCTAATTGTACCCAAGTCGATCCATTGACCGACCTGGGTACAACCAGAATGTCAAATTTTTTGCATTTTTACTGCCGGTGGCTATAGCCGCTAGCAATTATCATTGTGTTCTCCCAGTAGGAACGGCACCGCACGCACCCACCCACCCACCCCCGCCCCTTCACTAGGAGACACAATAGCTCCACAGCGAGGGATTCCCCCATCAACACTGACTCCAGTGATTTTCTTTCCTGCAACCATGAAAATTGCATAATCTCTGGCCTGCCTAAGACAGAATAGTGTTGATCACTAGGTGAAGATAAAAAGGAAAAGAAAACTAACTTGAAAAAATAAAACAATTGCAGCCTCATCTAAGGATTGATAAGCAATATATTACATTTTTGTTTTTGGGTTTACACTTTCAGCCAGCCACATGGGTGGAATGCAAACCCTGAGCCAGTTGTGAAGACCAAGGAGCTTGTGGAATTTTATGGTAGGTTTAATCACTCGTGTTACAATCTGGCTCATGTTCCAGTCTCTACTTTGTGAAAAAATGCTGCCAATCACAACTAGGATATAAATCCTACATTTGAACTTTTTTTCTGCATGTGACCCCCATGAAACATTCTCATTCTGCCCGGAAAAAAAAAAAAAAAAAAAGAAGAAGAAGGTCAGATGAGTCATCTGCTATCCCAACTACAAATTTTGTACTGCAAATTATTAAAAGTTAAAGGAAACCAAAAAGCAGGGAGTGTCAATTTCTTATACTGGTATATTGGGTACCATCATAAATCTTTATTGCAAAATGTTTGTTTTTTCCAGGTTCTAGCTAGAATTTGCTGGGCTGTAAAATCTGTATTTCTACATGCAGATTTAGACCCATGTGGAGCTGCAGGACTGCTGCGCTTTCACTTTGCCTTTAAAAAAAATAGACATTAAAATTTTGCAAGACAATACCACCAGAAAGCCCTGTAAACAATCGCCTCCCCCCAGACCCCCACTAAAAAAATAAAAAAAATTAAAATAAAAAAAATAAAAATTAAAAAAACGTCTGCGTTATAAGTAATAAAGTCATTACAGAATTTATAGGTCCATCGGTGAAGTGCAAGGTGGACTCTGGAGCTTAAGTGGTTTTCAGAAGTAAACAATGCATACCTGGTTCCAATGACCAGCAGTTTGTGGTTTGGCTGGGAGGGCACACTTTGGCTGTTGAATAGATTCTGTCCATGTCGCTGAGAATTGTATTGTACTGTGGGAAAAAGCTTTTAAATGTTACGATCAAACAAATACATTTAGAAAAGCCAAGCAAAAAAAGGTTTACATTTCCATAACGCAATAAAAAGCAATGAACAGTCTAATGGAGAAGAGAGTAATGGTTGACGATTCCTGTGTTTTGCATAGTACAGTGAAATAGAGGTTGAAAGGTCAACTGCACATAAAACAAATTGGTTTTGGATGAGCACAGAGGGTTAAATTAATCTTTAGTTATTATGGTGGTCAATCCCCCACCCTCCATTTTGTGCCACATTCTGCTCATCAAGTGCAAGCAAGTGCAGTTCTCTCTGGCATCTGGTCTCTCTGGATTATTCTGTTACAGATAAATCATTAATATCTGGCCCATATCTAGACATTATAATGGCTTAGAAAGCCCTCTTCGATTAGGGCAGTGATGGCAAACCTTTACACTCCAGATGTTTTAGAACTACATTTCCCATGATACTCAACTACACTGCAGAGTGCATGAGTATCATGGGAAATGTAGTTCCAAAACATCTGGGATGCCAAGGTTCACCATCACTGGATTATGGTGTTTATTTTAGGGCAGGAAGAGTTTTTCCGGCATGCTTTGGAAGACTGACATTGCGTCTCCCCTTGATGCCATCTGTGACAGTTGGATTTTTTTGGGGGGTGGGGGGGTGGGGATTTATAATAAAGCAATCTCATAACTACAGTTTAGAAAACAGGAGGTCCTAATTTTTTTTTTTTTACTCAAGTAATGATCTGGTTATCTTTTTAGGGGGGGGGGGGGGTGTCCAGGGGATAGACCCCTGCATCAGTAATCCATTTATCCCTGGCCCGGATGCCCACACAGGCTCTGAAGTATCCCAAAGCATGACAGTAGGTGGACCTGTTGCTCTTTAGGGAAGGTAGAGTTTGCTTTCAGAGTTTATGTACAAAGCATTTGGTGAAAGGCACCACACTTCGGAGTGCCACAAAGTCACAACTGCTGGGGCCAGACAGGGCAACAGTGGATCCTATTAAGAAAATCAGAAGTGTTGGATCACTAGATACAAGCAAGTCAGACAGGCCAGGATTCTAAGTGGCTGGCCTTAAAACACTGTGTTGGAATAGGTTGTAGAATAACTAGTGAACTAGCCAAGCATGAGGTATAGTTCTCATGGCGGTCAGTCTCTGTAACAGCCTTATTTCAAAATGGATTAAATTTATTATTTTTCTCAAAATTCTACAAACAATACCCCATAATGACAGCGTGAAAGAAGTTTGTTTGAAATCTTTGTAAATTTATTAGAAAAGAATAAAATAAATAATAATCCCATGTACATAAGTATTCACAGCCTTTGCTCAATGACTTTGGTGAAGCACCTTTGGCACCAATTACAGCCTCAAGTCTTTGCGCGGCACACCTATTTTAGGGCAGTTTCTCTCATTCTTCTTTTAAGAAACTCTATCAGGTTGGATGGGGAGCGTCGATGCACAGCCATTTTCAGATCTCTCCAGAGATGTTCAAAATCGGGTTCAATTCTGTGCTCTGACTGGGCCACTCAAGGACAGTCACACAGTTGACCTGTAGCCACTCCTTTATTATCTTGGCTGTGTGCATAGGGTCATTGTCCTGTTGGAAGATGAACCTTCGCCCCAGTCTTAGGTCCACAGTAGGTTTTCATCAAGGATTTCTCTGTACATTGCTGCATTTATCTTTCCTCTCGATCCTGACTAGTCTCCCAGTTCCTCCCGCTGAAAAACATCCCCGCAGCATGATGCTGCCACCACCATGCTTTACTGCAGGAATGGTATTGGCCAGGTGATGAGCGATTGCTGGTTTCCGCCAGAAATGACACTTGCCTAGGGTTGCCACCTCATCCCTTTAAACCCAAACACATATTAATTACACAGCTTCTGAGGCCAATTTATTGCAAATAAGGCACCAAGTGAGTTTAATTACCATCTTAAATCAGCCACAGAACCTGTGTAATTAATATAAATTTGGTTTTAAAGGGATGAGGCGGCAACCCTACACTTGCCATTCAGGCCAAAAAATGCAATCTTTGTTTCATCAGACCAAAGAATTTTGTTTCTCATGGTCTAAAGAGACCTTCAGGTGCCTTTTAGCAAACTCCAGACGGCTGTCATGTGTCTTCTACTAAAGGAGTGGCTTCCTTCTTGTCACACCATCATACAGGCCTGATTGGTGGAGTGCTGTAGAGATAGTTGTTCTGGAAGGTTCTCTATCCACAGAGAAACGCTGGAGCTGTGTCAGAGTGACTATCAGGTTCTTGGTCACTTCCCCGATTTAGGCCTCATACACACGGTACAAAAATCAGAAGGGAAAAGTCGTAAGACGAGCTGTCTGCGGATTTTCAGATCGTTAGTACGGTGCATTTGACAGACAATTTGACTTTTACATCAGACAAAAGCTGGATGTGCAGGCTATAAAATTTTTTTTTGGATGTGAACTCAACATCTGATTTTTGGATGGTCAGTACACAAATTGTCACACAAAAGTCGAAAAGTACAAACACGCATGCTCGGAATCAAGAAACGACTGGGAAGAGTTTGGTCTGGTAAACTACCGTTCGCAATCTAGAATTAACATTCGTGACACGGCAATTGTTGAAATGACGAAATAATGAAGCTGCTTTACTGGTGACACTGATGTAGTTATGCCAAAAGTATTTAAAAAGGCACTTGATTTGTACGATCTGAAAATCGCGAATCAATGCTCACCAAAATTCTACTAACTTCTACTAACATGAAAATTAGCAAAAGGGGCCCAAAGGGTGGCGCTTGAGAAATAAACTTTTTTATACTCTCATAGTACATCACTCCGTTTGGGTTTGTCAAACATCAATTTGCGGATAGTACGGTAGACAAAATCCTGCACACGTGCTTTTGACAAAAATCAGACGCAATCAAACCGTGTGTACGAAGCCTAAGCCTCTTCTCCCTGATCGCTCAGTTTGACTGTACGGCTCACTCTAGGAAGAGTCCTGGGGGTTCCCAACTCCTTCCATTTACAGATGATGGAGGCCACTGTGCTCATTGGGACCTTCAATGCTTGCATACATTTCTGTACCCCTCCCCATATCTGTGCCTCTATACAATCTGAGGTCTACAGACAATTCCTTGGACTTCATAGCGGGACCTTATATAGACAGGTGTGTGCCTCTCCAAATCATGTCCAATCAACTGAATTTACCACAGGTGGACTCCAATCAAGTTGCACCTGAGCTCAATTTTGAGTGTCATGGCAAAGGCTGTGAATACTTATGTACATGGGATTTTTTGTTTTTTTATTTATAATGAATTTGCAAAGATTTCAAACAAACTGCTTTCACATTGTCATTATGGGGTATTGTTTGTAGAATTTTGAGGAAAATAATGAATTGAATCCATTTTTGAATAAGGCTGCAACGCAACATGGAAAAGGTGAAGCACTGAATACTTTCTGTATGTACTGTTGCTGCAGGAGATCCGTTTTTTATAGTGCAGTTTTACCTATTGATTCTTACAGGAAGGAAAGTTTTCCATAAGTGCTTCTGTCCAAAAATATATGGTAAGAAAAACTGCCATACTGTACCCTTCCCTCTCATTGCCTAAGAGCTGCCTTTATTAACTTTTAAAGTAGAACACCAACTCTGTTAATGTGTTTTCTGTCTGTGCAATAAAAAAACATGCTGATTAATGGGATTAAGGAGAAGTTAATAGTTAGCAAAAAGGACCCATAGATATTAACTCTAGTACAGACAGTTATATATGGATCTGCCATTAAAGAGCCACTGTCTCCTAAACCTTTGTTAATAGCCACTGTAGTGTCAGAAACTTTAAAGTCCAAGTAAGCTTTTAGTTATAGTTTGTTTTCTTTAAAAAGCAGCCACATTCTAGGTAAAGTAGCTTGTCCCCGCCAGCATTCTTCATTCAAAGACCTTCAGCTCTCTTTTTGGAAGCAGTGGATTCTCTACAGAGGTCCAACACGCCCCTTGCCGAAGGAGTGCTGCAGCTATGCAATCAGCAAATCTCATACTTGCTGCTGGTTGGAGAGCTCTAGCTATTACTCCACAGGTGGGCATGTTGGACCTCTGCAGAGAGATGGGTTCCTTCACTGCAGTATGCTGGCAGACAGGGTTTTCTACTCAGTATGTGGCAACTTTCTAAAATGAACTGTAATGCCCTGTACACACGATCGCACATTCCGACAAAAAAATCCATTGGATTTTTTCCGACAGACGTTGGCTCAAACTTGTCTTGCATACACAAGATCACACAAAGTTGGTCGGAAATTCCAAACTTCAAGGACGCGGTGACGTACAACAAGTACGACGAGCCGAGAAAAATGAAGTTCTATAGCCAGTGCGGCTCTTCTGCTTGATTCTGAGCATGCGTGGCACTTTGTGCGTCAGAACTGTCTACACACGATTGGAAAATGTACGATCGGAGCTTGTGGTCAGAAAATTTTAGAGCCAGCTCTCAAACTTTGTGTGTCGGAAATTCCGATGGAAAAAGTCCGATGGAGCCCACACACACGGTCGGAATTTTCCAACAAGCTCCGATCACACATTTTCCGTCTTAAAGTCCGACCGTGTGTACGGGGCATAAGACCTTGCACACCTTTTGTTTGGATGTACCTGAAATGTAATTTCAAAACAGAAAGCTCAGTTGGCCCTAAAGTAAAATCTGGGAAATTACCTTATAGCAAAATATGCGAAACTACCGTAAACATTTGTTGCTAAAAGGAGTTCTGACATAAGCCTTCAATAAGTTTGACACTTTTATGGTTTCCCCTTGTTTTAAACACCACTTTTACAGGAACTGCTTCGGTGTCATCTGTCTCATAAAATGAATCTCCCTCCATCAAAACCTCGCATTAGAAGAATGCGAGAATAATTAGGCAGAATAATTTTATGGTGTCATTTCTGTTGCATATTAACTGAAAATTAGAAAAAAAAAAAAAAAAAAAAAAAGGGAAGAAGGATGATGAGTTTGAACTAGGTGACATGGAAAGATGAGGACAATCAGCTCACAACTCCTACTTTGTGAGCTATGTTACAAGTGTAATTGCTTTACATTTTAAATAAAAAAAATAAAATAAAAATGACTACTATTTTCACCAATTCATCTTCTGCTCATGAGATTTTGTAATACTGCTGGGTATGCAACAATGAAACTTTAGCTGTATATGAAGCATCCTGAAGGGATAATGGATACTAGCCATACTTAGACACTAGAATACACTATTCTGTAGCGTTTCAAATTTGTAGCCTTTCAAAATATGGGAACACGGGCTGAATGAATATAAGAACATAATACTCCATGACACAATGAGGCATATTTATGAAATCTGGAACAAAAAAATGGTTCTTCATAGCAACCAGGTATCATTCTTATTTGAATCTGATTGCTCTGGGCAACTTAAATACTTTTACATTGAACCTTAAGAGATCTATGGAGACAAAGAACACCCTGGGCAAAGCACATGGATTATACATGAATTCCTATTCATGTATGTTAAGTGAAATTTCTGCATTCAGCATACATTTCCTCATTTCTACACCAACAATTACTCGACAGGCTGTGTGAACCTAGTTTTGGATAGGGGGATCTTTTCCAGGGAATTCAAGGCAAACCACTGTCAGTCCTCTTTTCTAGGTTTTACAATTCACTTTCTAGCTAGCACTAAAATATTTTTCTTCTACTCTATCAGGTGGGAGTCATCCTTTTTATTGTATGGCAGTCAGGTGGTAGCCATCCCTATTCCCTATTCTAATGTGGCAGTCGGGTGGGAGCCATCCCTATTCCAATGTGGCAGTCAGGTGGAAGACATCCCTATTCCAATGTGGCAGTCAGGTGGAAGCCATACCTATTCTAATGTGGCAGTCAGGTGGAAGCCATCCCTACTATAATGTGGCAGTCAGGTGGGAGCCATCCCTATTCCAATGTGGCAGTCAGGTGGGAGCCATCCCTATTCCAATGTGGCAGTCAGGTGGGAGCCATCCCTATTCCAATGTGGCAGTCAGGTGGGAGCCATCCCTATTCCAATGTGGCAGTCAGGTGGGAGCCATCCCTATTCCAATGTGGCAGTCAGGTGGAAGCCATACCTATTCTAATGTGGCAGTCAGGTGGAAGCCATACCTATTCTAATGTGGCAGTCAGGTGGGAGCCATCCTTACTAAAATGTGGCAGTCAGGTGGGAGCCATCCCTATTCCAATGTGGCAGTCAGGTGGAAGCCATACCTATTCTAATGTGGCAGTCAGGTGGAAGCCATCCCTACTATAATGTGGCAGTCAGGTGGGAGCCATCCCTATTCCAATGTGGCAGTCAGGTGGAAGACATCCCTATTCCAATGTGGCAGTCAGGTGGAAGCCATACCTATTCTAATGTGGCAGTCAGGTGGAAGCCATACCTAATCTAATGTGGCAGTCAGGTGGGAGCCATCCCTACTATAATGTGGCAGTCAGGTGGGAGCCATCCCTATTCCAATGTGGCAGTCAGGTGGGAGCCATCCCTATTCCAATATGGCAGTCAGGTGGAAGCCATCCCTATTCTAATGTGGCAGTCAGGTGGAAGCCATACCTATTCTAATGTGGCAGTCAAGTGGGACCCATCCCTATTCTAATGTGACAGTCGACAGTCGGGTGGGACCCATCCCCCATCCCTATTGTAATGTGGCAATCTAAACCAGAAAAATAATGCCATAAATTGCAATTGCTCACAACAGACTTCAGTTCAAGGCAGATCAGGGTGAAATGATCTCCGGCTGCTACAGGTTACAGCACAGAAAGTTTAATTTATTAGAGTGTGTTCACTTTGAAGAGTGAAGGTTCAGCTTAGCGAAAAAGAGATGAAGTCGTGTTCAATTCAATCATCCAATCATTTGCACGTACGTAAAAACATCTATTTTTTTTCTTTCATTTCTCCCCCCGTATATTAGTGGGTATTCAAAATGAACACAGCTTCAACCTATTCACCAAGTTAAGTAAATAAATACTTTGTAAAGTGAACGTTTACTTTACAAGGTAAACAACCGCTACTCCTTTAGTAAATCAGCCCCATTGCCCTATGGCAATTTGGCCGTAAGTAGCAAGCACAGAATCTGTGTGTATTCAGCCTTTCTTGCGTGCCGGCTGGCTGCAATCTTTTCCTTTCTTTCAAGGATCCAGTGTGCAGTTGCCGGGTGTTTGAACTCATTAAATGCTTGAATTGCTTTCCATCTGAAGAGCTCCGACAATCCCTGACATTTCTCTATATCCGTCACTGGCTCCTTATGGCCTGTTCAAGGTCAGTACAGGCAACAATCCCCACAACAGGGATACAGGAGTAGGGAAAGAATAGGGAGGAGGGCTGTGTGAGTGGACTAAGAAAGAAGAGCACACGATTTTCTTTACAACATGTACTGCCATAGGACTTATATTTATATCACAAGCATACAATGAACACTACGTCATCAAGAGCCCACTTATTGGCTATGTATTGTTTTTTTTCCAGGAATGAAGTGCTGTTATTAAATTACTAGGTCATTGATTCTACCGTATATTAAAAGTAGGTGACTGCATAATGTGTGTAACAGAACAAAATCTGTGTACTATTTTATAAAGTCTAATGGATACCTTTTGTGTTTGTTATGGTTAAATACCATTCTACTATCATGACAGCTGCTTAATAATTTTTATATCCTAGCTAAATACGCCAGGTCAAAAAAAATTATATTTAGGAGAGTTACACAACTACCAGATAGCATATCGAGTTTTCTCAACTATAAGATTTAGGCAACACAGCTAGGTCACCCACTGTTTAAAGTGTTGCTAAACCCACAACAGTAAAATCAGTCTGTATATGCAGTAAAGCCAGGGCCGTCTTTAAGGCGGGGGAAAAGGGGCAGCTGCCCTGGGCCCCATCATTGTTGTGGGGCCCAAAGCAGCTGCCTCATACTTGCCAACTATCCCAGTTGGAATTTCCTTGAAGTTTTAGTCCTGTGTCCTGATATCTCAGTGGGAGATGTTGCTAATGCTGCAAAGTTCTGCCCCTATTGCCATGTACAGATGACTCCCCTGCAGACCCTGTGTTTACATGTAAATAACCTGCATTGATTTGTAAAGAGCGGTGACATTAATATGTAAATAGCCGTGGACTGGCGGCATTGATATGTAAATAGCGCTGTCATTCATATGTATATCATGACCCCCTGAGGTCATATCCACCATCAATTCTGCTGAATGCTGCCCACCGGGGAAGAAAAGGGGCATGCAGGAAAATTTTGCCTATAACTGTGGTCATTAGGCCTAACATCAGCCTGTTTTGCAAAGGTAAGCAAATTGGAAGTGGAACCCTTTTTCAAAATAACATGGTGCCACAGCACCGTGAATTTTGGTGCATGTGAATACGCACATCTCAGCAGATGCAGGAGGGCTTCATTAACAAATAATATCACTGCTGCGTATCTGCTAAAGGGCAGTATGTTTCTGTGGTGTCAGGAAAGCAATTTTGCATGCGTTTGACACACAAATGTGAACACAGGCTAAATGTCTGTTACATTGGTGGCAAGTGTAAATCTTCTCATTCTCTTTCATTCACACTAGTGCCCAGTGTGAAGGTCCCCCTACATTGGTGGTCAGTGTAAATCCCCATTACATTAGTGGTCAGTGTAAATCCCCATTACATTGGTGGCCAGTGTAGAAACTTGTCTTTATATTGGTAAATCAGTAAAACAATCCAAACATTTTTCAGAGAATATGAATGATAACGCAAATTGTTTTCACTCGTGGTTGGCGTTTTGCTGAAGCCATTTATTATCAATCAACTGTGTTTACTCTTTAAAGCATAATGAAAACAGAAACTACCCAAATGACCCTGATCAAAAGTTTAGTTCTTAACACCGTGTATTGCCCCCTTTAACATCAATGACAACTTGAAGTCTTTTGTGGATGAGGCCCTTTATCTTCTCAGATGGTAAAGCTGCCTGTTCCTCTTGGCAAAAAGCCTCCAGTTCCTGTCTGGTATGACGCGCACGTTTGAGATCTCCCTAGAGTGGCTCAAAGATATTGGAGGTCAGAAGACAGATGGCCACTCCAGAATTCACTTTATTCTGCTGTAGCCATGGACAGGTCGACTTGGCCTTGTGTTTTGGATCATTGTCATGTTGGAATGTCCAAGTAAGTCCCATGCACAGCTTCCTGACTGATGAATGCAAATGTTCCTCCAGTATTTTATATTTTTTGATAACATACTGCATTCATCTTGCCATCAATTTTGACCAAATTTCCTGTGCCTTTGTAGCTCACACATCCCCAAAACATCAGCGATCCACCTCCGTGTTTCACAGTAGGAATGGTGTACCTTTCATCATAGGCCTTGTTGACTCCTCTCCAAATGTAGCGTAGTTGTGGCCAAAAAGCTCAATTATGGTCTCATCACACCAGATGACTTTGTGCCAGAAGGTTTGAGGCTTGTCTGTGCTGTTTGACGTATTGTAAACGGGATACTTTGTGGCATTTGCATAGTAATGGCTTATTTCTGACGACTCGACCATGCAACCCATCTTTCTTCAAGCCTCCTTATTGTGCATCTTGAAACAGCCACACCACATGTTTTCAGAGAGTCCTGTATTTCACCTGAAGTTATTTGTGGGTTTGTCTTTGCATCCCTAACAATTTTCCTGGCAGTTGTGGCTGAAATTTTAGTTGGTCTACCTGACCATGGTTTGGTTTCAACAGAACCCTTAATTTTCCACTTCTTGATTAGAGTTTGAACACTGCTGATTGGCATTCTCAATTCCTTGGATATCTTTTTATATCCCTTTCCCGTTTTATACAGTTCAACTACCTCTTCCCGCAGATCCTTTGAGAAATCTTTTGCTTTCCCCATGACTCAGAATCCAGAAACGTCTGTGCAGTACTGGATGAAAGATGCAAGGGTCTGTCCAGAGCCCACAAAATCACTGACCTTTTATATACACATACACACACACACACACTAATTACAAGCAAACAGATCACAGGTGAGAATGGTTACCTTTAATAGCCATTCAAACCCCTTTGTGTCAACTTGTGTGCATGTTATCAGGCCAAAATCACCAGGGTATGTAAACTTTTGATCAGGGTTAATTGGGTAGTTTCTGTTGTGAATATGATTTAAAAAAAGAGTAAACATAGTTGATTGATAATAACTGGCTTCAGCCAAACACTAATCATGAGGGAAAGAAAAGTTTGTGTTATCATTCACATTCCAGGAAAAATGGCCAAGAAATCAAATTCTGCCAGGGTATGTAAACTTATGAGCACAACTGTACGTATTGCCCTATTGCAACCTATAACACAATGTTTGTACACCTCAATTGTTTGCCAAGACATCTGCATTGCGTGAGGGATGCAGTGTCTCCTGGAAGCCCAGGAGCTGCTTGACAATCCTTTTGGGCCTACTTGAACAAAGTAAAGGCATTTTGAAGAATGTAACCATGGCAGAGCACCACTGCTCACTTGCCATCAGACAAGGTTGAGTCAAAACCCAACTCAGAATTTGGACCTTCAGAGCTTTTTATGACAGACTGTGCCTTGCTGTGTCAGCAATAGCCACTTCCTGAATTTCTTGTTCCGATACCATATGTTTAAAAAAAAAAAACTCCAAAAAAGAACAGTAATGCAATATTATATATGGTTGCTTTATGCACATACAAAAAAAAATCCAAACCTCTTAATCACAGTACAAATAATTTTCATTTACAAGGGTGTAAAAGATGCAACCAGAAACTGGTACAGGGAGGTTACTTGGGTGTCCTTCACAAAGGAGGAGAGAAAACAAACACTCACCGCTAGACGATCTGTTGAATTCAGATTAGAAGCACCCAAGGTCCAGATAGAGTTGATGATTTTTTGGAGCTGTGCATCTTTGAAGGTGTCAAAGGTCTTATTGAAAAGGTCCTTGGCTTTTTGTCCCCATTTCTCATTGAATTCCTGCTCTTCTAGGGAGGCCTGTACCTTTAAGGAATCATAAGAACAAGGAAGCAGCATTAATGAGGTGCAACATGCTGACAAACTAAGCGAAAACTTGTAAGTGTTCTAACAATATCACAAGTTATTATCCTTCAAGACTTTACTATAGGCAGGAAATATATTTGCTTCATTTGCAAGTATACTTTGATATCTGCAGTATAATTGGAGGCTTTTACCTGGTTACTCAACCAAAATATTGCAAATTCTGTTAGATATTAACAAAACACATATTCCACCACTTCAGACTGTGCAGACCTGTGACAACACACACACAGTCATGGCCTGTTCTCAGTAAATCTTATACGTCAAATAGAAGAAAATTATACTCACCAATTAGCTCTTTCATAGGCTTTTGCAAACCTGATGCAATTCACAGAGGTGTGTAATAACAGAGCAGCCAACATTAGTTCTAGAATTCTTATACTGGATAGCAGGACACCCAAGCCATGCTAGTAGGTGAACCATAGCTCCCAACTATCCCTGATTTCGAGGGACTGTCCCTGATTTGGAGCAATGTCCCTCTTTTCCCCTCATTTGTCACTCATTTTGGTCTGATTTATATAGTTGTATATAAAATGCACGTTTTATCTTTCAAAAAGTGTTTCCCAGTGCTAAACCTCATCCAATTTCTGCATTGCTGCATTTGTAAATTTTAAAAGCCAATATAAAAGGAATAGTAGTGGTTGAAAAAAAAAAAAAAAAAAAAAAAAATAAAGCACTTGTGGATTTAATTAACCTTTTTTTTGGTTAATCCTCCTTTAAGGGGGTGTGACAGGAGGTGTGTCCTATGTCTACATACGTTTGCTCGTTTGTGTCCCTCATTCCCATCTCAAAATGTTGGGAGGTATGGGTAAACTGGTATTCATACTAACTAGTCCAAGAGTTTGACGTGATGGAGACTTTAGATTGTAAGCTTCTCAGGGGCAGTACCCGATGTGAATGGTTCAGAGCTTCTTAGGGGCAAGAGTATTGTGTAAAGTGCTGGCTTTGTTTGATGCCAATAGCACATACTTCAGAGGCCTTTTTCATATGAGAAACATCTAGCCTTACCCAATTACCCAAATACCCAGTTACCCACCGGAAGCATGCTTTTTGTGCCCCTAACTACTCTTGGCAAGGTCTCCAGCGGATTTCCAAAACATGCCGCCTCACCTAACCCCATTAGGGCAAAAGTGCTTCCAACATGCCAGTATATTTGTGGACTTTCTGAAGTTCTACACACTGCCTTGGACATCTATCCTATGTCACTTCCAGACACCAAGTGCTTTCCAACTCCTTCCTATTCCTACATCACTTGCCCCTCATGCTCAATGCAACCATTGTTGGCGGGATAGTTTAGAAAACACTTCCAAGGCTAAAAAAAAGGTTGTTACTTATTGACAACATCTTATGACAACAGGGGCTGGGCCTGATCACGTGGGGTAACCAAGGCAAACGCTCCCAATCCCAGAGAGAATTGACATGGTCTTGCTGACCTATATACACCTATCTGTGATGCTGGGGCTGTATACTCCTGACACTATGGGTGGAAGCAAGTGAAACACAGGGGACGGTGTGGGTGGATTCTAGAAGGGGTGTGGCTTATGAGAAGTGGGAGGGGTCAAAAAAGGGCAGGGTCTGGTGCCCTCCATCCTAAAACTTCACCAGCCGCCACTGATGGGTCAGGCTAACATTTCTAAAAAGTAGACAAAGACATGAATCTGCATTCATGTTTGCTAAAGAAATCCTTACAATATATTGTTCACTAGCAGGAGATTGTTATTTTTTCCCTAAAACACCTGAATTTTACTTTTAGGAGTAGCTACATTTATAATATGCCTTTCTGTTTAAAAAAAATAACTAAAAACTGTATCCGAGCACTATAAACTGAAAATGCTCTTTAATTCATTTTAATATTCAAAGCTAACCCACTCTTCCATCCATGTCTCCATGCTTTTATTTTGATGAAAAATCACTTTGAAAAACACCCCTTAGCATTTCTAGTCACGGCCATCTTGAGTAAGGGCAGATGATTCATGCTGCATTTACTACCTAGAAACCATCTGCTTTTTAGCTTGGGTTATACAGGCAGGGTGTGCTTTGCCAAGAAAGTCCACTTCCAGGTGAAAAAAAAAATGCCCATCTGAGATGGAGGACATCATTTTGGCCTAGGCCATAAACCAGAAAGCAGTAGCGTCTATTTACTAATGCTAGCAGCATAAGGTTTAAAAATCGTTAAATATTGATTGAGAGAGTTTAGTTCCACTTTATATTAAAACAATACCTGGGAAAACCCAGGAGTCTGAAATTTCTCAGTGTAATAGGGAAGCACTGAGAACTCGGAAACACAGGGGAAGTCACACATAGATTTAACTCTCTAGTACTTACCAGAAACTGAAATCTATTTTGGGTAGAGTGAGTAAATCAACTACACAGACTCTAAACTGATCAAAAGTGAAGCCTGGCCTTTTGTGGGTTTGCATTGCCTTGAAGCATAAAGTGTCCAGTGAAAACTTGTCGAAGGGAGACAAAACATCTTTTTCATATATTTCTAGGTAGGGTTATATAAAGGATAAGGGAATGGTTTCCCATGGCAGATGTTAGAAACCACGGGGCCCCATACAGCCAATGCTTTAGTTATGAATGAACACATTGGGGTTGATTTACTAAAACTGGATAGTGCAAAGTCTGGTGCAGCTGTGCATGGGAGCCAATTAGCTTCTAACTTCAGCTTGTTCAGTTAAACTTTGGCAATAAAACCTGGAAGCTGATTGGTTTCTATGCACAGCTGCACCACATCTTGTGTCTTCTAGTTTTAGTAAATCAACCACATTGTGTTCATTCAGGAAAGGAAGGTGTTGGTAAATAAGACATTTACTTGACCCTCCCCCACTCTCCATCTTGAAGGATCATATTGTTGGGTGGGGGGCACACAGGGGGGCCTGGGTAGCAGGAGGAAAAGTATGGTGCACAGGGA